>JAHHFK020005381.1:0-613816 GCA_024533555.2 Aedes koreicus
CTTGTAAGATAGTTTCCTGATTTTTCAATTGATTAGCTTATGTTGGCCGTTGGTCGTTTCGCCATTTTTGTTCGAGATCGAGGACAATCTGGGAGGCTGCTATGCATACCGCGTCCCAGATGTCCCGGTCTTGGCACATCCTCTGGACCAGGTTATTCGGAGTCGTGTCGTGACCGCTTACGGCTATCATGCCGGACATGCGAAGAACACATGTTCCGCGGTTTCCTCAACTCCCACGCACTCGGTGTATGCGGAGAACTGTGCATGCCCATATTTGTGCAAATATTGTCGAAAGCAGCCATGGCCTGACAAAATCTGCTTTAAGTGGAAGTTCACTTCACCGTGTCACCTGTCAACCCAGCCGGAGAGTTCCTGGATTAGTCGGTGGGTCCACCGACTTTTGGTGAAGTTGTTCCATTCCCTTTGCCACTTAACCATAGATGCAGCTCTAGTGGTCTTTTGAATACCTCTTGTTCCACGTTGTTCGAAGCACTCTACACCCTCTTTTATGACGATGTCTATTGACATCATCTCCGCTAGGACACAGACCGCGTTGCGTGATACCGTTCGGTATGTACAAACCACTCTTAGGCACATAAGCCTGTGCGTACTCTCTAGCTTACTCATGTAGCTCCTGATACTCAAGGCGGTGATCCATGCCGGCCCGCCGTACCTAAGTATGGACAGGGTGACACTGACCAGGAGTTTACGATTACTCCCTTGCACCGCCGAGCTATTCGACATCTTGCGGGATAATACCGATATAGCCTTAGAGGCTTTCTTGTAGGCGTAATCAACGTGGCTGATAAAGGACAGCTTATCGTCGATCATGAACCCCAAGAACCTCAAAGACCTCTTCCATTCAATTGTGCAGTTACCTGCACTAATCGTCGCATGTTGCTCTAATTTTCGGTTGTTAACAACCGTGACCTTAGTCTTATGGCGGGCTAGCTCCAGTTTCCTGGAACTCATCCATCTTTCCACAATGCCAATGGAGTGCGAGGCCGTTAGCTCCACCTCTTCAATGGATTCACCACATACACCGTGTCCAATATATTCTCATACAAAATAAAACTCTATTTATTTCAAATCGATAATCCAGATTTTATTGATAACTTTACCCATTATATTGGAATATAATACTGATCAACTACGGCATATGTTTTGGAATAAAACCGCCTTTAACCTTCTTGACCAGCTCCACACGTTTTTCGAAAGCGTCACAGGCGGCACGCACGACTTCCACCGGCATTTCGTCCCAAATTCGTTTAATTACGGTTTTGAATTGGTTCATATTAGACGCCCTGTGGTCATTTACCTTAACCAGCATGTATAACCATACGAAATAATGCAAGCGATTCAGATCTGGGGAACTGGGAGGCCATTCATTCTTGTCCAAAAAGTCGGTCAAATTTTCTCGGCACCAGCCCTGAACGAGATTTGCAGTATGCAATGGCACTCCATTCTGCTGAAACACATAGTGATCATCTCCAAACACCTCTTGTACATATGGTTTGACAACTTTTTCCAAAACTTCCGTTTTATAATATACGGCATTCACTTTAACGCATATTTCGATGAAAACCAGTGGTAATTTGCCTCACCTGCAAATTCCTCCCCAAACCATCACTGACGCAGCACTTTGGAATCGTGAAATATGCCTATCACTCTCTGGAACAGTTCTCGAAGAGAATGCCCACAATCTGTCGTTCTGGATATTGTGGGATTGTTGCAAGACGAATAACTTTTCGTCGGAAAAGATAAATTCTTCACCACCGTGCCGTGACAAAAACAGATTTCCTCTTTCGAGTCGTTTCTGCTTGGAAGGTTCCGAAACTCCGTGAACCTTACGTTTCTTGAAAACTTGGAATCCGAGGTCATTTTGCAGTATATTGTGCATTGACGATCTCGAAACATTCAGATCTGCGGCCATTTTACGTACAGAGTGCTGTGATTTTCGTTTAATCCGTTCCCTGACCATTTTAACAGCTCGTGCAGTCCGCACCGTACGAGTACGGCCGGATCTCTTCCGGTCATCCAACGAGCAGGTGTCACGGTACCTTCGAATGGTTCGGTACACAAAATCCCGCTTTACTCCAAGGTTTTTCAAATTTCTGAAAATAGCGCCCGTGCGCTCACCTTTCGAAAGCTTTTTTTATCACCACAGCACAAAATTCCTTCATCGCTGGTAAAAAGTGTATGTGAATATATTGGACACAGTGTATTTCTAGGGTGATGTCGTCTGCAAACCCGACGATCTTCACCCCGTTCGGGAACTCAAGCAGTAGTACCTCATCGTACATCGTGCTCTATAGCACCGGACCCAGAATCGAACCTTGTGGGATACCTGCGGTGATCTGAACACGATTCTGGCCTACCTCTGTATTGTACACCAGTACGCGATTTTGGAAATAACTTCCCAAAATCTTCTACAGGTACCCAGGAACCTGAAGGCGTTGGAGCGAGTCAGCGATAGCCACCAAACTGGCGCTGTTGAACACATTTCTCACGTCAAGGGTAACCACTGCACAGTATGCGGACTCCTCGCCTCTTGCGCTGGATTGCCACTTCGGCCGTCTTGGTGACGGACAGAACACCGTCGACTTCCCTTTACGGAAGCCAAACTGATTGTTAGTTAGACCGCCTATACCCTCCGTGTATTTTGTCAGTCTGTTGAGGATTACCCTCTCGAGCACCTTACCCGCTGTATCAAACAGACATATAGTTCTACATGCCGATGGATCCCCTGGTGGGTTCCCTGTCTTTGGTAGATAGCCGTCTTGATGGCCAGGTTCGGAATACCATCCGGTCCTGGCGCTTTGCTCACCTTTAGCGACTTTGCTATCGCAATGAGTTCATCATTCGTCACCGTCGCCTCATCTCCGGCCCCTGTTGTGCCGTTATCGATGTCCACGTGGTTACGGATGTTCACCTGGGTCGATAGCTTCATGTGTAAAAACATGTGTTTGAATATTGTTTAAATATTTCACGCAGTTTTTTTTTTAAAAAAAAATTAATGTGGTCTGATCAAACCAGGCCGCCATTGACATGAAGTCTTTTGAAATTGAATTTTTTTTTTTGCGCTTGATTGATCGAAAGTGGTGTAAAAATGAGAATGGCACTTTCCTCTACTCGAATTGACGGACCCCTCACTCGCCAGGGGGTCAAACAGTTTTGTAAAATGCTCGATTTTGCGCAATTCTGAACCAGCTTATCATACCATATCTATTAAATTTGCTTTAAAACCTCTTGTAAACAGCAAATTTGACCGCCATTTTTAATTTTATCAGAAAATATTATTTATTTTTCACTATGTTCGCAACCACCGATTTTAATTTTGTTACCACCATCAAAAAGCTGAGAAAAATATAATCAGATACATTTATAAAATTAGGTAAGCATTGTGTTTCAATGTGTTCAATATTGTTGGAAAGTTTTTGAATTGAATCATACATATATACCAGAGGATCAAAATTTAATATGTAGAAATGGTTTTATAGATATGTTTTAATAAAGACGATTTCGTTTGGTTAACTTATTAGTTATAAGATATTTAGAGTTTTAGATATATATATTTAGAATTTATCTGCGGAATTTTTTTTTCTTTCGGCTTTCTCAGCAGATAGAATGAGATGAATATGAATTTAGTTTTTTTACACGCAACATGCATAGTTTCATGTCATTCTGTATCCAAACAGTGTATCGAGCATCATATTTTGGTCAATATTTTAAGCAGATCATTTATTGATCGCATCAAAATTACGGAGCCAAAAATAATTGTCAATTTGAATATTATTTAAACTACATTAAAAGTAGTAAACCTCATCATAGTAAAGGAAAGACATAAATGTAATTCGAAGATTTAGCAACGATGTTTATTTTTTTCAACACAATACACCAAAAATAACTGGAAGAAATCATTGTTCCTGATAGTGGGATTTTGTAACTTGTTTTTCAAAATACTTTAAAGGCAGAGAATTTCACTTGAATCTTAAAGCTGTCAGTGTCATTTTCACTCAAAATTTTCCAATCTTTCCGAAAAAAATACTTTTGAAACTGGAAAAACACGGAGTACATCCGAAAAGGGCCAAAACTTATTAAGTTATCAAAAAAATCAATATTAAATCAGTAATATCTTCTAAACGGTGCATCCTAGAAAAATGTTACCGAAGTACTTTTGGCTTGCAAATTTAATGTTCTTTCATAAAATTAGGGTGACAAACTTTTTTGACTTTTCTTAATAGCTTTTTTGAAAATTGTAATTTTTATAAAAAAAAAAATTTCATTGTAACCTATTTTTCTCCAGATCAATACACTGTGCACTAGATAGCATTTTCAGTCAGCTATAACATAAAAATAATTAAAAAATTATTGACATGTAACTTTTAAGGGAAAATCTATATTTTAGTTCAAAACACAAAAACCAAACTTTTTTTTACCGTGCATATTTTTTCCATATAGCACCAACAATTGTTTAAAACTTCGCCGAAGACACCAAACCATCGGACAAACCGTTTCCGAGATACAGTTTTTTAAAGATATCATGTGCATTTTTCATAGGCCCTTCTCATAAGAAAGGCTAGATTCAAAATGGCGAACCAAGTATGCAAAACGGCGTTTTTCTTCCCCAAAAACTTGTATGCAAGGTTTCATGCAAATCAAAATATATGAAAATTACTCGTTGCTGAAATGATATGGAACCGCTCATCTTTAACACTTTCCATAGAGCAAACTTTTCTCGATTTAGTTGAATTTGATAGGTTGGCTCACAAATTCCTGCTTGCACATATCATACTATGATGACTATTAAAAGCGAGTATCGGAAAATCTCAACCAACAACATAACGCGGTAAGTTAGCAGCATGTGTTTAGTAATAGTTGTGTATGGAGGCTCCATACACAGCTATTGGTACACTAAAACTTCTAACGAACCGCTCCTATTGGATTATTCACCATACCACTGAGGCAACGCCAAAAAGCTGTTAATATTCTGTCAGAGATTTTGAATTGAGTTCCATGTACATTATATATATGAGCAATGTTTAACTATTAACAAATGTGTTTTTTTTTCAGCATTGAATCAAATTAAAAAAAAAAGTTTTGATTACCAAAGGATGGGAGTACTGAGCAAAATTCCAAAACTCTTTGAACACTTTCTCTTTCTCATCGCATTTTTGTCAGTTTAAAGTTGAGACATTTCAACAAGATATTAACGCCTCAAAAATTAATGTGTAAAGCAATGTGCTTCTTAAGAAACTAGAAGATTCAAAATATAAGCAACGTTCGTCTGCATTGTGAGCGTTTGCGCCGAATTCCACTGTGCGCTTTAGAGCGCACGGTTCAAGTTTCTGTCGTTTTTACTACTGCAAGGGTCGTGTGGTTCTCGCCTGTGGGGAAGGGAGAAAAAAGAGAAAAAAATATGTACATATATGAAGCTAAAGCTGACTCCAATACCAATGCAGAATATGTACATGGCGCATACCTACGCAATGATGAAAACTTGTATTCGAACTTATTGAACACCGTGTATGTACATATTGCCATGCTCTTGCTTGATTTTCGACGAATATCCAGAATGTGGCGAACAAGGTGCCAAAGGATTGGATCGGAAACAGTGCAGTAAAGGAACTTTCGTATCGAGCAAAGTTGAGGCACAAGGAAGCAGCGGAAAAAAGATGAAAGAATGTGGCAGCATAAAAGCACTTCATCAGAAAAGGCAATGAAAAGCGTGTGGCTGTGGAAAAAAGAGCTACTCAGAGAAACAGCTTTCGGGCAAAATCCGGAGAGAAGGTAAACGGAAAAACTGAAAGTAAAAAAAAAGTGTGCACAGGGCGTGTTGACGAGCGGTGAAAACGTCAGACGGCCCTTTCAGGGATAAAAGTAGTACCTACTAACAAAATAAAAAGATAACATTATGAGGCATTATTGCGCATACCTTCCGTGAAGCACCAGAACATGTGGGTTTTGAGCAGTGAGGCTGGAAAATCATAAAAACGAACGAGTGCCTTAGTTGCAGTTTTTCTGCGTTCCTGGTAAAATAACCCCATTTGGCACTTATCCTTTCATCAAATTTACTCATTTGTACATACATGCTCACATGTTGCTGCAGATGAATATATCTGTTACAGGAAGGCGCAAAGTCTGCTCTTCAAGTTTTACAAATAGTACTGCTTGAAAATCGTATATGCTTTTGCCTCAGAAAATGTCACCTCAATTAGACAACGAAATTTTGTTGTTGTTGCTACAAGAGAAAAAGGTTTTATTTCTCATGATTATTTACATTTCTCATAGCTCTAGCTCATACAAACCTTTAATTGGATGAATAAAAATAGTTTAACCTTCAGGATGAATAAAAATATTTGAAATGACATTCAAAGGGGGTTGACCACGTTTTCATCGGTTGGTTTCCATTACACTTCAAAAGCATGTTCCTAATGTATGTCAACAAGTTATTCTATATAATGTTCTGTATTCTATATGATATTCTAAAAAATGTAATTGCATGTGAAATCTCTCACTTAAGGTTCATCGTTAAGCTACCTCGGCTTTACCAGTTGTCGTCTTGGAAAAATCAATCAAAAATTTAAATGTGAATAGAACAAAATATTCAACAAATGCTATGAGATATACACCAAGTCTATAAAACATCACACATCCAACTTCGAAAGAAGAGCTCTTGTTTTAAAAGAGAATAAAAACGTGTAGCCTTCGCTTGATGTTTCATACTGTTTGTGCACCAAAAACTATGCCAATAGCCACACGGTTCGATTTGGCTATAAAAATATAATGCCTCGCGAATAACGCCAGTCAGCCTTGTACAATTTCTTCCAAGGTCGAGCCCAAAAAATCTTCGGGAAAGTGAAGAAAGAAAAGAGAGATCTGGCTACCGTCGACATAGAACAAAGGGCCAGCAATTGTAGGATAATCTTTTGTGTTGCCGATCTAGTTCGAAAATGATCACAGGAAAATTTCCGTTAAGTTCGGCTGAGGAAACCTTCCCTAATCTGAGGATCACGGTTTCACATTACATTAGTTCGAACCCCAGATCACAGTGGAAGTTTGTGTTCACGCTATCGTTTTTTTTTTTGAGTGAATTAAAAGCACCGTGGTTAAACTTTAGCCGTTTGATATCTAATTTTGTTCTCTTCTTCTTTTTACCCTTCTTACACCAAAAAAGGGTATTAAGATCGCTTGAAAACTCGATTGTTTATCCGAGGCCCAGATGGCCGAGTGTCATATACCATTCGACTCAGCTCGACGAACTGAGCACATGTCTGTGTGTGTGTTGTGTGTGTGTGTGTGTGTGTGTGTGTGTGTGTGTGTGTGTGTGTGTGTGTGTGTGTGTGTGTGTGTGTGTGTGTGTGTGTGTGTGTGTGTGTGTGTGTGTGTGTGTGTGTGTGTGTGTGTGTGTGTGTGTGTGTGTGTGTGTGTGTGTGTGTGTGTGTAATCAAACAGTTGAGTCTCACATTACATACTGAGCTATTTGTGTATCGATGTATGATTCGTTGGCGCCAAAGCATAGCTATAAAATTCTCAAATAACTGGTTTCATTATGATTGGATAATCCTTCATGGAGATATGACCAAAACAATATCTGAGAGCACATTATTGTGAGATGAAAATATAATCGTTGCAACTCTAAACCGGACAAGGCCACTCGCACCAATCGATGCCGCTTGCATTCTATTGTGTGGTTTTATGTATTTTTGTGGGGGGTTTTTTGGGGTGGGGGGGGGGGGGGGCGGGGGGTTGGGGGTGTTTTTCCCCCCCTGGGTGGCACCTCTCTTGGGGGGTGGGGAAGGAAGAGTATTTTTTTGGGGGGTTTTTTTTTTTTTTTTTTTTTTTGGCGCCGGCGGGGGGGGGGGGGCCCCTCGGGTACACTCTTAGAAAATATCATGTAAATTTAAATCTTCTTGGATGCACATAAAAGGAGCGGCCCGTAGGACAGACATTTCCGGCTGTTCTTAAATTTACATGACCGTGAAAACTCAAAATGATAGCTTACATCACATGACGTAAATGTAAGTTGAGGAACACAAAATTATATTTTCCACATGCCGCTACTAATAATGCAATGGAGGATTCGTTTTTGCATTATTAGTAGCGGCATTTGGAAAATATAAAGCCCGTTTTGATCTCAAGGATCGAGTTCTAGTTACCATCAGAAAACATTCAGATCAGGTAATCAAATGTAATAAAACAAAAGGTTCTTCAAGGCTAGGCATTGTTGTGGTGAAAATAGGCACAATCTTGTTTTGTAAGATTAATTTGTTCCACCATCTACTAATGCTTGAGAACATTTAAATTCAATTTGTGCAAAGCGGTCAACACCCGGGCATCGTCAAAAAATATTTTAAAGATGCTAGCAGTTGTCGCCATGCTCAGATTGATGAATGTTTTAAGCAAATAAACTCCATGTGATACGCTGCGTTTTTATTTTACTAGTCTGCAACTTTAATTTGCAAGTATTGCAATAAAAGGCAATGAAATTCGAAGCTCGAAACTCGAAGCGGGCACTGGAGGAAAGGAGCGGTTGGACATTCCGGTGGTGCGCAAGCATGCCAACCCTCCCAACGTGCCCCAGCTCCACCCAATCGAAAAGTTCTGGGCCAATTTCAAGAGGAGAGTATATTCAAATGATTTCGTGACCAAAACGACGGATGATTTGATCAAAAATGCGACCAAAGAGCTGAAGAATATGCCTACAAGATTGTTTTTTTTTTCACCTATGGCCAAAGTTCTGGCTAGCTGCCGCAAGGCAGCGTGGCAGGTAGTAGAAGTATTTTTGTGAAGTTTTTAATTTCATAATGAATAAAATGCAATTGGGTTTGTTAAAATATCTTTTTCTGTTATTTTTTACCATTCTTCCGAAAATAGTCGCTTATTTTAATGCGCGCATTACAAAGAAGTGGAAGATAGAGACAATAACACTGCATGACATTTCACCAGAAAATCAATCCGAGGTTATAACTTTTTGGTGTTCTAAGCACCGACTACCTCGGCTTCCAAGGTGTGAATGAGCAAGCAAAAGTAGTAGTAAAATTGTTCTTTATTCATACCCATTTGCATATCTTAACCTATTTTTGAATTTATAATTGGTAAGTGGTAAGGTCTCTTCAACATTGTATTGTTTTCGTTTTTTGTGTTTTATGTATTATGTATACATGTGCTTTTACATTTTTGATCGGCAATAGATGTCAAGACAATTTTAAATTTTCAAACAGTTGTAAGGACGTGGCCAGGTGCGCAGAGAGGAGTGGGTCTACGACACTCAACATGTTTGGCGAAATGTTGAGTGGAAGTGGATAAGCTTATCTCGGCGACTCCACGCTATGTGCAAATGTTCTATGCTATGCTATGCTATGCTATGCTATGCTATGCTATGCTATGCTATGCCATGTGCTTTTACATTTTCGATTTTGGCATGTTTAGTTTTTTTAATCAATTAATTTGATAATCTACTTAACTAATAAAGATTACAATTTGACAATACTATGGGTGAGGTACGAGGTTTCGAATGACCTAGTGGTCCAATGTTTGGCAACGTGCCCTGTATCGATTGATAGAGTCACTAAAGCTATCGTGTTTTTATCCCGGTCAGACGGTTGACCTCAGTTGTTTTTGTCCTCGGTGGTGTATTCAAGATCATCCTGAGGAACTTTTTTTGAACCCACTGAGGTTTCTGGTGGTGTGTTGTGCGCAGCTCTCCCAGACCGGCATGCCATACTCGATGGCAGGGAGTATGATTTGTTTGTCAACAGCAAGCTTGTTTATCAGGGATAATGTAGACCGTCTGTTGATCTTTGTGATAGTTTTGTCAACTTGTTCCCTGAAGTACATCTTGCTGTCTAGAGTCACTCCTAGGTAGACAGTTGTATTGGCCCATTCCACCATAGTGCCACTCAAACTGATTATACAAACCTCAGCCGGAACAAGTCTGGGGGATAGGATAACCTGGGATGATAACCTAAGATGGGAAGATTGTATTGTCGTAACTTGTATGCCAGGCCATCATTCCAGAAGTTGTCGAAAGTCTTTTCGACATCAGAAGTACCAAGGCAGATGATTTCGATAAAGACTTGGTCCGCCTGAGGATGTTAGTGACTCTGGATAGTTGGTGTATAGTTGAACGCTTTCGTCGGAAACCAAACTGTTCTTCTAGCAGGTAGCTGGCAGTAGATTGATTGTTCGAAGAGTTTAGATAACCCTGAAAGAAGGCTTGTAAAGACCAATGTCAGATGATCGTAGAACTGGGGGCTCAATTGCTTGAGCTGTAAGTTCAAAATGTTATCGAAACTTTTTATGTTTATGGAGGTTTTGATGTAGGTGAATCGCTAAGCAATCGCTGATATAGGTGAAAAATCACTGGTACATAAATGAATGTTCTTCGCATGCTCACAGCAGCTTCGTGTGAATTAACGATACACATATCTCAGCAGCCTTCTCTTTAGGAGTAATCAAGCGATCCTTAGAGTCAATGTTGTCTTATAGCATCAACGGTGGAATGGACCTAGGCTTGGTTATAAAATTTTAGACATTTTCCAGAAGTGCTTTGCACAATCTGGGAAAGTACGGATCTTATTTACGAAATTGCTATTTCTGAGGTTCGCCGCTCTAGCCATGATAATTGTGGTCATAATGTGTTTTAAAGTTAGGCAGACCAGTGCGTTGGTTTAGTGAGCCTATCAATAGGTACAGAACTGCTCACCTGATCTTTTTCTGGATTGTGGTGCTCCCGGGCCTGGGAGATTGCCTGTTATCAGTTGCCAATGTCATCAGTTGACTCAAGGCGCACCTCAAAATCGACGCTATTGTCGATGTGTTGACGGAACTTCTCCCAGTTGGCACGATGGTAGTTGCACCTGGTGATGCGATGCCGGTTGACCGAGGAGCCAACTTTAACCACCACTTGATAGGGGTCCAAGCTGAGCTCCTGTTACACCACTTGCCTGGCAATGTTGTTCCCCATGTTGGTGAGGATAACATTGATTATTGCATGGTTCCTGGTTGAATCTAATCAACCTGGTTGGAATTTCCGGATCCATCATGGTGTAGACCTTCGTCCGGTCCTTTTGCAGGGTGATGCCGTTTTGATTTCGTTAGGTGTACCCTAGGCTTCATGTGTCGCATTTAGGTTGCCAGCGATGATGAATTGCCCCTGTTGCCGAGTAAGCTTGACGATGGCATTTCGCAGAGCCGTTGTTGTCCCGTTGTTCAAGCTGGCTGCCATGAGTTTTTTGCAGGTCCACCATCGTGATAGAACACTTCTCCAAATGCACCAAGTACACTTGGTTCCAATACTGCTTTTATTCTTGGTATCTGATGGGGAACACCTTCAGTTGCTGTTTTACCACCGCTTGAAGTTCTCTGATGATTGCCGCCAGAGAGTATTTTGCAAGGCCACGCAAAATCAGGTGTGCGCCAACAGCACGATTGTCCGCTTCGGTGAGGCACATAAGTGTTGTGCCCATGTTGCACAGTTTTAAGAGGGGGTGGATTCGGAGGGCTGCAACCTCAGTCCTGAGTGCAACGATTTCCTTCAAGGTGATGAAAAGTGGGGGAACTTCAACCTGGTTTGGTATTTCCTGTACCAGTAGTACGGCAAACTTGTTGTTTGCCAACAGCCTGACGGTGTGATTCGTTGGTACGACGTCATCGTGGTGTAGCCGCTTGGAACTGCCCGGTTTTTGGCTGGCTTCGGAGAAGAGTGCCGTCGGTTGGTTAGAATCGAGTGTCTCACCGTGTCTGCTATTTTTACGAGCGGGAATGCTTGCAAAACTGTGCAACGCTTCCTTCTGTCTTGCCACCACCAGCTGGTCAGCAAGCGCTGGTTAAACTTCACGAGCCGGATGCAAATCGCTAGAGAAAACGGAAAAAATAACTTCAACAAGCGCGCGAAAAACACGTGCGGTCGTGCCGCTGGCTAGTACTGATAATCTGAAGAACAAAAAATAGGAGGGCATTTTTTTTTAAATAGTCGTTAATTTCCACCTCTTCTTAACGTTACGAAGTCCCTAAAAAAGGATTTAAAAATATTGCCTTTCACAAACTGCAGAGCGGCTCGTGAAATAGTTCTATTTTGTTTGTTTATTCTCTTAATTGTTTTATTAGCACTTTTTGTTGCATGCATTACAAAATTGCTGAAAAATTATCTGTGCAATGGTTTATTTCATGACATATCACCAGATTGTGCGTATAGTAAATAAGTGTTTGAAAACTGGACTTGTCCTTATTTTAAAACATTTAACGTGTCTCTAATCTAATCTTATTAATTAATTAAATAAAGAAATTTGAAAGTGGTTTTGTTTTTAGAAGGGTAGCTGAGAAGGAATGTTGTGTTGGGGGGTTTGTTGGGGTTGTTTGCTTGGGTCCGGGAAAGGTTCTTATGATGGTTTGAGACCCCTCCTCTTCATCTGGAAAGAGGGGGCTCCCATACAAATGAAGCACAAATAGATTCTGCATAACTCGAGAACTGATCGAAGCAAAGGAACCCAAATTTAGCATGCGGAAGTTTTTGGAGGCAAAAAATGTTTTTATGGTAGTCAGAGACCCCTCTCCTCTCTGAAAGGGAGGCTCCCATACAAATGAAACAGAAGTTTCTGCATATCTCAAGAACTAATCAAGCAATTGGAATCAAATTTGGCGTGTGGGGTTTTCTGGAGGCGAAAAATGTGTCTTTGGTGGTTTGAGACCCCTCCACTCTCCTAGAAGGGGTGCTGTCATACAAATAAAACTAAAATTTCTTCATAACTCTAGATCTAATAAAGCAAATGGAACCAAATTTGGCATGCGGGGATTTTAAAGGCAATAAATGTTTCTACGATAGTTCAAGATCCCTCCTCTCTCTCTCTGGTAGGGGGGGGGCGGTGCTCCCATACAAATGAAACAAAAGTTTCTACATAACTCGAGAACTAATCAAGTAAATGGAACCAAATTTGGCAGGTAGAGGTTTTTGAAGGCAAGAAATGTTTCTAAGGTAACTCGAGACCCCTCCACCCTCTGTAAGAGGGGGGCTCTCATACAAATGAAACACAAATTTGTGCCTAACTCAAGAACTAATCAAGCATATGGAACCAAATTGGGCATGTGAAGATTTTCGGAGGAGAAAAATGTTTCTATGGAAGTTTGAGACTCCTCCGCCATCTGGAAGGGGGGGGGGGGGGGGGTTTCCATACAAATGAAACACAAATTTCTGAATAACTCGAGAACTTATCAAGTTAATGGAACCAAATTTGGCATGTGGAGGTTTTCGAAGGCAAGAAATGTTTCTATTGTAGTTTGAGACTCCTCCGCTCACTGAAAGAGGGGTCTCTCATACAAATGAAACACAAATTTCTGCATAACTCGAGAACAAATCAAGCAAATGGAACCAAATTTGGCATGTGGAGGTTTTTGAAGGAAATAAATGTTTCTAAGGTGGTTTGAGACCCCTCCGCCTTCTGGAAGGGGAGACTCCCATACAAATGAAACATAATTTTTAGCATAACTCGAGAGCCAATGAAGCAAATGAAACCAAATTTTGCATGTTGAGGTTTTTGGAGGCAAGAAATGTTTCTATGGCAGTTCAATACCCCTCCCCATTTTGGAGGGGGGGGGGGCTCCCATACAAATAAAAAGCAAATTTCTGCATAATTCGAGAACTAATCAAGTAAATGAAACCACTTTTAGCATATGGGGGTTTTTGGAGGCTAGATTTCTATATGCATAAAAATGAATTTCTGTCTGTCTGTCTGTCTGTCAGACCCTTATAGACTCGGAAAATTTTAAACCAACCAACGTGAAAATTTAAATGAAAGGGTTTTTGGGGCTGGGGAAGGTTCTTATGATTGTTTGAGAACCCCAACTCTCTCAGGAAGGTCTCATACAAATGAGACACAAATTTCTTCATAACTCGAGAACTAAACAAGCAAATCGAATCAAATTTGGCATGTGGGGGGTTTTGAAGGCAAGAATGTTTCTATGGTGGTTCAAGACCCCTCCCCTTTCTAAGGGGGGGGGGGCGTTCAAACAAATGAAACTCAAATTTTTATTATAATCGATGAGCCCAGTGTGATGGTTCGAGAACTAATCAAGCAAATGGAACCAAATTTGGCATGTGGGGGGTTTTGAAGGCAATGATTGTATGGTGGTTTGAGAAACCACCCCCCTCTGGAAGGGAGGGCTCCCATACAAATGAAACACAAATTTCTACCAAAATTGAGAATTATCCAGATTACTTAAACACAAAACGTGTATTTCTCGGGTAAGAAGCATGTTTTGATAGAAGTTTGAACCCCTGCTTATTCAAGAAAAAAAACTCATACCGAAAAAAACCATAAACGTGCCAGTTATATTTAATTTTCTTTCATTTAGTTGCAAGCGTAGCAGCGCACGCATCGGGTTCAGCTAGTATAATATAAAAACCAATCCACGCTAATCCATTCAAAACGACGATTGAGGGACCTGGTAAAAATAAGAGTCCGTAGATGTATTTCGTGAACTCAGGCAATTTTGTTTCTTTTTGTTTTATGCTTTTTTTCCCCCGGGGGGGAGTTTTGTTAACATTTTTTTTTTTTTCTTAAAAAATTTATGTGTTTTTTTTGGGGGTTTTTTTTTTTGGTTTTGGGGGGGGGGGGGGGGGGGGGGGGGGGGGGGGGGGGGTGTTGTCTTCTTTTTAATTTTTTAAAAAAAACCTATAGTAATGGTTTCAAACTTCTAAATTGGATTAATCAAACCTTACATTAATGGGATTAATTTCTTAGCCTGAATAACATTTAAAATGGATCATATCTTCCGAGCATTTCAAAATGTCATTTCGTACCACTCAACTTATTTGTTCAAGCAATGAGGCTTTGTTTAGCTTGTTGATGAATAACAACAATAAAAAATAAACATTATTTTGAAAACTTTGAAACTTGAAAAGATTTAAGAATAAAAGAGTGTCTTATTCATAATCATCCTGATAATTTAAGAGTTTATTGAATAATTTTAATAAAATCACTAGGTGGTCGTAGACGGTATTATCGTTATGTAGTTAAGCTGTTTTGTTAAATCAATGAATATACTATCTTCGCTATGTTTTCTTCAAAATGCTTGAACGATTATCAATCGAGAAAAAATAAGTTGTCTTACCTGCTATTAATGATGCACGGTGTCTTAGTTGGAAAAACAAACTAAAATGAAGAAATATCTCGAATGGAAGCACCATTAGGAAGGTGAGCGAATACCATCCGTTTGAGTGAACCTCATAGTTCTTCATATCCAGCCCTAAAAAACTACCAGAACAGATGAGTTATTATCCCAGAACGACAGACCATGAGAAAACTGAAAATCCTGCAAATAAACAATGCAATTAAATATAACTAAGTCCAGAACGAAACGAGTGCACGGTTCACTGAAAAGAAACCTTGCGTCAGCGGAAAAAAGTTCAACCAATAGAGAAACTCCACTTTCCTCCATCTAGGTACATACTTCAATGCTAGAACCAAGTCCATCTGAACAATAGCGGATCATCGTTTCTACTAGTCATGTAGGTAATTAAAAGTGGAAACCAGCAAAACGTGCACTGTCGTCGGTTACACGCGATAATTTTCCCAACTGACCAAACGTTAGCTTAATAAAGCATCCACCCCTCCAGGCAAGGAAATCATCGATCCAGTCCTTACAGGAAGGTTGCTCACTTTTGCCTTACGTTTCATCGCTCACACTAGCAAGGAATCAAACCGAAAACAGTAAAAGAGAGCTCTTCTTTTGGCAGTGCAAACAAAGATGATTTCAATAATTGTCACACCCTCCCTAAGGCCAAAAAATATCTTTTTTCTCTCTAAAAAATCGGTTTTCTCATTAAAGGAAAATGGGGATACCCCAGAGAACCACGCACTACAAATATAAATCATAAATAGGCATGTAGCATTTACTCACTCTTCATTGAGAATGGTTTTAGAGGTTATAGAATCATTGGATACTTGAAGGATAAGTTGACTAGTCAGATACGAAAGTTTGCTAACAGAGTGCCACGAGCATAGTTTTTACGATTCACGTGCTTGATGAATGCTCACGTAAAATTGCCATGGTTACATTAGTCTATGGCCGTCGTCGTCGTTGTCACCATTGGATACGTTTCTCTCAGGAAGTACTCAGCATTTGTTTGTTTTTCGCCTGACGATGGTCGAAACGTAAACCTGGTGACCTCAAAGCAATACGAGCAAGGCAACGGATAAGGGCAAGTAAGCAGACATACACGTCCGAAAAAATGACATGATTAATAGATTTCCAACAAATGAGGACTTCCGTCGTTGATTTCAATTTCCTTTCAACATGGCCGTACTGATATTTGGTCTGGATTTGAAGTCTGGCAATAAAACTATGTTTTGCTAGAATGAAAACGATAAACATGTTCAGCTTTCTTCATCCGTAAGCTGAATGTACTAAATAAAAATAAAGAGCACTATAGGTTCAATGTATATCCAATCTATAAAACTAATACTTTTTTCATAAGCCTAAACCTCACTTCACAATATTCAGTCGAAAATCTGAGTGTTTCTTATATTAAAATGAATGATGAACTCTATGCATACATAGAGTGATCATGATAAAGACCTATCGAGGTCAAAAAACTGCAACGGTAATAATCTGAATAGTCTTGATATGAATAGTTAAACTGTAAGTGAAACAAATGTCCATTCCCTCCGTTTTCTTTCTTGCTTAAGTCCATTACGTCTCAACTGGGACTTTCCGCAGGTTCTCAAGTAGAAATTCTAAAAATGCACTTCCACAGTCATTCAGAATACTTATTCCAAGATTGTAACGTTGTTCTATCAGAATAATGGAATAATTAGATTTGCATAGCAAATTGAATTATAAGAAAGTCGAAAAAAATTTCAACTCGTAACTGTCAACAAAACATAAAAGTCAAAGAAAAATATCTGTGGAAATAAGTATCCTACCTTCGTACAGACAAATAATTTGCAAACCACATAAGAACATCAAAAATCTTAATCCTACCAATGATTATTGTATATTACATTGCGTTCCATCCTTGCTACCAAAAATTGAGGCATATATCGGGACACATAAATGTATTGCCGCCTGAAGCAGTATTCTCTCGTGATGCATGGGAAATTGCAATAAAAATGGTAAGCGTCAGCCATCACACACCAAGTATGGTGGTCACACCTAAGCTTTTTAGCACATCTATTTTGCTGGTCGACCATCGCAACGGTCTCTTTTTCGTTGCGTCAACGGCGGGCTGAAGGGTATCGTTCCCCAATCCTACCGGAATGACTAAAAACACTTCCACAAATTACTCGAGTGGAGGAATTGTTTATAACGTAACACAACATGAACGAAAATAAAACAATCAAAACATTGCATGTCTAAGAATGGTCCATTTACCTTCAGGGAAAGCGAGAAAATTTCTGCTGGAAGCTCAAGTGACCGATGGACCATTTCCTCCTCCATATGTGTCTCTATTCTTACATGCTGCAACGGATGACCAGAGGTAAGTTTTATGTTTATTTTATGGTGAAATCTAGCGCAGGTGTAAATCATCGTGAATTTTTATTGTAGCTATACAAACGTTATTTATGGGCAAGTCATGGAGGGAAAGTGTTTTTGTACACCGGTTAACCAAGCAAACGGATCTCTCTGGCAGTGGGAACCATTTGTACAAAGAAATTTCGCTACATTTTCTGGCGAAATATTTTCGGCACAGGGCAGTTTGGGATGGCTTCAGCACATTTCGTAGAATGACAATTGGTCGACGTATCAATAAAGAGCATATCGAAAAATAGTTAGCAACATTGATTTTCGAATAAAAGAGTGAAAAAAAAACATATTTTGATTTCAGTTTTCGATTCATTGGTAAAAAAAATTACCGTTTGTTGCATTTCACTGTTTATATTAATTAAAATCTCAGTATCTCTAGAACGCTCGCACTTTGGACTTGACATTCTTCATTAAATTCTGCACAGTTGCTTTTGTGACTTTCCTGGTGGCTGCTGTCCAGTTTCTCTGAAACTCCTGCTTGTTTTGAGACACTTATGAAAGTGCCGCTTGAAAAACACCCGATACAGTTCAATTGGCCGAAGATCCGGACAGTTCGGCGGATTGATGTCCTTTTTCACGAATTGTACATTATTGTTTGCCAACCACTGTAGAACCTACTTGGCGTAGTGGGCGGAAACCCAATCCAGCCAGAAGAGATGAGGAGCCTTATGCTTCCTTGAAAAGTGGCAGCAATCTCTTCTTCAACCCTGGCGTTAAGTGTACCCTTTGTGGAAAAATTGGACGACCGCAAATCACAGGTACAAATAGCTTACCAGACCTGTACATTTTGTTCCAAATTTTCCTTCACCACCGTTGTGTCAGCATCTTCTAGGTCCTGGTCCACTGATTTCGTATAATACTGCGGTCCGGGCAGCGCTCTTCTTGGCGCTCTTCCTTGGCATAGGTTTCATCGTCAATCCGGATGCATCTGTCTTTGTTCTCCAGATTCCGGTTATACAGTTTTCACGCTCTTGTTTTGGCCTGAGCTTGCTGCTCCAGGAACTTTTTCGGCACCTTCTGTTTCTTATGTTCGGCAGTTCAAAAAAAAGTAAAAATGTAAACAGTCCGATACAGCAACACAAAAAATCTAAAGAGAAAGTAAGAGACTAAATATATTTCACACGTCAAAATAAATAAACAGTGTAAAACAGTGTCAAAATAAATAACAGTGAATGACTTCGTGTTGCCGTTTGGGGATTACAATCAACCGTATTTGCGGTGGAAAGCAACGGATAACGGATTTCTTGAAGTCAACCCTCAATCTATTCTTTCAAACTCAAAGTGTTTGATGTCTTTGATTCTTTCCAGAAAGCTTCCGCTCCATCAGAGCCCAATATCTCTCGATTGGTCGTAGCTCTGGGCAATTTGGCGGGTTTGAGGTTTTTTTAAAACAATGATTGAATCCGAAGTTCGTTCTGTAAAACGGAATTACCAGTAATGGGGAGTTTCGGAACCGACGAGGAGGAGTGTTCCACGGAATCAGTTCTAGGAGTTCGGGACAATCCACATGGCCCATTATAAGGTCGTAGATGAACAGCCGTTGCAGTTTAATACGCCTGGCTGAGCCATGTTTCCAAATCAATCAGTTTGCAACGGTCGGGATAAGCGGGAAGGTTGACTGGATCATTCCATGGGAGCCGACGCAAGGCAAACCTCATGAAACTTTTCTGAACCCGCTCAATTGCAAGAGTATGCGTGACGTAAGATGGAGACCACACCGGTGAGGCGTATTCTAAGATGCTGCGAACTAGCGAGCAAAAAAGCGTCTTAAGGCAATAAACGTCATTGAAGCCTGAAGCATGACGACGAATGAAACCAAGCACAGTGTATGCTTTGGCAACAACGATGCTCATGTGCTCATTGAACCTCAGCTTCGAATCAATCGTAACACCCAGATCACAGATAGAACTTACACGTTCCAGAGAATCCGATCCCATATAATACTGGTGCAGAATGACGTTGTTGCAGCGGGTGTAAGTTATTATTTTGCACTTTTTATTGTTTGCGCGCATGCCGTTGTCACCGCACCAGACTAGCAAGCGGTTTATATCATCCTGAACTTCGACACAATCGGTGGGAGAGATAATCACGCGGAAAAATTTCAGATCATCGGCGAATGAAAGTTTGGACGATGAAAGCAGTTCACACAAGTCATTCACATAAATAATGAAAATAAGAGGGCCGAGAACACTGCCCTGGGGCACTCCAGATGGTATGTTGAATGTCCTGGAACGCACTGAATTCACAGTTACGAAAGCATTTCGATTAGACAGGTACGAGTAGAGCCATTCAGTGATCCATGTTGGAAAGCCTAGGTGGCTCATTTTTCCAATGATGATATTGTGCGGTACTGCATCAAACGCTTTCGCAAAGTCTATATAAACCGAATCCACTTGTCGCTTTGACTCCAGTTCACGTGATATCGCTGAAACGTAGCACATTAGGTTCGATGTTGTAGAACGGTGCTTCACAAAGCCATGTTGAGCAACGGAGTTGATCGGTGCAACAGCTCTGTATAATACTGAGTAGATTAGCTTTTCGAAAACCTTACTGAGAGTGCAAAGTATGGATACTCCACGATAATTTTCGACACAAGTGTAACTTCCGGACTTATGGATCGGTACTATGGACGCCGTTTTCCATGCAATTGGGAATGTTCTGTCCTTGAGTGAGCGGTTGAAAACTGCAGCGGCACTGGGCACTGCAAGAGTAGTGGCGCAATTCTTCAAAAATACAGGAGGCAGGCTATCTGTTCCGGGTCCTTTCGTTGAGTCGAGGTCTTCAAGGGCTTTCCGAACATCATTCGTAGAAAACTGTATGCATGCCAAACTAATGTCATAGGACGGATCTGTTCAAAGGGGTTCCGACGTTGAACAGGAGAAGCTTTACTAAACACGCTTTCGAAGAATGTGGCAAAGAGATTGGCTGCTTCTGAGCTAGATTGACAAGTAGTTCCATTGAAGTTGACAGAGCCAGGAACGCCGTGACTAGCTTTGCGCTGCTTGATGTACTCCCAGAAGCGAGAGGGGTTTTGTTTGACGGTTGTCTGAATCCTGAGCAAGTAGCTTTCATGCGTTGCAGAAAGGAGGGCTTTATACTCCGATTCAAGCTCGCGAAGTCTAGCTCTGTCGGACTCATTTTTCGTAATGAAATATCGATTACGCATCTTACGAAGATTGTTGCGCCGGCTACGCAGATCGGGAGTCCACCACGGTTGGTTGAAAACTGAAATCGAAGCAGGTTTTTTTCGAGGAACATGGCGATTGATAACATCATAGAGTGATCCATAAAAGGCTGATAGCATCTGGTCCACGGCACCGTCGTTTAATAATCGTTCCCAATCAATGTTCACTAGAATGGAGTTTACCAAGTCAAAATCGCATGCGGAATAGTCAAACTTAAAACATTGATTTTGGTTGTCAAGTTATGTTGGCGCGTCGCTATCGTCAAGCAGTAAAACTACTGGTGCGTGGTGATTATCAATAGGCAACAGAGGAGACGATGGTGCAATTAAGTCAAGATATTCCGGGAAATTGGTAAATACCAGGTCCAAAAGTTTTTCATTTGCATTGACGAAACTATTAATCTGCCTCAAGCCATTCGTAAATATTGCTTCTGTAAAGTCCAGCTCAGTATCAGTGGAGACGTTCGAAGGAATGTATCCATTAATGTCCTTATCGATATGCCATCGCAAGTTAGGAAGATTAAAGTCGCCGACAGACAAAATAATGTCATTCTCGGTCAAACGATCTGCAACAAGTTGTACCGCACTGGCATTAGCAGTATATAACTCGGTATTCGAATTAGGTGGGAGATAGATAGCAACTATATAAAGCGAACGAGAATTCAACTTTATGCAAACTGCGATTTGTTCGAGTTCATTGCAGTTAAGCATCGAAACAGAATTTTGACACTGTCGTGGTTCACTTTCACTCGTTTTGCAATTTGGTTGTTAGTGACACCCTTTTCCAAGCACCAAATGTGCAGAATATACAAAATTAGCAGAAATATAATTATTCTACATATAGTGTAAAAAAAGCCTATTGGAATTGAATGTAAATATATGTAACTAAATATCATTTAGCAGAAAAAGAACATCATCAAACATTACAATTACATTAGTAAATCAGAATGTAGAAAAGTGTGAAAGAGTCAGAGATTTAGGAATTATCTTAGATTCCAAACTAACATTCATTGACCATTACAACACAATAATTCACAGGGCAAACAATATGTTAGGCTTCATCAAGCACTTTTGCTATAACTTTTAGGATCCATATATGTACAATTAAAACACTTTATTTTGCCTATGTGATGTCAATACTCGAATATTGCAGCATTCTCTGGTCTCCTTTTTCAATCACGCACGAAAGAAGAATAGAATCAGTACAAAAACAATTTTTCTTATTTGCCCTTCGTAAACTAGGTTGGACTTCATTTCCTCTTCCATCATATGAAGCACGCTGCATGCTTATAAAGATCCAGACATTAAAAGAGCGTCGTGAATATGCAATTGTTTCATTTGTAAACGACATTGTTTCGCAGCGCATTAGCTCAGCATTACTTTTGTCATAATCAAAGTCCGGAATCAAAATTTATTTTCCTTAAACCATCAAAAATTATGCAAAATTTGGGCCATTAAATCGGATGATGTTTACAGTAACGCTCTATGAAAGGCCAAAAACGGAGGGGCAGACCCGTAAACAGATAACGTTTACGTGAAACCCGCGGGAACATAAGAATATCCTTCCAACAATACTATCCAACAAATCGAATAACACAATTCGCATACTTATGAAGTTTCCATCCGGTTTGTTAAGAAAGGCGCGTCACTCTCACTGAAATTGTTGGAGTGGAATTCCTCCTAGACCCCGGGGATCACACCACTCCATCGTCCGATTTCTGCTCGCATGATACTCCAGCATACTAAGGAACGAGTTTTGCTGAAAGGGTGGTTATTTACCATTTTTCATATCGAAAATATCTCGATAACTTTTTCAAAACGACGTATTTGATTTTGTAAACAAAGATATAGTGGCCGTGGTGAGAAATTTACATTTTTTTAGAAATTTACGTTTGAATCTTTGTTTAGTGAATTAGATACGTCGTTCTGAATAAATTATCGAGCATTGTTGTTTCCAGTCCATCTCCTACATGACAGTATCGTTCTAACCCGTTGAACCGGTCTTCGAGAGGCTCTCCTCTTCTAGCTTTAATGTAGACCCTGCCGTTATCAAGACGTCATCAAACTACCGAAAAACCAGCGCAATGAATGAAGTCTCCGAACTTGATTGTAACTTGATTCCTAATAATTGTATCGATGTTCAAGACGTCGTGTTTAAGCTTTTAAAATAAAATATATTTTTCCAGTCGTGTTATTGCATTACGTTGGTCTCATCGATATATCTGTTTGATATTTTCGGCACGATAATTAGTGGTGAAATTCTACCAACTTTCATAAAGTTCTGCGAACTATGCTGTTTCCCACAATATGAGGCCCATAATAACTTTAAAAAACGGTGCTGTTTTTTTTTTCCAACTGTAATAAAGTTTTGTGAAGTTTTGTGCGGTTTGAATACCCCTTAAATAGAGATGTTAGATGTGCTCTTTAGAACCCGAACATAACTCGGCTTCGCACACGAGCTGTGTCAACGACGGAACCACCGAACGCCCTCACGACAAGCAACCACGAAAGCACCTCACGAACGACTCTCGTCCTCTTTCTCATCGACCAGTCATAGTGAGTGGACGCTTGGGTAAGTAGCTGGCAAGCCTTTTACCAACGAACCAGAAACTCCACAAGTTTGATGAAGTTTTGCGACTTTACTGAACCCTTTTAAGTTAACTGATCCTTTTTAAAGTTTTGCACTCTATGCTCAAGGAAGTACGTTGTAGTTTTGTAGACTATGTAAGAAGTCTATGAAGGTCCGCGACGCGAGTTTAAGTTCTACCGGTTCCGGAAAGGGGGGGCGGAGGGGTTGGAAAAAAATTAAAAAATGGAGATCCGGTTCCTGTGGTTTGGGGGCTTTGGTGGGCCTTTTTTTTTTTGTTCGATTATTTTGTGGAAATCACGGTGTGGGGTGGGTTTTTTTTTTTTTGTTGTGCGGTTTTTTCTCCAAATTTTTTATTTTTTAATTTTTTTTAATTTTTTTTTTTTTTTTTAACCTTTTAAAATTTTTTAAAAGATGATGGCGTGTGTGTGGTTTGTTAAAGCAAATATTATTTTTTTTTTTTTTTTGTTGGTATATTTTTAAGTTTTTTTTAGTGTTTTGAAGAGGGTGGTGGCGGGGTTTTTGAGTTTAATTATTTTTTTATACACTGATAGGCAAAATAAAGTGCCCACCTCATCATTTTTTTTAATTTCTCTCATTTATTTGGTTCAAATTAAAGTAAACACACTGTAGTCTTTTTTGATATCTTATTTTTCATATTCATTCCAAGTTTCACTTATGGAATAATAATAAAAAAAAGAGTTCGACTTGAAGAAAAAATAATCAATTCGTGTTGAAAAAAAAAACAGTGACAAAAAAAAGTGCCCACTTCCCGGGAAGATAAATTTAAGTAAAATAAATGCATTTTAATAATTTATGTGTCTTTCTTTGGCATTCAAGACAAGCTGCAGGCGCTTCGGCATGCTCTCCATAAGGTTCCTTAGGTGCTATGGATCAAGCTCTTCCCAGGCGCGCTTCAGGACTACAAAATAGTTGAATTTATTGGTAACACCAGTTTTGTCAACCCTGGGATCTAGAATCGCCCTCAAATTCTCGATGGGGTTGAGGTCCGGGCTTTGTGGAGGCCATTCCAGCGGTTTGATCTGACAAGACCGGAAGAAAGACTTGGTTTTCTTGGCAGCATGCTTTGGGTCGTTTTCCTGCTGAAATACGAACTTATCTTCACGACCCGTCTGGATCAGCGAAACCTCCACATTTTCTCGCAGGATGTTGATGTAGGAATCTGCCTTCATTATCCCATCGATTTTCACGAGGCTACCCACTCCACTCCACGAAAAACACCCCCACCATCAAATTTCCTCCTCCATGCTTCACCGTGCCTTGGATGTGGCGCTCCTGAAGCTCCTCACCCGATCTGCACCACACACGAACTTTCGATTAAAAAGCTCGAATTTTAATTCGTCCGTCCAGAGAATCGTTTTCCAGAACTCTACGGGCTTATCAGCATGCTCAATAGTAAACATGAGCCGTTTGGCTTTGTTTGCCTTGCTGATAAATGGAAGCTTCCGGGCAACTTTGTTAATCAGCCCCTGTGCTATAAGACCGCGAGGAACAGTTCGACCAGAAACTGATAGCTGAAGGTTTTCCTGGATCTTACGGACAGTAACTTTTGGGTTTTTCTTGACTTCGCGCATGTTGTTTGTGTCCGTTCGTGTATCCGTTTTGCACTTCCTGCCTCTGCCCGGGTGTACAAATGCACCAGGGCAAGCCGTTTGCTTCAAAACACGTCAACATATCAAAACATAAACAATCGAGGGGTCTTTTGATGGAAACTTATCAAAAAATATCGATTTTTGAAGTGGGCACTTTATTTTTGCTACTGTTTTTTTTTCAATACAAATTGATTTCTTAGTTCCTTAAGTCGAACTCTTTTTTTTATTATTATTCCATAAGTGAAACTTGAAAAGAATATAAAAAATAAGATATAAAAAACACTACTGTGTATTTACTTTAATTTGAACCAAACAAACGAGAGAAATTCAAAAAATGATGAGGTGGACACTTTATTTTGCCTATCTTGTACATTGCTACTAACTTCACTGAAGATCTACAAATATTTCTGAAGTTCTGCTTTGCTAAGGTTCTGTAAACTTGAACAAAACAAATCTGGACATGTCTCAAACCTGGAGAGAAGTATCTAAAAAGTTCTGGCAACTTTGCTGAAGTTCTGATTACTTTGGTTTTGTTAAGTGGATTTTTCTGAAGTTTTGCAACTTTTGCTAAAACTGCACTGCAGTTTTGTGAAATCTGCTAAGATTCTGTGACATTTTCTGAGGTTACCTGTTAACTGTACTGTTCGCAGTGATCCAAGCGTTCAGAAGCGCCAGAATGTCCAGAATGTCCTGGGAGGTGCCGCGAAATGACTAGAGGCAGCTTACTTCCCAGACAGGCGAACAATATAGAAGCTAGTGTTGCTGCAGAAGCCATGAAAACCATGGTCAGATCCTGCTTCGTATACGCTAATGTTCGCTGTGTACACTCGGAATACTCGTGGAGAGGATCATCCTGAACAGGCCAATGAAATTACCAGTGTGTGAGCATGGTTTATCGAAATGCAATTCGGTTTCCAAAAAAAAGCAAAGTCTATGATCGACAGTGGACAAGACTTCCTTGAAGTCATCCAAACCGAAGCGGAAGGGTGATCAATATTCCATGGCGGTACAGATTGACTTCAAGAACACCTTCAAGCTGGGAAGCCATCACTGAATCAACACACCGATTGTAGAATTCAGAGTCCCTGGTGACCAGGGTCATGAGAAGTAGGAAGAATGACACATGGTTTGCAAGTTTGTACAATCAGCTAAAAAGTTGAAAAAAGGCTTGTGAAACTTTTGTGACCTTAACCAAGCGCCTTTGTTTGGGGTCGAGCGAGCTGGGTGCGAGATATTTGGGATTTTTCAGCTTTGTATCCTGCTGAAAACTTACTTTCAGAACCGGGTGTTGGTCTACGGAACAGCAACTAGGTGGACAACATTTGTGATCACGGCGGGAGTTCTGCAAGAGTCCATCATCTGAGACGAGATGGACAACGATGTGCTGATATTGGCATTGATAATCGTTGACTTTACGAATGACATCTTCCGCCTGTCCCAAGCGAAGCTGAAGGAAAAGCTGCAGTGGTGCGCTGCAGACTGCCAACCACAAAACGGACGCAATATTATGATTAACAAATCCAAAGTATGGCTTTCTTTTCGAAACGGGTGTTGATGTACCTGGGAGCGATGAGTCGATGAGGGGCTGAACTTCAATAGCCATGTGAACAATGCCTAAGAGAAGGCGGCAAAGGCTGGGAACATTACAAAATAGCGGTGGATCAAGTAAAACGCTTCTGCTAGTTGGTGTATTCTCGTTGACACTGAGGTATGGAGGCCCATCGTGGTTTGCTGAGCTGGAGACTAAGCAGAATCGAGCGATGCTTAACAGTGCATATCGGTTTATGGCCATGTGAGTCGTGAGTACGTACAGCCCTTACGCTGAACTGGCTGGCTTGACGCAAAGGCTCAGTAGGGATTCTCATCATAATGATCCGAAGCTAAGAGTCAGTTCCATTGTACTTATATCACATTAATTAGTTTTTTTACTGTGGTTATCTACACATTTTTTCAGCATTTCAGCATGGAGAAGCTGGTTGGCGTATCCTGGGCAATGATGTCAACTTGGCATTAGGGAAGTGAGAGGCTGCGACTGAAGATCGTGATCAAGCAGGGTATATTTCTTATTCTCATATAATTAATAATTTCAGCGCGCTTCGGGACATCTTTGCATTTCAAATTATTTTTTGCATTTCATAGTATGGAACAGCATGACAATTCAATTCTTATAATGCTAAATTTGTTTTTCAGCATTTCTGCATAACATTTTCATTGAAATTCTATTTCTGAACTTCAACTACTATTCCATAAAAGACTGGCAATGTGATCATAACTTGTATAGAATTGTATTTATATATATGTGTTTAGTGGTATTATGACAAGATATTCCATTTATTTTAGAAATCATCAAACCAGGCTCTTCGATCACTAAAACTGCTTTCTTCGATCTATAGAATATTCTGTTGATTCTCAAAAGAATAAAACAAATCAAATTTTATCTTCGTTGAAAGGATTGATCTACTCTGGTTTTCAGCTTTTCCAGGACTATTAAGATATTAATACATATCCAATTTTTATTTTACAGTAACAATCCAGTGGCTGTTAGTTATATTTTGTAAACACATAAATTATATTATATTACGGAAATTACATATACACATTCAATAACAAAGGGTAAGGGGAGAATACAGGGTGCCAGACAAAGTGTAGGCTGGATGAGGGATTCGTGGTTATCTGGCCCAAGTCATGGATGACAATTATGCCTTCTTTAATGGAAATCATCAGATCAGAATCAGCGAAGGTCTAATTATTTTCCGAAAGTCTACAGTGAGTTTGCTAACCTTATTTTTATCAAACCACCAGACGGAATCCTAATGTGTGTTGCTTACTGTTGATTTCCTGCAATAAGAGCGTTTCGTTGGAAGGAGATTTCTCTTTCCTTTCCGTGGGTTTCGGGGGGGGGGGGGGTGTAATTGCTTCTGCTTACGGGTCCACAACACCGTTTTTGGCCCTTCATACAACGGAATAGTGAGGATAATAGGTATGTACAGTTTGATCTTGCCATTAGGAGGAACTGTACGCCATGGCAAGTCCTGCACTGGTGGTGGCTTCCTATCACATCAAATCACATCATGTGAGTCGTGAGTACGTACAGAAACATCTCATGTTCATTATCACTGAAATGGTCCCTATCGGAATCACACTGGCGGATGACAGCGAGTGTCTAGAGTGTGGAGAGGAATACGGAAGATTGTGAGAGCGACTTCGATTACCAAGTGCTGGCAGGACAGTACATAAGTACACCTCTAATACAGGTTCTCTCAACCTAAGTGAACAGAGAACATGCAGAATAAGACTTTCACCTAAAACTGTTCCAGTCTGATCATGATTGTTTCAGGAAATACCTTCATCGGATCGAATATGCAACGTGAACGTAAAGGGTGATACGGTCAAAATTTGGTCAAGGGAAAGCGCGTGTAAATCGGTGAAATCGTTTATTTAAAAAATCAAATTAAATTTCTTTTCCAAGTTCAATTAGTATAAAATTCAGGTAAAATATTCAGTTAGGCTTCCGCTTTTCCAAATCCGAATTGCCGGGCCTTACGCTTGACCCCTGCCATCAGATTTTGTACAGCCACCTTGTCCACCTTCTTCGCCGGAGAAAGCCAGTTTGCCTTGAACTGCTGCTCGTCCTTAGCAGTTTTTTTGGTCTTCTTTAGGTTCCGCTTGACAATAGCCCAGTATTTCTCAATTGGGCGGAGCTCTGGCGTGTTGGGGAGGGTTCTTGTCCTTGGGAACCACCTGCACGTTGTTGGCGGCGTACCACTCCATGGCCTTTTTACCGTAATGGCAAGATGCCAAATCCGGCCAAAACAGTACGGAACAACCGTGTTTCTTCAGGAAAGGCAGCAGACGTTTATTCAAACACTCTTTCACGTAAATTTCTTGGTTGACAGTCCCGGAAGCTATGAAAATGCTGCTTTTCAAGCCACAGGTACAGATGGCTTGCCAAACCAGATATTTCTTTGCGAACTTTGACAGTTTCGTGTGCTTGAAAATATCTGCTACCTTTCCCCTTCCTTTTGCCGTATAAAACTCCTGTCCCGGAAGCTGCTTGTAGTCGGCTTTGACGTAGGTTTCGTCGTCCATTACCACGCAGTCAAACTTCGTCAGCATCGTCGTGTACAGCCTCCGGGATCGCGCTTTGGCCGTCGTATTTTGTTTATCATCGCGATTTGGAGTCACTACCTTCTTGTAAGTCGATAGTCCGGCTCGTTTTTTGGCTCGATGCACGGTTGTAGACGATACACCCAGCTTATTTGCGGCATCTCGGAGAGATAGGTTAGGGTTTCGCTTGAAACTACCGGCAACTCTCTTTGTCGTCTCAGCGGCTTCCGGTTTTCGATTTCCCCCCGATCCAGACTTCCTGGCTATCGACAAACGTTCCCCAAACACTTTAATTACATTTGTAACGGTTGATTTGGCAACTTTTAGCGATTTTGCCAACTTTGCGTGCGAGTAGCTCGGATTTTCGTGATGCGCGAGCAAAATTTTGATACGCTGCTCTTCTTGCTTGGACGGCATTTTGACAACTGAAGAGTGAATTCCATAATCAAAATAGGAGCAACATTC
The DNA here is from genome assembly GCA_024533555.2 of Aedes koreicus. Classification (NCBI taxonomy): domain Eukaryota; kingdom Metazoa; phylum Arthropoda; class Insecta; order Diptera; family Culicidae; genus Aedes; species Aedes koreicus. The sequence continues at coordinate 29,483 of JAHHFK020005381.1, forward strand.
TACACACACACACCTTCAAAATGAGGGGTGTTCAGGTTTTTTAAATGCAAAATTGAAAGAAATACGTCAAGTTGATATTGACCAAATTTTGACCGTATCGCCTTTTAAACTGAAAAAAAAACACAGGACCAAATGATGTTCAACTGTCCATGGTTTGAGGCAGTGTCTCAAATGCCTGAAACGAGAGTGGTGAATATCATCGAAGGTATGTGCCGTGAGAAGAACAGTGTCAAAAATACTGGTAGCACTGTAACGAAAATAAAGAGAAGACCAGCGAGCTAGTAACGCCAGCTAGAGCTGTGAGTATGAGCTAAGATCGAATTAAGTTCGCACTATAACTACATAGTTTACCATCTACAAGACATTCATTAGACCGGTAGTCCTCTACGGCCAAGAATCATGGACATTGCTTGTGGAGGGCCAACGCTCCCTTGGTGTCTTTGAACGGAAGGTGTTGCGTAAAGAGGAGAGGATAGGAAAATATCGGAATAAACATCCGTTTTCTGCCTCATGAAACTCGGAAACATTTGAAAAAGAATTTAGTAGAGTCGAATGAGCTGAATTAACACCAACCAAAACTAAATAAATTAGGCGAAGCTACGCTATCGCTGACGTCAACATACAAAATTTAGAACAATCCCAACAAACATCGGTGTCGAATATCCGCTTGTTCAAACAAATTTGGAGAAGTTATTCAGCTTTCTAGAAGGAAAAGCTGAACAACTTCTCCAAATTTGTTTGAACAAGCGGTTATTCGACACCGATGTTTGTTGGGAATAGCGGTTAGGCCGTTTTCAGCGGTGTTCTATTATTTTGGTCTAGTTTTATTACAGTTCCAAAAATATAGACCACCAAAAATAGATCAACTGTTTTCCAGTTACACCGCCATTGTTCTAAATTTTATGTGATGCCGTTCGTTTATTTTGTTTTGGAACTTCGCCTGCTTTGTTTGAATTTGGTTGGTGTTAAACTCGTTTTCAAAATGATTCTAAAAAGTTTCCGAGTTTTCCCAGTCAAAAGGTGCCAGTTTATCGCGATCTATTCCTCCCAATACTTGTTGGTGCTGGGCGAATATTAAGATGAGCGGCTGTTAAGTGCCATTTTATGGTAAACGATGTGAAGGATTTCCTTCTGGCTGAAACAGCTCAAAATAAAAATTAATTTACACGGAGGAAGCTTTCATATGCGTAACTATTATGTTTGACTGGATGAGAGTACGACACTAGCTGACCAACCATCGGTAATGTGCTGGGTAATCTGCGACCTCAGTTCAACTCTGCTTTGACAACGATTTCAGGCCTGAATAAAGCATTCCGACCGGTTGAAAATCCTGAGTTGAAACTCCATTGCCAGTACCTCTTCCGGGATTGCCGTAAGTTCCGACTTTTAGATGTGCCTAAATTTCGAACACCCACAGATCTCCTACGACAGGACTTTCAGCCACGTTGTTTGACCCATAACTGTCTCATGAATCAACACCCGGTTCTGGAAGTAATTTCTCAGCAGAGCAAGTACACGTTTTGCGGAGCTGAAAAATTCCAAATATACCGCATCTAAGCTCGATCAACCCCTTAAAGGTCACATAAATTTCAAAAGCCTTTTTTAGGCTTATTAGCTGATTGCGCAAGGTGCGAGATGTTTGGGATTTTCATCTTGGCAAAACTTGTGTCACTCTTCCTTTTGTGTACTTACTTCCAGGAGTGCAAACTTGGGTTGCTATTTGAAATGCTTCAAATACTTCGAAAAATCATATTTGTGACTGGAATTTTCTAAAGCATCTCTCTTACTAGCCTTCATATGCTTCCCTAGTGCACAGAACTCAATATATGGGAAATACATCTCTTTGGGGAAGACTCAAGTATAGTGTAAAATATATTTGTTACAAAAATCATGCATGATAAAAATAAACAAAGCTGTAAAAGCATTTTAGGCTTGTTTAAACAACCTTTTACATCAGTGCCAATATGTGCCAAATTCTAGCTCTATAGACCCACATTAGAGCACTTTCCCCTAGTATTGATAACGGCACGTAACTTTCGGATTTAATTGATCGAGAAATTATTTTATCAAATTAATGGCTAATTGACGCATTCACAACAATAGTTTAACACAACGTACACCGCAGAGTTACCAAAAACGAGCGAGCGATCGACGCGTTTGTGCACTTTACCCTTGTTGTTGTTTTACGCCGTTTTTTCCAGCTGTTTTAACACATTTAGAACGCGCTGGATTCCGTTCCAAATTCGGCACAAAATAAAACAAAGCGTATGGCAGTTTTACTTTTTTTACACCAAAACTGTTCGAAAATTAAAATTAGAACGCACCGGTGAAAATGGAAAATTTGGTTTGGTCTATTTAAATGTCAAAATTTAGAACAGACCACGACCGCTGAAAACGGCCTTAGGGCATCTTCAGCGGCGGTCTATTTTTAGATCAACTTTATACCTGATTTGCATCAGTGAAACTTGTATAGAAGTAGCTAAAATAGACCAACTTTGCGTTCCCCGCACCGGTGTTGTATTTCTTGTTGTTGAACCCGCCAACACCCGTCGATCATTCAACATCAAAGATCAGAAGTTTTTTATTCAGAAATCGCAGATTTTTCACACACATTTTGCCATTGATTGGTTTGACCAACTAATTTTTAATGCCAGTAGTGCGTCGTTAGCTGACGACAAGGAATACTTGTTCTTTCGTTTGGCTGAAGGTGAGTGCGAGGGTGAGTGTGTGAATGCATGCATTTCATTAAAATGATATTAGATAATGCTGATTTGTAGTTAGGCAGCGGATAAACAAGAGTCGAGACGGAGAGGGTCACGTCCTGGATGACGCCCCAACGTCGACAGTGATTTCCGTTCCGGTCATCAGAAGCTGTTCCAGGACTACTTTAGCGACACGCAAACCTACAACGAGAAGCACTTTCTGCGTTTCCGCGTGCATAGAGAGGTGTTCCTGGACATTATGCGCCAGCTAGTCAACTAGAGGCTTCTCCAAAATGTACCTGTATGAGCTATTTGCAAGTGCTTATCATGACCAATATATCAATAAACCGATTGTTTACTTTGAAGACTTCATTACTTTTCATTTCAGAGCAATCGAAATACTATTCGCAATCTCGGAACCTCCGCATTTTGATCTAGTCAGCATTTTCCGGAAAATGCAGTGGCTATAAAAAAAACTAAGACAAGCATTCATTATTTAGGAATGGAACGAAAAGGTAATTCACTAGCACCGGGAGCAACTTGAGGTAATTATCAGCATCCGAGGCGAGCAACACAACTTTTTGTCCGCCGCCAGCATCACACGCAGCAAACACGGTTACTTTTCGGCTCACAAATATACCTCAGAATATACTCAATAAAATTGAGTTATTGTTTAGTAAAAGCAGAAATTTTACACAATAATTGGTATTATCAAGTAGCGTGTAGTGTTTTGGAACGGTATTTTTCTTGTTCCAAATTGCTGCAAGAATAGATCAAAACATATACCAGTTTTAAAATGATGCAAAATAGATGCAGTATAAAACAAAATTTACAACACCGGTGCAGCGATGTTTTTGCTTTTGGTCTAAAAAAATAAATCCAATCCACGATTTGGATCGCCGTTGAAGATGCCCTTAAAGCGGAAAATAGTTGATCTATTTTTGGCGGTCTTTTTTTTTTTTTTGTTTTTAAAAAAAAATTTTAGGTTGAGATAAAAAAACCGGGAAAAAATCAAGATTTATGTACAACGTATAGGGATATTGATGCTGCAGTGTCATTTTAAAAAAAATATAAATTAAAAATATAAATAAAAAAAAAAAAAAATTTTTCCTTTTTCATTCAACTCACAATTTGACAGCTCATAGATGCGCATTTACATGGCGCTTTAGCTAATGTAATCCTGAGCACCAAATTGATGAAATTTTGAATTTCGATTTCATTTTTATTGAAAATTTCAAAAATATATTTAGCTCGGTATCCCTACAGAATCGAATTGTGGTAATATCGATCAAACAGTAAGCCCTTATAGTCATCAACATTTCATTTCTGAAAACAATTAATTTCTTGTAAGCAAATAAAAGTTGGATCAGTGACAAAACTCAATGAACATTTTCTTTTTCATACAGAATGTGATCGGTCGCATCCGGAAAGTTTCGTAACAATAATAATTAGTGAGACGCAACGCGAGCTGCATACTCTTCTGAAGCAAAGTGGTGCCAAAAGCAATTTAGCTCAAGTTGCTCTGTAATTGGTCTATTGGTCCTATTCGGTCTTCTTGCCGATAGCTGCTAGTCCGGTTTCATTTAAGTTATTTTTTCATTCCGGGTCCTTCCGCTCCTGTTCTGCCGTCACAAGTGGCATGAAAGCGTCTATAATCGTAACGATAATTTCCTCAGCATGATTCGACATTCCCGCGTTTCAGCTAGAAATAGATACATTGTAGGTCCAGCCCGAGAGAGTAAAGCAAGAACCTTTTCAAAAAAAATACGTGATTACATACGTATGGCCTCGTACCTTTTATTGTACCATTTTGCTTGCTTTCTTAAATGATTTTTCTGGAATGCATCCAAGGGCCGTAATGACGAAAATATATTTGACCGAATTTCACCGCACACAATGTTCGGTACTAGTCTTCGTGGTACTGCCGTCGTCATCATGCACTGCACAAGCCTTCTTACCAGTAGAGAGCTAGGAAAAATGGACCGACCACTGTAACCAAACACTAGTAGGTATTCCTCGATTGGCAACCGAGGAACCAATGCACTGTACTAATATTGAACGTTTTCACTGTGTTTGCTGGTACATTTGCGTGAATTGATTGGGAAAGCAACTGGAAAGTATAAACATTTGCGAAAAGTCCTCACATGAGGCCAGTCTGTTTTGGCGAACGTTCAAAAATATTAGAAGTTTCAACATTCTGTCTCCTTCCGATGTAGTTTCAATCGAAACAATTGAAACACGGGTTGTTCACCATTGTATGTGATAGAAAATGTATTTGGAAGCCAACTAGTATTTTTTCCAATGCAACAAAAGAGTAAAGTAGTTTTTGTTTAAGATGATGCATTAAACTTTCAGGGACCTATAATTCATCTCATCCCAATTTTATGGTGTGACTCAGCTGTAACCAACAGTCCCATTGAAGTATCTTATGAAACATATTACTTCCAATACACTCCAGCGTAAATACCGGTGCCTCCATTAACACAGAAATATAATGATTCCCATAACGTGACACACATGTCGGCGAGTCTGCATTTAATTCATAAGCAACTTTGTATTTTAATATCCGGCTGTCACCAAAAATTCATTTATAAATATGTAATAACGCTTTAATAGAACATCGTCCTCGTCATCGCAGCATACACAAGACCATCTGTAGCCTCCGGGAAGAAACAGGAGTGTGCAGGAGTGTAAAACAAAGGTTTCATCTCTTTCATTCGTGCGGTTGGCCCATTCTCTTTCAGTGCAACAGACACGACCGGCTGCCTGCTAGTTGGCCAACTAACCACCCTTTTGGTCGCTCTGTGCTGTCGTTTTCCTCAACGACCAAGTAAGGGGAAAATTTCGTTCAACTCGATGTGTGCAGCCAGTACGTGTGAGTAGAATTCGCAATTTCTGATCCAGCAGGAGAAAGTGGGGCTAAATGTGTCAATACTGGTTTGACCCTCATTGACATTTTTCAGTATCATACCGTATGCATGAAACGAACAGTAAGTGCCTTTCGAAACGAAAAACCCTTTCGATTTATACTGGCATTCAACTTAAGCTATTCAAACCCCACTGTCACTTCCCGTTGAACTCGGGAATCCGGTAGTGAAGTTTCAGTGATATACAACCAAAGTGGGATGGAGGATACCCGTCCCTTCATCTCGTGCCGTACTATTTCGAAAAGCAGAAGAATTTGTGCAAAACATTGCATAAATATTTCATAACTGCTAACAGCCATGCCACACAGTATCGATTTACTTACGGATTGTGGTCGAATTCCATGCAACATTAGCCCGGTTGAGAGGTAATTGTCTATTGTCTTTGCCTTTCTCAGGATAGGATGGATAGGAAAACTTGTTCGATGGCTACGGAGTAATTTAAATAATGTTAACAAGTGTAAGATTTTTTACAATATTAAATAAAAGCTTAATCTAACAACTCTCAAGAACTCTCAAAAAACGGATCGATCAAATACAATGCATTGCATCCTTGCAGTAAAATCACTAAAACTTCTTACCTAACGGGTGTCCACTAAATAATGAGAACGAAAAGAATGGGTCAGGAAAAAAATACCAGTGAAGTTTTGTTCAAACTGATTTATTTTATTAAAAGGGTCAACTTAAATCTTCAAACAAAGTTTAGTGAATATTGTCATATGGTCCGTGGTCCGCCGTGCGGCGCAGCTTAGTCGTTATGCTGGAACATGACCGTTGGACGGCAGCCACATCGATTTTTCGGATGCAGCTTTTGATCCTGTTGGTAAGTTGCTTGGTGTTCTTGGCCTTCCAATTATCCTTGTATACCATGGAGCTCAAAAGACCGAGGAAATCCTCGATAGGACGGCACTGTGGCAAATTTGTCGGATTCCGGTCTTTTGGGACATATGGTATATTTTGGCTCTCCAAAAACGTTAGCGATTTTTTTGCGTAGTGCGATGATGCCTTGTCCGGCCAAAACACGTATTTGCCATCCGAGTGATGTTGTTTAAGAAATGGGATGAGTATTTTCTGCAAACACTCTCTTTGGTACACCTCCTGGTTGATGGCCAAACCGCTTGGTTTGAACCACGGCTTCGAAATACCCTTATCGGATATTACGATGTATAACATAACCTTCGATTCAAATTTGTGCTTAAACTTATACATTACTTTTGGAGGAGTAGTAGATTTGTCCTTAGTGTAGAATCGGTCGTTTCCCGGTATCTGAGACTTCGAAAGAGGAAAGTAGCTTTCGTCGTCCAGAACGAAAGATTTTCCGCCGTAATTCCGAGTCATCCAGCGGCATTGGGATTTCACGGTTTGAATCTGCTCATCTGTGTACTCTGGGGATCTGGTTTTCTTTCTACACACTATTCCTTCTTTCTTTAGCGTCTTGCAGATGAGTGACTTCGAACAATGGAACTTTCGGGCTGCTTCCCGTTGACTTACCGAATCCTTGTTGTTGAACATGCTGCGCAGCGAGCGGAGCGTTTTCTCATTCATTATTTTCGCTGGACGGCCGCAACCTTTCTTCCGGGTTACTCTCATGCATGCCAGGATACGGTATACGGTGGATACCGGAACTTTTTCACGACAAAAATGGTCCACCGTGTATTTTTTTCCACGATCTTCGTTCGCTTGAAAGAATTGTACAACGCGCGCGCAGTTCTTCCTGTTTCGACGGCATGCTGAACACGACTGAACATGTTAGAGTGAAATAAGAGTGTATGAAAATTTTCTGGAGAGTGCAACGATTCATTCATCTATAGTGACATTTCCATGCGGCCGTTTTTGTTCTGATGGAAAAGTATTGAAATCATTCTCATTTTTTAGTGGACACCCGTTAGACCCACTTCACATTTCATCCTAGACCTGGAAAATCTTCACATTACTGCAACCGAACTTTTGTTGTCACTGCACAGTGGCGGAAACTGAGGATTTACATGGAAAGAATCTAAATGCATTAAGACGAAGTCTAATCAAGTTGATCCCTTCAGAGATGTTTTTACTTAGTATTCAGGTTATTACTAAATCTTATTCACTAAATCATGAATCATGAATAATGAATGACGTATTCCAAAAATGTTATTTTTTAAGTGTGACGTTAAATGATAAAATAATGTTCTAGAAAACTATTAAGCGTGCAATAAAACAAATAAAAGTTTTCAGAAGGAGCTGAAAAAGCGCTACGAAAAATAAATCTATGAAAAAAATTTAATAGAACTGGCGCGTTATGGTTGTTTTTCGGAATAAATTTTGTTAAAATATTATCTTTTGCTAATGTGTGACTTCGATTACAGAGTTTATTTTTTTGTTTTGCTTTTATTTTTTTGTTTAGTAATTCCATTCTGAAATACTTTCATCTTAAAAAAAGAATACAAAATTATTCTTTTATAGTTATTTTTTTCATTTCTTCAAACACCTGGATTGCTGTTGGATATGTTGTTGTTTGGTTGGAACTTGTGTTTCATTTGTATGAGAGCTCTTCCATCCAGAAGGGAGAGGGGTCTCGAACCACCATCGAAAAAATCCTGTCTCCTGCCGGCCCCATGTCAGTCGTTGCCGTCCATGGTCAGATATGTCGCCTCGTTCATTACCGAAAAAATCTTCTTGGTTGGCCATTCTTCCTGCTTGCTGCATTCGCCTGCTGCTCCGAAACAACCGGCTACCACATGACGATGTCCATGAACTGAAGATACTGTTTGATGGTTTGTTCGGTTGCACCGATCTCTTCATCCAAGGCATGGAAGGATTTCGCCACCTTTCCCTTTTTCGCTTCAGCATCTACTAGGCTTTGGAGGCTTTGGTAACGCAAGACTGTCGGACGGCTTCCTCACGATGCTCTTCCTTTCGTCCGTTAAGACGATGATCTTGTAGATGCCATATCGCTGTATTACATCAACACGAACTGCCACAAAAGTAACACCAGAAACATCTTTTAAATTCAACTATCAGATTTCATGTTCCGTTTTAATAACTCCTCAGTTCATATTATAAAATCCCTTCAATACATATATTGTCTTATATGATATTGTTTATTCACTACCATTACCATTCATCTTCATCATCATTACCATTTTTATCATTAATTGTGCTTTCTTAATTTATATATTAACATAAAAATAGTTTTATAATTTTTATCTAATAAGTTATATATACTTTTGCTTATCATGACTTTTATGTCCAATAATCATTTTGATCCGTTCTTCTCCTCTTATTATTTAGAAGTATCTAGTGCCTTGAATACAAGAAGCTGCAACGGAATCTGTGGTAGGCTTTTGCACTTATTACTGAATGTATTTTTCATTTCCGGTTTGCAAATGGGCATTTTACCAAATCTGAGCTGATCGGATTAAGACTAGTTGTCTGGCTTGGCTAGTGTCTAATTTTACAGTTTAATCTTTGTCATTACTTTATAATAAATCACAACATCATTATTTTTGATAGTATTGTTTTATTGATTTTACTTCATAGATGATTTAAACATAACATATTGTTTTTTATTTCCCTGTTCTTCCCTGTTTTCCTAGTTCAGGAGCAATAACTATTAAGGCCAGCAAAAATAAAGCAGATTGTTTTTATAAAATCAGCATCAAGCAGCAAATAGTGACCATAGCAACAGTAAGTTAAAATGTATAAATGTTAGTTTTGTAAAATTTCGATAGATTTAAAATACTTTTTAGGATACTTCAAAAACAAACGAAAACGTGTTTATCTTCTGGAAGATAAACACTCAGTAATTATCAGTCGTTGAAACGAAAACGTGTTTAAGCGCGGATACACAGAACTCTACACTTAAACACTTTACAACATTCCTTGCATTTCAGGATCAACCGATTGAAGATCACATATGATAGATAAGAATGCTTGTAGTATTTTTCATTTACATAAATATATACACCATAATATAAATATTTCATGGGAATGGGAGGGACCATCAGGTCACCCGATTGAAGCACTCTGGATGGGGAGAGTGGGAATGCCAACTCCCAATTGCTAACAGTTTGTGAATAGAGGGCGGGCTATCATCTCCACGCCCATTGGAGCACCCTCATGTTAGATAGCTCGCTCTTATGACCAATTGTTCAATCTTGTTGTTGGAAGGAGATTCTTTATATCCCTGTGGAAACGTATAAGTGATGTTGCCTATCGATCCACCTGCAAGGATGGTTCCAATCGTATCATAAATCAATCTTTGCACGCTCTTCTTTGATTCAATAGACGCACACAATAAGAAGTTCTGCTTCACCTCTCAAACCGAAAACTGATGGGCCATGGTGAACATTGAATGAACATAGCATGAACTTCGTGGCCTGTCAATTGTATGCGTGTTCATCACTGCTTGCTTGTACAATTTACTGATTCGTTCGTTGGCTTCTGTTTGTGATTCATTTTCGTTTCCTGATTCGATTGAGTGCTAGTGTTCGAAGCTTCCGATCGGATCACTTGGTGATTGTGCGGTACTGCGTTCGCAAAAATGAATCGGAAGCCGATAAGCACAGTGTGGCCATACATACAGCGCGAAAAACAGAAAATATGTAGCTACTAAACGCCAAATGTTTATATAAAGTGACATGTGTTCCTTTAGGCCAGTATTTTCTGTTTTTGGTAGATACTGTAGATGGCACAGATTACTTAGTTGGTGACTGGACAATGCGTACCATTGGTACTTCGCGTACCTGCAGGTATAAAATAGATCCTACTGCGATCCTTAGCCTCTTGTCCAGTAACTCCTATCCCTACCTCCCCGTGGTGCCGACTGGGGTATGAGTAACCATAGGAAAGATCGGGTAACCAACCCCGGTGGGACCTTGGTCATATGCTGACAGGGAAGGGGGGGCTGCCCTCTTCAAAGGGCGCAGTCTATCTGAGCGTCTGTTCTCCATGTTAGGGGCGGCTCAAAACAGCGTCTGTTCTCCATGTTAGGAGCGGCTGATCATCGTCCTCGTGCCAGCGTGGGACTCTAAACAGTGCTGTGCACGATGGTCCTCCGGCGAGACAGGGGGTTGGGGAAGGCCCAACAAGCCGCCCTTAAAAAATCAATGTTACAAATAATACAGAAGTTAATACGGACCGGAACAATCGGCAAAGACCTAGGCGACGAATTAAGGACTACGATTGGAAACTCGGAACATGGAACTGCAAATCGCTCTGCTTCCCTGGCTGCGATAGGATAATCTACGACGAACTTCAACCACGTAACTTCGAAGTCGTAGCACTGCAGGAGGTTTGCTGGACAGGACAGAAGGTATGGAAAAGCGGGCATCGAGCGGCTACTTTTTACCAGAGCTGTGGTACCACAAACGAGCTGGGCACCGGCTTTGTAGTGCTGGGCAAAATGCGTCAACGCGTGATTGGATGGTTTCCGATCAACGCTAGAATGTGCAAGCTGAGGATCAAGGGTCGATTCTTCAACTACAGCATCATCAACGTACACTGTCCACACGACGGGAGACCCGATGACGAAAAAGAAGCGTTCTACGCGCAGCTAGAGCAGGTGTATGATGGCTGCCCGCAGCGGGACGTAAAAGTCGTCATTGGTGACATGAACGCTCAGGTAGGACGGGAGGCAATGTACAGACCGGTAATAGGGCCTAACAGCCTGCATACCGTATCGAACGATAATGGCCAACGATGCGTGAACTTTGCGGCCTCCCGTGGTTTAGTAGTCCGAAGTACCTTCTTCCCCCGTAAAGACATCCACAAAGCCACTTGGAGATCACCTGACCAACGAACAGAGAATCAAATCGACCATGTTCTAATCGACGGGAAATTCTTCTCCGATATCATCAACGTTCGCACTTACCGCAGCGCGAATATAGACTCGGACCACTACCTAGTTGCAGTATGTATGCGCTCAAAACTCTCGACGGTGTACAACACGCGTCGATTTCGGACGCCACGACCTAACATTGAGCTACTACGGGAAACCGAAGTTGCCCAGGAATACGCGCAACAGCTAGAAGCAGCCCTACCAACGGAAGAGCAGCTTGGCGCATAGCTTGAGGATAGCTGGAGAAATATTCGAACCGCCATTGGTAGCACTGCATTAGTGACACTAGGTACTTCTGCACCGAATCGAAAAAATGACTGGTTTGATGGCGAATGCAAGCAGTTAGTAGAGGAGAAGAATGCAGCACGGGCGAGAATGCTGCAACACCGTACGAGAGCGAATGTGGATCGGTATAGACAGGCACGGAACAGACAAAATTCTATTCTTCGAAGGAAAAAGCGCCAGAGGGAAGATCGAGACCGCGAAGAAATGGAAGCACTGTACCGTGCTAACGACACACGCAAATTCTACGAGAAGTTAAACAGCTCGCGCAAAGGCTACGTACCACAAGCTGATATTTGCAGAGACCTGGATGGCAACCTTCTCACAGGAGAGTGTGAGGTGATTGAAAGGTGGAAGCAGTACTTCGACGAGCACCTGAACGGTAATGTTACAGCGAACGAAAGTGGCACGGTAATAAATCTAGGAACACGCACAGAAGATGACAGGACCCCGACCCCAACCCTTCAGGAAGTTGAGGAGGAAATTGGTCTGTTGAAAAACAACAAAGCCGCTGGTGTTGACCAACTCCCAAGCGAGCTATTAAAATACGGTGGTGAAGCACTGGCCAGAGCGCTGCACTGGGTAATTACCAAGATTTGGGAGGAGGAATGTTTACCGGAGGATTGGATGGAAGGAATAGTGTGTCCCATCTATAAAAAGGGCGACAAGCTGGATTGCTGCAATTATCGTGCGATCACGCTACTGAGCGCCGCCTACAAGTTGCTCTCCCAAATGTTATGCCGCCGCCTGTCACCAATTGCAAAGGAGTTCGTGGGGCAATACCAAGCGGGATTCATGGGTGCCCGCGCTACTACGGACCAGATTTTCGCGATTCGGCAAGTACTGCAGAAATGTCGCGAATACAACGTGCCCACACATCATCTTTTCATCGACTTCAAATCAGCGTATGATACAATCGATCGAGACCAGCTATGGCAAATCATGCACGAATATGGATTTCCGGAAAAACTGACGCGGTTGATCAAAGCAACGATGGATCGAGTGATGTGTGTCGTCCGAGTATCAGGGACGCTCTCGAGTCCCTTCGAATCTCGGAGAGGGTTACGGCAAGGTGATGGATTGTCGTGTTTGTTGTTTAACATTGCATTGGAGGGTGTGATTCGAAGAGCTGGGATAGACACGAGTGGCACGATCTTCAGGAAGTCTGTCCAACTATTTGGCTTCGCCGACGACGTTGATATCGTAGCACGTAACTTTGAGACGATGGCGGAAACGTACATCAGACTTAAGGCTGAAGCTGGTAGGATTGGGCTTGTGATTAATGCGTTAAAAACAAAATACATGAAGGGAAGAGGCTCACGAGAAGACAATGTTAGCCTCCTAGCACAAGTTCAGATCGACGGTGATGAAATCGAGGTAGTAGACGAATTCGTGTATCTGGGCTCATTGGTGACCGCCGATAACGACACCAGCAGAGAAATACAAAGGCGCAATTATGGCTGGCAATCGTGCCTACTTTGGACTCCGAAGGACGCTAAGATCGAACAAAGTTCGCCGAACCACAAAGTTGACCATCTACAAGACATTAATTAGACCGGTAGTTCTCTACGGCCACGAAACATGGACATTGCTAGTGGAGGACCAACGCGCCCTTGGAGTCTTTGAACGGAAGGTGCTGCGTACGATCTACGGTGGAGTGCAGATGGAAGACGGAACGTGGAGGAGGCGAATGAACCACGAATTGCACCAGTTGCTGGGAGAACCTCCCATCGTACACATCGCAAAAATCGGTCGACTACGATGGGCTGGGCATGTCGTAAGAATGTCGGACGACAGCCCTGTGAAAATGGTTCTCGAAAACGAACCGACAGGTACAAGAAGAAGAGGCGCGCAACGAGCAAGGTGGATTGATCAAGTAGAAGGCGACCTGCGGACCCTCCGCAGACAGCGAGGCTGGCGAGGTACAGCCATGGACCGATTACAATGGAAACAACTTCTGTGTACAGCAGAGGCCACACCGGCCTTAGTCTGATTAAACCTAACGTTCTAGATGCTTTATCGACCACATATGAAATATGCTGCTTGTAAGTAAGTCGCGAGTCCAAAATTACGCCTAAATCCTTCACGTGGCTCACCCGTTCAATGTCTATCCCTGACAGATTATAGTTGAAGATGATCGGGTCCTTTTTTCGAGAAAAGGATTTAACTGAGCATTTGGTAGGATTCATGTCTTGTGGATTAACGATGCACCAGTCTGCGAAGGCATGGGGAAGACGCTGAAGAGTGTGACAACGTGGGCAATGGAACAGATACGGAGGTAGAGCTGGAAAAAATCAGCATATGATAGTCGAGGTCACACAATGACAAGGTTAACATCGTTGAAGTAGAGCAAGAAGATCAGGGGTCCCCAATGGCTACCCTGAGGTATTCCCGATGTCGCTGGATAAGTATCGGAACGGCAGTCACCTATAGCAACTGGCAGCTACAGCAGAGCTGGCGACCAGTAAGATATGATTGAAACCATTGTAATAGAATGCCATTTTGATCCCGAGTCGGCTAAGCTTAGCAATAGCAATAGCATGGTTCAGTTTGTCAGGGGAAAATGATGCAAACGGCATGTATAAATCACATCTGTTTGAGCTTTGACACCCATGCTATCAGTTACATACGACGTGAGATTGAGCAAATTCCTGGTAGTGGAACGACCTGCCATGAAGCCATGCTGATGACTGCTCAAAAAATGCTTGCAGTGAGGGAGTAACGGGTCAACCATGACAAGTTCAAAGTTCGGGGATAACGCTCGCAGTGAGGTAATTCCGCGATATGGGTTGTTGACGTCTCGCTTAAGAATACCTTTTTTATGAACAGGAAACATGTGAGCAGATTTCCCAGCATGAAGGAAAAGTACTACTGCGTACTGACAATTGGAAAAATATGGCCGAGCGGTGTCAATAAGGAGTCGATAATCTCCTTGAGAAAGATTGACTGGATTCCATCGGGCCCAGGACGACAGGAAGATTTCAGTTTGGATTTTGTTCTTGAAATAGTCGTATCGTTGAAGTCTATATCGCCCAAAGTGTCACCGTGCATAGGATCGTGTTGCTTGCAGCGAGATTACCGTGTTCTTCGGTTAGGCTCTTCATCGGTGAAAACTTTGAAGAGGCATTGAGAGAAGAGTCGGCAGATCTCCTGAGTCGATGAAGCAAATTTCACCATCAAACACCATGGACGATGGAAGTTTGAACTCTTTTTGCTGCTCGTTTACATAGTTCCTAAACGATTTAGGGTTCAACTTCATTCCCCGCTCAATGCCATGTTGATATCGCGAATAACTTTGCCGACTGATCCGCTTGTATTGGTGGTTAAGTCGAACGTAATGGCATTTTAGTTGAACTGTCTGGTACCTCGTGAAATTTTTTAGTGCTGCTCTTTTGATAGACTTCAATCTACGGAGTCTCCATATTCTGCCATGGATGTTGCGTATCTTTCTGGTGGATGATTTTCGGCACGTGTCTGGTCGATGGTGTATTCAAAAACACATGACTAAGTACTGGCCGCAACTTCGACATTACCCCTATCGAGGATGGTTCCCCAGTCGATAGTAAAAAGCAGGTCAGAAATGGCACGGTGATCTGCTTTCCGAAAGTCGTAGGAAACCATGTCCGGTTTAATGACAAAGTCATGAAGCAACTTTATCTCCATGGCCACAGCCAAAGGAGGGTGATGAGGAGCCTGCTTCACCACGGGAGCAGGTGCACAGAAAATTGACGGGGCAAAGTCCTGAGCACTAACGAAGCAAAGGTCCAAATCCACTGTTGTTCTCATTCCTCACGTGATTAATTTGCGATAACGTACATGTACTTCAGCTGTGTCAAGAAGGGCAGAAGCTCTTGCATCGAAACTTAGAACATACAGGATCCGGACAAAGGAAACCACATTCGGACGGCTGCTTCGAAATACCGGGTAGATTATAGTCGCCAAAAATGCGATGATCTCGTCGATTGCAGCTGCTCTTTCCAGCATAGTTTGGATGGAGCGGCAATGAGTGCTGATAAAATCAATGTCACGTACACGATTTGGAGGTATATATACTACGCATATAAACAATGTATGGTCGGCCAATTCAACAGCAACCCAGACCTGCGGCTGGCAGCTCCACAAATCATTCTCAACGGTTCTTCCGCTTTCAATCCGGAACCGACTGCCAAGGGACACCAATTCCCCTGCTGATTTTCGGCTATTAACAGAGCTTTACGATCACATCGGAAAACATCATATTCGGATCCGAAAAAAAAAAAAGAAAGAGTGAAGGCGTTAGGCCAGGTCTCGGTGAGAGCAATAACATCTTTGCAGAAAAGGGTCTGAAACGGATAAGCTTTTGCCTTCAACAATTGAGTCTATACCGGGGGGGTGCTCCTATTGGTTTGCGACTTTTTGGTTACAGCAGCAGTGGAACTGCGTACGCATTGTTTGAGTGGGAACTTCTATGGATCTATCTTTTGGCTTCTATCCATAGGATCGGGATGGTTTCGATTATCTGGTGCAGCAATCAGTGGTGCTATATCGGATGAAGTGGATGCTATGCGTAGTGCATTCAAGGCTTTGGTAAATCCATGACTGACGAAACGGCACTCGTGAAATTTAGTACGGCATCAAGCGACTTAGCTGAGAAATTATAATTGTACTTGCCCTGCTGTGCAGGGTGGAAGACCCCTTCTCTACTGCCAACCACAGGGCCGAGACGACTATGACGAACGCTGGCTGCAATCGGCGGGACTGGGTTGGAGAGATTAAATAAATCGCATAGACGTTAGATCAGCATCTTCAAAGTAACAATCGCTCATGTGATTGGTTGGATTGGTCCACACCATAGGTTTGGCAAAAGGTAAGCCTTTGTGCGTACCTTTCATCCAACCAAGCAAAATACAGCTGATATGCTGTTTCCAACAAAGGTGTAAACCCCTTTCTCTGTTCCTTCAATATCACGTCTCCACAAATGCAACAACATTTTTTTGCGGATCATTCGAACAAATTCGCGACATTTTTGCAAAAATAAAAAAAAAAACGCGTCCGTAACACTCAAATAGCTAGCTTTGAACGAATAAAAAATGATTGTGCAAGGCTGAAGAGAGTCAACATGAGCATTAATTGACGCCAAAGCAAGACAGCAATAATGACAATAGACCTTTTCGACATTTAATCGTCTTTCTTTGTCTAACATGCGGGGATTAATGCACGGTTTGGTTTCCCACAACTTCATTGACTTCTCACTCGCACTGCTTCGATTCAAATCTTGCAGTAGTGTGCGCAAATTAAACGTCAAAAGCTCTATAAAATGCCGCATTAAGCTACGTGCTTGAGGATTCTTAAGGCTTTTTGAACTACCTTTTCCTTATTCTCTCGAGCAATAGTGACTAACACAGAGTCTTTTGTCTCTGTCTATTCTTTTGTTTTTTGAGTGTTTGGTGCGTTTTAATGCTGTCTTGCTCACTCCTATCCTAACTTAAAAATACGGTACTGCTGAATAGAGTATTTAATGCGGCGTGCTTATAATGGCTTCAAAAGAGATTAGTGAGACCAATATTGGCTTAGGTTCGTTGGCAGCTTTAAAGCCAAAGCAATGTAAATTACTTGGCAGCTCAGGTTCTTATAATATTTGAGTCTCTACCATTCACGAGAATATTGAATTGATGCTACATAGTCTAAAATAATATACTTTCCAAAATTATACAAAATTTTACTTCGAACAAACATTAATGCAACTCATCGTTAAGACCGAAATATTGTTATCTTATTTTTTTTATGAATTCATTTATTTGTACAGGCTCAATCGAATCAACTTTACAGAGCCAAGTTTTCATGTTTATATACATCAGTTATCTTAGAACTAAGGTTAAGGGGTGGAACCGATTACTCGCGGCCGTCTCGAGGTTAATAGGAATTACAATTTTATGGATGGGAAAATTGAAAATTTTAAACAAAGCATAAGGAACAATGGTTGGAATTTCAAATCACAATTTTTTAATTGAACGTTCTAGATAACACGGTTTAAGCCTTCTTTCAATGAGGTGTATGCATATCTTGGAAAACCGACTTTTGATCCAAGGCCTGGAGGACCAAGTGTTATATACAACGAACTCAGCTCGATGAACTGAATGGCTGTGTGTGTAGTATACGCGTGTAACGAAATTTCTAACTGAGTTTCCCAAGCAACTACTGGACCAATTTGAATAAAACAATCACCAAATCGAATGTACCATGATTTCATTTGTCGTTTTTCAATTTTATTGGAATCGATTCACTGGTCCCAGAGTTTAACTAGGAGATGTGGCCAATTAATGGATAAGAAAAGCAAAATACGACACCTCAAATTACATGAAAATTTAAAAATAACTCTAATGGTGATGATATCAAAATTCCTCAATCACATTGGCCACATCCGGGTTGATTTTCCGGCTACATCCGGAAAAGTGGCCAGATTCGGAATTGGATCAAATCCCATCGCACGACACATCATATAACTTGAGAACTTAACAATTACCTTAATTTTTGCTCTCAACTTAGTGTTCTAAATGCACTTCCACAGTTATTAAATGAGAGCTTTCGATGGCAGGTACCATTTTTGCATTAATATGATTGTATGGCAAGTACAATCATACTCTATGGCCAGGGAGTCGAGAAGTCATTCTTAACGAAAAATTCCTAGACCAGACCGGGAATCCAACCCAGCATGGTGTTTGTAGCCGCGCCTTTACCCACTGAGCTAAGGGAAGACCCGGCTGTATTTGACATCCTCATCAATAATGATGACTTCGCTGGTCTTCTTGTGCAAGTATCATTTTTCAGTGTCAGTTACGTTACTTGTCACTTATTGGTGTTCCCGCACAAAGAATGGACTATGGACATAGCAATACCTTTAGTTCTTGACTAAGAGCCTTTAACACCTTCTGTGAAAAATTTTATTTCAATGTGTCCTATAGTTGCATTAAAAATAGTATTAAAAGCATAGCTAAAGTCAACCAGTCTGTGCTACATTTTCGAAGACAATGAACAAAAAATCTAATAAACTCTTTTCTTCTCCTCACTTCCTTCTGATCTTTGGTTAACCGTTCTTTGAAACGTTTTATAAAAAGAGTTCCCAAACCCAACATCGAACAGTACGATGTGGATGGGGGGGGGGGGGGGTCTTATTGTGAGTTATTGAAATTAGTGTATGATATTTTCTCACGCACTTCTTTTTCTTACGACTGCATTTTCGATTCTACTAAAAACGAAACATCCTCGTTCGAACCATTGCCGTTTTCCGTCAGTCGCATTCACTGACTCTTCTAGAATTTCAACCTAGTCAGAAGTGAATATATGTAATACATGCTACCAAAGAACACTGGGAAGAGATATAAATTTCTAAGGCAAACTATGCCCACAGTCCATTTTAGGACGGTCAATTCTATTTTCTCAACTAAAGAGTTTTGATACTTTTCCAAATCAACACCGTTTAATCAACGTTTTTCAAATCAATGAACTGAAGCACCGTTCCATTCATCAATCAATGAATGGTCGAGAGTAATAAATTGTTTGTAGATGTTGTATAACATCCTTCGGTTACATATGGGGGTTTGAATAGTAAAATCTAAAATTGGGAGCAACACAAAAAATGGTCGGCTTTCGTTTGTTAATATTTCATTCATCGTAATTATTTTTCAATTTTTGCATCTCGTTTCGAAATATATAAACAATTAAAAATAAGAGTGCAATTTTTCGATGCAATTCTAATTTTATCCAATGCCAACCATGCGGTCCTGTATCGTGCTCAACGCCTCTATTTGTTGCCACGAGTTGCCAAATGTAAAGGTAAATCGTTAGTCTCGTTTCGAAGTTTACAGAAAATTAAAGGGTCTTCCTAAACATTTACAGTTTTCCAAAATAGGGAAATATCTTGTTGTAAACACGCATGTTTGATACTCCACTCTCAGATTAAATTTCAATTTCTATTCCACTCGAACATAAAATGCAGATCAAAATATTTTCCAATATAAACATTCGTGTCACGCTCTATAAACACTGAAAAGTAAACAGAATACTTTCTCTAATTTGTATTGTGCTTTCTCCCTTCTGTTTGGACTTCGAAGGTAACAATGGTGTTGGACACAGAAAAAAACAAATCTTAGTTGCGGCATTTTCTCCAATCCCACCTTCACTGCTCCACTGGAGCTGTTGAAGCCGCTACAACCGTACTTGGCAATATCAACAATAACCACTTAACTAGTCAAGTCAGCGGAAAAATATCCACCCTAATGGCAAAGCGGTACGGCTGGCTCCACAAGGCGAAGTAAGCGAAATAATCAACTTCAAGTTTTCAAGACTTTCGAGAGTCATCGTTGAAGCAGAACAACCATTTACCTACAGAAATATGTTTACCTCCCTTGTACAGAAACTTATCGGCGATAGGGATCGCTCTCCGGATGAGGGACGTTTTCGGCAACAAAGAGAAAATCTATGCTCAGCTCCCAGTTTCGCACAAGATGATTTTAATTAAAATAAATCCGGAAAAAGGTGAAGTTCTGTTTTGCACTCAATGGGACAACATTCTTTAGATAACTGTACTAGATACGGCACTTTTAGTTTCCGGAAGACTTCACGTTGCTCAACATAATCTAAAGTATTATAATAATGAAGGTGTGCTCTTGATGACAGTTATTTTGTTTTGTTACAAATAAATATTAACTTGATAATCTTGCACCTGCAAACGCATATAATTGTCAGTAATAATCAGTGCCCACTATTTTGCCAACTACGTATAACGTTTAAAGCGCTTGAAATACGTTCGGATATCCGACGTCAATTAAATAACGCACCAAAATTTAGGAGATTGCAATGCACAATAGTTAATTGATTCCACAATCTAATATGCATTACTGGTTAGTCTGGTGTTTGTCGTCGTTGCATTCAAATTCTAGCGTTCTACCACATAACCTGAAGGCAACCCGCTGTTGGCGTGAATGTCCGAACCAAAACAAAGCAGCCATCCTGCCAACAGCTATTATTTTTGTTATGTCTCCCGAAGTGACACCACATTGCTGGAAAGCCAGTTCCCATCAGGCTCCTAGCGAAGACGTGAAGCTATACTCAATGGGATGAAAATGGGACACTTTGAGGAGCGTACTTGTCTCGTGCGCTGTCTGGTGTGGCATTCCGTGGACACCCTTGATTTATTTTAGAATCATTTATTACGAGATTAAAACGGACCAGCGAGAGCGACTGCTTTCGTTACCATGTACTGAAGCAAACGAGCCCATGGTATCTCGGTTCAGATGTCAGCTCGAGTACGGAGACATGGAAACAACAGAGCTCGCCATGAGCACAGCATTATTACGGTCCTTTGTGGGCGCATCAATGCTAAATCCTCTATCCTAAGCCAGTGGAAGTATAAAATCCCACAAAAATATAATGCAAAATGAGTCGGAAAGAGCCATGAATAATATTAGGCCGTTGTTTCTTCCCTTCATAGCTATGTCAACGAATGCATGAGTGGCTTTGATGAATTTGAGACAGGCGATGCTGAAAAAAATGACTGGGCGGGTGGGTTGGAGATGCTGCTTGGTCTGGGCCCTGCGAACTTATTTCCATAATGATAGGCTGAACATTTCAACATCAACAATTGACAAGGCATCATTAGCTTTTGTGAAACATAATTTTCTCGTGAATCGAAGCTTGTCTATGTATTAAGCTTGCGCATTAAACTCGGAACATTTGTAATCAGATTTCAGATTTTTTTTGAGATATCTGAATTGATTTTGACTGGGAAAAAATACTCAAGAAGAAAATCATAGAATTGCTAACATAAACCACTCTACGGGCTGGAAAATCCATCCCACTGCAAACGTTTCCAAGGCCAACTTCCACAATCGCTGACCAGTAAAGCTACATCTTTGGCCACTTTTCCACTTTTTTCAGCGTTAGTTTAAGGATTTATTTTGAACTTGACGGATGAAACTGTAAGCAACTGAAAAGGCTGTGGAATGGTTGTTGCACTTTCTTACATACATATTTTTTGTAGGAATTCCTTAAAGTTCAATTGTCCTTTAAAACTCTACACAAGGTCATAATGTTTTTGGGCAGGTATTGAGGCCTCAATGTTTTGCCTTTTGGTCTTGTTTGATTGTTTGGTATGGGAAGTAACCTGAAGTAACCTTCCTAAATTTACTCTTGTAATTATACTTGAACTCCAATAATTTGAATTTACATGTCCGACCTATAATCCGACCCGATACTAGAGAACAGTTACCATTATGCACAGTTTACAGTTTGTTATCACTAAACGTCAGCTCATTGTGACAAATTTGACACTTGTACAAATACTAGAGCTGAAACAATCCAATAGCAAAACGGCGGTTAGTCAAAAGTCTTGCTTCAATTTTTGCAAGCACTATCTTAAAACGAATACCAAATGTTCAAAATTACCTTAGACTGGTGGATATAAACTGCACGCGAAAACCGAATCGATATTTTTTTTTCTTAACTTCCACAACTGACATTGACACCCATCCCAAGTTAGAGCGAGATGCGAAAAAAAGTTTATTTGTTCACGACGCAAGATGTTTGTGTAGCGATTTTTAATATGGAACAAAAATAATAGCGAGTTTGCTTGAAATTTTGTGTTTCCAATAGAATAACGGCAACGGAATCATTTAAAATTTTACAAAAGTGTTATGAGGGCTCTACTCAATCGAGAACGCTTATTGCGTTATTTGACTAGCATAAAGCATTCAGTGAAGGTAGTGAAATCGTAACGGGTGGCCACCAAATAACGGGAATGACTTCAATACTTTTTTTTCAGAATAATTATGCTTTCAGAGAAATATCACTGTATGTGAATGAATCCTTATAATATTCAGAAAATTGTCACACGTACGCTTTTTCTCCAACATTTTCATTTGTTTACAGCAAAGCCGTCAAAGCAGGAAGTACTGCGGGCGCACATTGTTCAATTCTTTCAAGCGAATAAGATCGTGGGAAAAAGTACACGGTGGACCGATGAAGTGTGAAAATGTTTCAAAAAACCATCATATACCGTACTTTGACAATCATGGCAGTAATCCGGAAGAATGGTAATGGCCCTCCTACGAATATTATGGATAAGCAGACGTTCTATTCACTATGTTTAACAACAAACATTCGGTGAGTCAATGGGAAGCGGCCAGTAAGATCAATTGTACGAAATCGTACATCGGTAAGAAAGTGAAAAAGGAGGGAATAATATGTCGAAAGAAAAACAGATCGCCAGAGTACACGGCCGAACAAATCAAAACTGTGAAATCCCAGTACCGCTAAATGATCCGGCAATACGGTGGAAAGTCTTTCGTTCTGGGCGACGAAAGCTACTTCCCCTATCTAAGTCCCAGATGCCCGGAAACGACTGTTTCTACACCAAGGACAAATCCACAACTCCTGCGAAGGTTAAGTACACATTTAAGCACAAGTTCGAACAAAAAGTGATCCTATACATCGCAATTTCCGATAAGGGGATCTTGGAGCCATAGTTCAAACCATCATGTCTTGGCAATCAACCAGCAAGTCTACCAAACAGAGTGTTTGCAGAAAATTCTCATCCCGTACCTTAAGAAACATCACTCGGATGGAGACTACGTGTTTTGGCCGGACAAGGTATCATCACACTACGCGACGACGATGCTTCCGTTCTTGGAGAGCCAAATTATACCATTTGTGCCAAAAGACCGGAATCCGACGAATCTGCAGCAGTGTCGTCCTATCGAGGATTGTTTTGGTCTATTGAGGTCCACTGCATGCAAGGGTAATTGGAAGCCCAAGGACACGAAGCAACTCATCCACAGGATCAGAAGCAGCATCCGGAAAATTGATGTGGCAGCCATCCAGCGGTCATGTGCTACCATCAGGACTTAGCAGCGCCGCACGGTGGACCACGGACCTTATGCTAATATTCATTAAGCTTTGTTTGAAGACTAACGTCAACCATTTATATAAAATAAATCAGATTGAATTGTACTTCATTGTTGTTGTTTATTCGAGCAATTCCTTCCATTCACCCTATTTCGTGGCCACCCGTTAGGTAATTGGTAGCTGTTGTAGACTCTTGATATACTAAGTGGGGTGAAAAGTAACCTCCTTGGGAATGAAAAAAAAACGAAATTTAAATACTCTAATTGTTATACTTGTATTCTCCTAACGTGGAGTAACGATTATGATGTAGAAGGAGATGTTTCGCTCATCGCCATGAGGTACCAAGAGTAGACAGTCATGTTTGCTAGAATGAAAGATATGAAGAGAAAGTCTTGAAAGTTCCGTAAGTGTACGGTAGGTTGGAAATGGAATAGAAGTACTGAAAATTGAGCGAAAGGGCATGGGTAAAGTAGTACTCGAACCAAGGACGTTATCATTGCCAAACATCAACCTCAACCTACCTCAACCTACCCCGCAGTGGGATGTTTGGCAATGATAACGTCCTTGGTTCGAGTACTACTTTACCCATGCCCTTTCGCTCAATTTTCAATACTTCTATTCCATTTCCAACCTACCGTACACTAACGGAACTTTCAAGACTTTCTCTTCATATCTTTCATTCTAGCAAACATGACTGTCTACTCTTGGTGCCTCATGGCGATGAGCGGAAATTTAAATGTTTTTGTTTTTTATTTTATTGAATAGCTATTCCTTATAGCTCGATACATTTATTCCAGCGATTTTCCAACATCTTGATCCCGTCCCAAAAGTAATTTTCCGGAATGTCTGCAAAATATTCCTTCGCGGCGTCGATGATTTCCTCGCGTGAGCTGAATCTTTTATTGATGAGCCATCTGTTGAACCCATTGGAGCCGTAGGTCCTTGATTTTAGCCTTTAGGTTGTGATACTCTTGTGCACATTGTCTTGCAAAAACAAAATTGTTTTTCTCTTCATATGAGGCCGTTTTGCTGGACTTCATCGCTCCAATAATGCACAGTAATACTCGCTGTTGATGGTTTTATTCTTTTCGATGTAGTCCACAAAGAGTATGCCATGACAATCCCAGAAAGTTAGCAAAGTAACGTAATTGTAGTTACAGCGCAGATGTGATGTTTTCCCGCCGATGTTAGTTCCATGTGTATTCAAAAAGGTTCAAATGTCCGGGAAATAGACTTAGCTTGGTGTCAGAAAATTGGAGATTCGCAATCGTGAATACGGCCTTTCTCTCCGTAATATTTCTAAAAAATACTCAGTTTCACTTGGCGTTGTGCAACACATATGGAAGAAGTATGAAAGCCAAGGAATAGGGAAAAACTTATCCGGGCAAGGCACAGTGGTCGGAGATGGTCAAATCACGAGTTTAATTGTATAGCGCCTTAAATTTTAACTTTATCCAAAAAGTATCTGCAGACGAATTGTTCACATAGGGTAGGGAACGGCTTAATCAGGGGTCACTATTTTAAACAGTTGTTAGGAAATAGGTCTATAAAACCTACATTTTCCAAATTATTTCCTTTTTAATCATACCATCATAAGCTTTATCTATTGGGCTAATGATTCGATGTATGAATCATGATTGATTACCAATTTATTACTGTCATTTTGAAGATTTACAATACATCATCTAGAAACCATCAGTTTCTGACCTGCTGAAGAAGTTCGCTCAAATGTTGCCTTTGTGTATTTTGCATTTGCATCGCGTGTACCGGAGAGCATGTCTTCATCAGCTCTCTCCCACAACTAGGCTTGTTGCCAGAATGTGATGTTGAACATTGAGTTAAATTTGTTACATCTTTAGATAATCTGAAATCGCTATTTATTTCATGTTTCTTCCAGTCATTGGACGTTGATCTATGCTTATGATTATATTGTCCATCATCTGGCACTATCATTTGCAATAAAAAATATGTTTTGGAGCTGTCCAATAGTACCCAACGATAAATAATGCTTCGCTGTTGAGCTGCAGCTATGGCATCACTGTTGCTTTTGAGAGAGCCCATGTTTCCTCTCTTCTTTGTTATCCGTGGATATAGCGCTCCGGTAATGTAACGTGAAGCCTGCTGTCTCTTGCATTTGTTTGTTTTTAAACGAAGCATCCCGTTTGTCGTCACAGTCGCTTTGGCTAACATTTGCGTGAGAGTAAATGAAATAAGAAATACACATTGCCAATCTAAAGATCAATACCAAACTAAAAGTTTGGTCGTGTAGGTCTGTCTCAAACCTGCTAGGAGATGAGTTTGTGGTCGTAGCAATCGACATGTTTTGGTTGATTCTTTCGTGAGCGGACGTGTAAAACGAAGGAGCGGGTTGAGGAAATTGACGTTTGCAGCAAATCGTCAACTGGCCTATTTCATTTCGCCATCGCACACATACACAGAATCGCACTCATACAATATTGTTAGTTTATGTACTGATTGAGGAGCTGAAGAAAACATTTTTTTAATCGGAAAGCAATCCGCATGCGTTTAAGAAGTCCCTGCAATTGGGAACTTCATTCCATGGCTATGAAATTGTCTGAGCCTAATGCTCGTTGCTGAAGGTATGTTCCGATAGACCAGACTTAAGCAGTGGGATTAATGTCTAAATATTGGCAGTTCTAATTATAGATTACATACAGCTTCATTAAATGTCTCAGGGGCTGACTAAACTGCTTAAAACCCGTCCCGTACCCTATGTGTTGCGTATAATTTGTTAATTTCGAAAAAATGTCATCGCCTACTAGAATTTCTTCGAAATCTTTATGGTCTTATAAAGGTTTTATCAAATTGTTTTCACAGCCGTCTATAGAGTGGGCCACTTTGTACAAATTTTGGCTTTAAAGAAGCATAGAAGAGGTGTTGGTAGACAAAACAGTTTTGAATGTAGTTTTATCAACAAAGCCGGGAGGAATGCGATTCGGCTGTGATAAAACTTAAATTGTGCCTTGGGATTGATGTATGGCGCATGAAAGATTGCAAACCCTTTCGTTGTTTACGCCTCCTTTGGCTTGGAATTAAATGAGAGGAAATTTTACGTGCTTGTTAAAATGATTTTTTTTTTGTGTGGTTTAAACTTATCAATTTTCCGCTCAAAGTTACTCGAAAGTACGATTTTTCTGATGAAATTGAAGCATTTTATATTATTATGTTAAATTATTAACATACCTCTCAGTTTTTGGAAGCTTTCGCTATCCAATTTAGCCTTCAGTTCTTCCATATTCTACGCGTTTTCGTGGACTGGATTCAGACGCGCAGGTTTTTTTTTTATTTTTTGAACAGCGTACTTTCAACTATACAAAGCGAGCCATGAGAATGCAAAGATATTTTTTACCCATTAGTGGGTAGAAAAATACCCATGCCCAGGGAGTCGAGAAATTTTCCTTGACGAAAAATTTCTAGACCAGACCGGGAATCGAACCCAGCCACCTCCAGCATGGCGTTGCTTTGTAGCTGCGCCTTTACCGACTGAGCTAAGGGAGGACCCAAAAAACAATGGGTAGTTTGTATGCATTATTTTAATTTGGAAAGTACTAGTTTTTGACAGCTTCATATAGTATCAAAAAATGGGTACATTTTTACCCTTTAATGCGTACTGGCTGGATACAGTGTTTATAATATGTTGCTTTTTCAGAGAAATGGAGCGTTATATATGTTTTGTTAATGTTTGGTCTATGATAGGACTGATTGAGATATTGATGTATGCGTTATTTTTCTTTTCAGCGAATACCGGAAGATATGTAGTTTTGGCATAGACATATTATATTCTCTTACTGGGCTGCAAAATGGTGAGTAGACAGCTGGGATGGAGGGTGCGTGCGTCCCCGCAACATAGCTATGGTCCTCACAAGTTCCTACCTCATGCTTCCACGGGTCAGGAGATGACAAAGACCGCCAGCTGAGGGTTGCGTGCTTAGCTGGTAGTGCAGCCTTGGCACTGTCCTTCTGACTTCAGCTAGATTGAGGAGGTGCGTGCCGAGCGTTTGTCCACCAAGGAGGTGCGGCTCAAACAGCGTCTGTCCTGGCATCCAGCGGTTGAGTAAGAAACGCTGTATCGCATCAACTATACATTAGGTGGCAGCCGCACAAAGGCGATGTAGGCAGCGTGACCCCGGTAAAGAAGCATGCTGAAATCTTACCCTACCACGAAAAATGGAAGTATTCTTTATACCGTATATAATTTCCCAAGTATTGTATAATAATTTTGAATTGTTTTCTTCCCCTGTGGCTATGATAATGCAAGTCCCTTTACAATAGCAGCAGGATCAGCAGACATGCAGACATTACAAATATTATTGTTATTATCATTTTATATTATAACATCCCTTCACAATATTTTTTTATGCTATTTTCAGCTTCGCATTTGCATCGTTGTAAGTTTTGGCCCATCTAACTCACGTTATGTATTTGAAAAGATGGGATGGTTTTCATATTTTTTAGAGAGAGGATTATGTACGACAAATTCTACAAAAAAAATTCTTCGTCCAAAATAATTAATCAAAAACTAACATTGTTTATGATCCTACATTTTCTATTTTACAGACAAAAAGAATCATTTATGGGCCCTGTAGGAAAAAAGAGTTATCGAGGAATTTCCTGTCGTTTATTTAAAAAAAAAAAAAATCGTTTTGGATTTATTGAGTTTCCGTTTTTGGGCAGTAATCATACTCATATGAAATTTATCTCGAATTATTGTTTGCTTAAATTTTCTTTGCTATTTTGCTAGGCTGTCAGGTGATCAACTTTATTTCATTATATCACGTTGGAATTTTTGCTATTTAAGAGTTTCAATCATCTAAGATCGCAGCGGAAGAGGCAAATAGCGGCATTTAATTGTTATATGTACATTATGCAGTATTTCTTTACAACATCGTATTATTTCCATCCAACAATAAATTGAATAAATAAATTCAATTAGTCTTGTAAAATTTCAATAGTCTTGTAAAATTTCATAATTTCATAGAATAAATTCAATTAGTCTTGTAAAATTTCAATAGATTTAACAAACTTTTTCAGGATACCTCAAATCAAGATTTTGGTGAATTGCTGCTATCGCTGAAAACGAACGAAAACGTGCTTAAGCGCGGAACCACAGAACTCTACACTTTAACATTTTACTACATTTCTTGCATTTCAGGATCAACCGAATGAAGATCATATATTATAGATACGAATGCTTGTAGTATTTTTCATTTACATATACATATATACACTATCATATAAATATTTCATGGGAATGGGAGGGACCATCAGGGCACCCGATTGAAGCACTCTGGACTCTGGACTTAGTTTCCGTGCTACAATGGGTGGTAGTACATATTATATTCTCTTACTAATCTAGTATTTTTAAACTAGTATTCAATTGGGGCTAACCTCTATCGGACTGAAATCATGATTCGTATATTCTTAACAACTGCACTTTTTTTTCTTCAAAAACTGCGCTGATTTTGAATAAAAAAAACTTTCGTACCACATATTTAGGTAGCGGGCGGAGGCATCCTTCAACGGATAAACAAGACACCAGCTTAATTTCCTAAATGTATAAATATGAAGATTGCCAGCATCGCTTGCTGAGCGAATCATAAGGATTATCCTCCATACTCACATAATTCCTCTTTTCCCGTGATACTTATGAGGATGCGTAAGTTCTCTTTAAGTAAGTGTCGGAATAACGTTTCTTCCTTATAGCCATCAGTTGCAATGACGTATCCAGGACAGCTCTGTTCTCTTGGAAGGAGACAAATCCTTCATTTAAGAGGTAGAAAGTGTTGATAGTTCCGTAAGTGTACGGCAGGCTGTGAAAAATTGAATAGAAATATTTGAAAATTGAGTGAAGGTTATGTGATACACAGTACTCGAACCAAGCACAAATTCCCTTGTCATACATCCCCAATATGGGGTAGGTCAAAGCAGGAACGAATCCGCCACCTTGACAGGCAAAAGAATGCGCGCCTGATCGTGCTCATGTATTACAATGCCTTTTGATAGTTCTAGCGGTATCACCAGAGCTTGTACCACCTACGCTATTGTGCAACCCGGTTTATGCTATGCTAGCGAGTGAACAATAATGAACTTCGTACTTTATGGTAACGTTTTATAGTTCTCGATCTACAATCGTACCCAATGGGAAGTTAAATTAATAACATTGAGATAAAAGATAAATTTAATTTTATCTCAATAGCTTAAATTGGAATTGATGAGCGTTGCGTAAAATGCTAAATTACATCTGGATAATACCATAAAATTGTTTCACAATATCATACCAATACCAAATGATGGTAAACTAATATCATCATATCACCATATATTACCTCTCATATATTCTCCGGTGCAAATTTTCAGGTACATTTTAGGTTATTTACCTCATATGCAGTGCTCCTCAATACCAACTTTAGTCATCAAGATCAAAATGAAGTCATCATATGTTATGATCGGAAAATGGGTCATTAAAAGAAGGGTTGACAACCCAACCTAAGTATGCGATGCTCTGAAGCCAAGATTAAGACGCCTTCTCCCATTTTCAATATGAATGTTCCCCACATTCTCTGATACTTAAAAAAAAATTTACTAAGCAGCTTATATTCACAGACAGGTTGGAACGAAAGAAATTGGAGCTATTTCCGAAGGTTCCACAACGACCGTATTGTCACTAAGTTAATGCTACGTATAAAAAAATAAAATTAGTATCGACAAGAAAAATGCAATCAAGATTATTTACACCGTGCATAATTTGAAGGTTGCTAGAATAAAGAATTCTCCACCATCATGGCCGAACAGCATCGCCACTTCAATTTGTTGAGCACAAATAATCAAAAACAGTACAAATTTCATAGGCCAAACTTCTATGAGTATATGCAGCAAGAATTCTATTAAATGTTTTGCATGTGAAATCTTGTATGTTTTCAGAATATGTGCCAAAAAAAACATCGAAGTATCGATAGAAATCGGATGGTGGCCAATTTTGAATTCAAGCAACTTCACCTTAAATTACTCAGCAACCGTCAGTTTTCAGAAAATGTTGTACACAAACAGTACAAACAGTTCCTGTACACCTTTTGAATTGTGGATACAAACAAATGAAACATTTTACTTGGCATGTTTGATTCATGAATGGGAAAAGAGACGCATTATCCACACTTCTTCTAAATGGTACTTTGTGGGATTTGATATTTGGGTGCAGACATTTCTGTTATAAAATGTTATTACTCACAATTCGTATCACGTATCTAATATATACAAAACGTTTTTCTCGCTAAAAGGGGATCGACGAAATGTATATATAATGTTTTTTTTTCATCCGCCCGACTGATGTAGCATAGTACGGTTGGAATAGCGGTCCATTGGCAAAAGTATGCGTTTATTCTCATTTTTGCTGCCAATGCTACATAATGCTGCTTTTAACATGGTTGGACCTTCGGACATTCGGTGTGGGAGAGTGGTACAAGCAGCTTTTATCCTGCCACAACAAAGTGGATACGTGTCTATCAGTTCAACGGTGGGAGCGTTAAAACTCTAATATAAAATGTTGATGCCTGCGCCCTTCAGTGCAAATAAATTCTTTAATTTAATTAATCATCTGGATTTGGCATATTTTTGCAAGGGCCATAACAACATAAGCTGCACTCAGTCCCATTCTTTTCGGACGCAAGAAAGGGCTTTCGTTTATTATATTTTTCTCCTTAGCAGCCTCACGGAGCTGCTGTACGTGCCTTCGAAAGGGTGAAATCCTTTTCCCATAATACAGAAGGTATCCGGATGGCAAATTTGGGATCAAGCACCAGTTGTGGTGAGCTAAACGTATGCAAGCGGCTTGGGTGTGTAGGATGTATATAAATCGAAATACCGAGAATGGCATTTTGACTCGGGAAGCCAGGATATTGACAACAAATTGGATTATATGGAACGTGATATTTGAACCTACTTTACAGACTGAAGAAAGAAATAAACGGCAATGCTTGATGACAAACCCCTCGAAAAAAGCGGTTCGGCTTTTTTTCTATCTATGATGTTTGAAGCTATGCTGCTATGTAGCAAATAACGCGCAAACAAGTTTACTAAATTGATCCATTCAAAGTATTTAAAGCGGATAAAGCAAGCTACACCTTTGTTCAAATTATTGAAAGATCAAGTTATTGTGATGCGCCACTGTTGATTCCAGAAGACATTCAAACAGCTGATCATTACTTTGTATCGTTGTAAACATTTCAATCTAAATATCAAGTGCCGGTGCAATTAATTCTTATGAAAATGTAAATAATTTCCCCGGAAAAGCGCAAAAAGAGCACTGCATTAGTTTGCGAAAATAGAAAATGTGATCGATAGAGCAGTTCGTCACACAAATTTGAAGTTTATAGAGCTTTCTTTTCAGGACTAGCAAAAATCTAGACGATAACCAGGCCCTGTGAACCATAACCTGGACCGAAAAATCGTACACGCTTTCGCTTGTAAAAATAGTACATCTCGAGATGTGGCAAAAAAGCTGGAAAACTCGAAACACCGTGGACCAAACAAAGACACAAAACATCTGTCTGTCTGTCTGTCTGTCTGTCTGTCTGTCTGTCTGTCTGTCTGTCTGTCTGTCTGTCTGTCTGTCTGTCTGTCTGTCTGTCTGTCTGTCTGTCTGTCTGTCTGTCTGTCTGTCTGTCTGTCTGTCTGTCTGTCTGTCTGTCTGTCTGTCTGTCTGTCTGTCTGTCTGTCTGTCTGTCTGTCTGTCTGTCTGTCTGTCTGTCTGTCTGTCTGTCTGTCTGTCTGTCTGTCTGTCTGTCTGTCTGTCTGTCTGTCTGTCTGTCTGTCTGTCTGTCTGTCTGTCTGTCTGTCTGTCTGTCTGTCTGTCTGTCTGTCTGTCTGTCTGTCTGTCTGTCTGTCTGTCTGTCTGTCTGTCTGTCTGTCTGTCTGTCTGTCTGTCTGTCTGTCTGTCTGTCTGTCTGTCTGTCTGTCTGTCTGTCTGTCTGTCTGTCTGTCTGTCTGTCTGTCTGTCTGTCTGTCTGTCTGTCTGTCTGTCTGTCTGTCTGTCTGTCTGTCTGTCTGTCTGTCTGTCTGTCTGTCTGTCTGTCTGTCTGTCTGTCTGTCTGTCTGTCTGTCTGTCTGTCTGTCTGTCTGTCTGTCTGTCTGTCTGTCTGTCTGTCTGTCTGTCTGTCTGTCTGTCTGTCTGTCTGTCTGTCTGTCTGTCTGTCTGTCTGTCTGTCTGTCTGTCTGTCTGTCTGTCTGTCTGTCTGTGTAGTGGAATTTTGTATGCGGAGTTTGGGGCTGGAGAGGTCTTCACTTCCCGCCCTCTGGAGGGGGGCTTCCATACAAATGAATCACATTTTTTTGTATAACTCAAGAACAAATCAATCAAATGATCCCAAATATGGCATGTTGAAGTTTGTGGAGGCAAGAAATAATTCAATGGTAGTTCAAGATCCCTCCCCCTCTTTAAGAGGGGGGGGGGCTCTCATACAAATGAAACATAAATTTCTGAAGAACTCGAGAACTATTCTATCAAATCAAACCACATTTGACATGTGGGGGTTTTAAGAGGCAGGATTTCTATGTATATAAAAATAAATTTCTGTCTGCTTGTCTGTCTGAGATTGTACCCTTATGGACTGAAGGTAGCAACAGAACTCGATCGGCGTGAAAAGTTGTATGCAGGGGCTTTTGTTAAAGGGCGATACGGTCAAAATTTGGTCAATATCAACTTGACGTATTTCTTTCAATTTTGCATTTAAAAAACCTGAACACCCCTCATTTTGAAGGTGTGTGTGTGTAGAATGTTGCTCCTATTTTGATTTTGGAATTCACTCTTCAGTTGTCAAAATGCCGTCCAAGCAAGAAGAGCAGCGTATCAAAATTTTGCTCGCGCATCGCGAAAATCCGAGCTACTCGCACTCAAAGTTGGCAAAATCGCTAAAAGTTGCCAAATCAACCGTTACAAATGTAATTAAAGTGTTTGAGGAACGTTTGTCGACAGCCAGGAAGTCTGGATCGGGAGGAAATCGAAAACCGGAAGCCGCTGAGACGACAAAGAGAGTTGCCGGTAGTTTCAAGCGAAACCCTAACCTATCTCTCCGAGATGCCGCAAATAAGCTGGGTGTATCGTCTACAACCGTGCATCGAGCCAAAAAACGAGCCGGACTATCGACTTACAAGAAGGTAGTGACTCCAAATCGCGATGATAAACAAAATACGACGGCCAAAGCGCGATCCCGGAGGCTGTACACGACGATGCTGACGAAGTTTGACTGCGTGGTAATGGACGACGAAACCTACGTCAAAGCCGACTACAAGCAGCTTCCGGGACAGGAGTTTTATACGGCAAAAGGAAGGGGAAAGGTAGCAGATATTTGCAAGCACACGAAACTGTCAAAGTTCGCAAAGAAATATCTGGTTTGACAAGCCATCTGTACCTGTGGCTTGAAAAGCAGCATTTTCATAGCTTCCGGGACTGTCAACCAAGAAATTTACGTGAAAGAGTGTTTGAATAAACGTCTGCTGCCTTTCCTGAAGAAACACGGTTGTTCCGTACTGTTTTGGCCGGATTTGGCATCTTGCCATTACGGTAAAAAGGCCATGGAGTGGTACGCCGCCAACAACGTGCAGGTGGTTCCCAAGGACAAGAACCCTCCCAACACGCCAGAGCTCCGCCCAATTGAGAAATACTGGGCTATTGTCAAGCGGAACCTAAAGAAGACCAAAAAAACTGCTAAGGACGAGCAGCAGTTCAAGGCAAACTGGCTTTCTGCGGCGAAGAAGGTGGACAAGGTGGCTGTACAAAATCTGATGGCAGGGGTCAAGCGTAAGGCCCGGCAATTCGGATTTGGAAAAGCGGAAGCCTAACTGAATATTTTTCCTGAATTTTATACTAATTGAACTTGAAAAAGAACTTTAATTTGATTTTTTAAATAAACGATTTCACCGATTTACACGCGTTTTCCCTTGCCAAATTTTGACCGTATCACCCTTTAAAATTCGTTATTTTTTTTTCTGTGCAAAGGAAACCAAATTTGGCATGTAGGGGTTTTCAAAGACAAGAAATGTTTCAATGATAGTTTGAGACCCCTCCCCATTTTGAAGGGAAAGGCTCCCATACAAATGAAACACAAATTTCTGCATAACTCGAAAATTAATCAAGCAAAATTTGGCAAGTTAAGGTTTTTGAAAGCTATAAATGTTTTTAAGGTGACTCGGGACTACCATAAAAATATTTCTATGGTAGTTTGAGACCCATCCGCCCTCTGAAAAGAGGAGAGGCTCCCTCTTGAATGACACACACAAATCTGCATAACTCGAGAACTGATCAAACAAATAGAACCAAATTTGGCAGATGGAGGCTTTTGAAGGCAAGACATGTTTCTTTGATTCACAATTTTTTGTATAACTCAAGAACAAATCAAGCAAATGAAACCAAATTTGGCATGTTGAAGTTTGTGGAGGGAAGAACTAATTCTATGGTAGTTCAAGATCCCTCCCCCTCTTTAAGGGGGGGGGGGGGTCTCTCATACAAATGAAACATAAATTTCTGCAGAACTCGAGAACTATTCTAGCAAATCAAACCACATTTGACATGTGGGGGTTTTAAGAGGCAGGATTTCTATGTATATAAAAATAAATTTCTCTCTGCCTGTCTGTCTGACCCTCATGGACTCGGTAGCAACAGAACCGATCGGCGTGAAAATTTGTATGCAGGTGTTTTTGAGACTGGGGAAGGTTCTTATGATTGTCTGAGTCCCCTCCCTTCTCAGGGAGGGGGGCTCTCATACAAATGAAACACAATTTCTGCATTACTCGAGAACTAATCAAGCAAATGGAACCAAATTTGACATTTGGGGGGTTTGAAAGCAATGATTGTATGGTAATTTGAGACCCTTCCTCCCTCCTACCTCTGGAAGGGGGGGGCTATCATACAAATGAAATTTCAACCACAAATGAGAATTATCCAGGTAAATAAAACACACAATGTGTATTTCTCGGGTAAGAAGCATGTTCTGATAGAAGTTTGAACCCCTTCTTAGTCAAAAAAAAAACTCATTCCGAAAACCAACCATAAAAGTGCCAGTTCTATTACGTAGCAGCGCACGCACCGGGTTCAGCTAGTCTATTTATATAGGGAAAGTGCTCTAATGTGGGTCTATGGATCTAGAATTCAGCCTATCGTTAAAAATTGCTTGTCTTTAATTTTTCTTCATGTTGATATGTCAGTGAGACAATACTACTGTATATTTTTGATTTTCAGGGTAAAAATAGTGAACTAATGTTTACTTTGAATTTTGAGCATAGGCCGAATCCTAGATCCATAGACCCACATTAGAGCTATTTCCCTATACAGATAGACTAGCTGATAGACCATATAGACTCGAAAACTACTGAACCGATCGGCGTGAAATTTTGTACGGATGGGGTTTTAGGAGTCGGGGAAAGTTCTTATGATAGTAAGAGAAGGGGGCTCCCATACAAATGAAAATCAAATTTCTGCATAACTCGAGAACTAATTAAGCAAAGGAAACCAAATTTAGCGTGTGGGAATTTTTTTGGAGGCAAAATATGTTTCTATTGTGGTTTTAAAACCCCTCACCCCTCGATAAGAGAGGGTCTCATACAAATGAAACAGAAGTTTCTACATAACTCGAGAAAAAATAGCAAATAGAACCCAATTTGGCATGTGGGGTTTTTGGAGACAAGAAATGTTTCAATGGTGGTTCAAGACCCCTCCTCTCTTTGGAAAGGGGTCTCCCATACATATGAAACACAAACTTCTGCCTGACTCAAGAACTAATCAAGCAAATGAAACCAAATTTGACATGTGGGGTTTTTTGGAAGCAGGATTTTTTTCTATGGTGGTTTGAGACCCCTCCCCTCTCTAGAAGGGGGCGCCCTTATACAAATGAAACTAAAATTTTGCATAACTCGAGAACTAATAAAGCAAATGAAACCAAATTTGACATGTGGGGATTTTGGAGGCAAGAAATGTTTCTCCTGTGGTTCGAAACCCCTCCTCTCTCTGGTTGGAGGGAGGGCCGCATACAAATGAAACACAAATTTAAACCAAACCAAAGGGGTTTTTCGGGCCGGAAAAGGTTCTAATGATGGTTCGAGACTCCTCCCCCATCAGGAAAGGGGGGGAGGGGCTCTCATACAAATGAAACCAAAATTTCAACCAAACATGAGAATCATCCAGGCAAATAAAACACAAAATGTGTATTTCTCAGGTAAGCAGCATGTTCTGATAGAAGTTTGAACAACTTCCCAACAAACATCGGTGTTGAATTAGAAGTTTGGAGAAGCTATTCAGCTGTTTCTTCTAGAATAGCTGAATAGCTTCTCCAAATTTGTTTGAACAAGCTCTAATTCAACACCGATGTTTGTTGGGTACTTATTCAAGAATGGGAGATGCTTGAGTTACTCTCAGAAAATTACGTTCAAACTGACAGGATACGGCGTAGTTTGAAGATAAATGTTTTGTTTTTGAAATATTTCTACACAGAAAAAAAAACCATGGTAGAAACTAACGATCCGAGGGTTGAATTAAAAACACACACCTACGTCTTATTTTGCAGAAATTGCACACATAAGCACACGTTAAAATAAAACTAATTCCTAAAAAAAACCAGAGAAGCGACAGTTCTGTTAAATTTCCATTCATTTAGTTGCAAGCGTAGCAAGGCTCGTGCCGGGTTCAGCTAGTACAAAATAAAAATATAATTTAGTTCATCAAAATTACTGTTAATACAAAATTAGAATATATGGTTCAATGAGCCTCTTTGTCGTTCTTGTTTCAAGGCATTGAATATGCGCTCTTAATTAACTATTCCGAAAATAGAATCTATAATCGAAGAAAAGTCATAAATGTCACCCAAAATCACGGTACGTGCTTGTGAGAATCAGAACGAATGAAATTTATTCGACCAATTATCAGTCGATAATCATTCAGTAGAAAAGACACTGGAAACGGTGGGAACGAAATCTTCTCAAATGGTAGTTTGTTCAAAATCAATTATTTTTAAATGAAAAAAATCTCACATCAAATTCGTTTTAATAAATAATTTTTTTTAAATAATTTTTAATGTAAATCATATTTTTAGCATCTCTGACTACTTGTTTTATTGATGTACTGGATCAATTGTCCCAAAATCAGTTAAGGGTCACTGATCTTTATTTCCAGTTCTTGTAAAATGAAATCGGTTGCATATCATGTTAATCCGTAAGAAATTTGCAGTAAAGGAGATACTACCTTGATCAAAAAGTTCCCGGAAAATCAGTCACCCGATTTGAGTTTCCTTTTTTTTAGGTTGCCACATCTGTCGTTGACATTTCATGAAATTTTTAGCTTGATAGCCTGACATTTGTAAAAGGTACGCCGTATTGAGTACATCTGCGATTGTGTGTGTACTTGATTCTGTACAATTATCAAAATGGAATTGAATTTTGCACCAACGAGTTTGTATTAAATTTTGCGTTAAAAATGGTTTGAATGGTGCGACGACGTTCCAAATGTTAGAGAAATGGATGACTATAAGAGAGATGGCAGAGGAGTTGGATTTGGGCCTCAGGCGTATCACTGCAAAAATGGTGCCGAAAGTCCTGAATTTCATGCAAAAAAGGGACCGCGTTGACGTCGCAAAGCGAGCAAGCAAGTGAATGACGTGAATGAGCCGCGACCGAGAAAACCACTTCATTTGGGTATTATGAGACGTTTGCGTGAAGCAATTCGCGAAAAAAGATCGGATTTGTGGGCAAACAACTCGTACATCTTGCACCACGATAACGCACCGTGACACAATGAAATCGCTCAAAACGAAACAGATACCATTCAACAACCACCGAATTCACCTGATTTGGCTCTCTGCGACTTTTTCCTATTCGGTCGACTCAAGAAACCGCTCCGCGAACGCGTTTCAGCACCCGAGAAAAATCGAAGATGGTTTTTGTTTTGGGATTTGGATCAAGCGCTGGCATAAGTGCAATGCAGTCGATGGGGAGTAGTTTGAAGGGGACAATATCAATTTTTATGTTCAATCTTGAATTTTTATTTCCTGAAAAAATCCGGGAGCTTTTTGACCAGTATTAATGGAATTTTATGATGAGATGCCATATTTTAACATATTACTGATACCAAAAAATAGATTTTACCTAAAAAATTATAACTTTATTGATCAAGCATTCAGTAGCACTCAAACATTACATTTACTGATAGCATAATCTACGGAGCAATTTTTTATTGTCTGGCTGAATTCCAGAATCATATGAATAAAATCGGTAAAATGATTCCTTGCCATGCCAGAGCAATGAAGGATTTCCTGATAACTATATAGTAATGTTTAAGAATATTGCTAACCTTTAGCCGCAATTAATCAAATCCATTTAAAAAAATATAGAAATTAAACCACAAAAGAGGATTTTAACATAAAATGTTGATTTAAAGAACCCAACTTTTATAAAAACTTTTCTAAAACTTCATTTGTAAGGCATATGAAATGCAAATCAATATATTTTCATATTGATGTGTTGGAGTTTTCAAACTCTTAAATTGTTGTATCAATAAACAAAACACTGAAGCTAACAAAAAACCATGCCGATTGACGAAGACTAAGACCTATTTATGTGTGTATTCAATCTAACACTAATTGCTCGGCAATGATTTTATGAAAAATAAACTGTTCGCAACAATCCCTTACGTGGCCATTGAAAGCAGCTTTATTTCGGGAGCTGGAAAGTGATAGCTCTGCTGCAGATCCGCCACCCATTTCAGAATGCCTGGAGTGTCACACCCATTCCAAGGTAACTTCCAAATTGCAATAAATCCCTCGTGTAACTATTACCGACATCATTTTGGATAAGGGTACTGCGGCACACTTCCAGCTTTGGAATTGAAAAGTTTCCAAACCAGGTACGTATTTAAAATTAATTGAAAATAAGATTTTTGTGTTAAATTTAAAATCAGATTGATCTCACCAAAGAACAGCTCCAAAATAACACTAGCTTGTTCACTCGTGAAAACAAAACAAAAATGGCCTCGATTCGTAATAAGTTGCTTGCACTCGTGACAAAATGAATGCAAAACTTAACGTTGCTAAATTGCCACCAGCATTACAAAACTCTGTTCACCACGTGCTGAGTGCACTAAAAAATTTTTATTATAAACATTTTTTTCACATTCCACACTCCGCCGATTATCAATATTCCCTGCTATGGGGCGTTCTTATATAGAACTTAAGAACTCGTAACAATCTTTAGTTCACTCGTGACAAAGCGGAAAAAAACTTCCTTTTCTTAATGGCGGAAGTTCCTTCAAAAACTGTCCAGGACTGTACAGATTTTGCCACACCAGTAAGCAAAACCCGTTCAGAATCACTTTGATACACACCTTAGAAATTAATTTTCGTTCGAAAAAAGGACCATTTTCTTAAACAATAATTATGACGAAAAAAGAAAATGTCTTCTTCGCTCAAAAGCACAGCCTACTCCTCCTACTCCGGGCAAGTCAAAATAATACCCAAACACGGGTTTTGGACGAGACGGTGACCTATTTGTTTAAGAAATCGAAAACATGCAAAGCTGGTCTTTATACATGAGACATTTAAGAAATAATGAAGAAAGTGGTCAATGTTACTCCGCTTTACCGTGCCACGTTGGGTTTGCGAAAATTAGTGCACATTTGTAAGTCTCACATATTTCCTATCAACCACACAGAATCACTAAATTCCACGAATCCCGTATCATATCAGGCAGAGTACAGAACGCAGGTGATTTCAATGTACCTACATTTATCCCCCAAATTGCACGGAGAGTCGTACTTTTAGTTATACACAGCTGAAAAACAGCAACATGTATGTTTGTTGGTTCTGATCAAGTCAACATACGAAAAAAAAAATTTACTCGGCCTATTTGGCAACTCGATTCGATCCACCATAAAAATAAAAACAAATCTTGGCAGCAAGAGAAAAATAACCGCTCATTTGGATGGAATCAGCTGAGAAAGTTGTCCCACCAACCATGTAATTTTGGAGGTTCCTGTCTGTTTAGCACTGTGATAGCATGAAATTAAGATTTGGTTCAACATGAAAGCAACCCAACATGGGAAAAATTATGCTGCAGGGAAAAAGACAGACCAGTGTAGCAGCGGACAAAATTATTGTTTATGTAATGAAGAACGATAAAACTTGTGATTCTCAAATATTCACCAGTTTTCATGGGGGGAAACCTCCGGTCGCATATGGAGCTTCTACTGGCCTTCTAGCTCAAAAGCCAGCACAAAAAGCAGCATGTTTGTCGTGGGCGATGTAGAAGATAAAAGAAAACTTGATGCGCCTCCAGCCAACAGACTCTCAAGGGATTTCATACTTTTCAAGGTATTCTGCTCTGGGATGAATTTAAAATATAATTTGCTGCTGAAAAGAGATACGTTCAGTAAAAGTTCACATAGGGAAATTTATTCTCGCGCTATGCATGCTTGTTTGCCATGGTAAAAGAAAAGTTCCTGAACGAGAGTAAATTCTTTCAGCAAATACCTAGTGAGCTATAACCACAGTATGGTTATGTGAGGAAAGCAGTAAAGTGGCTTCTGCAAATCTTGTTGAATTTTTTTGTTTTCGTGGAACCATAGAACAAGGAACACAGTTTTACAGTTGTAGTTATTCATGGCATTGAAAGTTTCAATTTAATAACTACGCAGTCTGAAAGTATTGAAACGATGGCCATAGTTACATTACATTACACCAGTATCAGTGAAACGATACAAATTATAGTACAGCAAAATACCCCAACTACTCCGAAAAGTTGAAAAAATGCTTCACGCCAATATTTCAATTCTTGCAATCATGTCTTAGTAAAACCACCGGATCTGGAAAAAGAAAAATTTTCCATATTGATCCACAACGCTTTTTATGCAATAAACAAAGCTGAGCACAGATTGCTCCAACACAAACTCATTGGTCCGATGAAGATATATCGCTTAGTGCCTCGATAATTGAAGCAAGCGTTGGGTCCTTGTTCAGTTATCCCCATCTTGTTCATGTGGCTGAGTGCCAACCACTTGTCATTCGCCAAGGTTCGAATCTCGTTGACATGCTATTGGCCAAGGTTCGAATCTCGCTGACGTTTTTTATACGAGGCAAGTTTTATATGAGCCAACATCGGACTATAATCTCACCAACTAACACTCAGCTCACGCATGCATTGTATTTTTTATGCGATAGATGTGTTGCATTTTTAAGTACAGTATATGTTGCGTTTTTTCTCCAAATCACGATCCATAGCAAAAACT
Organism: Aedes koreicus; assembly: GCA_024533555.2. Lineage (NCBI taxonomy): Eukaryota > Metazoa > Arthropoda > Insecta > Diptera > Culicidae > Aedes > Aedes koreicus. Next base: position 71,363 of record JAHHFK020005381.1, read on the forward strand.
ACAAGTGATAGCCCAATGAGGTTGTACGCAAAGGTGACATAGGACTACGTTGCAATGTGTAATGAATGCTTTAATCATTTGTTTTAATATTTCTTGACGGTACAAAAGGTGTGCGGCGTAGGGAAAGCTGAAACTTTTTGAGCCACCACTAGCTTCCAATTGACAAGAATTTGGAACGGTTTGTTAGATATATTCCAATCCAAACAAACTCTTTAGCTGGGAAAATCAATTGAGTCGTCCTAAAAAGGACGGATTTTAAATGGTCCATGGTTGATCGATCTTCTTTGGACTTGTTGCATGTCCCATTCACATCTTTACCAAAATTGTGCGACAATTCATTAGCCAGCAATACTAGCGTCATATTTGCAGCAGATAATTTAAATCAATTTACCGTAATTACTGGTAACTGGTCATGCTAATGTTGCTAGTTAATGCATTTTCTACACATTGGCGATGATGATGGTGGTTGGCTTATACCGTTCATACCACTCAACTGCCTTACCGAAAGATGGCTGCCAACTAGAAACAACACTTAGTTCGCTCGTGGTTGCGCCAACCGACTGGCTACAAATTCGCCACTGGCTTGGTTAACCGACTGCATAACCAATGGCTGCCTAGCAACGGTTGCCTAGCCAAAAGCGATAGAGTTATCAGCTACCTGGCCAATCGTTGCTCGCTAGAGCATCCTCCAGGGTACTAGTCACAACAAGCTGCCAATTCAAACTGGCTCATTGCCGTTCTGAAGGCTGCCCAGCTAACCAATAAGCAGTTCCAAAGCGTCTTAACGGCAGCCTATCAAGCAATTAAGTCGCCTTAAGTGCAACATAAATGCCGTTTTTGGCCCAATATACGGCTGTTTTACTGCAATGCTATGATAATGCTTCATTCATGCTATTTTGCATTCGAAATGCTTATTACAGGCTGCAAGCATTTAAATAGCATTTGAAATTCATCTTTACAACAGATAGCATTTATAATGCAAATATAATGATAATATAATGCTTGTAGCATCTGAAATAAAGATTTAGGGTTGATTTACTGCATATGCTAATGCTTATTGGTTACTTGGGTGCCGAGCGGATGAAGAATTTTGCGAAGAATTCGCAAATAGTTATGTAAGAATTCTCCCTTACCTACAATTGAAGTCTGTGATAGGAAAACACTTGGCAATTAGTAAATTTGCTGTGTAGAACAAAGTTATAAGACATCACTTTATATTATTTTCAATAGTTTAATGTTTAAAATCAATAGTATTCAATAATGTACAATCAACGTGTAGAAATATTTCCGATCGTTCGGCGTGAACATTTTGAATTTTTTTGGGGAAACGACGCTCAAAACCTGACCGCTTTTGTGACGGTCGCAATAGGTTTTTTTTTTAAATTGCACCCCAGTATTGATAACAAAGACGTTGTCCTACGTCAAAAATGAAACAAAATTAAAAGAAATCGTAATACAATTTTGCTTTTTTACTTTATTTTGGGTGTATTTGGCATATGTTTGGAAAGCTTTGGCCCGGATGTTCAAGCGGCTATGGCTAATTGAAATAGCATACGTCCTAAAATCAAAATACGACTGTATGAATGGCATAAAAGGGTTAAACAAATATATCATAAAGACACAAACGTGAAACTTGTTAGGATAAATAGCACTGTGATTCAATTAAATTAATGACGAAAAACATAACTCTGAGTAAAATTTTACAATAAATGGATAATTTGCGAAAGGCGCGTCGAATGCATCACAACTGTTGAGGCCTGAAGTAGCTGGGTATAAGGTTAGGGTGGGAACTAACTCGTACAGGTTTGGTTCGAAGGTTGTCATGATTTTATCCGCAAAAAATAATTAATAAAAAAAATTGTTTCTAGACATAACTTTTTTCAATAAGTCGTAGCTCATTTCATAATTAAGGTTTGAATCCAACTAACCCGGACACCTAAAAACTTAAGTAAAACGCAAATTTCGCTTTATATTTCAATTTTATTTGTTTATTTCAGGCTCAATTTAACAATTCAAAATCCAAATCCAATCCAAATCCAATCCAAATCCAATCCAAATCCAATCCAAATCCAATCCAAATCCAATCCAAATCCAATCCAAATCCAATCCAAATCCAATCCAAATCCAATCCAAATCCAATCCAAATCCAATCCAAATCCAATCCAAATCCAATCCAAATCCAATCCAAATCCAATCCAAATCCAATCCAAATCCAATCCAAATCCAATCCAAATCCAATCCAAATCCAATCCAAATCCAATCCAAATCCAATCCAAATCAAATCCAAATCCAAATCCAATCCAAATCCAATCCAAATCCAATCCCAAATCCAAATCAATCCAAATCCAATCCAAATCCAATCCAAATCCAATCCAATCCAAATCCAATCCAATCCAATCCAAATCCAATCCAAATCCAATCCAAATCCAATCCAAATCCAATCCAAATCCAATCCAAATCCAATCCAAATCAATCCAAATCCAATCCAAAAATCCAATCCAAATCCAATCCAAATCCAATCCAAATCCAATCCAAATCCAATCCAAATCCAATCCAATCCAAATCCAATCCAAATCCAATCCAAATCCAATCCAAATCCAATCCAAATCCAATCCAATCCAAATCCAATCCAAATCAATCAATCCAAATCCAATCCAAATCCAATCCAAATCCAATCCAAATCCAATCAATCCAAATCCAAATCCAATCCAAATCCAATCCAAATCCAATCCAAATCCAATCCAAATCCAATCCAAATCCAATCCAAATCCAATCCAAATCCAATCCAAATCCAATCCAAATCCAATCCAAATCCAATCCAAATCCAATCCAAATCCAATCCAAATCCAATCCAAATCCAATCCAAATCCAATCCAAATCCAATCCAAATCCAATCCAAATCCAATCCAAATCCAATCCAATCCAAATCCAATCCAAATCCAATCCAAATCCAATCCAATCCAATCCAAATCCAATCCAATCCAAATCCAATCCAATCAATCCAATCCATCCAATCCAATCCAAATCCAATCAAATCCAATCCAAATCCAATCCAAATCCAATCCAAATCCAATCCAAATCCAATCCAAATCCAATCCAAATCCAAATCCAAATCCAATCCAAATCCAATCCAAATCCAAATCCAAATCCAATCCAAAAATCCAAATCCAAATCCAATCCAAATCCAATCCAAATCCAATCCAAATCCAATCCAAATCCAATCCAAATCCAATCCAAATCCAATCCAAATCCAAATCAATCCAAATCCAATCCAAATCCAATCCAAATCCAATCCAAATCCAATCCAAATCCAATCCAAATCCAATCCAAATCCAATCCAAATCCAATCCAAATCCAATCCAAATCCAATCCAATCCAAATCCAATCCAAATCCAATCCAAATCCAATCCAAATCCAATCCAAATCCAATCCAAATCAAATCCAAATCAAATCCAAATCCAATCCAAATCCAATCCAAATCCAATCCAAATCCAATCCAAATCCAATCCAAATCCAATCCAAATCCAATCCAAATCCAATCCAAATCCAATCCAAATCCAATCCAAATCCAATTCAAATCCAATCCAAATCAAATCCAAATCCAACCTAATAGGTTATTTGGAGCGATGGCCTATTGTTTTCCTCTCTTGAGTACATATTGTACAGTGTGTCTTACAATAGGTGTCACCTGCTTTCAGTCTTGGTTTATTTCAGCTGGATAATTTTAACAGCGGAATTGATTGTACCCGTTTTAAGTGCATTCTTTTATCAGCTTATCGCTGAAGATAAATAAGTGGTTCCGTTTGTGTATATTTATCAGCTACCATGGAAGCCATACGGGAGCAAGTTTTAAAATTACATTTGCAAAAGCTTAGACCGTGTCAGATATTCAATAGCCTTAAGCAGTTCGAAGTGAGTGAGCGTTTTGTTTTTCGTACCTTGAAACAGTTCAAGGAAACTAGAAATGTCCATATTCAACACAAAAGAGGTGCCAGACAAACTGCCAGAACGAAGAAAAAGATCAAATGTGTGAGGGAGCGAATAAGACGTAATCCGGACGTATCTGGCCGTAAATTGAGCAAACAATTTCAAATGCTTCAATGAACAGGCTCCTCAGACATGATCTGGAATGCAAGCAGTACCAGAAACAACGCGTTCACGGGTTGACGGAGCGTCAAAAGCAAGCTAGTGTCCAAAGCAGCAGAAATCTTTTGGTTCGGCACGGTGATTGCGAGATTTAATTTTCGGATGAAAAGCTCTTCCTCCTTCAGGACAGTCATAATCAACAAAATGGCGTGTATGGCAAAAATCTTGCCAATATACCGAAAGATAAACTAGCTGTAGAACGCTATCAGAATGTATCGAAAATCTTGGTATGGGGCGCCGTTTCACGAAAAGGAAAAGTTTTTCTTCTTTTCATAGAACCTAACATAAAAATCAACAATGAATATAACATCGAGCCGGTTTTGAAAGACCATCTGCATCCTCATGCTTCAACGCTGTATGGGAATACACCATATTATTTCTAACAGGACTCAGCTCCAGCTCACAAGGCAAAGAAGACAGAAGCGTGGTGCGCGGAAATTTTGTCCGATTTCATCACAAGCGAAGAATGGCCTGCATCTTCACCGGATCTCAACCCACTTGACTGCTTTGTTTGGGGTTATATGCTTCAACATATAGGCCCTACGAAAGGGCTTACTTTAGATCGATTCAAGAAACATTTGGTTGATATTTGGGACCAAATTTTTCAGGAAATCGTGCGTGCCAGCTGCGATGGGTTTACAAAGCGTTTGCGCAAAGTTATCAAGGAAAAAGGCGAGAGATTCGAATTGAATTAATATGGTTTATTTCTATAACATGTATTTTTCAAATTAAAAATAAATGCAATGATTTGGTTGATTTGTTTTGCGGTAATCCCATTTTGTTTTTGTGGGACCTTTTGTGGGAAACCCCGTGGTTATATTTTTTTTTTTTTTTTGGGTTTTTGCCGTTTTTTTTAAACGTTTTTTGGAAAAGAAAAAGTATTCGGTTTTTTTTTTATCTTATCTGGCCGGCCAAAGCTGTGTCCTGGGGGGTGATGGAGATTTTTTTTGTGGTGGTTTAGGTGTTTTTTTTTGTTTGTGCTTCTTCTTGTTGTTTGTGGGTGTTTTGTGGCGTGGTTGTGGTTGGGCGGCGGGGGTGGTGTGTGGTGGTGAGTTGAAGGTTTTGTTGTTTTGTTGTGTGGAGTTCAAAGTACACACTAAGAAATTGTGAATTTTACACGAGACGTAATTCACGTTTGTAAAAAGTTGAAAAACGTAAACAAAGATTTCGTGTAAAATTATGTCTCTTGAAACTGACACATACGAAAGATGTGTTTGATTGAATTTATTTCCTCATCTCTTTCAACTCATTCTTATGTGCTAAAAGACGCTTGCATGTGTTGGTCTCAGGAAACAGAAATTCACATGACATTTTGGTAGTGTCACAGATAAAAATAAACATTGAATTTTCTGCGTTATACAATGCACATAAAGGGAATGCTAGATTTGGCAGAAAATAATCGAATATTTCATGTGAATTTTATTCAGATAACGCCTGAATCTAGCCTGATGTATGAAAGAATTCAAACATTGTTGTATGGCGCATGAAAGATTCCAAACAATTTCGTTGTTTACGCCTCCTTTGGCTTAGAATTAAACGAGGGGAAATTTTACGCACATGTTAAAATTAATTATTTTTTTCTGTGTAGGCACGGTTCTTAACCATAATCACTTTGATGGGGCCATTGTCGGTGGTCGCCATTTGTATACCACCTGCAATGCAAATTTTCAAATAAGATGTTTACGCAGACGCTTACAGGCGCTAACGATTAACAATCTGTTTGCGATGCAAGGTTATAAATTATCAGCGAATCATACTGAATTCCCATTAGTTAAACCTCCTTGTGACAATAATCTTATTTGTGAAGTTAGTAGGTACATTTTATTAGTTTTCGAGCACTCATGCTCACAGACAAAGCTGAAAAAAAATCTTTAAAAAGTTAAATTTCATGATAATATTGTAAAACATGATAATCATGATCATTTGTATTTTCTAAATTGTCCTAATAAATACATCTTAAAAAAATGCTGTGAATTAACATAAAAATAAAATCAAACCCATACCCAGCCACTAGTCACAAAAGGCAAAGCTTACCGAAACTCAAGCTCCAAACAAACTAACAAGTCACTCAAATACACGAGAAATACGTCTAATCAAATAGAAATTATTTTTTCACTTCCGCTTCCGATCATTATCAAGATAAAAATCATTTGAGATAAATCCCATCATAAAGGATTAACATTTTACCCTTATGTAACGGTCGCCTCATTCGATCTAAAAAAAACTCCTGCAAAGTAAATTTACTAACAATGACGTTGGCATTTTTCCGGCAGTACTAATGCTCTGCTTGGCCGTAAAAACCAGTTAATACACGAAAGTCATTAAGTGGATAAACGTACCACCCATCTGATCCACGCTCAGCCACAGGAATGGTTCATAGCAGCAGATACAACGATTCTTCATCCCAACAGAACAAAACCTTTGGCGTGGCACATTATCTCCTAGCATCTCCGAACGCTCACCAAATGTCTCCAGAATCTCACTCAATTTTTACTCCCCGCAGAAGAGTCTTGCGCAGTAGATGGATGTTTTGAATAACGTTCTCTTCATCCCAGTATCAGGCAGCATCCCAGAAGAGTGAGCCTCCGGATCCATATAGTCTAGTGAAAGCATAAGCTTCGTCGAACTATATTTTCGGAAGCAACTTTTACATTGTGATGTCGCGCCTCTGGTGGTGTATTATGGTACCACAGTTACATCGTCACATAAAAAGATGTTATCTAGAGAGTTCCGTAAGTTCGCGTTAGTTCAATTAATTACAGGAAGAAAACTCTTCTAAAATTCAACAGTGAGTGACGTTGACGTTAATGTTATTAGATGTAAGAATATAAACGAAGAATTATGTTAATGATTGCATAGAAAATGCATGGAAAAGTAAATCTTGTATGGAGCGCATGAAACTTGCTTTGAGAAAATCGACGCAGCAATTGATGACAGCTCGGTATGTTGTGTTGAGAAAAGCGACAAGCACGAATAGAACAAAAACATTACCAAATTTAAGTGATTGAATACATATATTCAAAATGATACGGTTGAATTTAATCCTGAGAGTGCTTGTGACGTGTTTCCTTTTGGGAAGCTTCATCGAATTTTGTGAAGCAAACCCGGATGCTAAGCGGCTATATGATGATCTTCTCAGTAATTATAATCGACTCATACGACCTGTCAGCAACAACACCGATACGGTATTGGTGAAGTTGGGATTGAGGTTATCTCAGCTGATTGATTTGGTAAGTGGTAAATAGTAAGAATACAATGGAACCATATAATTTATGGAATCACGGAGTTTCTATTTCAATTTGAACATTCATTTTAACTGTCTACTAGTTGCTGTAATTTGTGAGGACAGTGAAACCTGAATCATGTGCTGAACAATCCAACAAAATTTTATCCGGGTGCCTATCCAATCAAAATACTATAGCGAAAACTCAAAATCGGTAAATGAAATAGGAAAAACGGCACTCAGTATTTAGCTGTAAACGTTTCAAAATAATTGCTTATGCAACGATGCAAAAAGAAGATTTCTTCAGCACAAGTCGTACATTTATCTAACCCTTTTTGGATTGTTGTAGAAATGCAACTTACAAGGTAAGGTAATTACAAAGTGTGCTGAAAAAATCGTGTATCGTATGATGCATACTATATATTTACAGTGAGTTGTAGCACATTAAATATGCAACTAATTGTATAGTGACAAAATGTTGACTGTTGCTCTAAACTACTGCATAGCCAAATTTAAGATATTCTTAGCCGGTTGCAGGTTGCTTTTGTGGCAACGTTAATGAAATTTGAACTACCCATGAGGGATCTGTATGCACGTGTTTGTTGTTTTCTTGTGATGCTAATTGCTAAGCGATGTTATGTGTAATTGTTTGTTTCATCTGATATTATTTTTTCCAACTATCACCGGGAATTTCATCATTTTCGCAACTTCTGCGAGCCCAAGATCCACACAAATGACGGATGTGCCTGTTAATTTTATTTTTCCTAGCCTTAGTCAATATGCCCATACACTCAATTGCTAAAACTAAGAGAAGATATATGAATTTTTCACTTAAAATATATCAACTGTAAAGCTTATGTAGAATCCGGCCCAGTGTTCAGGAAATCATTCTCCAATGTCGTTCATTGATTTGATCATACTCCAATATCATTATTTGATTTCGGCACGCAAATTTCACACCAGATTCATATGCATTTTCAATCACTGATAAAGTGTGGCCCAGTTAGAACTGGGAAATAGACTATTGCGCATATTTCGGATATACTACGGATATAATAGTAGTTTGTTTTAACTGAAATGTTTGACTTTATGTGAACGTTAGAGGGAAAAAACAAAAAAAAATCGTATCATCAACCGGCGTACATTATTCCCATCCATCGTTTTGGCAATCTTATTCCACTTGGTTCTCAATTCATTGATCCTTTAGACGACACTGCCATTCACCTTCAGCTTCCTCTTCATAATAGCCCAAAATCTCTCTATCGGTCTGAGCTGGGGACAGTTTGGTGGGTTGAGTTCTTTCAGTATAAACTGAATCCCGTTGGTTTCATACCACTGTAACACTGATTTACTGTAATGACAGCTTGCAAGATCTGGCCAAAACATGACAGGTTCATTGTGGGATCTGATGAATGGCAATATTCGCTTTTGGAGACATTCCGTTCTGTACAGCTCTGAATTAAATGTCTTATCAGTGATGAAAACGTTGGTCTTCCTACCGCAGCTACAGATGCCTTGCCAAATCATGTATTTACGTGCAAATTTATCTGCAAACATAAATTTGAATTGGGCAGGAACATCTCCCCGAGCCGTAGCCAAGTAAAATGTTTGTCCCGGTAGCTGTTTGAAATCGGCCATTACATAGGTTTCATTATCCAAGAGGAGACAGCCATTGAATTTTGTCAACTCCTGATCATACAGTTTTCTGGCACGGATTTTGGCCACATTGTTCTGCTTTTGATCCCTATTTGGTTGTCTGCAAACACGGTATGACTCGAAGCTTTCCCGGAGACGAATCCGTTGCACGGTACTGCGTGTGGCGCGAAACTTTTTGGCCAGATCGCGGTCTGAGATGTTGGGGTTTGCCTTAATGTTCTTGATGACTTTGTTCCACAGTTGACGGTTGACAGTACCCGCCCGACGCTTGCTTTGAGGCTTGCGATCCGCCGACAAAGTTGCTCTGTACTTTTTCAAAACACGTCACACGGTATTTCGGGGGAAAACTCAACACATTAGCAAGTTTTGGCCCAGACCACGAAGGGTTTTCCAAATGATTGCGCACAATTATGTTTCTTGTTTCTTCTTCCCTTTTGTATTTCTCTGAAACACGTTCGAACTGCACCGCGAAAAAAAACTTCTGATATTGTTATTGTTATGTGTTCTCATAAGATTTCATAGTTTACAAATCCGACCACTAGAGTCGCTGGAAGAATCAAAAATGTATACCTTAATATGACCACACAAAAAAAAATCGTTCTGGTTTACAATTCATAAAAACCGCTCATTCATGCTTCTGCATAGCGTGTTAGTTCTTCATTATCTGCTGTACAACCAGCAATAATAATAGTGAGCAACGGCCGAAGACGAGACATTGAATTTTGGAACGTGAGAACTCATTTGCCTCCCCCACGTTCCGTCATCCATCTGCATTCCACCGTAGATCGTGCGCAACACCTTCCGCTCCAAGACACCAAGGGCGCGTTGGTGTTCCACGAGCAATGTGCATGGTTCGTGGCCGTAGAGGACAACCGGTCTAATTAATGTATTGTAGATGGTCAATTTTGTAGTTTGTCGAACTATGTTCGATCTTACCGTCCTTCGGAGTTCAAAGTAGACACGATTGCCAGCCATAATGCACCTCTGTATCTCTCTGCTGGTGTCGTTTTCGGCGCCCAGATACATGAACTCGTACCGCCTCGATGTAATCACCGTCGATCTGATCTCGTGGTGGGAGATAAACATTGTCTACTCGTGAGCCTCTTCCCCTCATGTATTTTGTCTTTAATGCAATAATGACAAGTCCAATCCTACTAGCTTCAACCTTAAGCGAAACTAGAAAGCTGGACGGACTTCCTGAAGATCGTTCCACTCGTGTCTATCCCCACTCTTCAAATCCACCCTCCAATGGAATGTTAAATAGCAAAGACTACAATTCATCACCTTGCCGTAGCTCTACGAGATTCGAAAGGGACTCGAGAGTATCCGTGAGACTCGGACGACACGCATCACTGGACCCATCCTTGCTTTCATCAACCACGTCAGTTTTTTCTGGAAATCCATATTGGGCATAATTAGCACTCTGGATGGGGAGAGTAGGAATGCCAACTCCCCATTGCTAACAGTGTTTGAATAGAGGGCGGGCTCTTCTCCCTGCCCATTGGGGCATCCTTATGTTAGATAGCTTGCTCTTTTGACCAATTGTTCAGTTTTGTTGTTGGAAGGAGATTCTTTATATCCCTGTGGATACGTATAAGTGATGTTGCATATCGATCCACCCAACCCCTTTTTGGCCTTTCATACAACGGCATGATTAGGATAATCAGTGGTTATTAAAGCTTGATCAAGTCTAACAGAGAGGTGAGCCCATTGCTGTCGGACTTAGTTTCCGTGCTACAATGGGTGATAGTTCATATCATACATCATACATCAAATCCATATTGGGCATAATATGGGCCATTGCTGGTCTCTATTGATTGTGTCGTAAGCTAATTTAAAATCGATGAAAAAAATATATCCGCCTGTTATCTCCGCGGCGTTTGGGCGGGTTTTGGGGGGGGGGCGCCGGGAGCGTGATCGCACGACACTGCAGCAATCAAGCTCTCGCTCTATATAGGGGACGCGCATCTTTCTCCCATCCCCCCCCCAGTCAATACACCCCGGTCGGGCGGTACACTGTGCCTGCCGCGTTCCGTGCGCCCCCACCTAATTTCGTGGGGGGGGGGGGGCACCCCAACCCCTGGTGTTTTGTTGCCCCCCCCCCCCCCCCCCCCCGAGGAGCGGGGGATTATTGGTATTTTTTTTTTTTTTTTTTTGTTTGGGGGATGGATGGGGGATGGAGCTCCTCCTTCTTGTTTTGCTTTTTTGCTGGATGAGGTCAAACCACACTCCTAGGTATTTCAAAGATTGGTTCCAATTGGGTAATGTGTCTGCCCAAGAGATAAAGCTGCAATTGGGCGGGGTTTTCTGCGGTGAAAATTCGATCTCTAAATTCCTAGCCCAAGAAATAGGATGCCTAGAGAATTTTGCAATGGTGCAAGTTGACGCCATGTGAGCCTCTTAAGGAAACCATACAATCTGCAAGTTGTCTTAGCATGTATTGTTCTGTCAAACAATTGCCGAGTTCCTTGAAGTAACAGCTTTTTTTCAGGCAGTTTTTCAATGGAAACTGAAAGTTCACACATCGGGGGCCGTTATCGTTCGATGCGGCATGTAGGCTGTTCGGCCCATTTACTGGTTTATAAATTGCCTCCCGTCCTACCTGAGCGTTGATATCGCCCTAAGACGACTTTAAAGTCCCACCAAGGGCAGCCATCGTACACTTGTTGTAGCTGCGCGTAGAACACTTCTTTTTCGTCATCGGGTCTCCTATCGTGTGGGCAGTATTCATTGATGATGCTGTAGTTGAAGAAACTGCCCTTTATTCTCAGCAATCAAACATGCAATCTCGCATTGTGCGGAAAGCATCTAATTACGTGTTGCCGCATTTTGACCACCATTACAAAACTGGTGCTCGTTGATGGTGCCACAGCTCTGTTAAAAAAAAGTGTCCTGTCCAGCAAATAATTTTGAATAATTTTGAAACTCATTCTCTACAGAATAGTTTATAGTTTTTATTCTTTCAAAATACATAGTATACGATGGATGGATTGCGTCCCAAAAGAGTGGTCTCAAAAAAAGAGTGGTCAATTCCTCAAATTCTGTTCTTGATCATGTTTTGATGGATATAATGTGTTGAACTATGTATAACAAGGAGTTACAAGTTAGGAGTTAATTAAAGATAGCCTCGTAGTACTTCATAAAGTTCAGCGTGCTTCAAAAGGAATGTAAATGAACCCACCTAATTTTAATCAATTCGTTTTATGTCATCAGTGAGGTAAAACTTGAACTCGCAGATGAGTCATGTTTACTTATTGGTTCCGTAATTCATGTAATACCAAATGATCAGTAATTTATCTGCTGTAATGAATATAAAACGCTTTATGCATATGTTCTGCTAGTCTCCTACCCACACAAGTATTATAGCATTTTAGCAGAATTTTGCTTATTGCCGTGTAGTTCACGGTTCAGTCAAAACAAACTAATCTTAGATTATGTTCTATTTCTGTGTAGGTAGCCTCAATAGGACTACCGTTGGGCTAATAAACTCTCTGCGTTACTCCTCTATTATAAAGCAGCAAGCTTCAACCGGTATTGTCGGATTAAATCCTTATCAAGAGTGCCCGGTTGCTATGATGATGACATCGGACGCGATCAAAGCAATCGTTAGCTAACATTTTACTGATCATCAAACATTGACGCTAATGAAAAATAATCTGAGATGGAGCTTAGTACTAGTGTTTCTGTTGAAATTCAAGATATCCCAAACTTTGAGTTTGAAGAACCCATATTTGGATAAATTCATTTAGTAAAAATATAAGTATCATGATGGGTTGAAGTACATAATGAACTCCCTTTTTTTTGTAACACAAGAATATTGCACAGTGCACAATGCATAGATATTACTTATATATGTTATGGATCTATACTAGGTTGCTGTTGCCATTCGTTTATTACAAAAAATGTTTTTAAAACCTCTCAACTTACATGAAGCGAATGCATCGAGCGAGCACAAGAAAAAATAATCATCGAAAACTCGGAAATGGTAAGAGCATTTGTCCGAGATATACCCTCTTTTGCTAAATGCGACAGTCCTGGCATATGGCGGTTATCAAAACCTTATTCCGTCCATTATAGATACTCAAAGATATGAAACACAGAACGGTAAAACCGTGCTTTATCCTTTCATTTTCAACAGATTATGTTCTGCTAAGTTTTTTCTCCTCCTACATATAAAAATCCATCTGCTTGCATCCCTCAGTTGCATTCTCGTCATGTTATAAAATCCACTTATACGGCATTCAACCGTTTCGAACCAGAGTAAATCCTAGACCCTGCACTTACTGGTGCCGTGTCTTGCAGCAGACATATGCTTCACAGTACCATAAGTCCAAACCAGTAGCGTACGATTTTTTCATGTGTGATAACTGACAAGGAACACATGCATATTCATAGATGAATGAGCACACCAGTAATGGACCGAGATTTTGCCCAGTTCTCTTTCGATTGTAATTTCCTTCGCCCTCCACAGATTAACGGTATTGTCGTCCGTATATGCAATTATACAGAATCTACTGCTCCCAATCTGAAGAACGGCAATTGTTGGACGGAAAGGTCTGCAAAAGCATCCAATGCCATCAGCTGCTATCCAAGAGGAACCTAGATATTATCGTTATTTAAGTATCGTGATTCGGTTCCGGGAAACAGGAAAACACGATTTAAATTTAATGCAAATCCGTCTTCCCACTCAAACGATACTATCATACATGTAAGCCCTGCAACAGACACCATATCCATGATGGTACAAATACGATTTGTAGTGTGAAATTCAAGAACCAAGGGAAATCAGCATAGTACAACAGTTAAATTTCCCAGAATGCTTTGACGTTTCGGAAGCCATGACCGGTGGAAGATAATGTAATAAAGGTGCTTTGTTTTCAATTTTTGATGTTTTTTTCGTTTTGTATTAATATAGGGTAAGTTGCCCTTCACTCAGAATAATTTGTGGCAGTGTACAATAGTAATTCATAAAGTATTTGAGCTCTAAACGATATTGAACTGCTCATATGCTTGCTTAAATAAGTTCTATAACGGTTTGTTATTGTAACCACCAATAGTTAAACAAATTATCATATAAAGACATAACTATGCATGGGTAATGGATGTACTGCCGGTCTATACGCTTCATATTGGGTATTTGAGATATTTATTTGTTATTATTTGTTTAGACATTTTATTGTTAACTATATTCACTTTACTCAACAAAAAATTTCACAGAAGAAATGAATAAAACGGCTTTAAAATAATTAAATTATTAATCATTTCTAATTTTTGATTGAATAATTAACTTGGCTTTAAGGCATTAAAATTAATTGATAATCGAATGGCCGGATGGTAAAACAAATATTCCTCCTTCACAGATTTTGTTACTGTGGTTTTATTCATTGATTTATTTCTGCTTACCTTGGAATTATCACATGCACAATTCTTATTAGACTAGATTATACTGAACTATTATTCACAGTTCTATTTTGAAATATTGTCTTTATATTGAATACCTACACGGAAACAAATCCATTTCTGTTTTTATGAATAAAGAATCGTGAATCTAACTCTTATCTTATTTTATGAATTCATATCTCTTATTCATGGTTTCAGGGATGAAATGACAGATGCGAGTCATGAACTTTGGAAGAGTTGTTTTGCATCTAATCTAAAGTTGCGTAATCATCTTCATTAATCAAGAATCTATTCAAGAAATTCAAAAGTGTTGTAAGCACATCCACCAGGCCCTATTACCGCTCTTCATATCAAAACCGGGTTCGAATCCCGAAGGTGGATTTATTTTTTTGTTTACATTCAGAGTCGATAAAGTAGATTTTAAAGATTCATGAATAAAGTTTTCAGTATCAGGAAATTAGCTCATGGTTTTAACACGATCAAATCATGATTTCATTGCGGCGGAAAAATAGTTCTTGATATCATAACACAAAAACACAACATTTCATGAAATCATGACCTGTTTTTCTCATTTTGAAAAACAAATTATTTCCCGTGTACTTCACAGAAAAACAAAACATTTTTCAAGCGAATGACAGGTCTATCACAGAAATCGGCCTTAAATTGACCGAGATATGGCCATTTCCGTGAAACAGGTTTTGGTAAAGGGTTCTGAATACGACCTTTCTTTCACCCAAAAAATGCCATCCCAAGCATCAAGAAATAACATATGAATAACTAATTTTGATCTTGATAACTAAAGTTGGTATTCATGAGCGCAGCATAAGAGGGAAAATACCTTAGAATTGCAAGCAAAATATCTCTCGAATAACAAAACTTGTTATTTGGGATACCTGTGCATTCCTAAAAGTTACTATTTTGGTATTATCTTACCTCAATTTGGTATTCGCTTACCATTGTGGGAACATTTTTATGGAGGCATCCTCAGGTATTTTATCTCTTATGCAGCGCTCTTAAATACCAATGCCAGGCATCAAGATATTCGTTCCTGCTCGGGATGTGACTCTTTCTTTTTGGTTTTTCATCACAAAGTTTATTATAAACTTAAATATTCGCCACTCTTAGAATCACCGGAACGTCCTCGGGGGAACCTGTAGTAGGGGTCAATTAGGATTTTACCGCAAAACAAGCCATGCGGCAGCTCTATCTTCCCGATGTTTCATAAATAGGCAAAATCTTTTTCCAGAACTTAAATGAAACCAATCCGGAACCACGGGAATATTGGTATCAAAATTGCTGGTTTCGTGAAGCTAAGGCTACATACACATTTTCAGAACAATACTACTCGCTGGCAACTTCGGGAATCGACCAAAACAATCACAATATTGATAACATACTTCATGGTTTTACGAAGCGATGACTATAGAGATATTTTTAGGACCATAATATTCATTAACTATTGTGTGGCAGGTTTCGGGTGCTTTGCGGAGAGTGGCCAGTTTCGGCAACGACCTAAACCATGCCAATATCGGTATCAAATTGTATGGTTTTGTGATGTGATTTGTAAAAGTCTGTTAAGACTGTAAGTCGAGTTTCGGTCGTTGGGCTTTCTTTAAGTAACCTACGTTTTAATCGGGTACTCGTTAGTTTGGCTACAGTACGTCTAAATTAAAAACAACCTTCATTTCAGTGTAGAAAAAAATATCCAAACAAGATTTTGTTAATAAGTAGTACACATAGTTGGCATGACAGCCGGCGTCAATGGTGTAGTGGTAAGCGTGGCTGCTACTTAGCGGGTCTGGGTTCAATCCCAGTCGACGTCGGTGGTTTTTCTGAGGCGAAAAAATCTGGTCACGTCTTCCTTCGGAAGGGAAGTAAAGCCGCTGGTCCCGGCTTATATTCATGAGTCGATAGATAGGGTGCAGGTGGTGGAGTCGTCTTCCTGGCGTTGGTGATTGTGTTATGTGAGGAAATAGGTCGACGTAAAATAAAAAAAAAAATAAAAAATAGTCGGCGTGTCGATCAATAAATTTTCAGTTATGATAGCTTGAATCTGAGTACTGAAACCTTGAAAAAAAATTAATCAATCAAGCCATTTTTCAAGTGTATGAACGTTTTTGTTTGCAAACAAAGTTGTTACCAATACATGCTTAAACTTTCAGTGCAAAACAAAGTGAGCGTGAAAGAAAAAGAGACAACGCTCTCGCTCTCGCAACTCTTGCTTCATGTTGACAGCTTTGTAGGCTACGTGTTAAGGTGAATCCTCCAAGTTTGGCATGCATGTATTGGAGCTTGATATCTTGTTACACTGATGTGCTAGTATTGATACAATGAGGCGTTACCGCACATGGTCACCAATTTACTGGTATATGTTTTTTTTTTAAATATGTTTTTAATATGTGTTTATATTTTTTTTATAAATTCATTTATTTGTATCAGCTCAATCGAATCAACTTTGCAGAGCCAAGTTTTCATGTTTATACACTCAGTAGCAAAAAAAGCCGAGCAAAATTTTGCTTCCAAAAAACACCATATCGACCTTATTTGGCCAAAATGTTATGTTGATAGAGTTTATAAATTTGAAGTTTTCATACCATATGTGAAAAAAGTCGTTTTTGTATATACCAATTTCAAAAATCCGTATTTCTGTGAAAAATTTAGGTAGCATACTAAAAATGTCACCACCTACTAAATTTTTCACAGAAATACGGATTTTTGAAATTGATATGTCCAAAAACGACTTTTTTCACATATGTTATGGAAACTTCAAATTTATGAATTCTATCAACATAAAACTTTTGATCAAATAAGGTTTATACATTGGTTATAATGTTGTCAAAAATATTGATAATTGACAAAGTTACAGAAGGTTGAACATGGCGTTTTTTGGAAACAAAATTTTGCTCGGCTTTTTTTTGCTACTAAGTGTTTACACCAGTTATCTTAGAACTAAAGTTAGGGGTATAGAACCGATTACTCGTGGCCGTCTCGAGATAAATAGGAATAACAATTTAACGGATGAGAAGATGGGTGGAAATTTAAAGTATGGTTTACATAACACATTTATTTTAAATTCTAAATCGTCTTATTTTAACTTATAACTGTATTGCTTCTGGTTTACTTCTGACTCGGAAATTTTCACAAACACAAACACAGATAAAAAAAACAACTAACTCGAACATCTGACTCCACGATGATCACCACAAGACCAAATAATGTGATCTGCGTTCTGGTAACCTTGTCCACAATCACAGAGATTGCTATCGCTCAGCCCAACACGGTATAAATGATCGTTCAAAGAATAATGATTAGACATGAGGCGAAACATCACACGAATGAAGACTCTACCCACATCCATACCTCCAAACCAAGATTCATTCGACATCTAAGGGATGATAGAACATTGCCATCTCCTTTATTCCATTTATACTGCCAGCTGACGAGTGACTGTTGACGAAAAATAGGGAAAAAAATCATTGAAGGCGATTTTTCGATCATCAATATCGCCTTCCATAGCGCCCACCTTTGCAAGGGATTCCGCTCTCTCATTACTCAGAAGCTAACAGTGAGAAGGGACCCATACAATGGTGATGATACAATAACACGAAGGTAAAGCAGCTCCTTAGAAGCTCCTATATTTTCATAAGTACTGATCCGGTGTTAGTGAGGCAAGCATTTCTAAAGTAAAGTGTATTGCCGCTAATTCAGCGAAATATTCGGAACAAGGAGCTTGAAGTTTACAATTGGCGCTATGAGCTTTGTTGTACATAGCAAAGCCGGCGGCATATTCGGCGTAGGGCTGATATCCTGTGTTTTGTACAAGTGGTCCAAAGCCATGAACCGATTTTGAGGGTTAAACTAAAGAAGCTTCTCAAAGTTTCCAATCACCTGGTTGCTCATTACTTCACACCTGTTGAGAAGCCGGAGTGATAATTCTGAAAACCGATCCGAGAGTGGCCACATGCAAGCCAGCACTTCAAGACTCATGTTATGAGTCAAGTGCATGCAACCTAGCGCGATACGAAGACATCGATACTGAATACGTTCCAGTTTGATGATGTGCGACTGAGCCGCCGGCTGAAAACAAAAACTACCGAACTCTAGAACCGACGAGATTGTTGTTCGGTACAACGTTAGAAGATCCCGTGGATTCACTCCTCACCAGGTTTGCGGTAATTGTTTGAAGAAGTTGATCCTTTGCTGACACTTTCGCTTCAGATACTCTATATGGGATCTTCAGGTGCACTTAGAATCGAACAAGACCCCAATATATTTAAATGACATAGAATGAGTTATCGGTGTTTGAAGCTTCGTTTGTGCATAACCCAAATTTGAAGCTTCGAAGCTTAGACAAAATCTCTAACGTATCCTGTAAGGGTCCTTGCAGATCGACCCTATTGGGCTACGTGACGGAAACTACGCCGTCATCTGCAAGTTGTCTAAACGTACAGTTGTCACTTAGACAACCGTCAATGTATTTGACATAAAAACTAAACAACGGGTTTAAACATGATCCCTAGGAGTGACCCATTCAGCTAAATCGGGAAGCAGTAAAAAAATATTCATTACTGGTGAAAAGCCACAAGCGTGGAGTTTATCTCAAAGAACTTCGACAGATACTGAATCAAAAGCCCCCTTGATATTCAAGAATACAGAAGCCATTCGCTCTTTTTTAGCAAAATTTATCTGAATATCTCTGGAAAGCAACGCAAGAGCAGTCGTTCGTTCCCTTACCCCTACGGAAACCATATTGAGTATCTGAGAGCGGGTTGTTCGTCTCAACTCGTCTGTCCAGATGGAAGGGGATCATTTTCTCAAACAACTTTCGAATACAAGATAACATCGTGATGGGTTGATAGGAGTTGTGGTCGAACGCGGGTTTACCAGGTTTTTGAATGACAATAACTTTCACCCGTCTCTAGTCATCCGGTACAAAGTTTAGTTCCAGAAACTGATTAAACCATTTTGACATGCGCCTCTTAGCGACGTCTGGAAGGTTCTTAAGCAAGTTGAACTTGATCCTATTAGCCCCTGGAGCCATATTGCCACAAGAAAGGAGTGCGAGAGAGAGTTTTACCATTGAAAAGGGTTGGCTGATCTCATCTATCGAATTCGTGGTTTCGCGAGGAAATACCCGTACCGGCACAGAATCTGGACAAACTTTTCGCGCGAAATTGAGGATCCATTGGTCCGAGTACTCTTCGCTCTCGTTGTTCGTAGTTCGGATACGCAATCTTAGCGCCGTGTTCCAAAGAGTGTTCATGGACGTTTCATGCGATCACCTATCCACTAATCGTCGCCAGTATCCGCGTTTCTTGGCCTTGATGAGGCTCTTAAGTTCACGTCCGAGTGCCGTGTATTCTTCGAAGTTCTCAGGTGTTCAACGTCTACGGAAAACTTTAAACACGTCGGACTTTTTACGGAAAACCTCGGTGCATTTCTGATCCCACCATGGAACTGGTAGAGTTTGAGCTTGAAGCGCGTTGTCTAATATTAGGCTGGAGAGGAAATTATATTCCTCCAGCGGTGGAAGCCTTTCTACTCTCGTTACGGCTTCATCTACTGCTGTCCTAAACGTTGTCCAATCGATGTAACAGGTTAGATCATACGCGATTTTGATGGATTCCAACGGATTGAACCCGATGGTAATAGAAATTTGTATGGGCAAGTGAGGCCTTATCTACTGCCAACTGAGAATGAAACAGACAAATGTGTTACTTCTCCATTGTTAAGAACTGTCATATTGAAGTTGTCACAGGGGTCATAAATCAAGGAAGACCGGTTGTCATCGTACAGTTCTCCCCAGCCTGTACCGTGAGAGTTAAAATCTCCCATGACCAACCGCGGAGCAGGAAGAACCGAACAAATATCTTGTTTTCGGTTAATATAAGATCTAGGAGGAGTATACACAGAAGCAATGCAAAGGCTTTTATTTTTAATAACAGCCTGACATGCGACAACTTCAATACCTGAAATTTGAATAAAATTCACTCTATAGAAAGAGTAGCACTTTTTGGTCCCCAAAAGTACTCCTCCTCCACGCGAATCCTCACGATTAAGACGAATAATATTGAAATCATGAAAAGAAAGATCGATTTCGGAAGAGAGCAATGTTTCACAAAGAGCGAATGCACTACAACCGATATTGTGAGCTAAATATTTGAAAGATTTCAATTTAGGAATAAGACTTCGACAATTCCATTGCAGAACAGTGATCGAATCCCCAAACTCATTTGGAAAATTCCATTGAAGGAAATGATTGGTGCAAAGACTTTATTGTAAAATGCTTCAAAAACGTTTTCACTGTGGGAAGCATTGCCAGAAAAATGCTTTTAAGAGGGTCAGAAATGAGAACAGTCCAGTCGAAGAAGGGGCTTCTGTGCTTAAAATCGAGGCAACCGGGGTTTTGGATGTCCCCGGAAGAGATGGAAAGTCCTGGGTGTAGTTAGTACTGCGGAAACCAGGTGGAATTGGATTTTCCTTTTTTTTTTCTCCTTTCGTTAAAATGGGCAGGCTAAATTTTGATCCTGCTTAGTAACTTCCACGCGTCTTCTCTTCCGTGAATCACCTTCCGGAAAACTGACTGATGTTTCCTCTTTAGCCAAATCAAAGTCAAACTGTCATCCAACAGAGGAGCAAAGGGATTTGTATTGGCATTGGGTGATGGTGAGGCATTTTCCACCATTTCTGTGGTGTGGAAATGTGGCTCACAAAGTTGGGAAGTCAAAATCATACGTACAAAAAGTGAAGCAGAGACAAGAACTGAAGGCGTACAAAGTGAAAAAGGTGCCCAACCGTGATGACAACCAAAATTCACTGCAAAAAGTCGTGCTAAGAAGCCTTACACCAATTTTTTGCAAACATTTTCTTGTATCATAATGGACGACGAAACATACGTACTCGAAGACTTTAAACAGCTTTCGGATCTGGTTTTTTACATTGCAATGCAAAGGAACGCCGTTGCTGAGCATTTCCGGACAAAGAAGGTGTCCAAATTCCCGAAGAAGTATTTGAATTGGCAGGTCATATGTAGTTGTGGTCGAAAACTTAAAAGTTTCGTCTCTACCGGCACTATCAATAAGGATGTGTACGAGAAAAAATGTCTGCAAAAGCGGTTGCTACCGTTAATCAGAAGCCACGACTCTGATTTGGTCTGTTGTCACTATGCAAAATCCGTCCTGGAATGGTATAAGGTACAAGAGGTAAAAAACGTACCAAAAACAACCAATCTACTAAACTGTCCAGAACTTTGCCCAAAAGAGAAGTACTGGGCTCAAGTTAAGCGGAAACTCTTCGAAACTAAGAAGAAAGCAAATGGTACCGATGATTTCAAGAGAAGGTGAAGAATCGTCACGGCGGGCGTATCTGAGGATACCGTACGGAACCTGATGGCGGGTGTACCATAGAAAGTACGAGAATTTTACAAAGAGAAGGATTAATATCTTAATCAACTGTTTCTTATGTAGATATAACTCTATTATTGGGAAATAAACAATCGGTGTTGTTGAATTATGTGTTATTTTATTTTTTTTTTTTTTTTGCTACTATTATTTTGGTGTTCGAAATTTAACGTGGACAGGCTTTAAAACAGGGTCAAACTCGCTTCGGTAACCACACCACACCACACTAGAAGGAGGACCAATTTGCTACTGAAATAAATCCTACTCTTCCCTATTTTTAACCGAATTCTTACTTGTATATCTGAACCAAAATTAAATAAATGTTTGACAAAATTAACCACTGGGATATTGTTCTTAGATCTGATGTACGTTGCTCGATCAAAACAACGATTTTGTTAGAACTTTTTTCAGACGAAATATTATTTTTTTGCAAATCTTGAAATAGACAGTGAATTAAATTTATATATAAATTGAGTTGAGGAGGCACATTCGTCAATTTTAAATTTATTTGATTTTTTAAATTTTCTCCTCTACGTATTATTAATTTTTTTTCTAAAACATTTATTTGTACAGACTCAATCGAATCAACTTTACAGAGCCAAATTTTCATGTTTATTTACATCAGTTATCTTAAAACTAAAGTTAGGGGGATAGAACCGATTACTCGCGGCCGTCTCGAGGTTAATAGGAATAACAATTTAACGGATGGGAAAATGGGTAGGAATTTTAAGTATGATTTACACAACTTATTTATTCTAAATTCTAAATTGTCTAATCATAACTTATAACCATACCACATTAGGGTTTCTTTTGGCTTGAACATTTGTTGTCGCATTATTAATAATATATAAAAATAAGTTATAAAGCTTAGTATTTAAATCGATTATCTAAGATTTGACAATTTTTTCATGTTATATTGTGGGGCTCAGGAGCAACCATGGGAAAGAAGTAATGGAAATCAGTTAAAATCTTGTCAAACCATCATCCACCACCGCCCGGTTATCATCATCATCGAGATTATTGTCGGAAATATCCCAGCTAATAAAAGACAAACGAGAATAGGATCTCGAAAATGACGGTTGATCCTGTAGAAACTGAAGGCCACGTGACATTATTTTGGAAACACCAGGATAACCAGAAGAAAGATTGTCTCAGAGTGCTCATCAAAACCTGCTTAAAAACACGAATTAGATTCTCAAACAGTCGTAGGCAGGGAACCCTCAAAAATGTTGAGATTGCTCCAATTTAAACCCTGAGCAGAAGAAACCTGTGAGATACTTTCAAGATACAAGGTAAACTGTGACGATGCAGAACAAGGAATAGCCATAATTTTCAGTAAGTTTTGTGAGCAAATTTGAGCATAGTTTCATTCCTAATTGAAGTTTGACAAATAATGTTGGTTGAAAATTGTGTAGAATCCTGAGAAACATACGATGCAAGTGGAATCTTGGGTAGAACCCAGTCAACACAGGCAGCTGTACTCAAACCAAGTGACTTGATTATTTTGACATATAGATTATCGACTTATCTAAACCCAACTGAGCAATAGCGCCGGAAGAAGGAAAATCTTTCGCGACCGTGATAATACTCCACCCCATCTCCCAGCATACAGAGACAATTCCACCACCGATTTCGCCTACATAGCGTCTTTCGGCGCGTCCCTATCTATAGTATAAATAAAAACGGACACACTAATGCCATGAGTTCAGCGCAAATTATTCGAACGCACTTCACATTATAACATTTTATACACCAAAAAGTTTATCATTATCGATTATCATTATGAAAACTTGATTTTAACCATTTTATTACTCGCACCTATACCCATAAACTCGAATTTAAAATCGATAAATATTGCATGAATAAATTTGTAACATTGTATCATTTCTTCTTCATTCTAGAACCTCAAAGACCAGATCTTAACCACCAACATTTGGCTTGAGCATGTAAGTATTTCGTTGTGCTATAGCCAAAGAGTTCTTTAACTTAAAAGCTCATGTTCTTAAATCGTCAACGTACAACAAATACCGTAATATGGGGTGAAGTTCACCAAGAAGATTCGAGAAAACTTTTGAAACCTTTTCAGTTTTTAACGACATATTTTCCTCATCTATTCTCTTTGCATATTAGAAAAAAATGTTTCATTTAATGTAATACCATCAATTCCAGTCGGCGCCGTTGAGATCTTCTGAAACGAAATCTCTGATCTTTGATAAGGCCGTTCATCCCGACCAATGCGGTAATGGGTTCGATACGCAGGGTCCAAGTCTTCTCCTTCCCGCGAAAGAGAAAATAGCATTTGAATACCTTGTTTTGATCTTGACACCCGAAGTTGATATTGATGAGCGCTGTATAAGAGATAAAATACCTAAAATTCAAGCAAAATATCACTCGATTAACTAAACTTTGGAATACCTTAGAGAGGTAGTGTTTTAGTATTGTTATTATTTTACCTCAATTTGTCATTGGCATGATAATGTGGGACTATTTTTATGGTATTATCCTAAAGTATTTTATCTTTAATGCAGCGCGCATCAATCCAGGCCAAGAGGCTGAAAGTAACAATAATACAGCATGAATAATGAATTTTATATCGCTTAAAATATTTGTTTGGAGAATAAGAGTTATTTGCCATGTTTTTTTGTAATTGCCTATATTTACGATTCAAATAACTCGTTTTAGGATATTCTAAAAGTAAACAATAACTGATTTTAAAATTAACACTATAGATTACCCACCAGAAATTTAAAAACGATTCTGATTATTAAATTGCCCGAAAATTGAGTTGAGATTAAACTGTTTAAGCCGGGTTTCTTAATTATAATAGATTCTCAATAACGAACTCACCCCGAAGTATTAATTTTACATACAATGGTGAGGAAAGATTAACCAGGTATTACTTATTATAAAAATGTTTGTTTGGTTGGGCAAGTATACAAAATCATCATCGAAGAATGACCAATTACGCTCCATTTCACGGTACTTCACTCATCTAGATGCATATCGATAGGTCATACGACATATTTTCGGCCAACACAAAACAACACGGAAAACTTTTTTTTTATAACCATTTCCTGTTGCCCTTTCCGCTTGGTTACATGTTTTGTTTGCATTAAAATCAAGCCAGACATGTAGAATCCCGATGTGCCATGCAATCTCCTTTGTCCTCCGTAATTTATGTTATGTTTATGTTCGTACCCCATGCCTACCCGAATCATTCATCTCAGTACAAGTGTGGACACAGAGGGGATGGAGTTTGTGTTTGCCTCTTTTCACAGTTGGATTGGCCGAGGCCAACAAATGACCAGCAGACCACACAACCATGCAAGAGTGTGAACATTCCAAAACCACAACCGCCACCCATCACCACCCAACACTACGACAACAACACACGAAAAAAGAGACTAGACCGCGATGTTGAACATTTCCTCTAATGACTACGTATGTGTTTGTGTACAGATGATGTGTCCCCACATACTTACATGTGATGTGTTTCTCTATCTTTTTTCTCTCGGTGGCCTCTTTGCAGGAGTGGCAGGATCATAAATTTAAATGGGATCCTGCAGAGTACGGCGGCGTGACAGAGCTGTACGTGCCGTCTGAACACATCTGGCTACCGGATATTGTACTATACAACAAGTGAGTGTACCCTGATACGATAATCTAATTTCATTTAGTTCATGTTTCTCAAGCATCAGTGCTCCCAAGCATGGGGCGTAAAGTTTAGCGAAAATTTTAGCAATACGTATAAGAATCATGCTATTACTACGGTATCATGTGGATCAAAACAAGCTGTCAATTTCTGACATCCATTAAAACAGTTTTGCTGTAGAGAGCAGTTAACGGAATTGCAATTATTTATTTTTTGTTTGTTTTTTTTTCAACTATAGGGGTAGTAGCACCTTAAGCTAATGCCCATTTTAAGCATTTAAAAAAAAAACAATTATATTACAAAACCTTCACTAAGTTATAACATTTATCCACAGCTCATCTTATTGGGTTGGTGGGATGAAAAATATCTAATCGTGAATAATATAAGCTAAAAAATGATAAGCAAGCAGATTTACAGAGAACGATCGAGGCATTAAACAATAAAGCTGCTTCCCGGTGAGATGTGAAGATTCGCCTGGTATGGTGGCCCGGTGGTGGGGATCATAATTGGTTGAGAGCCATATTGTTCCGTACTGTTGGTTTGAATTGATCCAAATTGGCTTTCAAGCGTTAATTTAAATTACCTTGTTCTCCCAATGATAAACCTCCTTCAGACTTTGTGAATAGCCCTAATGGCATCCCTATTGTTGGTATAAATCGGTTCAAATCTGCTTTACAGCATTATAAAGAAAAAAATATTTCAGAATGAAAAACCACGATCACACTTTTTGAGTTGCCCCAATACACTATAAGATATCAGGCGGACGAAAATCGGAAAAGTAACCTTCACCAAAACTTTTTTTCAATTTTTTTATCAAAAGTAAACAAATAAATTAAGAAAACTTCAAAGTTTCAAGCCTTTAGCACTTTTCATTCCTGAGATATTAGATGTCAAAGTTGTAAGTTAGCGAAAAAACGTACTTTTTGCCGAAAAAATACGCTTTATCTCAAGTTAAATGTTGACCTGTTTTTATGAGATAACCCCTAGCTCACTATACATGATTGAAAAGGTAACAAAACTAGCTTTAAAAAATAATAATACGATAGGTTGTCATTCAGAAATAAAATCAAAAAAATCTTTAAGAGAAGAAAAAACATTAAAAAATTAGAAATTTCAACTTTTTTGATCAGCAACTTTTACAGAAAATTTCGACCATTTTTTGAAAAGGGCTGAACCTTTTTTAAATTTAAAATTATTAAAAATATGTTTAAAACAGTTTCTACTATAATTGGTTATAAATAATAAAATCGGTATTATTATCATCGCATACAAGGGCTTCTTCATGTTAACATGTTTTCCAATGTAAGTTTAAAGTTTACGTTCTTTTTGTTATTTTGTCTTGTTTTTGAATAATGTGTTTCCTAAATTTTTGCTGGTGTTGCTTTATTAATTTTCGTAAATTCGTTAATTCGTACCTACGTGTATGTGGACCTTGCTGCCATCGACTCGCTTAGGTACTCAATGTTTGAGGCTCATGGTAAGTACCTAGAGTACGATTTATTACCAGGAGTGGTATTTATACTGACAGTGTATTATTTGAAATCCCATAAACTACGGTTGAGTGCAAGTGTAAAAATGGATAATAGAGTTATAATTTCGTTGTTTGATTCTAAATTGACGCATAATGCGAATGTTGAAAGAGCTTTTAAATTTATTTGTGAAAACTATCCTATATCGGAGGAAAAACGTGAACGTCTCCAGGATAAACTCTATAGGACCGCTTGTAAATACAAGCTAAAGTGGAATGAAGCTCAACGAAAACATGAAGGATTCGAGGCATATTCTCGGGATTGGATAAATAGAGACTTCGGCATTGCGGAGTTCATCGAACAAGAACAAGATGCTCCTTCAACCTCGGCGTCATCTGCAAAGCGTGGGAGACCCTCAAAACCTTTTGCTGATCTGAGCGAAAGAGGAAAACGAAGTGTCATTGACAACGAAAGCTTGGATCCCAAAGTAGACAGCATCGAAAAGGCTCTAGTAATGGCGAGAAGGACAGCTCACAATAGGAAAGAGATAAATTTAGTTAAAGTCATCGGCCTTATTCTAAGAAATCGAGGAGATTCTAGAACAATGTTGTCGCAATTAACTGATCAACGTGGAATGATGTCACCCGAGGAAGTTTTTAGTTTTTTCATCGAAGCTGGATTTAGTCGATTCCAATACGAACTAATACACAGAGAATCACCGTCACGATTTCCACCTTACGGCGTCATCGGGGAAGTAAAAAAGAAATGCGCACCTCCCAACGAGTTCATCGAAGCAACCGCTTCAAAAATTAGAGTAAAACTGCAGGCGCTTCTGGACAATACAGTGCATCGAATCGTGAAAATAATCGACGCAGAGCTGAACGAGTACATGGATTCTAACGAGCTGGATAGTGCTGAACTAATTCTATTATGTAGTTGGGGTATGGATGGCTCAACCGGGTATTCTCAGTACCACCAGAAGCTGCCAGAAGGATGTCAGAATGATTCTGATGTATTTTCATCAACACTTACTCCAATTCAGTTATTCATGCATAATGATCGAAAAATGATTATGTGGTTCAATGCTATGCCTCAAAGTATTCAATTTTGTAGGCCCATCATCCTTGAATTTATCAAAGAGAGTAAGGAGGTAATTCTTGCCACAAAAAATGACATTGAAAAAGAAATGAATGAATTGACGCCAGTGAAGGTCGAGCTTTTAAATGACAAAATAATTCTTGTTGATTTTGATTTTGTACTTAGCATGATAGATGGAAAAGTCCTCACGTATATTACAGGAAGTTCATCAATGCAAAATTGCCCAATCTGTGGAGCAAAGCCTAATATAATGAACAGTAAAGAAAAGTTTGAAGAAGGATTTTTAACAAACGAAGATGCTCTACATTCCGGTATATCTCCACTTCATGCTTGGATTCGATTTTTCGAATGCCTTTTGCATATTGCATATAGAATGGATTTAAAAAAATGGCAGGTTTTTACAGCCATTTAAAGAATTATACGAACAAAGAAAAAAACTGATAACGAAACAGCTTCATGAGCATTTTGGAGTCAGAGTAGATCAACCAAGATCTGGTGGTGCAGGTACAAGTACTACAGGTAACGTTTGTCGACGAACATTGGCAAATTCTCAGCTTTTAAGCAGAATTCTGAACATCGACGAAGAATTGATTGTGAGGTTTAGAAATATTTTAATTGCTATCAACTGTCAAGACCCAATAAACCCCGAAAAAATAGATTCGTATTGCAAGGATACCTACCGACTTTATCTGGAATTGTACGATTGGTATAAAATTCCTGCAACTGTGCATAAAGTACTCGCTCATGCCGGAGAAATTATTATGCATTCTCCAGCGCCGCTTGGTATATTAGCAGAAGAGGCAGCAGAAAGCCAGCACAAACAGTTAAAGAAATACCGAACCCATCATGCTAGAAAGCGCTCAAGGCTGGACAACTTACATGATGTCTTCATTCGTGCCATGAATGAATCAGACCCATTCATCCGCTCACTTTGGATGGAGAAAAGACGACAGAAAAAAAATGTTCTAGATTATCCAGATATCGTGAAAAGTTTTATGATTTTTGAAGATTCTGAAACACGTTCAACATCCGACACCGATAACTGCGATGCGTTGGAGGAACTTATGAAAGCTGTCGATAAAGTTGATGAGGATTTTGTTTGTGATGAAACAGAAACATAGTAAGATTAATGCAAATCGACAAAAAAAATATTGGAGTTGTTATTGTATATTCGCTTTGTAAAAATATATATGTATTTCTACCGTTATGTAAATAAATAAACTGAAGCAGATTATGAATTTTTTGTTGTTGCGTGTTCTATACAAAGAAGTCATCTATTAATTTTGCTGGGGCAGACGGGTAAAGGGATCTTGTGTTTTCTTACGCGTCATGAAACGTTTATCAGGTTTATTCGTAAAAATCATACAAGGGGAAGGCAGTATGGAACAATTTCGAAAAATAAATTACGTTATTGATGGTTGGACCGAAAATCAATTCTTATTATTGCAATTTCAAAGAAAAAATTGCATCAGGCGTCAGATTCAAATACCCGAAACTGACAATCGTCACTGACAACCACAGCTATTTTGTTCAGCGATTACCTTGTACCTATGCATCGAGTTTGCTTGGTAATATTCAAATCATTGAAGGAAGCAACAGCTGCGGATGCTGCTTCTTCTTCTTTCTGAATATTCTATGCATGCTAAGTTTTCTGTGAAAAGGCAATATCTCTGTTTGGGACCATCCACAAATGACGTAGCATAATATTGATCATTTCCAGACCTACTTCGTAGCATATTCTGCCATACCTAATGCATGGTACGTTTCTATTTCTGAGCCCCCCTCCCATAATATATCACGTAATTTGTGGATGTTCCCTTAGAAAGATTGAAATATTATTATCAATGATTTATCCTTTGAAATTAGAGTTTTAGTCACATCCGTTTTCAAGATATTTCCGTGCAATCACTATCCCAACTTTTTGAAGCTATCGCGTTCAGCGGCTCTTCTGCGGAAATAGAAAAAAAAAATGCTCGGCAGATCTGAAATATTTAAAATAAACACTGTTACCATGGCAAAGATGAACATCTATAGTAATTTATTACCCTCAAAAATTCAGTGACTTCCGCTGGCAAACCAAGTACCTCAACCACCACACGGTAAACTTCACTTTGCTTTTCCATTTTGCAGTTGTTTTTCTTCTAGAACGACAAAGCAGCTGATTGTTTTTCGCGCACTGTTATTTATTTCGTTTTATGTGCCAAGATGGATAGAATAGGACAAAGTGAAAACACACTTGAATGACATTTCTCGCCCCATTGAAAATTATATGCGGACCATATCAGTCTCATTGGAAACGAACCTGTGTTTTAAGTGACGGGTGTTAAAAATTATGTGCGGCAAATGAAAATCATACTGGCTCACATGATTTCAATTCGAAGCGAAAATTGACCGATTTAAGTGCCAATTTTAATAATAAAAATTATGGATTTATTTTCAGTGCTACTTGCTAACCTCAAGCGCGATGGGTCCGATTTAAGCATTATGAATTTCACAAGCCAATTCCACATTCGGAAACTTTATGAAGAATCTGGTATATAAAGCTAGTGAATTTAACCTGGTTGAATGCTGCGTCGGAGCCCATAGTCAAACTGGAAAGCAGGAAGTGGTCCACGAAGTCAAAAAAGGATTTGTACACCTGCCCAGTGAAACGACTCATGCTGCGGCTGAAGTTCTTATTAAATCGAAGCCAAGCAAAACAACAGACGACAGACAGTTAGCGACATGTTCAGACACCTCGCGAGGAATTTCGAATCGTTCAAAAAATTGAAACCTCATGAACGACTTCGGCTGGTAAAAAGGAGCGTCAACTTTGCACTGCATGCCTATACAACCATGGAAACATGCTTTGCCGCAACAAGATGCACTGTAACGCACAAGGCTGTAACGCTAAACATCGTGCATTACTACATTTCGCCGTGAGAAAACCGGAAGAATCAAACTGCATGGTACATCGAAGGATCAATAAAAGCATCTGTTGTATTCCACTGGGTACCAGCTGGCCCTCATCAGTGGGTGTAAGGAAGTAGCAACCTTTGCTTTCCTCGATGAGGGCTCGTCCTGAAGGTTACCGTTTTTTAGTGGGCGAGGAAACGGGGGTTCAAAGGGCCTGTGAGGCCGTTGGATTTGAAATGGACTCGGGAGTGACCACGACAGAAACAACGTCGATGAACGTGCGTCTGGTGGTGTCAGGTAAAGAATCAAATGAGCTGACATTTACTGGAGAACGTGCGCACTGTGGAACGCTTGAACTTACCCAAACAAAGGGTAAACTTGACAGATGTGGTATCAAGGTTCAAACATCTGAGTGGATTATTCATCGGAGACCAGGAAGATGCGGAACCGACAATTTTGATCTGTTCGGACAACTCGGACTTGATGGCACCGATTGAGTCATGAATATGAAACACGAGAGAACCAGTCGGTCTACGTTGCAAACTTCCGTGGACATGTTAAAGGCGGACCAGTAGCCTCAAGCACCGCGGAAAGGGTACTGTAGTGTGCACGAATGCGATATGTCGATGAATCAATCACTGAAGAATTGTTTGCGCAATGGAAGATGCAGGTATTGCCTGCCCCTTACTGTCTGGAATCGGAGGAAGACTGGAGAGCTACAACATATTCTTGGAGCAAACTACTAAGCGGGCAGGAGGCAAACCGGGCTTTTATGGCGTAGTGACAACGTTCTGATACCATTGAGCTATTAAAAAGATGACATATCGGCCTATGCAGAGCTTGGAGCGACGCTTCAGGATGGGTCCAGACTTGCAGCAAATGCGCGTCATCCTGGCTATTGAGAATTTCGTTCAGAACGGATATGCTCACAAAGCGACACCTGAAGAATTCCTAAAGGCAGCGAACCAGGACAAGAATTTGCATCTGCCGTTAAACGCGGTTGTCAACCCGAAGAAGTCCACGCAGGGGTTAGATTAACGTTTCGAGATCACCGGAAATCGGCTTGTTATGCATGGCATGTCTATTTATGTCCGCAACCGAGTATTTTTTGGCACCTATGCTACTATTTCCTAGAGCTTGATTTACCGAGTAGCTAAAACACGAAGCGCCTCAAGACAGCATTTTCAGTTGCAACACTGGTCGATTTCAAGAGGTGGTTCGATCACTTTCTAAAACACACCCATCGTAGTCGACCGATTTCGCGATGTGTACGATGGGAGGTTCTCCTTGCAACGGATGCACCACCAGGTTCATTCGCCTCCTCCAAGTTCCGTCTTCCATCTGCACTCCACCGTAGATCGTACGCAGACACCAAGGGCGCAATGTCCATGTTTCGTGGCCGTAGAGAACTACCGGTCTAATTAATGTCTTGTAGATGGTCAATTTTGTAGTTCGGCGAACTTTGTTCGATCTTAGCGTCGTTCAGAGTTCAAAGTAGGCACGATTGCCAGCTATAATGCGCCTTTGCATTTCTCTGCTGGTGTCGTTATCGGCGGTCACCATTGAGTCCAGATACACGAATTCGTCTACTACCTCGATTTCATCACCGTCGATCTGAACTCGTGGTAGGGAGACTACAGAGTTATAACATGTTATAACAGTTGTCAAATAATTTCAACAATAACTTCGTCAGCAAGATAGACTTATAACATATTGTAACTGCTCAGTCTGGCCAGTGTTTTAGGTTTTATTCAATCGACGAAATAGAAGAAACAAATACTGATACGTAGAGTAATGGATGAACGAGGGGATAAAAAAATGACTATTTGATTGATGTACTCATCCAATCAAGACCAACTTTAATCGTATCTGAAATTACATCGTATTTATTTTCCCACACTTGTTTTTAAACACAAACAATGGAAACTAACACTCCAAGAGCCACAAGCCAACCTGATACCCATCCCCGTACACCAGCACCATCGCCATCATCTTCCATTGTGACACCAAGTTCCGAGGTAAGTTACCTCCTGTGGAGGCCATTCCGGATTGAAAAAATCGAGGCCTTCATGATTGAAGGCATAAATGGCAAACGTCTGCAGATTATCTGTCGTGCCAGAAAGCCCGCGAGCTGAACGTGCTGTCGATCATTTGGAAAGCTGAAAAGCAACGCGACCAGATTACATAAGCACAGACTACATTTAGACTCTTTAATCACTCACTCAACAGTTGAATGGAACTGATACCGATCCGCTGGAAGTGAGTAGAACTTATCATCCAGTCTGTTCGGCATAACAAGGGTTCCATTGGCTATGAAGTCACCGGAGATGGAGATTTTATCAAACTCGAAAAAACGTGCATTTTCGTACATCGGAAGTCCGCAACTCGCTGGGCTTTCGTTGCGACAGGTGATAATTCCGCAAGATGGTGATATGTGCATCAGCGTATCCCTGGAACGTACGAACATCGTCAAATACGGCCAACCGATATCGGTGGCTCATATTCCGTTGAGAATCTGTCGAATAACTGACACTAAAGTCACAGCAGAAGTCACCGTTGCAAATAGTCCTGTTGAAGTCTTGGTGTACTTGATCAGGTTTGATTACAACTGTGCTGAATCGGTCTAGGAAATCCTGACCCATATTGATATTCTCCAAGAATTTCCCCTCGGGACGACTGGATACGGTTTCGAAGCTAGCAGGTAGACTAGCGAACCTTCCTTGAAATTTAGGAACCCGAACTGGAAAGATTTTCCTGAAAAAACCCTTGTTTGAAAGCTAAACCTCAACCATCATATTGCCAACCTTACTTAGTGGATTCCCCGGTCATGAATGCAAATAAAGCACCATTCCGTCCATTAAAGACTCCAGTCCCCGTACTTCCCGCTCGATCGTAGTTAGTCCCTGCTGCAATCAGATTCACGTCATTTCCATAGGCCCAACTTTCGAAGATCTGCACGGCCGTCAAGAAGGGAGGTTCGGAAACCCACATAGCCGGAAACACAAAGTCTCTTACACCTAGCTTAACCAATTCAAGCGCCGGTTTGGCAAATAGTAAATCGAAACAGGTCACTACCCCGAAAGTCACTCCGAAATCCGTTTCAAATGTGACGATCTCCGGCCGGAGGGTGACGCTCGTTCCCGGTTCTCGGAAGAGATTGAACTTGCGGTAGCGTGCTATCAGGGTACCGTTTCTGTCGAACACAACGTTGGTGTTGTAGCGATGGTTGGCGGCAGGGTCACAAGGTCGAGGATCTTCCGGTGGCTGTGAATCGCATTCGAACGATTCGGACAAGTTGATTACGAGATACTTGCCGGTTTCGATGGCCAGACAGGATAACTGGGCGAGTAGGTCCGGAGAGTCTTGAATGCAAGGGACAATGGTATCTTGAGGGTCCGGGACGGGGATGGGATCCATCAGGGTGTTGAGCGTTAGTTCCGGGAATACTACGATGTCGGTTAGCTGTTTTTGAGAGTACATAAAGAGTGTTTGTGATTGGTTGATTGTAAAATTTTAAATACCCCTGCCGCTTCAGATCGTAGTAGTTCCTTGTAAGCTTGCAAGTGTATCTCGGTTCTGGTTGCGATAGCCATGTTGAGCAACTCTGGCCTAAATTCAACTATGCCAACCACGTAGGAATCATCTTGTCTTGCATTTAAATAGTTTAAAAATGTCACCAGAAATAGGAATGCCAGAAAATTTACGATCATTGTCGCAATATGTCAAAGCTTCTTCAAACAAACACTTGAACTAAATTTATCAATTGGGCACAATAAATTGCTATCTGCATTGCCAATCCCAGTTCCACCTCTTATCGGTGATTGATCGGTGATTAAGACAAACCTAGCGTGTCTGAGCATTTAAAATGTATACAAATCGGGTTAGGTCAACGCCAAGTGCTCGATAACGCCTTGAAATCAAAGCTGGAGCTAGCTAGCGAAAGTTGAAGCTAACCTTTCATCAATCGATGGAAAAGATAGTCATATGTAGCTGTAGCCGTAAACTGCGGTTGAAAGATTTTATGGTGAATTGCTGCTCCATGTATTTTCTCCTATCTTTTATCTCTCTCTCTCACAAACTTACCTCGCTATTTCAAATGTATGTATCCCGATTGTTAGTGAATAAAAATAGAATCGAACTCTATCAGATTGCTCACAGCAAGTTAACTAACTTGCTGTGAGCAATCTGATGGAGTTCGATTCGATGCGATGTGATGTGATGAAATTATCAATACCTAGTACAGATTCTGAGTTATATTAATTCTAAATTTTGAGGTAATAGCTGCCGTCGATAATGCTTCAGGGTAAGCCCTTAATATGTTTCGAATGACATTCACGCTATTGTTCCTATTTGTGTTCATTCTCAACTCAAACTTAAATCTCAATTTGTTATGAACAAAATGAACTTATTTGCCATTTATTTAGCCATTCAATTTTTTTCTATCAAACGTAATTTGTATAAACTCTGTTAAATTTGATTGTAGTTTACGTATGCTAAAGCGCGATTCACTACTATTTTATTACTTTGCTCCTATTGGTCGGTTCTCGAATGTTTCGACAGCACATTGTTTGGTAAGCTATCGGTGGTAAAAGTTTTGTTATGTTTAATTAAGCTTAAAAAAAAGTTGTGACAGGTTTTATCCAAAAGAAGGAAATTGATTTGGACACCCGCGTTAAAAATCCAACGTGCGCGGAAACAAACTTCGTCCATTTAAATAAAAAATATCGATGTTCAACTTGAAACATAAGAAGTAGGGTAAGGGAATGTAATGTTAGCCTAGCCCCTTCATTCGGCCTATGTACGAAATATATCATTAATTCAGCGATAATAAACAAAATTTTGTTGCTATCAAGATAACTGGTTTAATGCGAAGTAGAGTTCAGACATTATTAATCAATTTTCTGTTGTTCACTTCCGTGTTATTTTCGATTTTCTGAACTTTTTAGGCAATATGATTTCACTGGTTAAGCCGAAAAGATTATCTTCATGATCCTTAAATGATCTAAATTTGGCAAAATTGAAGCCTAGATGTGCAGATAATAGTCACACGTAATAAATTTACTGTTCACATAGATAAAATAACAATGATTTAACAAGAAAACCATAAACCCAATGTTAGGGACATATTTTTTTCTATGTCCCCAAGTTGAGAAGCAAACATTCATGGTAACTACGATACTGTATGCGCGCCAAACAGCAACTTAGAAGAAATAATATAAATAAACACAATTAGTGACGTCACTAATCTACGTTTACTGTTTGGCGTGCAGGAAACGGAAAAAAATATGGTAACTTGTTCAATACATACAAACTACATTTCTTCACCTTTATTAAATTCTCATTGAGCACCCCTACCAATGAGAAAGTAAAAAAAAGGTGAGGAAATGTAGATTGTATGTATTGATCCGAGTTACCATGTTTTTTCCGCTTCATGGGCGCCAAACAGCAAACGTAGAAGGCTGGCGTCACTATTATATTATTTACAACAATTAGTGACGTCAGCATCATACGTTTACTATTTGGCGCGCATGAAACATCGTAGTCACCATGAATGTTTACTTTTCAAGCATTTACTAATACCAATGCAATGGAGTTTGCTCCACTCCTTACTTAAATTCTCATTGCATCCCTACCCTGCTCTCGTCGCCTTCTGAATGAACTGTCAGTTTGTGTTCACAATTGCTAATTACAGTTCGATTCATTTCGTTGAAGTTATTGATTAAATGATGGAGTTTGACGATCGCATTAAGGAAGGAGTTTCTGAAACGTCCGTGTGGTATTATTTTCTTGGGAGGAAAACAGAATCGTGGAACGGCAAAGTGTACAAAGTGCGCTAAGGTGATAAAATGCGAAGGCTTCAGCACAACGGGTATGAAGAAACATCTCAAGAGTTTGCACGACATCAATCTGGAAAAGCGTACTGCTCCTCTCGATGTGTCCAACGATCAACCTTCAACATCGTCGTCCAACGTGAAAAGAAGTACAATCGTTCAGTATTTTTCAAGAACATCTCCTCGCGACGGTGTACTTGCACGTTTGGCTGCAAAGGATAATATTTCGTTCAATACCGTATGCAATTCCAAGGACATCCGCCTGGGTTTACTTGCACGAGGATTCAGTGACATCCCAAAGACGCTCATCAATCAAGCTTAAAGTGGAAGCCTATTACAAGTTCGTGGTCGGGGAGTTCCAGAAGCAGTTCTGTGAATTAAAAAACAGCACCAAAAAGTTAGCCTTACTTTTGATGAGTGGACTTCAATAAGGAACCGTCGTTATATGAACGTTAATGTTCACGAATGCAAGCAGATTTGGAATTTGGGGCTCACCCGATTCATGGATCAATGAATGCCGAGCAATGCATTAAGCTGTTGGAGCAAAAGTTGTTGGACTTTGGATTGCCGCTATCCCACGATATAATGGCTATGACGACAGATGGAGCACAAATGATGAAAAAGGTGGGGAGTCTGACACCTGTAGATCACCATATTTGCCTTGCGCATGGCATTCATCTTGCCGTAACAAGCGTGCTTTATCAGAAGCCGTCGCAAGATACAGAATATCCTGTGAACTCTGAAGGTATATAAATTTTACAAATTAATACTCTAACAACAATATTCTTAATATTTAACTTTGTTTTTAGGTTTAGATTCAGATGTTTCTTCCGACGATGAAAGCACGGAATCGTTTTTGCTTGACCGTCAATTTGGAATTGATATTCCAATGCAGCCACAATACTTGTCAACCGTTAAGAAAGTTCGTGACATTGTCAAGATTTTCAAAAAGTCACCGGTCAAAAACGACGACGTTCTGCAGAAACATGTTCGGGAAGATAATGGCAAAGAACTGAGTTTGATTGCAGATTGTAAGACCAGGTGGAACAGCTTGCTCGCCATGCTTAAAAGGTTCTACGAACTCAGGACAGCGATACAGAAAGCGATGATCGACCTCAAAGGACAAGTGAATGTGCATTTTACCGACGATGAAATGGAATTGATTAGAGAAATAATCGAAGCTTTAGAACCTGTGAATGCAGCTGTAGAGCATTTGTGTAGACAGCCATGTACTTTATACGAAGCAGACGTAGCGCTTCACCCTATGCTCGAACAGCTTACATCCCAGAACACAAACATTGCCAACGAACTATTCGAAGCACTTAAAGAACGGGTAAAAGAAAGGCGGTTTGAAAACGCTGATCTTTTCGCATTTTTGTTCAATCCAGCAATCAAAACGTCAACGAATAACAACTTTGGAATATTTTTCAAAATATCGCGGAATATCTTAATCAAGCAGGCTGACGACATACTCAAACGGCTAAATACTACGAACGAGGCTGAGGACGCGA
This sequence comes from Aedes koreicus, assembly GCA_024533555.2. Classification (NCBI taxonomy): domain Eukaryota; kingdom Metazoa; phylum Arthropoda; class Insecta; order Diptera; family Culicidae; genus Aedes; species Aedes koreicus. The sequence continues at coordinate 109,644 of JAHHFK020005381.1, forward strand.
TCAATGAGCCATCACCAAACGTGGATGAAGAAGACGATGATGTTTGCCATAATCTTACCATAAAGGAAAAATTCGAAAAAAGACTCGCAGCAATTCAAGGCAGCTGCTGCAGTCCCTGTCAATGCAATGATGCCTGGATTCCAGAAAACGATGTGGAATGAGTTCACATACTTCGAAACTGAAGGAATAAAAGGGAAGTATTTGACTATGCTTTTCGAAGCACCGAGTACGGTTCGCCCTACTTCGGTTGATTCTGAAATAGCATTTTCTGTGTCTGGGAATTTTTGCCACTAAAATTCGGTCTCATGCATGGGAGACAATACATTAAATATTCTTTCGGTTTTTTGGAATCATAGTTTTGTAATCAGAACAAAGCACTGAAAGAAGATTTTTTTGGAAACTTGAACGAATAAAGAGATTTCCTCTTTTTTTACGATTAGTTTTTTTCTCAAAAATTCTAGGGTACCGGTAAATTACCGGTATTACCGGTGCTGGCTGTGTCAGTACCGAATTACCGGTACTCACAAAAAGGGTCCGGTACTAACAACTCTAATGTATGATGTGTATGATGTATGATATGTACTACCACCCATTGTAGCACGGAAACTAAGTCCGACAGCAATGAGCTCTCCTCTCTGTTAGACTTGATCAAGCTTTAATAACCACTGATTATCCTAATCATGCCACTGTATGAAGGGCCAAAAAGGGGTTGGTGGATCGATATGCAACATCACTTATACGTATCCACAGGGATATAAAGAATCTCCTTCCAACAACAAGATTGAACAATTGGTCAAAAGAGCAAGCTATTTAACAGGAGGATGCCCCAATGGGCGGGGAGAAGAGCCCGCCCTCTATTCACAAACTGTTAGCAATGGGGAGTTGGCATTCCCACTCTCCCCATCCAGATTGCTTCAATCGGGTGCCTCTGATGGTCCCTCCCATTGCTATGAAATAGTTTATATAATAGTGTACAAATATATGCATGTAAATGAAAAATACTACAAGCATTCGTATCAATTATATATGATCTTCGTTCGGTTGATCCTGAAATGCAAGAAATGTGGTCACGTTAGAGTGTAATTCTGTTTAAGCACGTTTTTCGTTTTCAGCGCTAGCAGCAATTCACTAAAATCTCGGTTTGAGGTATCCTGAAAAAGTTGGTTATATCTATTGAAATTTAATCATTTTATTTTACTCTTATTTACTGGTCACTATTTGCTGCTTGATGCTGATTTTATAACCTCATCTATGAAATAAAATCAATAAAACCAAAATTATCAATTATAATAATATTGTGAGTAATGATAGAGCAATGACAAGGATTGAACTGTAACATCAGACACAAGCTAAATGAATACAGCGCTGTATGAATCATATCCGCTCGAATTTGGTCTAATGTTCATTTGCAAAACGGTAATGAAAAATACATTCAATAATAATTGCAAAAGCCTATCACCGACTCCGTTGCCACCTCCTGACATCCAATGGATTGTTACTGAAAAAATAAATAAAGATTAGATATGTATTAATATCCTCCTAGTCCGATGGGGGCAACCCCGGCGTAGTGGTTAACATCCATACCTCTAACGCCAAAGTCACGAGTTCGAATCTCACCCCCGGACAAGTTACGAAAATACCCAAAAGAGGTATTTGAGTGACTACGACGGGAGATGAACCAGCCCGAGGCTGAAAATCTCGATAATCCAGACAAAAAAAAATCCTCCTAGTCCTGGAAAAGCTGAAACAGTATAGATCATACTCAAAAATCCAAAAATCAAAGATGAAGTTTCAGTAAAAAATATTATTTTATAAGACATGTTGTAATATTTTTTCTAGTAACATTTCAAAGATAGCAATTGGAGTAATCGAAGAGTCCAGTTTGATGATATCTGAAATAAATGGCTTATTTAATAATAATACCACTAAACAAAATATTGAAATATAATACTATACTGCTTAGAAACACATGCCAGAATTTTGTGAAAATAATTTTTTTTTCGAATTTTATAATTTCATGAAAAATAAATTGAGCCTTTTATGCTTGTCATGTTGCTCCAGGGTCTTACATGGTTTTGGAATGCAAAGATGATTCTAAAGCGTGCTGAAATTATTATTAAAATGAGAATGGAAAATATACAATAGGATTTAAAGGTACACGATCTTCAGTCGCACCCCCTCACTTCGCTATTGTCAGATTGACAACATTGCCCAGGCTACGCCAACCAGCGTCTCCATGTTTCAGCTGGCAGTCTTTTGTGATCATATGACTCGTGGAGGCGTGAGGTAGGAACTTGTGAGGACCGGAGGTCGGTTGCACCCTCCTTTGAAGTTGTCAACTCACCATTTGAAGCCCTCTAGTTAGAGAAACTAAAATGACGCATAAAAACAAAGAAGCTCAAGTCTGCATCATTTTTCAATTGTAATAAACTTGTTTTAAAGAAATTTGCCGATAGTGCTCAAGAAAATGGTGTGTGTTTGTGTGTGTGTTTTTTTTTTTTTTTTTTTTTTTTTTTTTTTTACACGGGATGGAAAATCTGCAACCAGACACCTGAAGAACTCAGGGTGTGGGGATGAGGGTGCCAACTCCTCGACCCACTAAAACCCACCCGTGCCTTTAGCCCTGGTCCCTCCCCGGAACCACCTTTCGGTATTACTTCGGGGAGGGGGCTATTGTGCTTGTTAATATATATATATATATATATATATATATATATATATATATATATATATATATATATATATATATATATATATATATATATATATATATATACAGCAATTCCATGAAAAAAAGTTATACGATCTCTCAGAATTTTATAATATTCGGTAGGATTGTTCAACATCGAAAAATATTAGACCCGTATTTTTTTATTTCGTTATTAGACTGGACCTTTCTGCGTTAGACTGGTCCAAAAATCGTGATTTTTCAAAATCTTCAATTTTCAAAAATTTATAACTCCTAAACCGTTTAACCGATTTTAGTCATTTTTGGCCATTGTATTGGTATTTTTTTGAATTTCCAAGCAAAAATACGAAACCTTTGAATATATCAATTTTTGTATGAAAAAAATACAAAACAAATAGTTTTTCTTGAATTTGACTGCGAGGGGCCTCAACGACTCCTTGTTTTAGTATTTTTAAATGAAAGAGCATTCAATTTTACATAACATATCAAAAAATTGGAGATGTTCTGCGTGTCGTTTTGGAGATACAATTTTTTAAATAATAAATCATTACTCTTCATTTTATACATCACCCGCCTGTAGAAACGATGAAGATGCATGGTAGATTACCATGCGTCTCCATCCAATCAAACCTATGACTAATGAAATCTATGAGTTACTTACAAACTTAGTATAACATTCGAATCAGTCTTTAAGGCTTTCCGTTAACCACACAGACCAATTGCTATTTTTTGACGATTACCTTTTTCAAATAAATAAGGCTTTAAAATTTCAAATATTTTTGCTTAGTGTAAGTTCCAAGAAAAAAACACTTTAAAGCCGCGCGACATGATGAACATGTTAAAAAATAAGAAAAACACTTTTATACATTTATTTTTATTTATTAAGTTTTTTCATAACAATTTTATACATTTTTCTTCCGTTGAAAATGAATTTTGTTTCACAATAATATACTCTTCGTTTTGAGGCTTAAAACTATGGAATGACTGAGTCCCTGAAATTTGCTTCACACGTGTGTAACGATTTTTTAATTTTCTTTCCATTTTATTATAGTCGGATTCCGAAAAAATTGATAGTGTATTTTCGAGTCTGGCTTAGAAATAGCCCATGAATAAAGTTCTTCGGCCGTTGTTATGTGATGATCTTGCAAACTGGCTTTCGCAGCATTTCGTTTCAATACGCCTCCCAAAGCATCACAAGGGCCCTTTCCATGACAAGTAGCGAAAAAATTCCACTCGGCATCTATGCCAAAATCTTTTTGCATGTTGCACAAATTAAAAGCGGTCATTTTATTTTTGTATTGGCTTCCAGATCCATCTGAGAAGAAATAAATTTTCTCTAAACCTGATAACTTACTTTTTATGAACGCTATGCATTGAGTCAAAAAAAGACGCACTGCGACATGATTATGTTTAGTGAAATCAGCAATTGCAATAAAACTGGTAAACTTCAAATCATTTGATTCTTCATCTTTAAAATAAATAGCACAAGGGTGAATAGTACATTGAGCGTTTGCCCAATGAAAGCCTTGAACTGCATCCTGCACAACGAATGAATAATTCTCCGAAAAATCACAGATTATGATACACTCAGTAGCTTTTAAATTGTTTTTCACGTGTTTTAAATAGTTTGCCTGTCGCTCAGCTGTAAAGTTATGTGGCAATAAATTGAGTAATTTTTCTAAAAAAGTATCAATAAATTCTTGTGTGTCCATTTCAACTAAGTCCAAACTGCATCTTTCTGCTTGACGCCATTGTTTAAATTGTAATGATTCAACGTGACCGTTATTAAGAATGGTCATAAGTTCTACCGCCAAAATTTGCATTCCCGGACAATTTTCGCAACATTGCTGCCAGCAATGCTCATTTGGATTTTGACAAATTATTTTTGAAAACATATCATGGTAGGACTGAACACCATCTGGAAGTAATTGTTTACTTTGGAGTGTTTTAAAAATCAATTTAACGTTTTGGTGGTAAATGCAAACGCACACCGTATGCGTGCCACTTGTTCCTGCCAAAATGCAGTGTTTTGGACGGTTACTGGCGAACATCGAAAATCCAATCTTAATATCAGGATGAGTATTTTTAAATATGGAGTACGCCTCTTGCAAATTGCATAAAACTAACCTTCTTTGTATGTAGATCCTACCTTCTTCATTGTTGGATATCAAATAATCCCTTTTTCCCGGGCACACACGACTTATATCGTCGCTATTATAAAAATTACGAACACGCATTAGCGTTTCCTCTCCTAACGAAGCTCTACTAATCCTCTTTTTAGGCACTGACATTATTCCCTCCTGTTGTTGTAATACTTTCACTTGGTTGGCCATATATTGGGAAACATCAAACTCTTGCATAATCCTATATGTAGACCAACTTTTGGGCAGTGTGGTTAAAATCCTATACCGCTCATTGCTATCTTTTGTTTCCTTAAATTTATCCTTAAGCTGTGTTAGCATTTCATTATCGTCAGACAAAAACGTGTTATTGGTGGTACCGATCGATTCATAGCTGGTTGTTTCCAATGAGCCTGTAAATAAATATAACAAATTATTGATTAAAAATTGATTGATTGGAAATCATGCAAATAATTTCTATTTTATTATTTACTTTGGTAGGGAAAAGGAACAATGCCGGACGGTCCTGCAAGGGCAATTGTTTCGTGACTGGTTGCTTCGCACGATTCTAAAAGAATGTAAAAATAAAAATGTTCCAGTAACAATTGCAGAGAGAAGAATTCAAATTAAAACAGAATTATATGAACTTTTATATAATATACCTGTAGTGCCTATTTCTTCGGTCATGGTATCAATGTGCTTATACAATTTCTTGTAGCAACTTTGACAAATGAAAGAGCTACTCTCATCAATTTTAACCTTTTTTTCCACAGCATGGTCGTACAATTTTGCGTTGATTTTTCTGGAACACGAACTCAACACCCAAACACTACAAATTGAACACTTACGTTTCATTTTACGATATTCTTTGATATAACTGTTCTGATATGATACTTTGTTTTCTACTCATAGATTTCATTAGTCATAGGTTTGATTGGATGGAGACGCATGGTAATCTACCATGCATCTTCATCGTTTCTACAGGCGGGTGATGTATAAAATGAAGAGTAATGATTTATTATTTAAAAATTTATCTCCAAAGCGACGCAGAACATCTCAATTTTTTGATATGTTATGTAAAATTGAATGCTCTTTCATTTAAAAAATGCTAAAACAAGGAGTCGTTGAGGCCCCTCGCAGTCAAATTCAAGAAAAACTATTTGTTTTGTATTTTTTTCATACAAAAATTGATATATTAACTGGTTTATTCAGTCGTGTCGAAGCTACCTATTAATCAAGAGGCGGGGCTCGGCTAGTTTAATCATTTTGTGTGTTTAAGTTAAAGTTATTATATCGACTGAGAAAACTACGATTCGCAAAAGAGGAATATGGTAAAAAGTTTTGAATAGGTTCCATTAGTGGTGAGTATAATGGAGCAAAAAAAAAAAAAACTGCCTCAAGTGGTTGGGGGGGGGGGGGGGGGGGGGGGGGGGGGGGGGGGGGGGGGGGGGGGGGGAGCCCCCCCCCCCCCCCCCCCCCCCCCCCCCCCCCCCCCCCCCCCCCCCCCCCCCCCCCCCCCCCCCCCCGGGGGGGGGGGGGGGGGGGGGGGGGGGGGGGGGGGGGGGGGGGGGGGGGGTTTTTATTGCAGATTGAAAGTATTAAAATAAGAAAGAACTGCTCATGGTAGCGACGACAAAAATAGTAGCCAGTTTTTTCAAGAGGACCTCAATCTCTCCATCCGAGATGTCGCAAACAGGTTGTTATTGTCTTCAGCAACCGTGCTTCGAGCTTAGTGACACCAAATCTAAATGATTCACAACACAAGATGGCCAAAACACAATTCCGGAAGCTGTACAGGGCAATCCTGATGAAACCTTCGTAAAGGCAGACTTCAAACAGCTTTCTGGTCAGGAAGGAAAAAGTGGCATTTGCAAGCGGATGAAACTGTCGAAGTTCGGTAAAAAAATATTTGGTTTGGTAGGCTACCTAATTGGAACCTGTGACTTGAAAAGCAACATTTTCATCGCGCGTCTGCTGCCATTCCTGATGCTGATTGATCCGTGATGTTTTAAATGAATTTAACATCCGGCAATTATGGTAAAAAGAACATGGAATGATATGCAGCCAACAACCTGCGGGAGGTGCTCAAAAACAAGATCCTATCGAACACATCAGAGTTCCGCTTAATCATGATGTATTGGGCTGTCGTCAAGCGGAACCTAAAAAAAAAAAGCTGATGAAAGCGAGAAGTAAGTTAAGGCAAACTGGTGGTCGTCGGCGAACAAGGTTGTGCTGAATCTGATGGCAGAAGTTAAACGGAAGACCCGTCAATTTGGATTCGGTCAAACGGAAGCTTAGCAGAATATGTTTATTGTATATAATACTTTTTGAACCTTTAAAAGAATAATACATCAACTTAAACTTCTAGAGAAATCGGACAAAGTACGAGTACGCTGCAGTGGAATCCTCCTGAGCTAGGAGGAACTCAAAGGTCATTCTCATCCACCATTGCATAGCACGTCTGGTTGCGTTCAAGAAATATCCATGAAATGTACCACTAAATTTGAATTATACTGCACGGCATGCAAGAAGACAGCCAAAGAACGAACTACTTCTCTTGATAATTGTTACAAAAATAAAGCTTATGAGACACAAATTCAAAATTATACTATGACTTTTATTGCTTTTAAAATAGCGCTTTATCTTTTGCTCCTCATTCGAACAATTTAAATACCTATCTAAAACTTAAATTTCTCGATCGGCATCTTTCTTAAGATTTGCGGTAACTATGCCATCTTTCTTCACTTAAATATACCTAGAAACCCTTCTAGTTTCCAATAACTACAATCAACGATTTGGCATGCACTTTCAACTATCCTATTCATTTATAATACAAAATATACAAAACAATTCCCTTCACAGAACCGTTCAAACTCGCCGCTGAAGAACCATGCTGATCAGCAGCAGCAGCAGTAGCAATGCAACCGCACAGGAAGTCATTGAACTTCCACTACTGTCAAGGCCTTCGCCCCGCCCAGTGTCCTCCGCGTCGGGAGGGACTCTCCGTAGTCGGCTCTGGGGGAGCTTCGAGCGGATTGAAGTACTCAAAGTTCTCGTGGTTGATCGCGTAGATGGCGAACGTCTGCAGATTGGCCACGGTGCCGCTTGACAGAGTAAGCCGAACGTCCTGCTGATTCGAAGAATAACTGAAAGTGGACAAAACCGAGTTTTAGAGAGTGCGCAACCGAGTCGCCGCCAAACTTACTTCATCGATGAGTAAATCGTGTACTGATCCACGTCCAGTGGATGTAGCATATCGTCCAGGGAGTTAGCCATGGCTAGAGTTCCATTCGCTCGGAACCGACCGGCGATGACGATTTCGTTGAATTCGAGGTAGTTGGAGTTTTCGTTCATCGGAAGACCGCAGCTAACTAGCGATTCATTGCGACACGTAATAATTCCGCAGGTGGAGACGTGAGTATCTTCATGGCTGGCTAACCGTCGAGTTCCTTCAAACACGACGAACCGGTAGTGATGGGTTACATCCCGGTCTGGAACAATAGTCAACGTAACACTAAAGTCACAGCAGAAGTCTCCATTGCAAATTATCTGACCAATGTGGTCATGGTAGCGCTCCGGATTGATTTGCATCGTGGTGAACTGCTCCAGGTCGTCACTGGAAATACGGATGCCCTCGAGAAATTTGCCATGCAAACGACCGGATTCCGTGTTGGAACTATCCGATGGAATGTGATTTGGAGTGAGATTTCCGGGGTCTTTGGGTACCCGAACGGCGAAAAGTCTCCTACAAGAAAAAGTAAAGATTCACGTTACATTCGATTAAGCTCGCAGCAATGGGAAACTTACCTGGTGGGCTCACCAGTTACGAAAGACAGTACAGCTCCACTCCTTCCACTGTACACTCCCGTTCCAGTGCTGCCATCTGCTTCGAAGTTTGCTCCCGCCACGATCAGGTTGACATTGTTCGCGTGTGCCCAGCTTTCGTAGATTTGCGTCGATGTGAGGAACGGCAGTTCCAAACCCCACTTAGTGGGCATGATCAAATCTTTCACATCACGTTTGACCAGTTCCAGGGCTGGTCTCGCAAACAACACATCAGATCGGGTGAACAATCCGAACGTCACACCGAAGTCAGTCTCGAATGTTACAATCTCCGGCACGTACGTCCGATTGGTACCGTTTTCACTGGCGAGGTTAAACTTGCGGTACCGCGCTATCACAGCTCCGTTTCGATCGAAAACTAGGTTGGTATTGTACCGATGGAACCCGTGTGGGCCACATGGTCGGGGGTCTTCCGTGGGAATCGATTCGCAGTCGAAGATCTCCGAAAGATTTATCACAAGGTATTTGCCGACTTCGGCTGCCAGGCAGGACAGGTGCGACAACAGGTCCCGGGGTGCATCTTCCTGGCAGAGTACGAGGTTCCGGCTGGGGTTCGGGACGTACACCGGATCCGAGATGGTGTTGAGGGTGAACTCCGGGAAGACGATGATGTCCGCTGGCTGTGGAGAGGCGGTAAAGGGATTGTTGGGTAAAACTTCAGTCAAGAGGTTAGAGCTGGTAACTAATGGGCTATATAGGAGACAAGTAATGTAAAACGGGGTTCATCAGCAGAATTTTGTTGAATGATGTGTGGAATATTTGTAGGCCATAATCTAATCTACAACTTCTATGAACAATTAACATCTCTGGTTCATAGCGAACTAAGAGGATTCTTAACTACAAGGTTACTTAATTACATTCGATAAGAACTTTAAGATAAAGAGAACGAGATTTGAGTTGTTGAAAGAAGTTGTAGCTTAGATTGCGACCTGCAAATTATCTTTACATCATATTACAGAATTTTGCTGATGAAAAATATTAGACGCAAATGTGTGTAAAACTAATGGGAAGAATGAAATCGTCCTTGTCCTTTACTATTTCGTAGATTAGCTATACTAGGTCATCTGCCCCACGTGAAACCCCCAATAGCAGCCCAATTAAAGAAGTCACGAATCAACAGTGAAGTCGACCGTCACATAGCTCGACAGGTATATTTTGCTATTACGGATGCCAAAATCAATTATTTCAGATCGACGAAATTTTGTCGAGTAGGCCGATTCAGTCGACCGCTCAAAAGTTGGTGACCCATTGGTGACTAACCTGTCACATTCTGTCGAGTAAGAATTTGTTTTGATACGCGTTTTCCGTCTGTAAGTGATAATTAGCTGAGTAAGGTAAGAAATACACTAAGTTATTATTTTTATGCTGGTAAATTAACAGAAAAAACTTACTTCTAGCAAATAATGTCCACGTTCAAACGGATCATCGAACTGATTAAATTTTCGTGGTCATCGTCAGAGGCTGTTGTGGATTTGGAGCCAACAAAACTAATGTTAAGCAGAAGTGGTAGGACATTGACCAAGCTTTAATTTTTTGTTTGAATACTATTACTTTTGTGATTAAGCTCAGTTGATGGCCTCACGGTTTAATCAAAATCAACCGTAAAAGCGAACTTGTGAAATTTATTTAAGAACTCCGATATTTTTTTCAAAAGTGTTTCTAAAAGCATCATTTCAGTACATTTGCACTTTTGGTTTGGAAATTAATGCTCGCGTAAAGTGGTTTATGAAATTTGTCCTAGATATGCAGAAGTATAGGAAGAAACTACTCAGAATTGAGAGGACTCTTCTTAAAAGATCAGAAGGAGACATCTGAGATTCAAGAAGAAAATCGATGTTCAGAAAGAGACTTCCTCGAAGATGAGGAAGAAACTTCTCAGAAGTATATGGAGCACTACATAGTATTTCAAGCAGGAATACCTCAGAAATGGAGGAACAAACATCCCCGAAGTTCAAGAGCTCACTTCCTAGATGTTCAGGAGAGTACTTCTCCGAAGTTCAGTAAAAGAAGAAATTTAGGGAAGCGGAAGAGAACTTCTCAGAAGTTTATGCTGGACTTTTCAGAAGTTCCGGAGAATTTCCCCAAAATTAAAGATAGAACTTTTCAGATGCTCAGGAAAAAACTTCCCAGAAGTTTAGGAAGAAACTTACCAGAGAAGGCACTGCCAACACAGTTTAAAAAAAATAAAAACATTTAATTTGTTGTATTAACGAATGTACATAAGGGGAATGCTAGATTTGGCATACATTAATGGGGTCTTTCATGTAAATTTAAACCAGATATCGCTAAAATCAGGTCTGTTTTATGGAAGATTGCAAAAAAAATACGTTGTTTACGCTTGCTTCGGGTTAAAATTAAACGAGAGGAAAATTCACGCGCGTGTTAATATTCATTATTTTTTCTGTGTACAATTCAAGGATAGAATTATCAAAAAAATTGGAAAACACTTCCCCAAACTTCAGGATGATACGCCCTAGAAGTCCAAGAGAGAACTTCCCAGAGGTTATGGAAGAAAATTCTCGAAAATGATTGGAGCCTTCCCGAAGTTCAGAATGGAACATTCCAGAACTTCAGAGAGAGGCTTTCTCGAAGTTCAGGAATTCCCAGAAGTTCTGAAAGAAACTCCTTCAAAGAACAGGAAGTCATTTTTCAGCAGCATAGGAGGAGCTTCGTATTAGCAGTAATTTCTCAGAAATTTAGGTACAAACTTCCCTGAAGTTCTGAAGAAAACATTCCTGAGTTTTGAAGAGGAATTCTCGGAAGCTCAGGAAGAAACTTCCAAGAAATTTAAGCGGATTTTCCTACAAATTCCAGAGAAATTTCAGTCATTTTTTTCTCGAAGTTCAGGATGGGGCATATCAGAAGTTTAGGAAGAAACTAAGTTCAGGATAAAACATACCAAAGGAGTTCAAGGAGATGTTTCTCAAAAAGCCTGGAAGGTAAGTTGGGTTGTTAGATGTGAATGTCATAGGGTTCCTGACGACTGCCAAGCGGTTCATGACGAAATTTTCCTGAAATTCAAATGATAATCACAGACGAACCGAACAAGCAGACTATACTTAAAAATTTCATATGACCATAATGATATTCATTGCCCATGACGCCATATTCAATTGTGGTTCACATCATCTTCCCAACCGTTTGCATCGTACTATGAGCTAGGACAAAATCTCATGGTATGAATTTACAATTTCTGAATTGTACAATTACAACTCCTGAATATGAATTACAACTCATCTTGTTTGACAGATTTGTTCGGAGAGAAAACTTCACTGAAGTTTAGCAGAGAAGTTTAAGAAAGTTCAATTTCATAAATACTTCGAAGAATTTTTAAAGAATTCTTCCAAAGCCAAAAATTTGGAGGTTTTACCAGAAGAACAGAGAACTTCAGAGAACGAGATAAAATCGGTGAAGAAAGATCGATCATTGAATTTACGTCCTCCTAAGTGCGATAATTATCAATCAGAAAATAGTCATGATTTAGGCTTATAACATGTCGTACTTTAGTCTGGAGAAGTAGTTGAAACAAAGTACCTACTAACTCAACACCGTATTTCAACATAATTTATGGTCTACATGCTTGAACAAAAGGATAAAATTTGCAAATAATTTTTTTTTCTAAGTTGGTCTAGACCTTTCAAATAAACCTTGAGTTCAGATGTAAGGGGCTATTCATAAACCACGTAGACTTTTCTGAGGGGGTTGACCGATGCCTACGGTCCATACAAAATTTCAAAAAATTGTATGCAGAAATGTCTACGAGGGGGGAGGGGGGTCTGAGATTTTCAAAAATGAGTCTACGTGGTTTATGAATAGGCCCTTAATCTTCTACATGATTATAAGGAGATTTACGATGTCTCGACCGTATTTATTAGTTGGAAAAGCTCCAAGGAACATCATAACACTGTACTAGACATATTACAGCATTTCTAGAATACCTACGGTACTCCAAACTATCCTTGAATTCAGATCTTGATGTTCTACATGATCAATAAAGGCTATTTACCATGTTTCCACCTTACTTATGAGCTGAAATAGCCCCACGGGACATCATGACACTGTACTAGACATATAACAGCATTTCTAGAATACTTACGGTACTCCAAACTATTTCTGAATACAGATCTTGATATTTTGCATGATCAACAAGGCTATTTACGATGTATCCACCGTACTTGGTGGTGAAATAACCCCACGGGACATCATAACACTGTACTAGACAGGTTACAGTATTTCTAGAATGCCCATGGTACTCCAAACTATCTCTTGAACACAGATCTTGATGTTCTACATGATTAACAAGGCTATTTACGATGTCTCCACCGTACTTATGAGTTGAAATAGCCCCACGGGACATCATGACACTGTAATAGACATGTTACAGTAATTCTAGAATACCTCCAAACTATCCTTGAAAACAGATCTTGATGTTCTACATGATCAAAAAAGGCTATTTACGATGTCTTCACCCTACTTATGAGTTGAAATAGCGCCACGGGACATCATGACACTGTAATAGACATGTTACAGCATTTCTAGAATACCTACGGTACACTAAACTATCCTTGAATACAGATCTTGATATTTTGCATGATCAACAAGGCTATTTACGATGTCTCCACCGTACTTATGAGTTGAAATAGCCCCACAGGACATCATAACACTGTATTAGACAGGTTACAGTATTTTTAGAATGCCTATGGTACTCCAAACTATCCTTGAATTCACATCTTGATGTTCTACATGATCAATAAAGGCTATTTACAAAGTATCCACCGTATTTTTGAGTTGAAATAGCCCCACGAGACATTATGGCACTGTTATGGAGATGTAGCAGTATTTCTAGAATACCTCCAAACTGTCCTTGAATACAGATCTTGATGTTCTACATGATCAATAAAGGCTATTTACGATGTCTTCACCGTAGTTATGAGTTAAAATAGCCCCAAGGGACATTACAACACTGTACTAGACATATGACAGTATTTCTAGAATACCTACGGTACTCTAAACTATCCTTGAATACAGATCTTGATGTTCTACATGATCAAAAAAGGCTATTTACGATGTCTCCACCCTACTTATGAGTTAAAATAGCCCCACGGGACATCATAATACTGTACTAGACATGTTATAGTAATTTTAGAATGCCTATGGTACTCCAAACTATCCTTGAATACAGATATTGATGTTCTACATGATCAATAAAGGCTATTTACGATGTCTCCACCATACTTATGAGTTGAAATAGCCCCACGGGACATCACAATACTGTAATAGACATGTTATAGTATTTTTTAAATGCCTATGGTACTCCAAACTATCCTTGAATACAGATACAGGACACTGTGATATGACTATAATTGTCTATTAAAATTCGTTATGTTTTTCTGTGTTTAACAGTTCGTTAATTCACTATGCTAGGACTACTCAAGACTAAATCATCTTCTATTGTATCGCACCACCGTAAGATCCTCTGTAATCTGATTTATTTTACCGTAGTAATGTGAAAGGGTCATTGAGAAATCAATCACTAAAATTACGCCCTTACCATACTAATCGCGAGAGTAAGATTTGAACAGCCTAAGGATAATTCAGTATTTTCTCATGTCAGATAACGACAGCGGATTTGATGTGTCCCGAATAATCCTGCGTAATGTTGGAAAGCTCCTCTTCTGAACCATCTTTGAAATGGATATCGGCACTTGTCCATCTATTAATCGATAACTTCCTCGAAACATACTTCGAGTCAAAACCTTGGAACAGTTTCTCAATGAGGTATTCAGAATAGCAAAAACATTTGTGTAATTCACAAAACAAGAGTCTTCTTCGAATGTCAAAAATGATATTGCTTAATTGATGAAAGTCTCGATTCATTATTAGGGCCTAAAAGCCAATTGTAAACAATGACTTTAAACGTAGATTTCTCACGAATAGCAAAACACTCTCATAAATTGGAAGCAGCATCTGATAGAGGAATGCTTGCTCTATCGTATGGTGTAGGTGGTTTTTGAAAGAGTCTTGTGATTTGTGAGAGATCCTCTTTTAAAGTCATTTTTTACAACTGGCTTTTAGGCCCCAATCATGAATTACTCGAGAAGTCTTGATTTCTTGCATGGTGTAATATTTCAATGACATTTTGAAATTTTCCCACAATATAGTTGACAGTAGAGTAAGGTTGCCGTCTCGATCAGATTCAGTCGACTTCTGTAATGCGCAATTTTGCTTGATTCGACTTTAATAACTGACCTAAAGACACCTCGTTTCAAAAGTACAAGTAAAAAAAAGAAAACAAGTATCCACGATGAAACTTTTGGAAATATTATGCTTCCAATTTCTACCCATTTTCAAAAACTCAGGAAATGAGTCAATAGCTGATAACAGTTTCCAAGAATTTCAAGCGAAATAAGTAATTATAAAGATCAAAATCCATATGATTCACCAACAAGCTGCGCTCTACCCTAAACAATTACGTCACGAAACGTGCAACTCTTCTCTGTTTACTTACCTTCGCCTCATCGGACCTGATCAACTCCCCGTAAGCATCCAGATGCAGTTCCGTCCGGCGTCGGATGTCAATGTCGAACGATTCGGGCCGGAATTCGACCACCCCTACGACGTAGCTGTCATGATGGTTCTCCTTGGAAGAACTGACGACAGATCTCCGCTGGTGATGAAACTGCAATGCAATCGTAAATAGTATAACACACCGTACACGGTTGATAACACAGTTCGGGGTCTCACCTGCCGCGACGGTTTTACGGTCTGACTCAGTAGGAACAGCAACACCCCATACAGATAGACGATCCCATTCATTATCTCGCGGGGCACAACGTTCTGTAACGGGATCCGTCGGCTCACTCAATCCTACAATGCTAATGGTTCACTCGTTGCACTCGAATCGGAAGTGGAAATTTGATTCCCCAATTGTTTGCCCTCTCTGAAACGTTCGGGCCCGGCAAAACTGCACATATTATTACATCGACGAATGGCGAGAAGTACTGCTGCTGCTCACTGCTGGCGCTCCCGAGTCCAAATTTGAACTTCATGTATGTATGTTTTATGTGCGGATGATTGTTAGTCTTCACGATTTTTTTGTTCACATTTATATTTATATTACGTTATCATTTTTATTCAGCGTCTTTTTTCTTTCTTCACTCATTCTTATCTTTGCGCGCTGCTACTCACTTGCTCAACCACACATGTGGTTCATGTCTTTTGTGTTCCGCTTGCAAGCGAAAGCGTTTATGAATGCTCCGCTCGGTTCCTATTACGGTTCACTTGTCGGTCGGACGATCGATGATTGGCTTGTTAACAATCTGGGAATTGAGCGAAAACAGAGAGAAACATACGGCCGTTTAGTTGGGTGGTTGAATCATAACTCAATCGATTTGTCAGGTGGGAATTATCGAGCGGTAGCGGTAATCAAGTATTTTCAGGAAGACGGTGTGATTCAGGCAACAGTGTTAAGGATTAGTAAGTTATATTTAATTCCACAGTCGGTTTGGCTCATCATTGCTAGATAAGGGTGCAGATTTCTTCTGTTACTATACTCAAATAATACTATAGGCATTTTCCAAAACTTAAATTATTCTTAATTTGGTCGACTTGAACTTGCCGCCTTTCTTTTAATCGTTCATCGAAAAAACTCAAACCTCCCTCATTTTGCAGGTGTGAGTGTGTGCGTGCATAATGACGCATCTGTTTTGATTTTTTCATTTGCACTTCATTATTAAAATGACTGAGTTAGAGAAATCGTCAAAGGTGGCCAAATCAACTGTTGCCAATGTAATACAAGTGTTCCGGGAACGTTTGTCGACAGCCAGGTAGCCTGGAAATCGAAAGCTGACGGTCGCAATGACAACCTCAAGGGAAGCCATCAGTTTCTAGCAGAACCCTAATCTCTCCGGCCGAGATGTCGCAAAAGCTTGGAGTATCGTCTACAAACGTGCATCAAGCTGAAAAACGAGCTGGACTGTCGACTCATAAGAATTATGTGACTGCAAATCACGACGATAAGAAACACCAAAGCACGATGCGGAAGCTGTACAGGGTGGCAAACATGCTTTTGCGTATAAAAACTAATAAATGATCCACGAAAAAATTAAAACTATTCCATAAGAAACGCATTTATGACCCATACAATTCTGGTGAATATCCATGATAAAATGCATTTGATCCATAAAATTTATCAATGTGATCCAACATTTATAGAAAATTTTGCAGTAAAATGTTAAAAATGTACCGTAATATATAAAGGGAAATCGATAAAATTGTGCGGATTACCCATAAACATGTTACAAATGATCCAAAAATGGTTTAATGGCGTTCTTTAAACTTGAAAAATTTATCCACAGAATGTAACATCTGTGCACTAAAATACATGCACATGATTCATAAATTATTGAAAATGATTCATAATTAAATTGTCAATGATCCATAAAACAATGAATAATGAACTATAAACTTATAAAAATGATCCATTGCAAATCAACTTTGTGCACTTAAACATATGGGTATGATCCATACATTATGCCTGCATTTTTTAGTTCTGGCCACTTTTTTTTTTTCAAATTTTTGGTCCATAAAAATTGTGAAATTGATCCCTAACATTCCCGTTCGACTGATGCAAATTTTGACATGTTCTCTTCTCTATGCTTAAACGATTTCAAATCATGTTCTGAACAACATATTGACATTTGAGCACATTTGATAAGAAACTAACACTAATTAGATTTTTTTTATTACGAAATTGCGAGTACTATGGAGAAAGCAAACCTTTTGTTCAATAGTTATTTTTATAGAAAATGTCTGAAGTACAGTTTTGCCAAACAACGGTTTCCAGAAAAACGTTCATTAAGAATGTTTTTAATCAATTCATAACAGATTTATAATCTTTTGGCATGAAGCTCAGTCAGACACACTATATTGTACAATGTGATATAGTTGTTGTGCTTGTTTTGCTCTACTCCAAGTGCTAGAAATACTAATGTTGCTTGCTGAGTAGTTGAAGATTGAAGAACTATGGAGGTAGAAAGCGGCCGATATTTTCGATACCCGAAGAGTTAGCATAGCGTCTCCAAGCAAACGACTGATTCAAGCATTTGCCCGGTATAATGCAAACAGAGGATATTTTTTTGTAGTTAGGTCCGACGAGCGAAAGCGAGTTGGACGGCAAGCGTTTGCCCGGAATAATTTTATAAAAACAAATCTTAAATAACAGTTTTATCAAGCCTTAAATTTGACCTGTAGTTTTTTAAGTGCACGAGAGCTCTTTACCAATTTTATTGGGAGACATGTGTCGCAGTTGCGGTCGTAAAAGAATGGAGATCGCAAAAGTAAGTAAGATTTCTGAAAAATTGAAAATTTTCTCCAACGCAATCCTTCATTTTCAGCAATATTTAAGCGGCAACGGAACGGACATGTTAATAAATCTGAGTAGTAGTGCAGCCAAGGATCAATTTCCCCGTAGCCAAAAGTTAAAAAATATTTAAACCCAAAATTGGAATAATTCCGGCTTAATTTATGGATCATACATATTATTTTAAATACACAAAGTTGATTTGCTATGGACAATATATAAAAATTTTCATTTTTCAAACCTATTATGGATCATTTGCGGTTTATTTATCGAATATTTTCAACAATTTATGGATCATTTGCATATATTTTAGTTCACAAACGTTGCATTCTAACGATCAATTTTACAAGTTTAAGGAATGATGTTAAACCTTTTATGGGACATTTTCAATATGTTTATGGGTAATTCGTGCATTTTTATCGATCATTTCCTAGATATATAACGGTACATTTTTGACATTTTATTGCAAAAATTTACATAAAGGATGGATCATTTTGCTGTATTTTATGGATCATTTTCATTTTTTTTTAGAGATTTTCATCAGAGCTTTATGAATTATAAATACGTTTTTCATGGAACGAATTTCAATTTTTTATGGATTATTTATTCAGTTCAGAGGTGCAAACTTAGGGTTGCCGTACAGGGTGGCAAAAGTTGCTTTTCAGTATTTTGTATTTTGTGTGTCAGTGTATCTCTTTCACAGTTTAGTTTACCGGCATATTTTTGATCGTTCGTGTAATCATCTGGTATTTGACGGATGTGATTTGTTTTGGAAGATAGTTGATGCAAGATGGACGGAAAATGTGAGCTGATAGTAAATTTATATTTGAACAAATTTAGCCCAAGAGATCTTGGGACGGCTTAGACACATTGGTGTGAACGAGAGATTTATCATCTGCACTGTGGTTCATCAGTAGCTCTACGTCGAGGATTACCGGGAGGTCGAACCAGCTCGTGTGTTGGGAGGTTCAGTGCTCCTAGCTTTCAATGGCGACAAAGGGAAGATTCTCTAACGATAGCCCAACGTGAATCGCAGGATGAAGCACTTGCACTTCTCCACAAGCCTGCAGGGTCGTTTACAGACAGGGCAGTGAACCTTGTCGCTAGGATTCTTACCGCTGAGACGGTTCGATGTTCGAGATTCTTGGGAAGAAGATTCTGAATGCGCGTTTACGAAGATATTTCTCTTCATCACTGTTCGATTTTCACGAGAATTTTTGTTCTGAACTGGTCGGATATTCTAAATATTCGGAATAGTCACTGTGCCGGCTGTAGGAGAAGGAAGCGATGCATTAAATAAATGTTACAAACAAATTGATTGTTTTCATCAAAGAATATGTGGAAGCACTAGGAAATAGAAATGCCATTCTCCCCTTGCAAGTTGTTTTCCCTTCGTTGTTTCCCTCTTCGTTGTTTCCCTTTTTGTTCGTTCTCAGCTACGATGGCTCTGATTGGTTGGAGCGGGGAAGCCAATGGCTATATAAGTAAAGCACACTGCGTTTGCAAACTCATTCCATAAACGGACGTCGTAGTGTGCGGACCATTAGGAGCAGCAGCAGCCTACCGAGGAGCAAGGTAGCCATCCGAAAGCAGCAGCCGGTGTATATATATAATCGACTAGCACCGGCCGGCTCAGTCTGGAATCGGACGTCGTAGTGTGCGGACCATTAGGAGCAGCAGCAGCCTACCGAGGAGCAAGGTAGCCATCCGGTGCTACAATGAATGAAGCAACGACAGTAGCCAGCCAAAAGGGCAAGGCTAAAACTGATCCGAAGAAAGTTGATCCAGTAAGACGCCGCATCAAAAAAAAAAAAGAGAATAGCACCGTGCACGTGGGCAGCCGACGGCCTTTTGGCCTTCACAAAAAACGTCACGGTGTCAACAAAAGGAACGAAACAAACACCGGATCACGACACCGGCGACTTCGGCGAAGGAATAGATCCAGTTGCTGAAAGCTGCTAAGTTGACTCCTAGCAAAGAGACCCTGTACTGTACCCAGTTCAGCTTGATTGTCGAAGGTAACTTCCTCATCAGACACCGATGTAGAAGAGTAGTGTTGTATAGATATTCGTCCAAACCACAGTCACGATCGCACGGAAATTCTCCATACTTACGGGAAAATCCACGAATGTGCTCAGCTTATCTTCCCTTATGGCTGCCAGTGACTGGATCTTATCAATCAATGTGCGCACAATTGCTTCTGGCTGTCCGAACATCATTCTCAGGGTCTTCAGCACGCCAAGGACGTTGCACGGGTGAAACAATCGGCTCTTCACGGCTTCGAAGGCTCGTTCTCCCAGGCGTTTTTGAAACCAAAAGATGTTTTTGTCGTTCGCGAAGCCACACATGGCCGTCGTATTGTGATCCTCAGGCCAATCCTCGGGGTTGCCGGAAAACTGGGGCAGATCCTTGGATACAGTCTGCCGTGCCGCTAATTGCTTCCTAGTTAGCGAGCAGCGATCTTCGTTGCGTTCTGGTGAATGGCTTGCATACTGTGAGTTTTGCTCGGATCGGTGATTGTCGTTGAGCCTTCTATGGGAATTTTCGACGAGGTGAACAGATTCCTGGACTTCTGACTGGTGATGTGAGCGATGACTTGATTGCGCTCGAGGCAACCACTATTCTATCACATCTGACACGCAACTCGTTTCCGATCGAGTTTTGCCAGCTATTTCTTTCAGCAGTTTATACCTTACATCTAGGTAGATTCGTTCCTTTTCTAACATCTTCTCGTTTAGCGTTCTTTACTTCTCCAGTTTTGGCACCTTTAGTTTTGCGAGGGTTTGCGACGATCAATTAGCTGCTCGGCATGACGCTTGCGATACAACTGACTTTGCTTTTACCTTGGTTCTTTTTGGCCGTTGCTCATTGTTATGGTCCTGATCCTGTGGGGTTGTTCCGGTGCATACTCTAGACCGTTATATCTTCTTGGCAGCCTGCAAATGATCGTTGTGAAGACGCACTGGAGAAGGGCGGCAATCTGTTCCAGCTGCTTTCTTCTTAGTAGCACTACCCGTTACCGAAAGTGTGTTTCTGGCGTTCACACGATGATGCAGGTTAGACACTTCCACGCCTTGTTCTCAATGTCTTGATTTACTCCTATGCAGTTGAAGTGAAATCATTTAAAAAAATGATCACATCTCCTAATTTGATCGGTGTCCTCTTTGCGCCATAACGGGTTATAACTAAAAAATGAGAATGATTTTAACTCTCTCATACCAAACCACAATCGTGCACAGAGAAAAGAGAGATTATGTGATTCAATGCTCTTTGTCTCCCAAACAAAATCGCATGTTTTGTTTTGTTCCAACTTGTTCAGTTGTGTTCAAAATGCCGTCGAAGCAAGAAGCAAGAAAAAGAGGGGAAGAGAAGCAAGCTCTGTTCATAGCTTCAAGAAACCTTGAAGCAGCAAAATGAAAAGTTACGGAGAAAGTTGTGCAAAATCTAATGGAAGCTATCAAGAGAAAAGTTCGGAGATTTCTTCAGATATGAGAAGTAGATATTCAAACTCACTTGAATTCGGTCATATGTACGTTGATTTTCATTCATATAAAGCAAACTTATGAATTTGTTCGAGAATAAATATTTTCCTTTGAGAAACAGGTGTCCACTTTCTTTAATGTACATTCCTTACATATGGATAGATTTAAGCATATGGATTGATTCAAAACTATGAATTTTTGAACACTTTGTTTATTGATATTTATCTTATATCAGAGGCAACCAGTTTATATATTTGAGCTACTCTATAGTATTTTGCATGTATTGGTGTAACCAGTTGAATGGGCTTGTGGTAGTTGATCTTGATTCGATGATTAATGTTAATTTGGACTTCACATATATTTGTGGTTTGCAGTTTAATTAAAACCACTAGTGTTTTAGTTTGTTTTGAGTTTGTTTTTGTTTTAACTACGGAACTTTACATCTGCAAGACGTTGAAGGAGATAGGAATCAACGGTGAAAATTACAGATAATAATGCATAAAAAAACCAGCTTCTACCCATTTTCCGAAAGCATACGGATCCTCCATTGTCTTGGCCGGATCGAGCATCTGCTCACTACGCTTCTGCTACATTGGAGATACTCAAGAAGGAAAAAATCGATTTCGTCCAAAAATGCCAAAATCCCCCAAACTACCCTGAACTGCGTCCTATCGAAAGATACTGGGCAATAATTATGCGGCATCTTAAGAAAAAGAGGGGAAGAGAAGCAAGCTCTGTTCATAGCTTCAAGAAACCTTGAAGCAGCAAAATGAAAAGTTACGGAGAAAGTTGTGCAAAATCTAATGGAAGCTATCAAGAGAAAAGTTCGAGATTTCTTCAGATATGAGAAGTAGATATTCAAACTCACTTGAATTCGGTCATATGTACGTTGATTTTCATTCATATAAAGCAAACTTATGAATTTGTTCGAGAATAAATATTTTCCTTTGAGAAACAGGTGTCCACTTTCTTTAATGTACATTCCTTACATATGGATAGATTTAAGCATATGGATTGATTCAAAACTATGAATTTTTGAACACTTTGTTTATTGATATTTATCTTATATCAGAGGCAACCAGTTTATATATTTGAGCTACTCTATAGTATTTTGCATGTATTGGTGTAACCAGTTGAATGGGCTTGTGGTAGTTGATCTTGATTCGATGATTAATGTTAATTTGGACTTCACATATATTTGTGGTTTGCAGTTTAATTAAAACCACTAGTGTTTTAGTTTGTTTTGAGTTTGTTTTTGTTTTAACAAAAACAAAAATAATGTCGAAAAAAAGCACTTACTCATATAAGGAAGGGCAAAATAGAAGCATTTTATTGAGATAGATTCGGGACTCGAAAAATAGCTCGAAGCTATTCATCAAAATTTTGGTCAAAAGTCCGCTTAAAAAAGGGCCAAAAAAGCAAAAACTCTTAACCTTATTCCTTCGCATATTGAGAGACGTTTGAATTGTACAAATGTTAACATGAAACAACAGTGGAACATGGTAAGGATTGTATCGAAAATAAACTTACAACGCTTACACATACACTGTTAGAAGAAAAAATATTGTAAACTTTGCTGAGCAAGCAAGTGGTGACGTCACACTGCCATGACATTTCTAGAACGTGTGCGGAATTAAAGGAAATGATCAATTTAAAACGTTTGTTAAGTTTATCGTTGGTTTGAACTGACCCATAAGCTTCTCATAGTTTAACCCTTTCGTTCCCAGAAAGATTCTCGATCCGTTGAAATATTAAAATACGCTCTTTTTATGTACAATAAAAAGTAATACCATATTCTGCTCCACCCTATTCTATGAAGTACTTACAATTGTAAGAATAAACAAAAAGGTGTGGATCTCTTGGTAGTTCTAACATGAATAAAAAGAACCACAAAACAACAACCACTTTGTTCTACGAACTTCATTCTTGGGAAGTCCGTGCAATTTGACGGATAGTCTATCTTTGGTAATGCTGTAACTTGTTATGGAAGCAATTTGTTCCTGCGGCTCCAAGTCATCGATTTTCTACACTAAAGGTACGATCAATGCCGAAGTTTACCGTACTGAGTGTTTGCAGAAAAGGATGCTTCCGTTATACAAGCAGCACAAGGTCCCTCCTTTGTTTTGGCCTGATTTGGCGTCAGCCCATTACGCCAAAACCACAGTACAATGGATGCAAGAAAATGGAGTAGATTTCGTTGAGAAAGACATCAATCCTCCCAATTGTCCACAGCTTCGTCCAATTGAACGCTACTGGGCTATCGTCAAGCGCAACTTCAAGAAGAGTGGTAAGGAGTGCAAGACCATGGAAGAGTTCAAAAAGAATTGGTCTGCGGCTTCCAGAAAATGCGACAAAACTACTGTCCAAAACCTCATGAGTGGAGTCAAATCCAAAATCAGAAAATTCTGGAAATAAAGTTGCTTTCATTCATTTTTTTTTTTGTTTAAACTAAGAGAGCAAGACTTGAATTAAATGATACAGTTGTTTTTAATTTTTTTTTTTTTTTTTTATTTCATATCGAAGCAAGGAACGTCTTGCATCATCTTCTTCTTATTTGTATTAGAGAGGGACTTTAACCAATCATGTCATTCGTCGCTCCATGTACGTCTCGCATGCAGCTGAGGACGGTATAAAACGCACACTTAGGAAAAATTTGCCTCATTCGTTTGGCAGCATTGAAGCTGTGCGGAGCTGGTCGCTGCTAGCTGGTCGCAGGTAGGTGGTCGCAGGCAGCCGGGTGAACGCGTAGCAGATGGTGGTCGCGTAGCAGCTGGTGGTAGGAAGTACCAAGGCTCTCCCAAACAGCGATCGTCGCGATGAGGTAAAATGGCGGATTATGGGGGCGGACAATCGCGTCGGTTTGTGCAAGCCGCCATCTTACCTCACCATGGCGATTGTTTCGCCGCGACTTCGAAAACGCTGCTGTTTGAGATGAAGCGTCCTTGGACGCGAGCAGCATTAGGTGGAAATAATCTGTCCTTTTGAGGACAATAAATTAAAATAAAAGAGTTGTTTATTCAAGAACTAATCTTAAATTTAGTTCGGTGCTCGATGCTGGTTGGCGCAATCCATAAATTAATAATCTGTCCTTTTGAGGACAACCAATTTTATTAAAAGAGTTGTTTATACAAGAATTAAACTTTTATTTCGTTTGGTTTGTGCGCCTAATATCATGGTGCCGATTCGTTCGCCGCAACTGGGGAAAATTTTACCCAGCTGGTTGGCGCAACCCACCAATAAATAATCTGTCCTTTTGAGGACAACCAATCCTGGTCAGAGAGTTGTTTTTATAAGAATTAAATTAATATTTCGTTCAGTTTGTGCGCCATTTAATCTAGTGCCGATTTGTTCGTCACGACGGCAAAAACGCTACTTTTTGCGGGAGAGCCTCCATGGAAGGCGAGCAGGACAATTCTCCGTCGGTGAAAAAAATTTCCTAGCTGGTTGGCGCAACCCGCGATGAATCAATAAATCAATTCAATTTCTAATTTAAGATAGTTATTTGAATAAGAGTTTATCTTACATTTCGGTCGATTGGCAGTCATATTGGATTTTGCCAAGTCGTTACTAGGCAACAGTGTGCTATGCAGCGGATCCATAAAATCAGTGAAAATAAATCAAAAGCCTGCCGGTGCTTTGATTTATTTTCACTGAAAAATCCTACCAGATACAAATCCATCTTTGCTACTTTCAATTTAATATTCTCAGCTTGAGAGTTTGTTTGATTGGGATTTTCGTTTCAAATTGTCGATTGGCAGCCAGTGGTATTAGCAAAACTTGTTTTCCCTTCGTCGCATACCGTAAACCACACAAATTCCCTATCACGGACACCATTTTCGATGTCAAACATGATATTCCGAACCAACATTCTCTGTAAATTCCAATTAGTAGTGTGTTATAAACAGTTGTTCTGTTGTGTTAACGATTCGCGTTGGATAGAGTCCTACCTCTAGGAAGAAAAACTTTTTGAGAAACATAGTGAAAGTGAGAATGCCTAACCGATTTGATCCAGAACGCTTGCGCAGATTCAGGAATCGCATAAAGAGCGAACATACGGGAAATCCTCCGAAACGACCATGCACCGATGCCGAGCGAGCTCGTAGTTATCGGGCGAAATTGAAAGCAGCAAGAGGTAATGCGTTGCCAACAACTAGTTGGGACGCTGGAGAAGGTCCTTCAACTCGAGGTAGGAAATTGATATTTATTAAATTTAAATCAATTTGACAAAGTGCATGTCATCATAGCAATTGAATATCTCTCTATGTTGTCGCTCCCTGTCTTAATAAATTTCAACATAGTATTAATTGTATTCTGGATATGACATGCGCAGCATGCTTTTACTGCATATGAACCTACAAATGATATCGATACAAATAATGCGCTGAACATATTTTAATGCGTGATTATTTTCTCAGGTGTTTATTTTATATTTATAAGAATTCATTTTATATTAACCAACCTTTTCTCCCATACCCATAGCAAAGAATAATGATATTTTATAAAACTCACTCTCTTTCTTCTGCGAGATCTAATATATTTATATATATTTCGATTTCCTTAACGTTTTAGCCATAATGGATTCACTAATTTACCTGATATTCACATAGAAACATGAATAATAATTTCACAAGAAAACCATGGACCATATTTTAGGTACGCATTTAACCTTATATTCCCAACTATGGCCTAATGTATTCATCACATAGTAAAATGTAGAATATAAAAGTTTTCAATGGAAAAGTAAGAGTGAGCGGTTGTGTATTTTTCGAAGGGCTTATTCATTCCAACACCTATATAACTAAATAAATATAGTGGGAATTTTAATGTCTTGAAATGAAATGGCTGACTGATCACATGAGAAAGTCATTTAGATGTTATAAAGTAGCTTTATATTCCGTATAGTATACCGAATATAGCCGAATGCCCGGAGCGAGAATATAAATAAATGCCCGGAGCGATGAAATAAATAAACTTTACTGAAATTCGTTCGAACAAGAATCCTTAATGATATCCATATCCATCGAAAGTTTTCGACTCAAATGTTTGTAGGGGGGTTAAAACTATCATTAATTTAATAATTTTATATTCCCTAACAGATCCTCAACTATCTTCTAGGCCTTAAAGATAGTCCATCGTAAAACGTGCAACCGTGGCCGTGTCATCATTTAAACCAAAAGGCCCTTTCCAGGGCCACCAGAGAGTTATAAAGAGTGTACAAGAGAATGTTCCCACGCACTGACTTCATAAAACCAAACGGCCCTTTTCAGGGCCACCAAAGAGTTATAAAGAGTGTACAAGAGAATTTTCCCACATACTGACTTCATAAAACCAAATAATATCTCAAGAGAGTACAATAGAATTTTCTTACATACTGGCTTCAAAACGCTGGTCTAATGTCCCATAAGAGCCGCACCCGTCATATTGTGACTTAAACTGCTTCTATCGGTATGGGTAAGCGACCGGCACGAATAATTGAAACCCTTTTCACGCTAATAATAGCCACACAGAATTTCCCTGACATTATAATGCATCACTTGGTTTAACGTAGTCTACGTCAACCGGTCGTGTCTTGTACACAACCCCACTGATTTTTTTTTAAAGAAATAAAATGTTATATAGAAATAATTGAGGAAGGATATGGATATGAAAAATTGAGAGATGGAAAATTTTATTTGTGAAATTTAATGAATTTAAAGTTTACCAGCTCTGTCACTGGCACATTTTATGACAACTTGAACCTATGAGTAGGACTACAAAGGTGTGGTGAAAGGAAACCATTTGACTCTTTCTTTCGGATAGCGTTCTTTCACGTTCATGACGAAAACCTGGACAGTGTTTACTTTAATTCTACCATACCATGCCATGGTCATTGAACAACTGTTATACTGTAGATATACTATTTTTAATACAATTTGAAAATTTTTGCGCCTTGTAGCAGCAGCAACAGCATTAGAAATGCAATGAACTGGTGGAATCAAGGTGGTAGCAGTGGCATCAGAACCGATCAACGATTCCTTACCCACCACAACATCCGTTGATTCTTTGTACCAAATCGGTTTTGTTAGTTTGACAGCTGAGTGCAATGTGAGTGAATGTATGAAATGCGCACGGTGGTTGTGAATTAGTTTACCCTACGGCCGTCATAAAAACAGAAGGAGCTGTATCAATGATGTAAGGTTTGCTTTAACGTGAGCTCTCTATTACAATTATATCTCTAATCAATAAGAGATGTGTTGGGATCTCGTGACTTTGTCTTTGACGTTTGTCGATTTAAGAGTTTCTTCAAATGTCCAGTATAAGAGTATAATCTGCTTGTGTTTTACCCTAGAGGGCCAAGTGTCATATACCATTCGACTAAGCTCGATGAACTGAGCACATGTCAGTGTGTATGTGTTTGTGTGTGTGTGTGTGTTTGTGTGTGTGTGTGTGTGTGTGTGTGTGTGTGTGTGTGTGTGTGTGTGTGTGTGTGTGTGTGTGTGTGTGTGTGTGTGTGTGCATTACAAATAATGTCACATCGGTTTCTCAGCCGGAACCGATTCCAGTTCTGTTGGCGGTAAATGAAAGGTACAACATTCCCATAGAACGCTATTCATTAAATTAATTTTTCATTCGGACATTTTGTTACGGAGATATTAATGAAATTGAATTACACGGCGTATTATAATAGTAACTAAACAGTTCAGTCTCTGATTACATACTGAGCTATTAATTTATCGATTCTAGTTCTGTTTATGTAAAATAAAAGTTATATTGTCCTTGAAAAACCTGTAAAAATTTCATCATGATTTGATAATTCCCCATGAAGATATGACCGATACAACATCGGAGAGCACATTAATTGTGAAATCTAAATATACTCGACCACTCGCCACAATTGATGCTGCTAGCATTCTGTAGTTTCAAATCTGATGTGTTGTATGGTGCATCAGATGCACCATTCAGCGCACTAAATTCCGACACTATAGACTCTATATAATTAGAGCAGGATCGATTGGCACGAGTGGTCTTGTCCGGTTTTGAACTGCAACGAGGTTGTGATCTGCAATGTTTAAAAATTACACCAATTCTCCATTTACTATAACTGCACAATTTTAAATGAACATGTACTTTTTCAGCATTTTGAATCCGTATCTGTAATCAAAATTGGCGCTTACGATATGAAATTTCTAATATTTATGTAATTTCCCCTCTTTTCACTTTAAGTTTGATTTTGAGTATTTGTTGCATTAACTTAAACACGTCGTTGAGCAATATTAATGCAATGTTTGTATCACATCCATGAACAATGCGTTCAAGATTGTCTTACAGTTAATTCATATAGACTGAATATATGAAATATATGATGAAGTGTGAGAAAGGTTCAGTCTCACCATCGGTGGATTAATTCGGGTTTTTTTCTTTATTTATTCGTTTATGTGTTTATTTTTCAACATTTCATGGTCGCCCAATGGTAACCAAAACAGGCTGAACACAAAAAGGGAACTCTGACCATAGCTGTGTTGTTTTATTCACCAATTGCCTTTGATGAGTGAATTTGATGAGTTGCGCTGTCAGTTTTTGTATCGTTCTATTCAGCCGTGACATATGATTCATGAGCGTGCTGTAAATTCTTGTTGCACATACTTTTGAATGTGTGCGTGCGTTGGGATAAATTCAAATCTTCCTGCACACGCACACATGACACGGGTGATTGAAAACAAAAAAAAAAAAATAAATAATTTTTTAAGATAATTTTGTTTTGGGGTTTGATGTAGGGGGGGAGGGGGGGTGGGGGGGGGGGGGGGGGGGGTTGGGGGGGGGGGGGGGGGGGGGAAAAAAAGAAAAAAAAAAAGGGGGGGGGGGGGGGAATGGGGGGGGGGGGGGGGGGGGGGGGAGTACACCCAAAAGTTGAAAAGGTTGCAAAAAACGCAATTGCAGTTTTTGCAATCATATATTGACAAATCTGCATGATTCAGAAAAGGCACTTTTGCCCATCATGATCCACAAAGCGTTTTATGGTATAAACGAAGCCATGCAAGTGTGTGCAAGCTGTTGGCTACACACAGATTCCTTGAAACAAATTTAGCGCAGTGTGCTTAGTGCCTTGACAGTCGAAGCAACCGTTGGTTCAATATGGGTGAGACAACGCTATTGGTCACTGTTGTAATTCCTTAGTCAAGTGTTCTATTTTTATTTTCACTCGTCATCGCACTCCCATCTCCCTCTCATCAAGTGTGCCCTTCTTGATCACCACGCGAAGCCATGCAAGTGTGTGCGAGCGACATTTGCTTTGCTGCTGTACCACTGAGTGTCTCGACAATCGAAGCAACTGTAGGGCTTTTATTCCATTCACTTCAACTTGCCAAAGTGGCTGAGTGGTTACTATCTAGAGACGCGATGCTGGCGGCCACGGTTCGAAACTTGATCCTACTCTAAATTTTGTTTTTTGTCAGCCCGGACTTCAATCTTATACTCAACAACTAATACACTGCACAACCCACGCACACATTGAATTTTTCAAAGCAAATTGACGTGATGCTTTTTTGCCCACGACCAATGTTGCATTTTTTCTCCAAGTTACGATCCATTACGAGAAATGAAACAAAATCATTCGAAATTGCATTACAATCTTGCTTTTTTATTTTGGGTGTAGTCTGCCATTGAGCCTAAATATTTCATTTTTCAGGAAGATGATTGGAGGATAAGGTGGATGAAAAGCCAAGGGGGGGGGGGAGGACACCCCATCAAGTACGATAATTTACGGGGAGGTTTTTGTTGGTTTAGATGGTGAAGTTTTTAGGGTAATTTATGTTTACCACCACGGTGGTTTCGGGGTTTTTTTTGGTGGTTGGGTTTTGTTGTTTTTTTTTTTTTTTTTTTTTTTTTGTTTTTTTTTAAAAAAACCCCTTTGTTATTCGTCCCCCGTAGGAGGAGGAAGAAAGGGGCGAGGGCGGGGGTGGGGGGGGCTGGTTGGTGAGTGGACAATGATAAATTGGGGGGGGGGTGGGGGAGGGGGGAAAGATGGGGGGAATATTTTTTTTGAAAAAAACAAAAAAAATTATGTTATTTTTTTTTTTTCTTTGTGTGGTTCCTTCCTTCAGATCTTTTTGCAGATTTGTTTGTTTGTTTCCAATATTGCCATCAAATTTCCATAGAAAAAGAATAATTAAAAAAAATGACACAAAAATAATATTTATTTTATTTGTCATAATCAAATAGGAATTTTCATATTATACTTTCCAAAAGTAACACATCTGTACAGTAAGATTGGTTGGTCCAACATAAAGTATGATGCAAAATACAATCTTCTATCAAACGTCGACGTCCTGTAAAGCAATATATTTAAATCTACATAAAAATTACGATTGAAGGAATTGGGAAAATTGGAATCTCCAGAATCATTTCGTCCCAAGTTTTGTCACTTGTGGCAACTTTACGGTTCTACTAGCTTAACCCGGAGCGAGCGTTGCTACGCTTGCAACTAAATGAATGAAAGTTTAATAGAACTGGTGCGTTTATGGTTGTTTTTCGAAATGAGTTTTGTTAAAATATTTTCGTAAGCTAATGTGTGGTTTCGATTATAAAGTTTTATTTTTTTTACTTTGTGTTTTTATTTTTGCTAACGTAGCTGCGTTGTGTAATTCCAGTATCAAATATTCAAAATATTCATCTGAAAAAAAAAATACAAAAATTATTCTTATTGCAGTTGGATATGTTGTTTGGTTGAAATTTGTTTTTCATTTGCACGCAAAGAAATCACTCTGCTTTGAATCAACAAAATAATTCGTTGATATTCAATTCAACCTTTTTTTTTGTTTCAATTCTTAAAAAAGTTCCAAATCAATTCAAAATTTAATTTAAATCAAATACAAATACAATACAATTATTTAAAATAATCACCGCTGTGGGATATTAATTTAAATATTATTTGATTTATAACAATCACATTTATTTTAAACTAAATAAGTTAATTTATTGCTTTAACAAAATATATTTTTGAGCGCACATTTCATACTGTCAGCCTGCCTAGCAGCCATATTGTAATTGTTCAAAAGTGTCCCGACATGGCAAGTTGCTGCCTCTGCCCTTACTGTTTAATGTAAGTTTAAACATATCCAATTATAATTTGTAAAACAGATTATCAACGCGTATTCTCTTTGCAGATAACTGGAAAATCAGTTGACCGGTATCAGTATACCAAACGTCTGACGCAAAGTAGCCTTCCGAATCGGGTCTTGGACTATATATCACAAATAAATACATAAAAAATGTTTTAATTCCAATATACAAATTGTTTTGAACAATAAACCACGACTTTCAGTTCTATAAATCATGAAGTTTTATTTCAATTCAATGGTTTTGTTGTATTAGTTCATCAATGTTTATTATTTCAACAAATGCGTTTAGTTGGTTTAAAAAAACATTTTGTTTTTAACAATAAAACACGATGTTCAATTCTATAAAGCATGAAGTTTCTATTTCAGATCAATGATTTTCTTGAATTACTTCATCATTGTTCATTATTTCAACAAATGCCTTTAGTTGTTTTAAGAAAACATTTTGTTTTGAGCAATAAAACATTATGTTCAATTCTATAAAGCATGAAGTTTTATTTCAACTCAAAGGTTTTGTTGAATTAGTTCATCAGTTTTATTGGTCCATATTCAAACCAAAATTGTATTTGAATTGATTCCTATTTTGTATTGGTATAACTACGTATTTTTTTGCCTGTGTGCGGAAGCCCCCCCTTCTAGAAATGAGGGGGGTCTGGAACCACCATAGAGAAAAATTCTGCCTACAAAAACCGCCCACATGCCAAATTTGGTATCATTTGCTTGATTAGTTCTCAAGTTATGCAGAAATTTGTGTTTCATTTGTATGAGAGCCTCCCTTTTCAGAAAAGGCGGGAGGGTCTCGAAGCACAATAGAAAAACAATCTGCCTCCAAAAACCTCAACATGCCAAATTTCGTTCCAATTGCTTGATTAGTTCCCGAATTATGCAGAAATTTGTGTTTCATTTGTATGAGAACTCCTCTTTCCATAGAGGAGAGGGGCCTGGAACCACCATAGAAACAGTTTTTGCCTTCAAAAATCAGAACATGCCAAATTTGGTTTAAATCGCGTGATTATTTCTCGAGTTATGCAGAAATTCTTGTTTTATTTGTATGGGAGCCCCTCTTCCAGGTATGGGAGGGGTCTCGAACCACCATAGAGAAAAATCTGCTTCCAAAAACGTCCACATGCCAAATTTGGTTCCATTTGCTTGATTAATTTTCAAATTATGCATAAAAATGTGTTTCATTTGTATGGGCGGCTCCCTTTCAAGAGAGCGAGGGGTCTCGAATCGTCATCAAAATCTTCTCCAACCCCAAAAAATCTTTGCATACATATTTCCACGCCAATCGGTTCAGTAGTTTAGATAGAATGATTTGCATACTACCGGTTTAGCACCAACCAAGTGAGTCTTGGGCTTGTAACGAATGATTTGACTATCTACAATCCGCTCAACTACCCGCAAAGTTTTGTGATATAATGGGCGGAATATTATAACTTGACATATTTCAATACAGATGACTTCTAACTTTTACAGATCGACAGGCATTTGGTAGATAACCATCTCGTATCCCATAGCATGATACTAAGAAGCTGACCGGAAGATTCGATTATCTGCTTCCACAACATTAACTCATATTATCCAAGCGTCCTCAAACTATTACAATTCTATAGAAATGGCAGTACATTTACTATAAATAAATATCTTGAGATTAACTCGATACATTGAGATGCGGTTTGCGGTCAAGTTACTCGGCAGACATATATCTTTGACTTGGTATACATTTTATTTCAGGACTTATTCATTAGGTGTCGTTTTTATATGAAGAAAAATAACAGTTCACGATTTTATAACAAAGATATCTTATGAGATTGTTATTAAATATGGTGAAAAAGAAACATACTCTATTACAGCAAGTGTTCGCTAGCTGGGTGCGGTTTAACTGGTAGTATCATCTCAGAAGGAGTTGCTCTTATAGATCAGTAAATAAGTCAAGATTTTCCATTTTGTCGGAATAAGGGCTAAAGTTTGACTTAATCGATGCCCACCTTTTAAAACAAAGTGGCATGAAGCTTTCGTGGCATCTTAGATCTTTGAACCTTAACGAGTTCATATTGTATCATCATTTATCACACGATTGACGATATTGTTTGTAAAGAACAAAATCTAGAAAAATCAGGGTTAGTAAATGGCTGGACAATGCGTACCATCTGTACTTCGCGTACCTACAGATATAAAGTAGATCCTACTGTGATACCTAGTCTCTTTTCCCGCCCATTTTCGCATCCGGTAAATTGTTCTCCTATTAACCTCGAGAAGACCGCGAGTTATCGGTTCTACCCCACTCACATTAGTTTTAAGATAACTGATGTATATAGAAATAAAAACTTGGCTCTGTAAAGTTGATTATTCTATTCTAAAAAATTAAAAAAAAATTCTATAATATATATTTATTATCATTTAATAGTCAGATTTGCTCCTCTAGAAATAGAACTAACAGGTCGTCAAAATTAGTATCCCTAACAACGAAAACAGAGAAACGTTACGCCTAAAATCAACCGGAAGCACCTCGTTCACCTCGTTTTGCTCGGGAATGCACGAGCATGACCAAAAACCTGTAAAGAATAATAATAATTATGTATACATATATTATAACATTTACCTTCCTTTTCCGCTTGATCGTCGGTGTTGGCATAGTATTGGAAACAATTATATACATCCAAATAATCCGGTTTTTAAATGAATTGCGCAAAAAAAATTATAATGATAATCATTAAATTATTTCAAAACACAAAATTCGCCAGAACTGTCAAAACAGTTGCCTTCTTCCTTTTGCTCACTTCACAACTTAACAGCTCACCGTAATCCACCTTACGCTGGATTGATGAGCTGCATGGTGGTTGCGAATGAACTTTTATCGTGTAGCGCGACATCGCTGTGACATTGTCAGGCAAACTCATCAAAAAACGATAGGTGAGAAAAACAACAGCACTCATATCGCACAAAGTTCTAGTGCTGGTGACAACTACACAAATAAAAAGAAACATTGGATTTTCTGCGTTATCTAATGCACATAAAGGGAATGCTGATTTGGCAGGAAATAATGGGATATTTCATGTAAATTTAAGCCAGATAACGCCTGAATCTAGCCTGTTGTATGAAAGATTGCAAACATTGTTGTATGGCGCATGAAAGATTGCAAACAATTTCGTTGTTTACGCCTCTTTTGGCTTGGAATTGAACGATAGGAAATTTTACACGCTTGTTAAAATTAATTTTTTTTTCTGTGTATCTGTTGAGACTATAGAATCCCTTTTTCCTTATCCTGTCACTCATTTTAACATTGGGTAAACTGCGAGTAATTGAACCTTTTAACCTACTAAACATAGTATCGTCAGTGTACACAGAAAAAAATATTGAATTTTAACAGGCACGTAAAATTTCCTCTCTTTTAATTCCAATTCAGAGCAAGCGTAAACAACGGAATTGTCTGTATTTCTCCACAACATTGTTGGCAATCCTCCATAAAACAGCACGCAAAATGATACGTGGTTATACCAATCAAAATGGGAATCAATTCAAAGAAAATTTTTATTTGATTATGGACCAATAAAACTGATGAACTGATTTGAACGCATTTGTTGAAATAATAAACAATGATGAAGTACACAGAAAAAAAATAATGAATTTGACAGGCTCGTAAAATTTCTCCTCGTAACCAAGCCAAGGGCAAAAGATGGCTCCGATATTAAGGCGTTATCTGGCTTAAGTTTACAAGGAATATTCCATTATTTTCTATAGATTTTAATTCAATGTTTCTTTTTATCTGTGTAGTTGAACTGAAATAATACTTCATGCTTTATAGAATTGAACCTAGGGTTTCATTGTTCAAAACAAAATGTTTTCTTTAACCAACTAAACGCATTTGTTGAATTAATACACATAATTTATAGAACTGAAAGTCGTGTTTGATTGTTCAAATGAGTTATTTATTTCCACATTTTGGAAGGAAATCGTGTCTACTATGGACTCCCGAAGTCGCTCCGGTCAATGTAAAAATTGCCATGGCACGATGTTGACCATCTACATCTCATGAGACATGGACTTTGCTCGCGGAAAACCAACGTCAGCACTGAAATTTAATTAATTAGATATTGTGTCGGAAAATGGATTTTTCTCGTGATCTGCTCCTTATACCTATCGTCGGAAGTTGTGCGCTGTATAGTCTGATCAACTGTGTTGTGCGCTGTATAGTCTGATTAACTCCAGTTATCTGCAACGAGAATAACTCGCTGTGAATCTATCTATCTAGCTACAAATTATATTATATTATGTTTGAACCAACATTAGAAAAAACTATCGGAGGCAGAGGCAGAGGCAGCCATTTGCCATATTTTCAACACTGAGAAACTTGTACAATAACAATACAGGGTGCGGCAGAAAATAATGCGAAAATGTTCAAACTTGAGTATTGGGTTAATTCGTGTAGCTTGTGACTAATTTCTGTCGAAAGTGTACTTGTTTATGTTTACTTTCAAGCGCTGCATCCAAACATTCTATTTGTTTTATTGCAAATTCGTCAAAATGTTCGCGAAAGAAGTGATCACCAGTTTGTTGCTCGCCCAGAAGAAGCCGAAAGAGATTGCCAAGGTGGTAGGGTGCCATTTGGCAACAGTTTACCACATAAAAAAGTCCCTGCAGGATGGTCCTAAGCAGCGGAAGCCGGGAAGCGGACGTCCGCGCACGCCGAACGTGGTCAAATCGGTCCGTGCAAAAATTGCTCGCAACCCGGTGCGTTCCATAAGAAAACTTGCAAAGGAAGCCAATATTTCGGAGAAATCCATGCGGAGAATCATCAAAGAAGACCTGCATGCATCTTACAGAGCCAGAGTGAAACGCCACTTGATTACGGACCGGGTCAAGGAACTACGAGTGACTCGTTCCAAGAGATTGCTTTCCTGGTTGAAGAAGGAAAATATGATAATCCTGTTCTCCGACGAAAAGCTTTTCAGCATCGATGCTGTGGCCAATAGCCGCACGGACTGGTTCATTTCACCGCAGAAAATGGAGAACGTTCCGGAAAGTGAAATTCAAATTTCAAACCAAACATCCGGCTGGTGTCATGATGTTTGGCTTGGTGGCGTCCAACGGTTTGAAAATGCCACCTGTTTTCATTGATGCTGGAGTTAAAATCAATACCAAAGTGTATATCGGTATTTTAAAGGACCAAGTGCTTCCCTGGGTGAAGGCCAACTTCTCCGAGGACCAAAACGTTGTCCTACAGCAGGATGGAGCGCCGTGTCACACGTCCAATCGAACCCAACAATGGTTGAACGATAACGTGAAGTTTTGGCCGAAGGATTTATGGCCCCCCAGCAGTCTGATTTGGGCATATGTTGAAGCACGAGCCTGCAAAACATCACACCCTAGTGTGAAAACCCTGAAGTCAACCATAACACGCACATGGCAGTCAATGTCGGAGGACTACGTCCGAAAGGCATGCTCTGGCTTCCGGCGTCGGCTCGAGGATGTTATTAATAAAAATGGAGGACACATTGAATAAATTTGTTTAAAAGGACTTTATAAAGATAACTGCACTCGAAAATGTTGATATTATTGCTTGAATTAGTTGAAAATGGGATTTGAAAGAAATAGAACAAATTTTCGCATTATTTTCTGCCGCACCCTGTACTGCAAATCTCGTTCAGAGCTGGTGCCGAGAAAATTTTACCGACTTTTTGGACGAGAATGAATGGCCTCCCAGTTTCACCAGATCTGAATCCCTTGGATTATTTCGTATGGTCATACATGCTGGCGAAGGTAAATGACCACAGGGCGTCTAATATGAACCAATTCCAAACCGTAATCAAACGAATTTGGGACGAAATGCCGATGGAAGTCGTACGTGCCGCCTGTGACGGTTTCGAAAAACGTCTGGAGCTGGTCAAGAAGGTTAAAGGCGGTGTTATCCCCAAACATATGCTGTAGTTGATCAGTATTATATTGCAATATAATGGGTAAAGTTATCAATAAAATCTGGATTATCGATTTGAAATAAATTTAGTTTTATTTTGTATGAGAATATATTGGTCACTGTGTAATCAACACAGCAGTGATTACTTTAAATAACTTTATGGGTTTGATTTGAATGAAAGTTGGAATTAATTTGGAACTTTTTTATGAATTGAAACAAATAGAATCCTTGTCTTGACTAGCAACACAATATTTTGTTGATTTGAAACAGAGTGTTTTTTTTTGCATGTAAGTGATATCCATAATTTCTGTCTAATCCAGCATTCCATTTATGTGCATTAGATAACGCAGAAAATTAAATTTTTCTTTCAGACTGTGTATTATGAAAAATATATAATAAAATATCGGCTCCGTGAAGCTAACGCTATAGAGCCAACCACATAAATCAGCTAGTTAAAAACAAGAAAACTATAACTTAATCCTGAAGTAAGCTAATTCTTATGTCCGGAAAATTCAGCATTACTAAAAATTAGCCAGCAGCATATCCTATTTGACAGTAAATATTTCCCAAAAACCTTCCTCCATCCAACTACGAATCCAATCCAACACATTTCCATAAAACGCTCTCCACACATCATCTCATCATCTCAGCAACTGCAATCTTCTAAAACCATCCTTATTTGTCGTCGTCCTTTGGGAGCCGCTCACATAATATCCTAGCAGCAACCATGCACCCCTCCCGACCGGTCTACAGTTTCCCTCTTCTATTTTTTGACACGCAAGCTGTAAATAGCCTCCGGAATGAATCACTTCCCATTCTCGAAAGAACTCCGTCATCATCGTCATCAGGCCTCCGTAAAGTGACGACGTGTATGCTCTGTCTCCCCCCTCAGGATGAAAATCCTCCGTATATTCTTAACGCTGACGGTCCTCGGCACATTTATGATTTTCCAACGGATCGAGCGAGAGCGCGCGCATGACGGAGACAGGCAACGGTTCAACTATCGCTTAACCGTTCGTAAGAGCAAGACAGGAAACCCTTCGCTGCTTTCCGCTGCACACGCGGTGTACATAATTTTCTGTGGTTTCGCTTTTGTATTCGTTGGCTGTCACCATCATCATCGTCGAACCCCGCCACCATCGTCGTCGTCGTCGTTGTCGTCATTGACACTCTCTTCTTGCGCTGTTGAAAATACGTTTGCCACAGGAACTCACCTATACACGCTAGAGTCCAAGGCGATCGTTCGGTGGGATGGGTTTAAGTGAGAGCCTGGGGGCACTCACTTCCAGTGAGTGTTTTAGGCGACCGACGAGTGCCTAACAGTGGGTGGCGAATGAGTGGGCTAAAGGAAACATGAAAACAAAATGGTAGCACCTTAAGCTGCACTCCACCACTCACGAGCAACTCTGAGCGATATGATCTGTTCTTTGGGATTTCTCTTCTTCGCACGCATACCATCACATTGGCCATGGTGCGATGCAGCGTGCTCGACTGTGAGAGAGAGGTAAATGCAAAGCAACTGGTTGTTGTTCGCAGAGGCGGAGCTAAGCAATCTAAACTGGTTCTTGTTTTGCTATGGATTGCTTCATTATCGCTGCATTCGTAGGGTTGGTGGAGTCCCAGAACCGGCTCAGTTAGCATTTCTCTTTCGATCTTTTTCTTCGTTGCGTGCGTACGGTTGCGACTTCCACTGTATTGGTCGTGTATTTGGAGTGGAAAGAGGGCAGGCAGAGGCAGCGAGAGGCCAATGTGTGGTCGCCCAAACTGGTTGGCAGGCAGCTCGAGCGATAGTTGAAGTTTAGTTTCGTACTGTTCGCCTGAAGGCTCGTACACATCGGTGTCGCTTTTGGTTGTGTTTCGGTAGAAGGAAAGAGAGTTCAAGTTTGTTCTCACAGCAAACAACAACATCAGAGCCGGGTTTGAGTATTCTCCTCGTAGCGGTTGGACGGTATTTTCTTCTTGCAAGGGCCGTCGTGCATTTTGCGTGTTGACGACAGCAGTGAGCGAGTAAAGAAGGTTCGAAACAGAAACTGCGTGTTCCGGTGCATTTTGCGATTTGACCGTCGGTACTTGGGTGAATTTGCCTGGGACAGAAAGTGGTGGTGCAATTTTGATATGGTGCAGGATTTTCGGTGAAATTGGAACAGATCGGTTTGATTCGAACGGTTGCGTGATAAGTTCTGTTAAGGTTTTTTTTTTTTGGTGCGTGGTGAAATACTGCAAAATTTTCAAAATTGAGAGAATAAAACGGAAACGTGAATCCTCTAGTGAGTTAAGTGGTAGTAGCGGTAGCAGTAGCAACAGTTGCCGCACCAGTACGAGTAGTAGTAGCAGTAGCTTTGCGACGAATACGGCACTAGCGTCGGCTGCGTCGGCGATAGCAGCAGCGGAAGCTCATCAACGAAGGAAGCAGCTGGCCCATCACGAAAGGATGTTGCTCGACACACAGAACAATAACAATAATAACAGTAACGGTAGTGGTACCAGCATGACCGCCAGCAGCAGGAACGTGGCCGCGTCGGCCGCGGCCCTCCAGGCGGCAGCTGCGGCCGCCCTGACGGCGGCCAAGGGTGCTACGGACTTTTCGATCGCGGCAATCATGGCACTGCGGGAGGGCTCCGCAAGCCGGAGCCCTCTGGAAGCAGTTTTCGTAAGTGGCAAGTTTGTTTTCGATTCCCTTATTACGAAAGCGTAGTTGGTAAGGTATAATTAGCTTGTAAGGTGTAGTGGGAAGTCATTGAATTTTGTTGAATAATTGGAATAGTTGAACACAACATTTTGTTAATAAGCGGTGCGCTTTTCGGCACACTTTTCGGGAGGTAACCAGAGATAATGTTTATCTCTCAATCCGCTGTGAGATTTAATTATTCGATGGAGATTCTTCTGATCTTGCGTGTTGTGAATGTGTTTCTGTTAAACCTTTCAATGGGTTTATATTGAATACACAGATAAAAAGAAACATTGAATTTTTGGTTAAAGCAAAAAAGGAATGTAGATTTCAGGAAATAATGGGATATTCAATGTAAATTTAAGCCAGATAACGCCTGAATCGAGCCTGTTGTATGAACGATTGCAAACATTGTTGTATGGCGCATGAAATATTGCAAACGATTTTTTTGTTTACGCCTCCATTAGCTTGAAATTAAACGAGGGGAAATTTAATCGCTAAAATGATTTTTTTTTCTGTGTACAAGTGAACAGGATCAAGCCATTTTCTGTGATTTTCTAATGGCAGCAGCTTGCAACACCGTGTGGTATTCTATTCATACATTCGTTATCATGAAAATATTATTTACAATTCAATTTTTGGTTATGGCTATTTAATCTCACGAAGCAAGTTTTCTCTTATTGTCGAAATCTGAATTTTCGATTTAATATTTTTCTTAAAGTTGTGAGCACTCACCTCAACTTTGTCAAATCTTAAAAAAAAATTAGAGATGTAATAAAGTTACGAAATTTCGGTTTTTCGTACATGATACAACCAATTGGTCTTTGACATAACACGCAATATAAGTGGAATGATGAGAGATGCTAAAGAAGTACTGTGAATTGTCAGGATTTATTGCCAGAGATTTTGTTTACAATGTTCCAAATTAAATAAAGATACAACTTGTTTTTTGTACATTCCTTTTCAGTACACGGCAACGAGTAAACATGGAACGTCGTATTTGAAGAATGGTATAGTCAGTGAAAATAGCAACAAATGCACTCGATATTGTGATTTCAGGTCAGGGTGAATTTTGGTTGATTACTTTCACCTTATGGACTGTTGGTATTAATGTATACTGAAGTGATCAAACTGAATCAAGCTCAGAATTGTCATCGATTTTTACTTAGGACTTTTTACGGATCCTTCACAGTATTTATAAAGAAATTTGCTCGGGAGTCAGAATAAATTTTGAGAAGCATTTGGTAGTCATGATTTAGATTGTATCCTGTTCAGAATTTTGTGGAGTAATAACATAAAGGTATATGATCGAATGGTCCCATATGAATAATATTTAATTCTAGGCTCATTTGACACTTTTCCACTCGGTCCTAAGCGACTGAATTTGGAACATAATATTTCAACGGTCATTGTAATTTTTCGCGCACCGTGTCAACGGGAAATTTGGTTATGTTTTGTGGCGATCTGGCAAGAAATAATTTTCAGAAGGGGACTTTGTACCGATACTACTCCGATAGCGGGACTAAGTTCGTTGGAGCTCGTAATCAAATTCAACAACTGTTTGAGCTTCTTAAGAGTAAGGATCATGAGCATAAAATGGTGAGAAAGTGCAACTTTGAAGGGTTATCCTGGCATTTCAACCCAGCCAGCGCAGCAAATTTTGGTGGATTATGGGAGGCCGCTGTCAGATCCGCAAAACTTCATAATATTGTATCGTTCGAGGATCTTTGCACGTTGGTAGTACAGGTTGAATCAAGCCTCAACTCCCGACTTTTAATGCTTTTATTTTTTTATTTGTTTTTTTTTTTAATTCCTTGATTACTGAGATTTTCAGCCCTGGGCTGGTTCATTTCCCGTCGTAGTCACTCAAATACCTTTTGGGTATTTTCGTAACTTGTTCGGGGGTGAGATTCGAACTCGTGACTTTGGCGTGAGAGGTATGGATGTTAACCTCTACGCTGGGGTTGCCCCCACGACATTTAATGCTCAAGGAAGATGATCCAAATTATTTTGAACCCCTGACTCCGGGAGACTTCCTTACCGGACTTCACTGATATTCCCAAGAACAGGCTCCATTAGTGGCAGTTCGTGCAACAGAAATTACAATTGTTTGGAAACGCTGGAGATTAGAATACTTAGCCCAATTGGAAGTTCGTCTCAAACGGCGGAATCATTTAAAATATTGATTGATTACAACAAAAATAACAACGTTTAAATCAAATTCAAGACAAGTTCATTTCATGCTTTGGGCAGTCGAATTGTACCGTGTACTTCCCTCTCCATTTATTGTTGAGCAACTGTGATTTAAGGTAAGTGTTTATAGTAATTTGAGCTTTAGATCATAATTGCTTGGAACAAAAACAGCTTCCATGAAGAAGGCGCCAATAAATGAAAAGAAATTAAATTCCGTGTAGAGCACCAAAACTCTAAGGAAAATTAAATTGCAGTGATTAATCACTAACAGTTATCAAAAACGTCTTACGATCGATCAAAAGTTTAACGAGTTTAATTTTGTTTATAGCGCTTGTTTGAGAAAACATAATTATTTAACAAATCACTGATAATTCAAAAATGTGTTCCCATTTCGAAACCAGCACAAACTAGTTTCTTACAATCAATCAGAGGAAATTTCTAAACTAACCCGTTCACAGCTGAAAACAGCTCCCAAAATTTTGGTTCAAGATTTTTAGTTTCATCGGATTGTAGAACTTAGGTAGTCCATTCCAATATGGGAAAATATGGTCAAGTTCATTTTGTTCCTTCTAGGTTTTCTTTCATAATTTTCAATTTTTTTCTCTTCTGAATTACAATCAAATCGACCTTAAGAAAAACACGTTCTCTTAGTCTATCGTTTTAAAATCGAAATCAAGATCTTCTTTTTTTTCTATTTATTCTTAAAATCAGCTGCAGAAAAGATCGACCTTGAAAATAAGCGGAAAATAAGTAAAAAATCTACGCTTTTCGATCGTTTAGTTCATACCATTATTATTTATTTTATTTATGTTATTTAAATAGCCATACATCGTATTTACGATATGACTTCATCTACAACATTTCGCCAATATACTCGGTCTATGGCTGCCTCTCTCCAACCTCGTTGACGACCCACACTCGCCAGATCCTGTTGCACCTGATCCGCCCATCGTGCTCGCTGTGCCCCACGCCTTCTTGTACCGGCCGGATTCGAGGCGAACACCATTTTTGCAGGGTTGTTGTCCGGCATTCTCGCAACATGCCCTGCCCACCGTATCTTTCCAGCCTTCGCGACCTTCTGAATGCTGGGTTTGCCGTAGAGTTCAGCGAGCTCGTGGTGCCATCTTCGCCGCCACACTCCATCCCCCTGAACGCCGCCAAAGATGGTCCTAAGCACCCGGCGTTCGA
Source organism: Aedes koreicus (assembly GCA_024533555.2). Taxonomy (NCBI): domain Eukaryota; kingdom Metazoa; phylum Arthropoda; class Insecta; order Diptera; family Culicidae; genus Aedes; species Aedes koreicus. The sequence goes on from JAHHFK020005381.1 coordinate 153,196, forward strand.
AAACACCAAGTGCTTGCAGGTCCTCCTCAAGCATCGTCCACGTCTCGTGCCCGTAGAGAACAACCGGTCTTATCAGCGTTTTGTACATGGTACATTTAGTGCGGGGGTGAATCTTTCTTGACCGCAAGTTCTTCTGGAGCCCGTAGTAGGCACGACTTCCACTGATGATGCGTCTTCGGTTTTCACGACTGTTGTTGTTGTCAGCCGTAAGCAAGGATCCAAGGTAGATGAATTCTTCCACCACCTCGAATGTATCCCCGTCTATCGTAACACTGCTGCCTAGGCGGTCCCTGTCGCGCTCGGTACCTCCTGCTAGCATGTACTTTGTTTTCGACACATTCACCTCCAGTCCGACTTTCGCAGCTTCGCGTTTTAGGCGAGTGTACATTTCTGCCACCGTTTCAAATCTTCTGCCGACAATGTTCATGTCATCCGCAAAACAAACGAACTGACCGGATCGAGTGAAAATCGTACCCCGGCTGTTGAGCCCGGCTCTTCGCATGACACCTTCTAGCGCAATGTTGAACAACATACCTTTATGTGAATTATAAATTAACTGTTTTCCTCCTTTGTATACAAACCGTGCCCGGATGCCTCACAAGTTGTCGATGGGATTTGAATCCGGACTATTTTTTGGCATTTTTTGGCATGATGTCTTCCGGAAAGTGAATCGATACGACGTCTAGCAACTCAATGTAGCTTTTAAAATTCATCTCGGTGGAAATGGTGTCTTTCCATGACTTAAAAAGGGGCCCAAACCATAAGTGTCCCACGTACGAAATTTCGGCGTGTCCCACGTAAGATTTCGGATTCTTCCTCATATTATTAGCGTTAGCATTGACGTTTGCACACCTCGTGGATGGAGCTACTATGAGGAATAATTCGTAGGAGACATTGCATGTCTTCATGGAACCAGTTACATTTACTGATACGTCATTACGCAATAATCTCCACAAAGACACTCCTTGAACGCTCACCTGACCACGTCCATGTAATCGTTGGAGATAGGGAGGATTTTGTATCTACCTGAAGAAGACGCAAATATCGCACGCAGCCTTCAGTAGATAGTCGGAGAGAAAAGTTAAACAGAATGTCCTGTTTGAACAAAAAAATATTTAAAAATGATCATTGGGAGCATTTAGTTAGGTGATGCTACATTTCCCTTCAAATGGTTGGGGTTTAAGCGTTAACTTCAGTCCTGATTATAGCGCCATTACTTGCTCTCTGAAACAACGGTGGGTTCTTCCTTTATTCGTGCCAATGTTATGGGGCCGTCTAAGATGAATTTCTTTTCATCAGCAGAAATTACAATATCCCATTATTTCGTCCAGGAAATGTATTTTTTTCCGCAAAATCCAATGGCCACAACGTTAGCTGGTGTAAAATTCGGATTATTCGGTCTTTTTGGTGTATTTCAAGTGGCTTCATCCACGCAGAATCTGAGCAACACGCTCGTGGGTGATTGGTATGATAGAGCCAGTTCTTGCTTGATCTCTGCCGCAGAAAACTGTCCAGTCTCACCCATTTCCTTTCCCGAAAATTCCAGCTTCACAAGATTACAACAACATAAGTAGGCTCCTTTTGACTATATGGGGGTGTGCGTTTTAATGAATTTTCCCTTTTTTACGCAATTAGGGAAGATGTACCTATATTAATCTCATTGTTCCTATGTTCATCCTACTTGAAATAAAACGATATACACGTGACAGGATTAGTTAGTAATGTTTGTTGTAGTTATTTAACATGAGCAAACATTATTAGAAAACGAAACCGATCCTTCAACTGCCCAATTGTTTGATTCATCGTAGGATGAATATAGGAACAATGAGATTAATATGGGGGCAGTTTCCCTATGTATTTTTTTTTCATTGGGGTAAATGACATCAAATTCAAATTATGTTGCAAAAAATACGGAACAATAGATATGGTATCATTTACTATAGTATTGAATTACACTCAATCTGCTGATTTTTTTTTTAATACAAAAATGACGATGCGTTTAAACGAATTTCCCGCACTGTATGTAAGTAGAAAGTTAAAATTCTGCTTCTAGGGTCAAAATACAGCTTCAAACTCCAAACTATAATTGGAAACGAATGTGCATTAAAGCTTCTCTACACAGAAAAAAATAATGAATGTTAGCAAACGAAGAATTGGTCACTCAGAGTACTAATTTGGTTAGAAGCTGCATTTGGAAAACTGGTTTGACGGCTTACCCTATTAAAGCGAAATAACAAACTGATATCATAGAAATGACAAGTTCTGTTATCCCAAATATAATTTTGATTTTAGTTAGTATTGCATAACAAATGTAGTTATCACCTTTGGCCAATATTGTTTTGATAGGTTATCATTTTTAACATATTTTTTTTTAACGAAAGTCACTAGTTGAATGCAATATCCTACGCTCAATTTCAAACTACTTCTATTCAAATTTTCATAACCTGCCGTGCTCTAACGGAATTATCAATACTTTCGTTACAAATATTTGTTCTAACAAAAAAATACTGTCCACTCCTGGAGCCTCATGGCGATGAGAAATTATTCCTTCCTAAACAACATCATCATAGATCTTTACTCCGCGCATGGGAGAATATCAAAATAACAATCATAATGTTTAACAGCTAATGTTCATTACGCACAACTAGAAATCTCACAACTGTTTATTTTGTAATGTGGAGATAACTGAACTCAGCTTTACGTAGATAGCTATTTTAAATATATACTTAGTTAGGACAGCCGGTCAAAATTACTTCATAATAAACATATCAAATTACTGGAAAATATTAAGTTTGCAACGTCATGTTGATATTGACTTAACTGCATGTTTGCAAGAACAAACAGGTCTCGACTAACTAAAATATTTGATCTGAATGGTCTTAGCGAACCATTTGAACAATATTAATGCAATATCTACACACTCAATTTACCTCGGCAAAATCTTCAACAGCCGATCCACTCGGCAATTATGTTTGCTGATATTTCTGTAAAATTTTTGTTCATTAGCCGATTTTCAGCAAAATTCTTATTTGTTAGCTGACTCTCGGCAATTTATTCGCTGATTCTCAGTAAACTGAAATACCAAAATATTCGGCTGTTGGATTCTCGGCGAAAAAAACTAAGTGTGTAGTATCTCGTGATGCGTGGAATAAACTCTGCTGAAACAAAACGTGATACATGTTACTGCAGAATTACTATTATGAAGCATGAAAACTAAGTGTTGAAAATACTACTTGGGTGGTAGATGGCGAGATTTGAACTTAGACAGAGAAAGCTCTTGATTGAAAGAAGGAATAAATCACAAATGAAAATTCATTGCTTTCATTTTTTCATGTCCAAAAAATATCAAGGATTTACCAAGTTCGACAAGACAACGACAAAAAAATAACTACAGAAGATAATTCAATGAATAAGTTTCCCTTAAAGCTGGCAAAGGGTAAATGCACCCTTCTTTTTGGGGAAATGCTCCTTAAACTTTGGAAAAATGCTCCTTAGATGCGTTTGCCCGGCATAATGCAATCGGAGGTATTAACCTTCTGGTTAGCGCTTGCCGGGTGTTTTGACGGGTCTTCAGTTTCTTCAAGATTGTAAAGTTTTGACGGGGTTTAAGTTTCTGAATTTTAGAGTCGTCAAAACGAAATTAAGACTCTTCAAAATGAAATTAAGACTCGTCAAAATGAAACTTAAACCCGTCAAAACTACCTCAAAGATTGCGGAGCAAAGCTCCGCTATACAATCTTGAAGAAACTTAAGACCCGTCAAAACAACCGGCAAGCCCCAACCAGAAGATAAATACCTCCGATTGCATTATATCGGGCAAACGCATCTAAGGAGCATTTTTCCAAAGTTTAAGGAGCATTTTCCCAAAAAGAAGGGTGCATTTACCCTGCTGCCCTTAAATCTTTCGTTTATTTAGCCTTCTACAAAAATACTTCGAAGCCCTGCCGGGCGGCTTTATGGCAGTTGGCCGGAACCTTAGCCATGGTCGATGAAACTATGGATGTTGGCATGTTCTTCAGCTCTTTCGTGACCTCGGCGAACAGTTACTTACCACGAAATTTTGGGGGAGAGCCGCGTTTGGGGGTTGCCCCGGAATTTTTTGTGGGGGGGGGGGGGGGGACGGGGGGGGGGGTGGGGTTTTTCGGGTTCTTGTTTTTCTTTAGCGGGTGTTTTTTTCCGGGGGTCACTTGGCTAAGGGGGGGGGGCCAGCTTGGGCAAAAAACCTCCTTCCTCCTTCCGTGTCTTCTTGATAAGGGGGGCACCTCTCGGGGGGGTTTTTTGTATTGTGTTTTTTTGTTATTTTTCCTTTTCTCCAAAAAACGGGTTTTTTTTTTGTGGGGGGAGGTTTGGTGGGGGGGGGAGGGTGGGAGGGAGAGCCCCCCGCTGCGGGTGGGGGGGGGGGGGGGGGGGTGGTCTCTCGGCGTGGGGGCGGTGTTGTGGCGGGGAGGGAGAGAGACAAGCTAAATTAAATATAATAAAAAAAAAAATCTTGCTCTGGCGGGGGCGGGGGGCGGGGGGGGTGCGTGTGTAGTGTTGCGCTGGTGATTGTGTTTTATATGTATATTTCAACAAGTGTTTTTATAAATCTTCACTTAATTAGTCACAGTTAGTTACGCAATACCCCACATTGGATTTCATGATGGGACCCTTCTTATTTGAACGTTACCAGTGGCAGATCTTCTTGGATGTCATTGATGTTTGAGGAAATTATATTTTTTCATCAGTGAAAAAGACGTATGACGAATTTCCCATTGCAAAAAGCCTTACCGTCGTACCGTCGTGACTATAATAAAAAATACATGAATTCCATGAAATTGATATAGGAGGACGAGGAGAACCGTTGGATTGGATTCGATTCAGATAAGTACCCATTTTTCATTTACCCATTTACTTTTTCGTAATATTATTACGAAGGTTTCGTTAAAAAGCCTGTTATTTTTTAGATAGGTATTATGTGTTAATGATTATTTTCTCGACAAACACCGAGGCCACGAACCATCATAGATCACTGGTACCTTCATCATCAAATAACAATTGCTTGAAATCCCGTATCACCGAGATGACTTTCATCTTGGAATATAGTGGCCTATATTACAAGATGAAAGTCATCTTGGCCAGTGGTTTATTGAAAATGAGGTGGACTGTGGGACTGGGTGTAATCTCAATCATCTTGCACAACTAATTTTAAAGCAATAATAAGCATATTTTATAAAGACTTCAAGGAGGAAAGTAAATTATTATTCCTTTTTTTTTTTGTAAAAGAATCTCAGCAATTTCCAGATGCATTCTAATCCCATTGTACTCTCTATTAGCAGGACGTCCTTTCTCTGGACAGACGGTCTCTAGTAACAACGGAAGTCGTACTAACCAAATCCCACTTATTCGATAAGTCATGAAAATTATGGCAGAAGTTGTTATTTATTATCCACAGAAATAAAGGGCCGTCAATACGTGTACATTTGGAATAGTTTGCTAATACCAGGCCCTATTCGTTTGGGTGTATGTGCGCTGTTGCTGGTTGCGGTCAGTTACGGAAGACATCTGAGCTCAAGCTCATGCTTATGAAAAATTTCTTCTCCAGCAGACTTATATCTGACAGATAACAAATTAGTTCTGGCACACACTCTCTTGAAAATCGGATGATCAACAACAGCGCGATTTTCAACAAAATATTTTCGAAACTTTAAGCTTAGGTTAAGTCGCACGAAACGAAAACTAGCATAAATATATTTTAAATTTTCAAGACCATTTGGATAAGATTCTAGGTCTTTTGAAACCCATTTATTTCTTGTCGGATTTGGTATTGGTCGTTGTTTGGATGGTTCTTTGTGTGTGAGTGTGTTTTTTAAGGTAAAGTTTTTCAGTTTAATTTTATTTGAATTTTGTTTTTCATTACATGTGTGTAATGGCGAGTAATGGCGCTATAACCATAAGTCGTAAAAGGCTAGAACAAGAGTTAGTGCTCATGTTCCACCCGCCACCCAACCCCCTAGAAAAAAATCTTTCTGGGGGGGGGGGGGGGGTGGGGGGGGAAAGCGTGTGTTTCAACCCACAAAAGTGGACAACAAAGGAGTACAACCTATATACATTTTTATATGTACATATGCTTTCTCGCCAAAGAAAGCCTCCCGCACAATCTCATCCAATTTCCAACTCCAGGCATCTATGAAGGTAGCATGAGTTCTCAGCATCTTCTTAAGTCAACACTTCCCTCCCATCCCTTGCTGATCATAAGGACCTGGCCAGGTGTTGTGCAGAGAGATCGATGGATGAAGAGCCTGTCATACCCAAGGCAGCTGTTCTGGCGCTTCCATCGTCTCTACAACAGCCAACCCAGGATTGTGTAAGGTCGGAAAATGCTATGCTATGCTATCTTGTCCAGGTACTTCTTCACCGTATGGCCAGTTCCACTAACCTCTCGCCCCAAGACCCAGAACGATGAGGCCCCTACGGTTGCGCAGCACTTTCGGGCAGCTGGAACCAGGCTTGAGAACTTTTTCACCTTTTTATTGTGATATAACCGTTCGAATTAACAATTTATCTAGCTTTATAGCTGCCATGATTTCGTTTGCCTAGCTGACAGATTTTCTTCATGATCTTCAAATGTCCTTAATCTGACAGCATTTGATCGATATCTATTGCTATACACACTAGCTCTGCAGAAAATAGTCACCGAATGAAGTTTTCTAACGGAAAAATAAATTGTGATTTGCAAGAAAACCGTAGTCCCAATTGTAGGGGTATAATATTTTATGTGTTTCTAGTTTTGGCTTGTTATGTTCATTAGATAGTTGAATATTGGCATTGGTAAACATCCAATGGGGGTTTATGAGTATGTGGCTGTATGTTTTCCGAATAGAATATTTTTATGAGCATCTAAGCAAACAAACAAACCTGTATACCGTTTTATCATTTTCTTGTCGCAAAGACTTTTTGAATACTAAAATCAACCTTTCAGTTTTCACAATACGACCTTATGGCCCATTCTGATATCAAGCATACACCTTGTGTTGATACTAAATCTGGCCAAAAAAAAGAGGTGACACCGTGATTCTCATACAGTGGAAGCAACCTTTTCTGCAAACACTTCTAGTGATAAACATCTGCATTAAATATTGCTTTGGTCTAGAAAATGGATGACTTTAAGCAACACGAAGAAATATCCTGCCATTCAAGCGCCGATTTTTGACGGAAACAATAATAGCTAAATTGGCAAATTCTGAGGTAATATTTTCGAACTAACATGCTCACTGCTAGTATTTTGGTTTGGGGAATGGTTTGGGTTGTGGGGGACGGCGGGGGGGAAGGGGGGAAAATTGTTTTTGGTGGGTGGAAAAAGGGAAGCGCGCGGCGGGGGGGTGGGTGGGTGCGTGTGTGGTATAAGAGATCCGTATATGTGAATACACACTCAGATTTTTTTTACAGAAATTTGTAAAATTTTACCGAATTCTCAACAGCTGAACGTTTGGTAATCCAATTTAACGGATATCAGAAAAAATTTATCGAAATCCGGTAATTTTTTTTACAGATAACTGTAAAATTTCACCGAAATCCGTTAAATCGGATTACCGAACGCTCAGCTGTTGGGAATTCGGTAAAATTTTACAGATTTCTGTAAAAAAATATAAGTGTATAAGCTCATTCAATACCGATTTCTTGGAAAGACGGAAAAAAAAAAAAAAACAAAAACCGAATAACGGTTTGGATTGGGGAAACACCTTTGGAAAAATAAAATACACTTTGGTTTTTAGGTTTGGGGGGTGGGGAGGAGGGAGGAAAAAAAAGAAGGAGAAAAATGCTTTATTAAAGTTTTTTTTGTGGGAGATAGAACAAATAAGATAATAGTGTATGGGGGGAGAGAGAACCGTTGTGTAAGAATTTTTATGAGGGGGGGGGGGGGATGGAAAAAGAGGGAGGGGGGGGGCGGTGTGGTGGTAGGGGGGGGGTGGGGGGGAGGGGGGGGGGGGTGTGTGTGGGGGGGGGGGGGGGGGGGGGAAAAAAGAAGGAAGGTGGGGAAAAAAAAAAGGTGAGGGGGGAGGGGGGGGGGGGGGTGGGCAGTGGGGAGAGCGGAAATTGGAGCGCGGATTTGAGTTTGTGGGGATGGGGTATGGGGAAATAAGGTAGATAGGGTTTGTGTGGGAGTGTGGATTTTGTTTAAAGAATTTATGGGTGGAAATTGATGGGTGAAGATTTTGGTGTGGTATGGTGTGGGAAGGTTTATAAGGTGGTTAATTAGGATTGTTTCGGTGGGGGGTATGGTAACATTGCCAAAACCATACTGCTTTATTAGGTTTTATTAAGGCTTTATCACAGCCACTAGAAATCAATTTGGTTTTATTATGACACAAAGACGTGCCAATAGGTTTCATATTTTAGTCAGGTTTATGAGAACCTACAAAGCTTGTTTAAAACGATCTTAAAACCTCGTTTTCTCAAATTTCTTTTACTCCTATCAAAAGTTTTATTTCGACTTTATGAACTCATAAGATGCTGTTTTAAAATGCCGTTTTAGGACTCATTCATATTATCTTATTATGGTCAGTTGACAAAGCATTTTAAAACCATTTTGCCTCCAGCAAATGCATTAAACGGCAAATTGGCACTGAGATAAGTCACCATATGACCAAATAGTTTTATAGTAGTCATTGCGAAGATAACTTGGCCTTATGGCAGAATTGTGATTTTTTTTTTCAATCGCCATATTGAAATATAAGAAATAATTGAAATGTCGAAAAATAAATGCACAAAATTTTAAAAGTAATTCTTATGAACTGTAGATCGGAGACCAATTTCGGCATTTTTGCAGATAAACTTGAATTCCATCAATTTTCAAGAAATTCATGATTAATTTATCGAATATATTTGTTTTAAGTTTTTGTTGTTGTTTTAAACTCGCATAATTTTTTAGGCGCATTAACTTTCGGCTCTTAGCGTGCCAATATTCACCATAAAATTCAATGCGCATATGATTTGGAACATGATACGCTGTAAAAAACTCAATTTGTTCTGGATATTTTGCTATCAAACAAAATTTCCCGCAACACTAGAACTTTTTTCTTAGATATTATTTACTGCTAAATGAATCAGAAGAGCAGAGAATCGAACAAAGCAGAACAACAAAAACCAACCACGATATGACAGTGAAGTTTGCCAAATGTGGCCATTTGGCCGTATGCTGGTTTTCATTACAGCCAATAGGTTTTATGAAGGTTCTCAAGTGGTCATAGCATCGATCACTAGAACATTTTTACAATCTTTATGGTCTTATAAATGGTTTTATTAACTTGTTTTCACAACCGTCTAGAGGGGGCTTTTGTGAATGGGTAGAAGGGGGGGGGGGGGGGTGGGAGAAAAAATAATTTTTGTGTGTTTTACAAAAAGGGGGAGAAAGGGCTAGAGGGGAAAAAATGTAATTGGGGGGGGGGGGCGCCCCGGGGGGATGATGGTAGATATCCTTTAAAAATTATTAAAAAAAAAAAAAAAAAATATTTTTTTTTTTTTTTTGGGTTTTGTGATGTGATTATGGTAAGAACACTCAATGACCCCCCTTTGTACTCCTTAACGAGCTTCAAACGTTTCTCGAACGCGTCGCAGGCGGCACGCACGGACTGCATGGGCATTTCGTCCCAGATTTTGAGAATTACCGTCTTGAAATGATCCAAAGTGCTGACCTTGTATTCGTTCAGCTTCGCCATCATATAGGACCAAACAAAAAAGTCGAGAGGATTCAAGTCCGGGGAGCTGGGAGGCCACAAAGTTTTGTCCAGAAAGTCGGTTAAATTGTCCCGACACCAGGCTTGAACCACATTTGCCGTATGGGCTGGTGCACCGTCCTGCTGGAACACGTAGTGCTCATCGCCGTAGAGGCTTCGGAGACTGGGGGCAACAACCTTTTCCAAAACCTCAGTTTTGTAGTACGCCGCGTTGATTTTGACGTTTTTTTCAATAAACACCAAGGGTAGCTTACCACGTTTGCATACTGCCCCCAAACCATCACCGACGCGGCACTTTGGAACCGAGGGATGTTTATATTGGATTCAGGAATGCTGTCCCTCGATGGCGCCCACACCCGGTCATTTTGCACATTGTGCGGCTGCTGCAGCACGAACAGTTTCTCGTCCGAAAAAAACAAACTCCTGACCAGCGTGCCGAGAGAGGATCCTCTTAGCTCGATCCAACCGCTTTTTGCTGGTAGCCTCCGAAACGCCATGGACCTTACGTTTTTTGTAAGGCCTGAAACCAAGGTCCTTGGTGAGTATGGTGTGAGCGGTTCCAATGGAAACGTTGAGATCTGCAGCCGTTTTCCGGATTGAGCGGTTCTTTTTGCGCCGAATTCGCTCCCTCACGATCTTGATGACCCGTGGCGTCCTCGCTGAACGCGGCCGACCGGATCTCGCACGGTCATTGGTCGAGGACGTCTCCCGGTATCGCCTGATGGTCGTGTAGACAAAGTTCCGCTTGACCCCATGCGATTTCAGCAGCCGGAATATATCGCCGGGTCGCTCACCGTTCAAAAAAACGCTTAATTACGAAGTCCCGATACTCTTTCATCGCGCGTAACAAACAAACAACAACTAACAGAATGTCAACACCGCGCACATTCGGTAGCGTATGAATGAAGCTAAAGCTGACACCAATACCAATGCAGAATATGTACATGGCGCATACCTACGCAATGATGAAAACTTGTATTCGAACTTATTGAACACCGTGTAGTGGTTTACATCCATACCCCACACGCTAAAGTCACGAGTTCGAATCTCACCCTCGGAAAAGTTACGAAAATACCCAAAAAGGTATTTGAGTGACTACCACGGGAGATGAACCAGCCCAGGGCTGAAAATCTCGATATGCAAGGAACTAAATAAAAAAAATATATAGGGAAGATGTACCTTTATTAATCTCATCGCTTTGCAATTCATCCTATTTGAAATAAAACGATATACACGTGACAGGATTAGTTAGTAATGTTTGTTGTAGTTATTTAACGTAAGCAAACATTATTAGAAAACGAAACCGATCCTTCAACTGCCCAATTGTTTGATTCATCGTAGGATGAATAAAGGAACAATGAGATTAATATGGGGGCAGTTACCCTATTTCGGTGTTGTTTTGACCTGATCTGGCATCTTGCCATTATGGACACCTGACTCGGAATTGGTACATTGCTAATAATGTAAATATTGATATTCTTATCGTTTTCCGTGACTGATTAGTCATTGTTGAGAACTAAGCATTGCAAGAGCCCTTAGTATGGTGTATATACAATCGAGGTATACCTGTAGTGCTACTCTGCATCAAATCAAATTGTCTTATCATCCCTCAAACACAAATTCCTCCATCAATACATATAAGTAATAAAAATAATGATACGCACACATCCACCCAGTTGAGCGTCTGGCACGCACTTAACTTCTCACTCCAGCCGAATTCCCCGCTGCTTTCTTCATCACCTCAATCAGCAGCGCGCAAGTAGACAAACACGTTCCACACCCCCACTTGAGGAAAGTGCGAATTGTTCGCACCACTTACGGCAATTGACTGGTTGCGTGTGTCTTTGTCTTACATTTCTCACCAACCATCCCCGGCTTCCATTTTGCCACTTACAATGTGGCACGCACTTTTTCCAATAATGTTGTACATGGAAACGAACGGGGCCTGAACGGTAAGTTAGCTATTTCAAAACGTCCAAATGCACACGTCCAATTAGAATTATCATCTTCTAATCATCCGAAACGTTCAACGCCCGTACGGTTATCATCGTCGTGACAGCAGTATCAGTCGAGGCGATGAAGCCTTCCCAAACAACAACCGAGCAGAGCCTGTGAACGAACCATTCCAATCCGCCCTCCTCCGAACGTGCTGTGATTGGTCTTAATTAGTTATCATTTTCATCTTCACGCTCGGGGGCGTTCCTCTCCGAAGAAAAGGAAAACGAATCTTATATCCCGCGTCCCGTCCGCAACCGGGCCTGGCAATGTCTCATTGTTTGCTGATTAGCAAGCGAACCCACCGCCTTTGATCAGTCTGGAACTCGGGTCTAACCGTAGCTGAGTTCAGATTATTTAGCGAAAATTGTACAGTTTTACGTTGAATTTCAACCAGAATCTCGCTCGAATCACCGCCCGGCTGATTAACATTTATGAGAGTGCTGGTTCCGGTTTGTGCAGCTGTATCTGCGATTTGTCAACAAATCACCCTATTTCAGTCTAACTGTACACACGCTCGACCGTTATTACCACTGCGGAGTGTGCTAATCCCAGTCGCCACTTCACGCGTATGTCACTCGTGTCGGACGGCGGCCATCGTATCAGCTGTATAAATTAATTTAATATAGATTATCACCATCATTAAAGCATGAGTTACTACTGTGGTTAGTGTCCCTGGTGTTGAACTCACAATTCAATTATTCGACTCTATGGAGCAAATGTAGGAATCAAAATGGTTGTTTCTGTTTGCCGGAAGCAGGGGGTGGGTTGGCAGCAGCGCAGCGCCTGATGATTATGCAACTCACCCCGAGCTGCACGGGAATCGAGGCGGTGGCTCTCTCGTCGTCGTCGCCGTCGCTTGAAGTTGAAATAAGTGTCCTGCAGCAGTAGCAGTAACAGCGCGGTGTCAACAGTAGCAGTCCTACCTCCTAGTGGCATAATTTTCTTACCAATTTCTGTCTCAATCAACTCCTTCAACGACGCTGACAACGGCCGAAGTTGCTGCCGGTTTTACCCGCAGTTGTCGGCGTTGGCGTCGTGTGTTGACTGGGTAAATATAGACTCCTGTGTCTATGAGGTACGAGTCGGGTACCCGCGTTATGCCCTCTAATGAGCGTACCTCGGGGTCATTTCTTTGCCACCAACCGCAAACACCAACACCAACAGGCTGAATGTTGACTGAATGTGATTGCGTGAACGAATGCGGTTGCCTCGATAAGCAGGCCTTGACGACGCGGACTGTGTTCAGCACGCTTGCGGGTGATTATTTTGAGTAAATGTCAAATTGTCGGCTCTCGATGAAGATTTATTTCATTCGTGATTGCACGTTCTTTTCTTTGTTCGGAATTATCTGTTTTGGTAAGCCTTTTCCTCAACCAACATTTTCAGTTTACAACTGTTTCAGCATCTTTCTAGATCTAGTTGAAAGCCTGTAAGGTCGTGGCAAATACAACATGGAATATAACACTTTAAACAATCAATCAACATAAAAAAGGCAAAGCAAACCTTCATCATAAACTGCTGGCCACTGGCTCGCAACAACACAACCGATCAAATCATAAATCTCTCATTCACTATGCCGAGTAGCATTGTTTAACTTGTATCATTTTCACCTTCCCGTGTTGCTAATCAATATTGAACATGCATACCGCATTAGAGAATTATGTATATTTATATAAAATAAACAAAACAAATGTTCGTGGGGGCGTCAATAAATTAACTTTCAAGCTACTTGTAATCCGATTTAACAGCAACAACAGCAACGCCATCACCACAATTTGCTCAGAGCTCCGGTTTGCGTTCGAAATAGCTAGCCTTCTGAACGAACACATCCGCCGCAATGCCGAAAAGCAAACCCTTGTTGGGTATATTGATTTTCAACACTTTATTAGCTGGGACCAGCCCACCCAGTTCGATTAAGCTGTAAATCACTCATTCCCGACGAAACGCACTTCGCATAAAGTTGCGAAACGCACCCCCAATTTACCCGCCATGTTATTGTCTGATAGCAATTTATGGAAAAGCACCTGTGCATTTTCTCAAAACTGAGCAAAAAAAAGCTATATCCTAGACAAAGGCACAGTTATTCAGCATTCAAGCAGACCCAGACAGTGGCGGAGAAAAAATTAACAAATCAGTATAACTATGCAAGCAGATGCAAAAAGGTGCCGCCAACGCCGCCCATCAACAGTTTTCCCCTATTTAGGTGCAGAGGCAGCGATGTGGTGCAATTTTTTCTTCCATCATCATCACCATCGGTTTGATGCACCAAGGTTGGCTGCATATTCAACCTTCTGCTGCTGGAAGCATCCATCGCGGCCGAAACACGCACGCTGTCAGCGGCTCCTTTGGTGCCGGAGAAATGGGGTTTCCTCCAGTTTGATTTCCGCTGGCACTTGGGCTTTTCACCTCGGCTGCTTGACGGTTCAGCCGTCATCGTCGTCGTCGTCGTTGTTGTTCGTTGATTCGATTCAAGGGAAAACATCGTGCGTGATCGTGCGTGCTTTGAAATTATAGACCTAGGAGGGATGTTTACTTCTATTTCTGTAAAATACATGTCTGTACAGGGTGTCCGAATATTATCCGTACAACAAAATGGTGTTAAAATTATCTTTTATTGTTGGTTTAAAAATCAATATGTATTATTTGTTAGAGCAATATGTTTGCAAATTACAAGTTTTATTTGTTAATTTCAAAATGGCCGCCTCATGCTGAAATGCACGCCTTCTAACGTTTCTGGAAGTTATCCACGATGGCCGCGAGTTCTTCAACAAATATTTGTTGCCAAACCTTTAAAAGAGACGATTTTAGATGGTTTAGTGACTTATGCCTGGAGTACACCGGCTCTGACTCCAAGATGGACCATACCGAATAGTCCATCGGATTCAAATCCGGTGAGTTAGAAGGCCATTCATCTTTCGTTAAAAAGCTTGAGAAAATGCGTTTGCAAAGACTAATAGACTTTTTTGCTCCATGAGAGCAGTCTTGTTGAAAAATCCATTCATTTTTATTGCCAAAAATGCTGCGATGTCCAAGAAGCTACTGTGTCAGTAAGAAGCTTCTGATATACCGCTTGATTCACTTTCACCTCCTTTTCAATGAAGATCAAAGGGGTTTTGCCGGAATGAGATGATGACTCCTTGAAATACTTCCACGATTTTGGGAAGCAGCAAGAAGCAACTGCCGATCATTTTGGTGGTTGTGATGCTGCTCGATTCTGAAAACTTTTCCATCGGCGAACAGCACTGACCGATAGCGGCCCTCGGATTAGCGGTTCAGGACAACATTAGCTTTTCTCAACCGGTTTGCTTTCATGGTGTCATTCAAGTGGTGATTCTTGCACAGTTCCTATGACAGAAGCTTCAAATCGTCGTGAACTATGGCTCCTACGGAAGATTTTGAAATTTTCAGTGATTTCACCAACTTTCGGATGGAAATGGAAATCGAAGAATTTCGCTTGATAATCTCGCACACTTGTGGAGTCCGAAAGGTGCGCTTTTTTCCTCTCCCTACGCGATCATCTTGCGTTTCAAGCTGTTGGGTATCGTTTTCTTGCATCACTCACTGTAGATTTTGCCATATTCAGGGTCTTTGCAATCACTGAAACAGTTTTTCTTTTTCTAAATAGTTCAATTAAAGGGTGTCCACAGTTAATTTGCATCACTCTCAATAAGCTGTAACATTTCGCCCGTTGGGTTGATTTCAACGAAATTTTGGGTTAAATTACCTCAGCGTGTATTGTTTACACTGCATGAGTTTCATTGTGAAATGTGTCGTAGTTTCGAAAATGGAGTCGAAGGAACAGCTAGTGCGCGAGAACATTTTGCACACGCACCTTGGCAACCCACTTCTTTCACACCGAGCCATTGGAAAGATGTTGAAAATTCACCAGTCTACAGTGTCTTGTGTCATAAAACGTTTCGGGGAACGTTTAACTGTCGATCGGAAAAAGGTGAGTGGTAGAAAAAGTGTTCCGTACTGTGTGAAGGATCACAAACGAGTGGTTGCTGCCTTTAAACGCAAACCCAACTGTTCTGTTCGGGATGTCGCGAATAAGCTGCACTTGACCAAATGTTTCGTGCAGAAAACCAAGAAACGAGCCGGGCTCCGTTCATTCAAAGTTCAGGAAGCTCCAAACCGCAATGAAAAACAGAATAGGACAGCTAAAACACGTGGGCGTAAGCTGTACACACAAATCTTGATCAAACCACACTGCTGTATCATGGACGATGAAACACACGGTAATGCGGACTTTAAACAAATTCCCGGCAACCAGTATGTGACTGTGAAAGACAAGTTCGATGTTCCAGAGTCTCTCAGAAAACAGCAAGTGTCAAAGTTCCCCAAGTAATTCATGATTTGGCAGGGGATTTGTTCGTGTGGTAAACGGAGCAAGCCTTTCGTGACAACTTCAACTGTAAATGGTCAAGTATACATGAATGAATGCCTAAAAAACACAACATTCCTACATTTTTTTGGCCGGACCTAGCCTCTTATCACTACTCCAAGGATGTTCTGGAGTGGTACAAGACGAATGGTGTCAATTTCGTGCCGAAGGATCTTGATCCCCCAAACTCTCCAGAGTTGCGGCTAATTGAAAAATATTGGGCTAAAATGAAGCACGAACTTCGTAAGCATCCTAAAGTTGAAAGACTAGGAAAATTTAAATTAACGCTTCACTTGATCACTTTTTCTAAAAAAATAAAAAAAACTGAAACACTTTTTAAACTATCACTAGTAAACGCGAGCAAATTCCGTTAAATTCCACTACAGATAGCTTATCTTTTGACAGATAGGCCTATTTCGTCTGCGACTTACACACTTCTTCAGTGTCCAGTGCTCGACTGAAGTTGTTACTACAGAACAGGAGATGTTGAAGTCATGGTTGAAAGCGGAAAAAAATGTCGGTCCAAGCCTTGTAAAAAATCTTATGCGTGGTATTACGAAGATAATTCGGGCCTTTGGATTTAGTAAAGAAATACAGTGAAATAAAAATACATCAACCAAAATTATACATTGTATTTTATTCCCTGAAAATTTCATGACAATCGGTTGAGAGACTTGTTTTTGAGGACGAGTTTAAAGTGATGCAATTTAACTGTGGACACCCTTTACACCTGCACGCAACTCATTCGGCTTCTTTTTGAATGAATTAGAAATCACAACTGTACCAAACATACTGCGTATAAAGACAATGGGTCAAGATGTTAAACCATGTAGGTATGTTTAATCCGCTCGGTTGTGTTGAGGCATGCTGACAAAGTCTGTACGGATAATTTGCAGACACCCTGTAGAAGAGAAATGAGTGCTGACACCAACTGTGAAGCTTACGCTGAGAATGGGAAGCTGTTGAAAAATGATTGTGTTTGAATCGATATCGTTTCAGCAAGTCGGAACTTTCTGCAGACAATTCGACCCTTGGTAAGATAGTTTCTATAAAGTCGAGTTTTTAGTTTATCAACTTTTCTGAACATCCACGACCTTCTCAATTTCCTGTATCCGATGGAGAATTAAGTATTTGTGAGAAGCTTGCTTGACATTTTTGAAGCTGTGGATCTCTTCAAACTCTCATGCGAGTGGCCCATTCTAACCAATACCATCAAATACTACTTAACCTACGCACTACCAAAATGCCATGTAAATTTCTGTGCCCTGAGACCGACACATGCAAGCGTCCTTTAGCACATAAGAATGAGTTGAAAGAGATGAGAAAATAAATTCAATCGAACTCATCTTTTGCCGACTTGCGTATGTGTCAGTTTCAGGAGTCTTATGTCGTTTTCGGTTATTGCCAGTGCGGAACTGGGTTCGCCCTAGGTCCGCCCTACCAGCTGTCAAAACGTTTTTTTTATTCAATCGGGTCGGACCTGGATCCGCTCTGGATCCGACCCAACATCGATGAGGTTCCCTCTCAAGTTTTTTCGGGGTCCAACCAGGGTTCACCCACACACACAAACATGAACTGTCAAAATAAAATGTTTATGTTTGTTTATGTTTGTGTTTTGCACTAATACTATCATACTGACTCGACTCTGGATCCGTTTTCGTTCGGTAATTGCGAGTCCGAGTCAGACCTGACCCAGGTTTAAAACAGAAAACGACATTATTTTTATACGAAATCTTTGTTTACATTCCCCGACTTTTTACATACATGAATTACGTCTCGTGAAAAATTCATAATTTCTTAGTGTGCACCCTTTGTTTGTAAAAGCACTTAGCAATTCCTCAATCCAAAGTGGGTTTCATGAGGCTGATTTCTCGTATTAGGTGGGCTGAAAAGTCTTGACCCTCGCAAAAAAAAACACGAATTTTCTGTTCAAAATTGTCGTTCTTAATAAATGTAATCTCCAACAAGATCAGCACCATGATTTTAGTGCTACTCTAAAATTTAGAACAATTTATCTTGTGCCTCAAAAAAGGCCTCCGTTTCAACGATAACCTCTTAGTTTGAGCTGAATTTCTTACCGGCGAGCATTTTAGGTCTGCGAACAGCCAGTAATCAGGGAGCCAAAACTGGGAAATACGGTGGATTCGGAAGCAATTTGAAGTTTAATTCATGTAGTTTTGCCATTGTTTTGATTGACTTGTGACACAGTATGTTGTCTTCATGAAACAGCACCTATTTTTTTTTCTTGTGGGGCTGTTTCTTCCCGCCTTAGTCTTCAAAATGCTTCAATAGCGCTGTATAATATTCACCGTTGATTTTATTTTAATCGATGAATATTGTACTAAAGGCTGACTAAAGTTAAATTGGTACGCACATAAAGACCTGTAATTTATGATTCAATAAGTTTAGAAAGTCCATTAATGGTTGTTATACGGTACTTTTATTAAAACTCCAATGTTACAGCATAAGACGGTAACATTTCTCCAGTTCGAACGAAATCTCGAACCTTCCTCTTGATGGAGCCCATCAACGCCCACGCAGTGGAAACGGACACGGAATCAGCGCATTTCTTCCATTTTGCCCGCCTATGCTGGATGTCCTTGACTGTCCCGCTGCTTCGTCGAAGTCGCTGCTTTGAAATTGCCCAGTGTTTTTCGCTTGGTGGAAATTCCGGGCAATTCGGAGGATTCATTAGCTTGCGGAAAAAATCGATCTTGTTGGCAGCATACCACTCCAGAAGTGGAGTAGTGGCAGCTGGTCACTTTGCCCCTATGCTTGCGGATGAACACGCTTTTTCAGGCATTCTTCGATGTAGACTTGGGATGTCATCGTCGAGGATGTGACGAATGGTTCCGTATTCAGGCCACAACTGAAAATCGCTTGCCAAATCATGACCTTCTTTGCGAACCTGTCAGCAAACACGAACTTGAATCTTCCCGGCACATCCCCACGACCAGTCGCGATGTAAAACTTTTGACCTGGAAGCTGCTTAGAATAGAGTTTACGGCATGTTTCGTCATGGATCAAAGTGCAGCTTTTTTGTTTCGTGTTGTTTGCACGGAATTCTGCTTCGTGTGCCTTTTCAGATGAGTACTGGCTTCATACGACTTGTATCCTTCCATGGCAAGGATGTTCCGCACCGTTTGAAAGTTTGCGTTGTACTTTCTGGGCACATCTCGGATCGAAAAACCGGGGTTGGCCTTAACGCACCTCAACACCTTGCTGCGCAGCTGACGATCCCTGGTTCCAGTTTTTTCGTAGATCCGCTGATTCTTTTCGACACTCAGGGTTTCCTTGTAGGTTTTGAACACTCGACAAACACTGTTGTTTTCGGCATCTTCAGCACTTTAGCCAGCTTAAAACCGGTTTGTGCACAATTTTGTTTCTTTCAAGTTCCATTTGACATTATTTCTGAACGCGATCGACTACTTTGATCAAACTTGCACCAGTTGTTCTCTATAGACGTGTAAACAAACCACCGTCAAAGATTTTCGATTCCCAACACGAGAGGCGTGTTAGTGGTGCGCGAGGGGCGTACCAATTTACTTTTAGTCAGCCTTTTTGTGAATCCCAAAACCAAATTACCGAGGCCATAACCTTTCCAGCTGATTGCTGTGCTTTCGGGGCCTTTGGACGAGGTTCACCAGTTGCAGTCCACTGAGATAACGATCTATCTGATTCCAGAGTGTAGTGATGGGACTAATGGTTCATTCATTGTGCGCAAAAATCCGGTTTGTTACGTTTGAACAAAGCCAACCACTGCTCAGAATTATCAACATGTTGTTGTTTCTGATTAACAGTGAGCGTACAGAACAAAGCTTTCTTATAGACTAAAATTCCGGCAATATAAAGTCAAAACGTTCTTATGATATTTTTACGATGTCAACTAACTCGCTTTCACATTATTCGAAACGATTTTGTGGATTTTTTGAAATACTTTCGCCTCATTTGTAAGTTCACTGCAACATCGGTGCGTAGAGACACACCACATTTGAAGCCAGCAAAGCCAAATTCCATTTTTGATTCTGACGAAGTGGACCCCTCATAACACTTTTCAATTCATAACTTTGCTTGAGCGGTATTTTTTCCCATCGATAAGTGAAATTAGTACACTAAATCTTGACAATTTATTTTAAACGACGTATCTTATTTTGTGAACAAAGCGGTAGAAAGATTCAAACGTAAATTGATCAAAACTCTCAGCACCTACATCGAAACTAGCATCACCATTTAGGAAATAAATAAAAGTAGCATCTAAGCACATTAGTTCATAAACTAATGAACAGGATGTTATGAAATTTTGATAGCTGTTGTTTTAAGGTTGGTGCCAATTGAAAAAGAGGTTAATTTAAAAACGGTATCTACAGTATGCAAAAAAAAAGTTAATCCACCCCCAGTGAAAAATTAGATTTCTTCAAAAAAAAAAAAAAACCCACCAGGAAATTAAAACATAGTTAATTAATGTTCAGTTTATTATTATTCATGTAAAATCAAAGCCAATTAATGTGAGTTCAAAATAGACAATAAATTCTCTTGCATTCGAGGCATGATGTTAAAAAAAGTTAAAAAATAACGCAAAAACAGTATTTCCACCCCTCTGGCTCACATAGTTTTAGTACTCCGTGTGACCACCTTTGGCTTCAATAACTGCTCGGCATCGTCGTGGCATCGACTCAACAAGCTTAGCAGTTGTTTCCGGGGTGATTTTGTCCCATTCAGATTACCTGCCGCAATTGCAGGGTGCTAGTTGGTTTTCGCTCCTGGACCTTAATTTTCAAAATTAACCAGAGATGTTCGATTGGATGAAGGTCGGGAGACTGTGTTGGCCACTCCATAACCTTGATACGCTTTTCTTTGAACCACTGCAAAACCAGTTTTGAGGTGTGCGGCGGATCTCCGTCTTGTCGTGGGCCCAATTCAATCTTTATTTTGATAATTTTTGCGGACAACCATGGCTACTTGAGTGCTACTCTGCCCTTAAGACCTTTCCTATGATGACGATTTCGTACGGATTGTGATGTCAGTTGAATGGAAAACTCGCTTTCAATCTGTTTCGCAATTTCCGGAGCTGATAGTTCACGATAGTTCTGTAAATTCGGCCAGTTGTCTTTGAAGGACGCTCCGATCGCTTAGCAGGTGAAATAGAACCACGTTTTTGCATACTGTATATGTGAGACAAGGGACTTTTCAGCCTCACTGATATTGAAGACGTATTAAACTGTTCTCCTGCTAAAAGTAATTGAAATTCATTTGGCTAAAATGTCCACCTCGTGGCGTCTCGTCCTCATGTTACATATGTAACCCATCAACATGATCGTTTACCAAAGTCTACGCTCCATTCAAAAATTTAAAAAATTGTATGAAAATTGTATAAAAAATTGTATGTCTACGCGTGTGGGGGGGGGGGGGGGGGGGGGGGGTTGGTTCTTTGGGATTTTCTAAAATAGGTCTACGTTGTTTATGAACAGGCCCTTACCTTGTATGCAGCTGAAAAGGTGGGCAAACTTCGTAACGTTAGTAACGCCTGCCCATGCAATCTAAATGGGGCTGCCACTTTCCTTGCGGAATAATATTCCTTTAGATTATTCCGTAAGGAAAACGGAGCAATTGTTCAAATTACTTCGGTAGAAATGGCAAAAAATACTTCAGGTCTTTACTTGCCAGCTGGATACTAGGCTTAATTACGCAGATACGCCTGACGTAAGTAAATTTTTATCCCGTAAAATGGCGTAACCAAACTCCAAACACGAGACATTTTAACAAAAGCGCAATGTCAGCCAAAAGCATTGCGTAACGCTTAGACGTAGGTAACGCACTAGCTTTGATTATGATATATGAAAATGGTGTATTCCCGTTTGATGAAGCCAAATTTTTTTTTTACAAAATTCTGATTATTCTGAAATATAATTAAAATTCTTATCTCAATGAACGTTTAGAAGTATGAACAAATCATAACATTGCTGGTTTTTAAATAGGAATTAAAAGGTTTCGAGTCGGCTTTCTCAACAAACACAAAATGTTAAATACGCCCATTTGAAAAGGTACTTAGGAATTGATTAGCAACATGTTTTTCCGTTTTCAAACACGTATTAAGGGCTTACGCTTAAGCACTCTCGATAGCAGCCATTACCTCAAAATTTAGAATTGATATAACTCAGAATCCGTTCTAGATATTCAATGTTTCATCACATCAGTTTGTATGCTTACTTGCTGTGGGCAATCTGATGGAGTTCGATTCGATGTCCATCCACTAACAATCGAGATATATAAATTTTTAATAGCATGGTAAGTTTGCTAGAGAGCGAGAGATAAATGATAGGAAAAAATACATGGAGCAGCAATTTACCTTAATGGCTTGCCCACAATAGATCAGAGAACTGAAGAAAGCGTCAGTTCTTGAAGCCTGCCACTTTTGGTGCGCTAGTGACGATTTTAAAAGTTTAAGCTCGATTCACAACGGATTATAGTTCTTTACAATATTTCTTCTACCAAACTACTAGTCTCAGTCATTTAGATAAAACATTATAATACCTGGCTGATAAACAATTCAAAGTTTTTTATCGTAGTGATAACCACTTCACTAACCACAACACGGAAGATTTTTCTCTCGAATCAAATTAACGAAAAAACACGACAACTTTCGCCGCGAATATTGTGTTTGCTGCATATAGCCTTCAAGAAAACCGAGCTGTCAAATTAGCACCAAACGCAGCACCAAGTTTTTGGCTTCACGATTGTTGTTCGTGGATGACAGCTTCAGATACGTTTGCGTTTGACAGAAAACACGCTCATTCGGATTTATTCCAAATTGAGTAAAGTTAACTTAAAATCAAACAAAATTGAACAACTCACATTTAGTAGCTGGGTTTAAACTCAAATTTAAGTAAAACCACAATTTATAAGATTCTGGGTTAGTTCTACTCATTATTATGATATGTGGTTTTATGGAAATTGGGTAAAATATTGAAGTAAAAAAATACCCTAGGCTGCTATAGTTAAGCATTTTTTTTTATTATTTAAAAAAAAATTCATTACTATACATACATTATATTTTCCCGTGAATTTCAGTTTTCATTCAAGACTTATTAGTGTCTCAACTTGAATCTTGTGGAATATTTGCTCGATATTGTTAACTTTTGATTAAAATTGATTAAAATTGAATTACTGGAAGTATTACTCATCGGAGTTTCAAAATCATGCATATTTTCTCATTTATGTATAAATTCTTTCAAGCGAGCCGACCAGATTTGGCCAGATTCTTTCGCAGCAAGCGAGTTGGCCAGAAAGGAGCTCAATCCATGCACGGAACCCGCCGTTGAGATCAACGAAAGGTAGCTCTCCTACAGTTATGGGAATTCCTTGGCCATCAGTCCGATCAGCTCGAACAGGCTCTGCTGGAAGCGGTTGATTTGCCTTCGCTGATCGAACAAGCTCACCATGTCGCCTATAAGCTGCGGCATGTCGAAGTTTTCGTTCAGGCACTTGTAAATCAATAGATCATGGATGACGGCCGTGGCCAGTACGCGCTCCCGGATCCTTTCTGACTGGACATAGTTAATGCACGAATTGGGTTCTGGATAAGTTTCCGGAACAAATCGAATACCCGAATCACTGTTAGATTTTATCTCACTACTTCTAAGAATTACACAGAAAAAAATAATGAATTTTAACAAGCGCGTAAAATTTCCCCTCGTTTAATTTCAAGCCAAGGAAGCATAAACAACGAAATTGTTTGCAATCTTTCATGCGTCGTACAACAATGTTAACAATCTTTCATACAACAGACCAGATTCAGGCGTTATCTGGCTGAAATGTACATGAAATATCCCATTAGATTCTGCCAAATCTAGCGTTCCCTTTATGTGCATTAGATAACGCAGAAAATTGCATGTTTTTTTTTTAAACTGTGTACACAGATAAAAAGAAACATTGAAGCAGAAACGTTATCTAATGCACATAAAGGGAATGCTAGATTTGGCAGAAAATAATGATATATTTCATGTAAATTTAAGCCAGATAACGCCTGAATCTAGCCTGTTGTATGAAAGATTTTAAACATTGTTGTATGGCGCATGAAAGATTGCAAACGAATTCGTTGCTTACGCGGCTCCTTACGCCTCCTTTGGCTTGGAATTAAACGAGGGGAAATTTTACGCGCTTGTTAAAATTCATTATTTTTTTCTGTGTAGTCAATCGTTCAATCTTCATCTGAAACGAGAATATATGTGTCATGCAAAAGCAGCTATCTTTTTGTTTACGTGGAGGTGGGAATAGTATAAACATTTAATGTGAACAACAAACTATTAAAATAGACAAATAAGAGTATTCAATTCCCGATCATTCATAAAACCAGAAAATTTCTTTTAAATACCCAACAAATAAAAAACCATCCCTGGTGTTCCGAGACATCACAGTTGTTTCCAACCACGAGCCATTCGCTTGGTAAATTCTCCAGTTCATTCCGCCGCTGACAGCTCTGTCCGAATCGATTAAGACCCAGGCAGATCGTCAATTATTTCGCCATTAGGCCAGCTCCACACTTCCTGATGAGGTGCAATCCATCAGGACAGGAGTGCGCTCGCGCGCCCGACTGTCCAAGCTACAATGCCAGCCAACAGCAGCCCATCTGTGCCATCCCGGTTGCCAGCAGCTCCCGGAAGGCGCTCTATAATTACTGGCAGGGACATTAGAACATTCGCTCCTTCGGTGGAACTCGCACTGATGGTGGTTTTATTTTTTTATATTCAAATTAGCTCTCACTCTTGGATGGATCCTCGAAAACGGAGGAAGGTTTTAGCACCGAAACCAAACCACAGACTAGCGGAGCCGCGCGCCAGATGGTGGATTTGATTAACCTCAATTTTTCGGAGTGGAATCCCGAAAAACCGCACACACAGCAGTCTAATTTTCTCGGCAGCTCACGGGAGTGGGAAAAGTCATCAGCTGGAGCGAGTTGCTGTTGGTTTTCCTTCTCCGGCTGGATCGAAGGCTCGCGCGCGCATATGGTCAGTTTGCGGGTCGAACCGGAGCGTGTTAACGATGTTTACATAACCTTAATTTAGTTTGACGTTTCGAGGTTATGCGTTTCGGCACTGGCAATGCACGAAAGCCGGCGAGGAGCCTCTGCGATGTTGTTTGAGCGTTATAAAAGTGCTTCTCTCGCTCTTTTTTTTTTCCAACGTTTTGCTGCTCTCGCACAATACATTTTAATTGTTTCACGCCTAATTTACATGTTAATTTAATTAATTCCTCCAGCGCCAAGCACCCGGGTTCAACTCGTTCGTCGGTTCTTTCGCCAGAGCATTGGTAAATAGGCATAAATTTATGTGCGTTGTTGTTTGATTTATGAAACATGCGGTAAGGGCGATGGTCGCGGCCACGACGCACTACACTGAAATAATTAATTGCCCTTGTTTTCGAGGCGACGGTGCACTCATTTGGTAGATAAGCAAACAAATTGTCGAGTTGATAAGCACCATCACCTAATTGGAGGCCATTTTGTTTTATTAATCGAGAACCCTATTTTTTGTTCTATGCAAATTTACAGGACCTCCAAGCTCGGTAGATCGGCTCTCGGAAGCTGACGATGAAGTGGATGTCGACGTGGAAGAGTGCTCCGATTCGGAGGAAGCTTCCCGGTCCGGTCAGGACGGTCGGCGTACACATTCCAGGGCAACGGCAACACCCAACAGTGTGTCGGACGAGGAACGGCTCACACCGGAACCGGCTTCGGTAAGTGCTAAGAAAGTAAGAGGCTTGCTAGATTTGCATAATTGTTGAGTTTATGTTGAATGTGTTATTGTTGTGCTGTGGTTATTGGAAAGATGTTACTGAACGGTTCTCCTCTTACTGTTCCAGAAACGACCAACCATCGTTGGCTCGTGCAATTCGGACGATCTCCGGCCGGTTCAGTGTCACCTGGAAACCAAGGAGTTGTGGGACAAATTCAACGAACTTGGCACCGAAATGATCATCACCAAAACGGGACGGTAAGTGTCTCCTGCCTAGTATTCAAAGCGACATTGATCCTAATCGCGTCCGGGCTCTAGGATGAAAGGGGACCGAACCGAAAAAAAAAGATTAGGAACAAGGGTGAAATTTATCAAACTTCTTCTCACTTTCTCCGGGTTCGCTTGCTGTTCGGGGGGTTCATAAATTATGGCAACGCTTGGCGGATGAGAAAGAAGGACCAGATAATGAGAACACGCAGATAGATATCTAGACAAAATACAACTATTACCCGGGGGATTATAAATTGGAAGACATTAGTCAGTGTATAATTTTCGTTAAATTACGGAGGTTGTACCCTACTGGATTGCCTCACAATGTTGTGGCAAGCATGCGTCGAAGAAGCCTTCATGGAGGTCTCCTGTGACATCGGTCCGAGGCAGCTTCCCACGTGATTCAGCGCAAAAATTGAGCCATCATCTCGGGGATCGATGTCGATCATAATTCCGCGAGCTTGAAGCCTTCGGGCTGGGCAGCAGCTCTTATTGAATACGTAGCTGTCATCGAGATCGGGCTGGCGGTGGTAGAGGCTTTCGCTTTATGCGCAGAAGGGTGTTTAGTGATCAGCGAACAATTAACGATCGATCGATTCCGTCAGTCGCTGTTGTTGGTTTTATGCTTCTCGGCGGCGGCTTCTTTCGAAATTATGTTTTCGATCAAACGCCTCCAGATGGGTGAAAAAGTGGGAGGGTATGGGTGGTGCTCGATTGGCCAACTCTTTCTTTTCTAGGGAGTTGAACCGCTAATAGCGCCACTTGGTCCGACAGCCGAGGCTTCAATTTTGTGGTGTGTAATAACGATTAATTTGTGCCTTCCTGCAAACGGGGCTTTGAAGATTGGTCATGAAAGGAACTTGATGGAAATTGTGGTGTAGGAAGTTTTGCTCATTTGAGAGACCGTGTTCGGCGAAATTAATTGGCAATGTTTGTGTGGTTGGTTGGTGAATGCATTATTTCAACCTTATTTCTAGACGTGAATAACCCTCCAATGCAGCGATGCAATTGCTTGAACGCCTTCAGAATTTGCATCAAACTTTTGCTACGGTTACCTTGAACCAATCCGAAAAGCATCCTTCGAACCGTGCGAAGCCCACCCAAGACGATGTTTTTCAATTACGCCGACTGTCAAAACGGCAAACCACAACAGAACTGTGTGAAACGAAACTGACAGCAATGAGACAGCCCCAGACTGCAGCCTGGATGGAGTCCGTTCACCCAAATCACACTTGAGGCTCCTCACTCAATCGTCTTCATTAAATGCCCCGAACACGATTGTTTACCGCCGCAAAACAATCACCACCGAAAAAAGGAAAAACACAATTTAACCCCGTCCTTCCCCACCGGCAGGTCCGCTTTGTTCCGCAATAATCGCAACCGAGGCGAACAGAAAATTGAATTAAATTGAATAAGTCAAAGTGTCAAATCGATAAGTGCTTAATTTGAGGTTAGATGTGAGAACCGAACCAATTGTTGTCGTTCTTCTGGAATGCAATAGTTCTGCCGGAGGTTCTTCCCGGAACTTGAAGGAAAAATGAAGGTATCGGTGAAACATTAGAAAGGTGAGAAAAATGGCACCCCTCGTCAGCTGGCGGACCGCAGAGAAGCTACATTAGAACCATTTCAAGTTCCCCGTAAATGGGCGCTCATAGCAGTTTTCACAACCTGACAGTTGCTACCGTCATAAGGCTATTATGCTTCCATTCTTCTACGCTACATGTGAATGCTAATCTGTCAATCATCCGTCCGACCCCAGTCGGGCAAACGCCACCGAGTGGACGGAAGTGGCGAGCGCGGGGTTCTTCGAATAAGGTAAATTATTATTGGCTTCTTCTCGCAATTAAATTCCAATCATTCTCGGCCCACGGAGAGACGCGAGCTGCTCGCACGGTCGCTCCACGTATGAGCTCAAAACGACCATAAATTAGATCCATTCAGCGCGATTGTCGCGCGTTCCGTGGATTAGAATTGCTTTTGTGTTGTATTGTTTTTTGTTTGGGTTTGAAGCTCGCGTTGGGATCAATATCGAGTTTTACGATCTAATCTAGCTGATTTTTACGGCTGGAGTTGTGCCAAGAGGTATTTGCTTACCGAAATGCGACGAGAATTTATGGGCCATTCTCGTGGCGTGGACATGACATTGGAGACGGCGACGGGCAGGGATTTATCTTGATTTCATTAATTAAGATTATTTTACTGAAAGATGATGACGAGTTTGCGAGTGGTTTCCGGTTTCAGAATGCGGATGAGGAAGCGCTGACATTATGCTAATTGAAATGTTGAACAAGACCATTGTGCTGCCGTTGATGGGGACGTTCGTTAGCAAAATCAACTTCAGTTTTCGCTGGTGATCAGGTGTGAAGAACGGGTTGGGTATTTGGGCCTATGGTGATTATGGGTATGAATTTGTTAACACGTTATCACAATAAAAATGTTCTCGCAAATCATTTTTAGTTGATACTTTGGTACTAGGTACAAAGGGATACGATGATATAGTACTTAAATTTTTCGAAGTTTGCTGAGCATAAATTTCAAGATGAGGGGTTTTTTTTTTATTCACAAGAAAGGTCACCTACATTCAAATCAAATAATCATAGTTTTTTATTTATGAAAAATATAAGTTCATTAATTAAAAGGAGCTGGTCAGTTTTGTTGTCAATTTGAAGAATATTCTTTAAATCATCAATTTGTACTCAGTGAAACATGACAGTCCCGTACATAAATTTGAAAAATCATGGCACAAAAGCGATGGTTTAAACCAGTGGTTCCCAACCTTTTTGGACTCGCGACCCCCTTTTTGAATCAGTAATGGCCGCGCGACCCCCTTGGAAAACTAATGTGATTATGTTGCGATAAAAAATAAAGTAATACATCAATTTACGATCTTTTTGATTTATTACGACATTTTATCTTATAACCAGGGAAAAACACTCTCAGTGTGATTGCTGCGCCTGGATTTGGGACACTAGATTTGAAATTCGGGGCTGTGTTTGAGACAACGCCAATCTCATGTCATCTTCAACGTTCAGTCTGTTTCTTGTCTTCGTTTTGATTTGAAGTAGAGTTGAAAATCCGCTTTCACAAAGGTATGTTGACACGAATGGGATTAGGATCTTCAATGCCTCCATGGAAACTTTGGGGTACGAGCCATGCATAGCACACCAGAACTGACTCAGTTTATTTTCATGAAACAAATCGCGAGACGAAGAATCGTTTTTCAGGTCCAAATATTCATCCTGTATCTCATCTGGAAGGCTAGTCACATCCATTGAAGATGAAAACGGGTTGCGTACTAAAGCAGCTACTTCTTACTTCAACTCGGGGAAATACTTCTCAAATTGCTGCTCCAGTGAATCCAAATGTGCAATAATTTCTGCTTGGAGAGCCGAAGTCAGCTCGCTTGCTCCTTTATCGGTCATATTGCACAGACGATCAAACATGGCAACATTTCCCATCTTAACTTTTTGGCGCCAATTTTTTAGTTTTTCCGCGAATGCATGAAGATGATCTTGGAAGTGAACAAGATTGGATTGTTTGCCCTGAAGTTTCAAATTTAGCAAATTCAGATGCTCACAAACATCAGCTAAGTAAGCGAGACGCTTCTGAAAGTCTCCTTCATTAAAAAGTGCAAGGAAATCATTTTTCCCTTGAGCTTTCAAAAACGTTTGGATCTCATCCTTCAACTCGAAAACACGGTTGAGTACATTACCCTTCGACAACCAGCGTACGGAAGTGTAGAAAAGAAGAACCTCATTATCTGAGTTCATTACCTTGCAGAGTTCCTTGAATAAACGTGTATTCAGGGCTCCAGACTTAACATAGTTAACAATCTTTATGACCAATTCCAGTATTTTCAATAACCCTTACGGCAACGTCTTGCTGGCAAGAGCATATCGATGGATCATGCAATGGACACCTGCGGCATGTGGGGCAAGCTCCTTGACCTTCTTCTGAAATCCAGATTTCTTGCTAAGCATTGCAGGAGCTCCATCGGCGCAAACCCCTCAAAGTTTTTTCCACTGCAAGTCACCAGATTCAAAAAACGCCTTGATTTTAGCCATGATATCATCACTTTTGGTAGTAGTTTCCAAGTCACAGCAGAAAAGAAACTCCTCCTTTAAATCGCCAGTAGAGCATACGTACTTCACAAACACCAACAGCTGCGCTCAGGAACTGACGTCCGTAGATTCATCGAGTTGAATTGCGAATAAAGGAGATTGTTTTATTTCTTCCAGAACTTGCTCTTTCACGTCTTCGGACATATGGTCAATTCGTCTTTGCACAGTGTTGTTTGATAATGACACTTGCCGCATTTTCTGTTCACTTGCTTCCCCAAGAACCAAATTCACCATTTTCAGCATGCTAGGTTTGAGGTTAGATTGGGAAGCCCTGGTTCAAGCAGTCACTTGTCAAGAAAATCAAAATTTTAGAAGATGAAAATATCTGACAGTTGAAATAAGTTAGCCATCCTTGAAGTTCATTGCGCGATTCAAAACAACTGTGTCGAATTTCAGGAGTCTAATTCTCGAAGAAGTTTCAGAAGTATGCAAATTTCGCAATGAATATGACAAATCTCGAAAACTTTCTCAGACAGACGTATTTGATATTGTAAACAAAAAGGG
This sequence comes from Aedes koreicus, assembly GCA_024533555.2. NCBI lineage: Eukaryota > Metazoa > Arthropoda > Insecta > Diptera > Culicidae > Aedes > Aedes koreicus. The sequence continues at coordinate 183,917 of JAHHFK020005381.1, forward strand.
AAGTAAGATTCAAATGTTGATTTCTCCAAACTCTCAGCAGCATCACGGAAAGTAGCATCACCATCATGTTAGGGACAAGTTGTTCTATTTTTAAGTGGCCCTAGTTTGCATGAAAGTGCTAAGGGTTTCAAAAGTTTAACGTTTGAATCTTACTTCCCCTCTTTGTTTGCAACATCAGATACGTCTGTTTGAAAAAGTACTCGAGAATTATGAGCATTTTTTAAAACCCAATGCTCAAAATTTCGGAAGTTTTCAAAACTCAATAGTTCTCAAGGGCAGCAGGGTAAATGCACCCTTCTTTTTGGGGAAATGCTCCTTAAACTTTGGAAAAATGCTCCTTAGATGCGTTTGCCCGGTATAATGCAATCGGTGGTATTTACCTTCTGGTTAGCGCTTGCCGGTTGTTTTGACGGGTCTTAAGTTTCTTCAAGATTGTATAGCGGAGCTTCGCTCTACAATCTTTGAGGTAGTTTTGACGGGTTTAAATTTCATTTTGACGAGTCTTAATTTCATTTTGAAGAGTCTTAATTTTGTTTTGACGACTCTTAAATTCAGAAACTTAAAACCCGTCAAAACTATACAATCTTGAAGAAACTGAAGACCCATCAAAATACCCGGCAAGCGCTAACCAGAAGGTTAATACCTCCGATTGCATTATACCGGGCAAACGCCTCTAAGCAGCATTTTTCCAAAGTTTAAGGAGCATTTCCCCAAAAAGAAGGGTGCATTTACCCTTTGCCATTCTCAAGCGTTCTGTTTTTTGATGATCTGGTTTAAAATATTGTTGTGGAGCTCTGTGTGGCGGTGCATGCGAGTTGTGCGTCTTGTAAGAAGAAATCTCGGCAACTTATTCAAAACGACGTATATGATTTTGTAAACATAGAGGGGAAGTAAGATTCAAAACAAATGATAAATCCCAAGTAACATTGCTAACACCATCCTGCTTTATTAAGTTTTATCAAAGTTTTATGAAACCAACTAGAAATCAATTTGGTTTTATTATGGCACCAAGAGATGCCAATAAGTTTCATATTTTAGTCAGGTTAATGAGAACCTACACAGCTTGCTTACAAAGACCTTAAAACCTTGTTTCTCAAATTCCTTTACTCCTATAAAAAGTTTTATTTTGACTTTTTTAACTCGTCAAATGCTGTTTTGAAATGCCGTTTTAGGACTCATTGATATTATTTTATTATGGTCAGTTGAAAAAGCATTTTAAAACCATTTTGCCTCGGGTAAAAGCATTAAACGGCAAATTAGCATTGAAGGAAGTCACCATAAGACCAAATAGTTTTATAGTAGTCATTGCGAAGCAAAATTGGCTTTATGGCAAAACTGTGAGTTTTTTCCAATCGCCATATTGAAATATAAGAAATAATTTAAATGTGGAAAAAAAATGCATGAAATTTTCAATGGTATGCAAATAAACTGTAGATCGGAGATTAATTTCGGCATTCTTTTAGATAATCTCATCAAATTCCAAGCAGTTTTCAGGAAATTCATGATTAATTTATCGAATATATTTGTTTTAATTTGGTTTATATTATTGAAAATTCACATAATTTCTTGGGTGCATTAATTTTCGGCTCTTATTGTACCAATATTCACCATAAAAATATATGCGCATATAATTTGGAGCAAAATATGCTGTAGAAAACACAACTTGCTTGGGATATTTTGCTATCAAACAAAATTTTCCGCAAAACTAGACCTTTTTTTACTGCTAAATGAATCAGAAGAGCACAGAATCGAACAAAGCAGAACAACAAAAGCCAACTTCGATTTCACAGTGAAGTTGGACAGCGATGGCCATTTGGCCACATTCTGGTTTTCATGGCAGCCAATAGGTTTCATGAAGGTTCTCAAATGGTCATAACATCTTTCACTAGAACATTTTCAAAATCTTTATGTTCTTATAAAGGTTTCATCAACTTGTTTTCACAACCGTCTATAGAGTGGGCCATTTTGTAAAAATTTTGGCTTTAAAGAAGCATAGACGAGGTGTTGGTAGACAAAACAGTCTCGAATATAATTTTATCAACAGAGCCAGGAGGAGTAGCCGTATATTGAATAAAACTAAAATGGTTACTTGGGATGTAATTGTAAAGCAAATACTAGATTTGTCATACATTTGGCCAAATATCGCTAAAATCAGGTCTTTTGTATAAAAAATTGCAAACAATTTCGTTGTCTACGCTTGCTTTGGCTTGCAATTGAACTAGGGGAACTTTTACGCGTCTGTTAAAATTCATTTTCTGTGTTGCCCATAGTCGCTAATAAGTGACACTTCAGCTCCTATTCAGAGCTTCATGGTTGAGTGCCAACGCTATTTGAATTTTTAACTTCAAGCTGTTAAATATTTCATTATAAAGTAGTCTTTTGATTCTCCGCCGAACGGTTCTTCAATTTTGAAAGAAATTTTGAACGCTTGTCAAAAGTGGCGCCCATTTAAAAAAAAAAGGGCCAGTTAAACCAATATTAATGGGAACATTTTTTAGCCTACTCTTTCTCTGGTACTTTGTTTTGCTTCTTAAGCAGCTTTAAAGTTCGACGCAAACATTCATTGATATTTATGAAATTATAAAGTGGGTTTTATTAAAAAAAAAAGCTGGATCAGTGCATCTTGATGTGTTTTTATTTGCTTTTGAATCAAATGAAGCAACTGTTGCTGTTTGATATGTTTTTTTTTAATGCCAACATTTTGAACTTGTTAGTTTGAGCTCAGCGAATGAAAGGAGACATTAATGTGCTGAGAAATAAAGCTTGTCCACGTTAAATTTTGGACACGAAAATTATAACAGCAAAACAAAAAAAATTACACAAAATTCAACAAAACCGATGGTTTATTTCACAATAATAGACAATCAAATGTTAATCCTTCTATCTGTAAAATACTCGAATTTCTGTGGTCACCCGCCATCAGGTTCCGTACGGTATCCTCAGATGCGCCCGCCGTTACGATTCTCCATCTTCTCTTGAAATCATCGCTTTCTTCTTAGTTTCGGAGAGTTTCCGCTTAACTAGAGCCCAGTACTTCTCTATTGGGCGAGGTTCTGGACAGTTTGGTGGATTGACTGTTTTTGGCACGTATTTGACCTCTTGTACCTTATACCATTCCAGGACGGCTTTCGCATAGTGACAAGTGGCCAAAACAGAGCTGAAAAGTCGCACCTTCTGATAAACAGTAGCAACCGCTTTCGCCAACATACTTTCTCGTACACATTGTTATTGATAGCGCCGGTAGTGACGAAACTTTTCGATTTTCGACCACAACTACATATGGCATGTCAAATTGAAAACTTATTCGGGAATTTGGACACCTTCTTTGTCCGGATATTCTCGGCAACGGCGTTTCTTTGCATTGCGGTGTAAAAAGCCAGACCCGGAAGCCGTATAAAGCCTTCGAATACGTATGTTTCGTCGTCCGTTATGATACAAGAAAATGTTTGCATAAAATTGGTGTAAAGCTCCTTCCTCCTACGTCTTTTTGCAGCGAAACTTTGCTTGTCATCACAGTTGGGCACCTTTTTCACTTTGTACACCTTCAGTCTATGCCTCTGTTTCACTTTTGGGACGAATAATTTTGACTCTCAACTTTGCGAACCACGTTTCGCACAGAAAGATTGGGAGTTTTCTGAATAAAGCTCGATTCAAAGTAAATCTGGACCGACGGTTTAATACACGACTGCGTCCCTGGTGGTTAGAACAAAAAACGTTTGAGAGACATTTGGTGATGTTTTATTGACGAAAAGATTGGTGAGAAGTTTTTCTCGATTGATCGAAGCATCTCGAAATTACGGTTTATAGAACTGGAGAAAAGAAAATGAATTGTTCACAAAAATCTAGAGAATCCCTCGTGGTCTGCCTCAAAAATAGCAAAAGTGTTTAAATTCACAAAGTCAACGGTGTGACTCGTAATGAAATGTTACAAGGATACTCTGAGTGTGGATAGAAAGACCACGATTACTATACGAACGAGTTTTGACGAAATTTGATGGCTGTATTTTAATGGATGACGAAATATATGTCAAAATGGATTATAACAAATCCCCGGACAAACATTTTACCTGGCAACTGGTCGTGGGGATGTCTTTTACAGGTATAAATTTGTTTTTGCTGATAAGTTTGCTCGGAAACTAATGATTTGGCAAGGGATCTGCAGTTGAGGCCTTAAAACCAAGATTTTCATCACATCTCACACAATGACGTCGAAGGTTTACATTAAAGAGTGTCTTCAAAAGCGGATTTTACCCTTCATTCGGCAACATAAGACCAACGTTATGTTTTGGCCGGATCTAGCTAGCTGCCACTACTCTAAGGAGGTACTAGAATGGTATGCTGCAAACAATGTTAATTCCGTCGCAAAAGAGATTAATCCTCCGAATTGTCCTGAGTTCAGACCGATCGAAAAATATTGGGCAATTGTCAAGCGAAAACTTCGAGGATGCGGTAAAGAAGTAACAAATGCACAACCAATGCGTTTAAAGTGGAATAAGTTCGCCGGTACAGTGTCACCAGCGACTGTGCAGATCATGATGGAATTGATCACAAGTAAACTGTGACAGTTCGGTTGAAACGGTGAAATGTAATAACTTGTTATATATCGTTTGAAAGCTGAATTTGTTTGAAGTTTTGATAAACCATGTATGTTGTTTAATTTTTGAGTTATGATCACGTGATCACACTTCCAAATTTACTTTGAATCGGGTTTTAATGGCTGCCACCTTCTTGTCCATTTGTTGGGAACATACTCTTCGATTTGTTCCACTTCTAACCTTCTGATCCTTGGATGCTTGTTCCTTGGCAAGATCGCGTACCGATGAATTCGGATTTGGCTGCCATTCGTACAAAATGCGTTTGCACACTTCCACTTGATTCGACGCCATTTTACTGAATGTAACAAGACGTGGACGTGTACAGGAATATTTGCATCCTTCTTTAAACTTTCAGGAATAAGAAAGTTTCTCAATTTGATATTCAACGTACGAATGAGAACAAAAATTAGCCGATTTGAGCCATTGAAATTGATGACAAAGATGAATTCAACATGCTCGATGATTATATTCAGAAACATAATTATTTTGTTCGTTCAGTAAATTGTTATTCAATCTATAGTAGCAACTGACTGCTTCCATGTGGGTTTTAATGAGTGCGATGAACATTAACACACTTAGAAATTATGAATTTTGCACGAGACGTAATTCATGTTTGATAAAAGTCGCGGAACATAAAGAAAGATTTCGCGTAAAATTATGTCTCCTGAAACTGCCACGTACTCAATTCGTCGAAAGATGTGTTTGATTGAGTTTATTTTCTCATCTCTTTCAACTCATTCTTATGTGCTAAAGGACGCTTGCATGTGTCGGTCTCAGGGGACATAATTTTACACGAAATCTTTCTTTATGTTCCTCGACTTTTATCAAACATGAATTACGTCTCGTGTAAAATTCATAATTTCTAAGTGTGTAAATGTTCATCGCACTTATTAAAACCCACATGGAATTTACATGACATTTTGGTAGTATATATAAACAATTGATTTTTCACTGATGCAAAACAAAACACGCCTTCAAACTTATCTTGCTAAGTTACATACGATCGAAAAATAGCATGTACATGGTGGCAACGATTGCTTGTTAGTAAAATAAATGTTCATAAAAACTCTCGAATAAAAATCAGCAAACGCTTTGTTTCCTCTAAACTTACATTTTATTAATAAGAAATTACATGTTGAGCTCAAACCTCTCACATTTTGCTTTCATGGGTTGCCGTAGATGTTTTTTAAACGCTTCGTAACTGGCGCCGACTGTTTCTTGAGACATGCTGTCCCAAATATTCCCCGTAAACACAAAATTGCATATATATATATATGTAGTATATATGAGTGGCGATTACTTACTTGCGTCCATTTATGACCTTCTGTGCATCCAATGTTACTGAGCATGAATTCTTATGCAAATAAATCCAAAGGATTAAGATCTGACGATGAGGCAGGCCTTTCTTGTCATGATGTTAAACGGGGAAAATTTTGGCGGCATCACTCCTGTGTTGCTTCCTGTTGAATAGAAGGGGCAACATCCTGTTGAAAACAGTAATTTCGGCCTGGAGTCAATTTCGAAGCATGAATTGATAAGTGATTCTTCAATCTGAAACCCAATCAGCCTGAATCGTTCGACCAACCTCAACTGAAGGAAGCGCTCGCGTAATTCCACTTCCATCGCAAACTTTCAACACCTGTAACGGCAATTTACTGCAGGCACTGTCACCCATCGCCACTCCAACCCACCAACGAGTGACTTCACTGGTTTTCAGTTTGCGTAGGCAGTAAGTGACGAACCTTTCACAACCTCAAAATTAATATCGCATCGATAAATAATTACCATAAGCACTGCGTCTCCATCTCGCTCTAGCAATCGTGATTCGTGCCAGCCACCGCAGGCAGCGGCTATCCCACTCCATCCATCCACGCCAGTGTTAATTTTTATGACTCGACCGAACAGCAAACCTAGGATCAACCAACTTCGGGCTTCGGGCGCGAAGTCAGAAAGAAGACCAACCACCCCCCGTGGATCGAGTTTTGGATCGCCCGGTAGAAACCTGCCGGTTCTGAATGGGTTTCGTGCTGCACACCACTCCGGCCGGTCTGTTCAATTTGAGTGGAATGCTGCTGCTAGTGCTGCATTCGAACTTGTTTGTATGTTTAAGGCCAATAAAGCGTTCGGTATTCGGCCGGCAGGGGTCCCCTTTCTTGGTGTGTGCAAGCATTGCGTGTGACATTTCTTGTGTACAGCTCTCCTTCCACGGACAATTGCACCACCGGCCACAGGTATTGACAGTTTCATAGGTCGTCGCTATAGTGATAAAGATAATTTATGGGCTCTTGGACCTCGGATGGGTCGATTCAGCGAGCGCTCACACACACTCACACTGTCAGCACTCATTCAGCTGGTTCGTTTGACTGACGTCTTTACCGCACCGCTGCCCACCGCAGCATCGGATTCATGTTGAAAAATCGATAAACAAAACGTTTTTTTTTTTTCGTTTTCCTTCTCGATCGAGGAATTAATGAATGTACAAATTAATCAGAGATAATAACGACCCTGATCTGCCTGCCTGGTTGGACTGCTGCTGCTGCTGGTGGTGGTGACTGCCATTCACCTATTGAGCCGATGTGCGGAGGGATTAAATCCAGCTGGAAGCTGATCCCCAATCGTATTGCCATTTGCATAATTTACTACTTGTGAATCGATAATGTGAAATTTTATTCCAAAACGTCTGTCATAATCCCTCTGGCATAGTATGTTTTCTCTCTTTATTTTTGTTATTTCTTCTAAACGTAGTCACTCGATCGAAAACCACGCGGTTCAGCTGCGATATGAATCATAACTCAATCAACTCTCCCGTGTCGATCGGATTCGGTTCGAACCCGAGGTTGTAGGTTAAAATCTCGACACATTTGCTATCGAGAGTTGATAGGTGTGTGACGTTTTGGAATTTGTTGTCCAGATTCATTCATGAATGTCTCGGCTCGGATTACGCGCTGCTGTCGGATGTCCAAGTTGGAGCATGATTCTGCAGTTTCGATTGGACTTGGGTGGTTGGGATGCGATTAACACGTGTTAACCTGCGGAAATATGCTAATTGAGCGCGATGGATGGTATTTGAGTTTGAGGGTTCATTTTTTGGGATATTTGTTATTAAGTCAAGCCTTAGTTTATTATCGAAATGCAGTGGTTGTTGGATGACATCTGGAGTGAGAAACTTGCAAGGATAAAGTTAACGGCTTCGTATAACTTACTGTCAGTAAAAAGCTGTTTATATTAGACATGGTGTGGTATCCTCAGTACATTTCTATACAAAATAGTCAAAAGGTCGAAAGTAACATTTGTAAACAATGACTTCTAGCGTATTTTTCTGGGATTTGCTTGCTCCCAAAAACAAAATAGCAACAGAAACAGATACAGGGAGTTATTACCTTCCCGTCGGCAGTGGATATAGATGTTAGCAATCTGGCATTTCCAAGATATTAACGTTTTAAGTCATTGTTTACAATTGTTACTTTCGACCTTTTGACGATTTTGTCTAGATTTCTTCAAAATTAGGCTCACGCGCTGCTTAAGTTATATTTTGCTAAAATCTATATATATTTTTATAAAAGGAATTGATACGGTCTTCAACTTAAGGTTGCAAAGATGCAGACAACAGACAACGCAGAACACTCAGTGAATCAGTAGGGAAAATTCGGGTTGCGAAAAGTTCCACTGGCTGGAGCGAGAATCGAAACCTCACTTCGTGGCACTTTTGATGCCGCTATCTGCAACACATTAAAAAAAATAATGAATGTTAATAGGTGCGTAAAAGTACCCTAGTTCAATTGACAAGTAAACCTAAACATCGAAATTGTTTCGAATCCAGCCTGCAATAGTCCTGATTTATGTGACATCTCGCCTTAATTCACATGGAGTATTGTATGGATTTATGCCAAATCAAGCGTTACAAATATGTTCAATATATATGACAGAAAAATATTTTTCCAACTGTACATGATGCCGACAAAAAAAGGGAAAAATAACAAAAAACAACAAACAATAAAAAAATAGAAACATATTCAAGCCTTATATGGCACAATTCCACAAACATGAGTTCGAAATGATTTGGTGTCGTCGTTTCGGTTTCACGTGACTTTTAAGCTGAGGCTGGTTTCTCACACCATGGAGACGACCTGGACGCTACATATCGAACCCATCAGCACAAGGGCCAGGACCAACGACGCCGTTTGGAAATGATACCTCAAATTGAGCTGAGAGTGAGCAAAAAGATAATTGATAATTGAGAATAGATTTCGGTGGTTTGAATTGTAAATTTCCACTATTTTACCACACCACTTTAGATGATAGATGATCGTTTTACCACTCCATAGTATGCATTAGTTTACATTGGAAAAGCCCCAAATTAACGGGGAACCCAAAAAAGAGAAAAGATTTTTTGGCGGGGGGGTTAAAAATGGGCGGGCCCCAACCAAAAAAAAAAACAAACCGGCCGCGGTTTTTCTGCGAAGTTGAAGAAGAAAAGTGCGTAAAAATGATCTCATATCCAATAATTCGTGGCTCTCTTTCCATCTGTATTCCACTCAAAATTGAATCGTTTTCATTTCAATTTTGTCATAAATCGAATCAATCAAATTTGAGTCAATCTTGTTACAATTGACATGAAGAAAATTCATCATCATCCATCTGATTCAAATCGACGTTATCAATCGTTACAAGATATACCCCACTCAAGTAACAATTTTAGTTTTATTCCAGCCGTATAGCATTCTTCCCGGCTTTGTTGATAAAACTACATTCAAAACTATTTTGTCTATCAACAACTCCTCTATGCATCTTTAAAGCCAAAATTTGTACAAAATGGCCCACTCTATAGACGGTTGTGAAAACAAGTTAATAAAACCTTTATAAGAACATAAAGATTTTGAAAATGTTCTAGTGAGAGATGTTATGACCACTTGAGAAGCAAAATATCCAAAGCAAATTGAGTTTTTTATCAGTTTTTTAATCATATACGCATTTAATTTTGTGGTGAATATTGGCACGATAAGAGCCGAACATTAACGCGCCTCGGAAATTATGCGAGTTCACAACAACAAACAAAAAAATTTAAACAAAAATATTTGATAAATTAATCATGAATTTCTTGAAAATTGATGAAATTCAATAAAGTTATCTAAAAAATGCAGAAATTGGTCTCCGATCTACAGTTCATTTGCATTACATTTAGAATTTGGTGCATTAATTTTTCCCTATTTCAATTATTTCGTATATTTCAATATGGCGATTGAAAAAATAAATCATACTTCTGGCATAAAGCCACATTATCTTCGTAATGACTACTTTAAATCTATTTGGTTATTTGGTGGCTTCCCTTAATGCCAATTTGCCGTTTAATGCATTTACTTGATTCAAAATGGTTTTAAAATGCTTTTTCAACTGACCATAATAAGATAATATGAATGAGTCCTAAAACGGCATTTCAAAACAGCATTTTATGAGTTCATAAAGTCAAAATAAAACCTTTGATAGGAGTAAAAGGAATTGAATAAAAAACGAGGTTTTAAGACCGTTGTAAACAAGCTGTGTAGGTTCCCATAAACCTGACTAAAATATGAAACCTATTGGCAGCTCTTGGTGTCATAATAACACCAAATTGATTTCTAGTGGCTTTGATAAAACCTTAATAAAACTTAATAAAGCAGGATGGTTTTGGCAATGTTACTTGGGCAATATGTGTGACTCAACTTTTGTATTTGACATGTAATCTTCAAATGGAATGTGCACAGTCAGTTAATAATGTAATGTGCTGGATATTCAGGACGCGATTTGAAATCTTAGCGAAGAAAAAAAAATTCAAATTTGCTTCGGTCTATTTTGATTACACCTGAGGATGAATCTCATTGAAATCACAATCAAAATATATTCAAAATCCTATAAAATTTTCAGAAACGCCAAGGATGTAGAAGATGACTAGCAGAAGATTCGATCCTAAGTAAGATCATGCAGAACATTCTGATAAATATTCACTCGGAATCTTTGGAAACATAATCAGAATTTTCTTGAGAAAAAATTACATGATACGATCGGAGTCTGAAGTAAAGTTTATAAATTTGTCGTATTACACTTATTGCAAATGATTGCATATATATATAATTGGTTGTTTGTTTGTCATTCGATCGCTGCTTTTGTCTGACAGTGTTGTGTTTAAGTTAGGAAGTATATTCGGTGAACTTCAGTGAAGTTCCGATAATTTGTTTGAAGTACCGAGATCTTCAGAAAAGGCCAGAGAACTTCAGTGAATTGGGGGTGACCCCGGCGTAGTGGTTAACATCATTACCACTCACGCCAAAGTCACTACTTCGAATCTCACCCCCAGACAAGTTACGAAAATACCCACAAAGGTATTGAATGACTAAGACGGGAGACGAACCACACCAGGGCTGAAAATCTCGATAAAAAAAAAAAAAAAAGAAACATCTGTGAAGGCCGAAAACTTCAGCAAAGCATCGAGAAGTTGAGTGAAGCCCAGACAAATCTAGAATATTTTAGTGAAGTCTGGAGAGCTTCAGGGAATCTTCGAGATACTAAGAAAAAGTTAGTAAACTTCAAAAATATGGAGTCAGCAAAATTCCAAGTATAACATGGAATTCCCGATATCTCCAGTGAAGTTCCATAAACTTCAAGGATGTCCCTTGAATGACAGTGAAGTTCCAAGAACGTCAATGAAGTCAGAAAAGTCCCGGGAATTTAATTGAGATCCGGTGAACTTGGAGCAATCCCAGGAAGTCCCATAAATTGCAAAAATCTATCTCGGATAGAATTTCAGAAACCTCCAGAAGTTTAAAGATCCGTCTCTTTAGGGGCTATTCATAAACCACGTAGACTTGTCTAGGGGGAGGGGTGGGGGGGACTGGGTTTGACCAAAGTCTACGCTCCATACAAAATTTAAAAAAAATTGTATGGAGAAAAGTCTAGGAGCGGGGAGGGGGGTCTGAGATTTTCAAAAATGAGTCTATGAGGTTTATGAACAGGCCCTAAATTAAAAAAAAAATCCTAGAATTTCAAAGAAGTTCCGTTAACTTCCCAGAACTTCAGGAAAGTGCTGAGAACATTATTGAAGTCCGCAGATCTTCAGGGACGCCTTGATAATTTTAGAAAAAAATAGTACACTTCAAGGAAGTCTTTGAGAACTTCAGAAAAGTTTCAAGCATTTGAGAGAAATCCAGTGAACTTTATTGAAGTCCTTAGATTTTCAGTGAAGTTTGGAGGACTTCAACTAAGTTCTGAGATCTTCAAACAAGTCCCGAGAATTAAAGTACGGCCCAGAATTTTTTCGAAAAACCCATAGAACGTCAGAAAAGTGCCGTGAAATACATGAAAGTGTTTGTATCTGCAGTGAAGTTCCAAGGACATCAGGGATGTTTGTTGAATTACAGTTCAACTCAATGAAGTGCTGAGAGCTTCAGGAAAGTCCTGAGAAGTAAACTTCAGCGAATCCCAGGAAATTTCATTGAATTACAGAGAACTTCAGTGAAGTCTTGTGAACTTTAGTTAAGTCCCATACATTTCAGATAACTCCCTAAAATTTCAGATAACTCTCTATAAATTCAGTAAAATTCAGAGAAGTTCTGAAAACTTCAGAAAAGTTCCGAGAACTTCAGGAAGTTCCGAGAACTTCAGGAAGTTCCTAGAACTTCAGGATGTTCCGAGAACTTCAGAAAAGTTTCCAAAACTTCAAACAAGTTCCGAGAACTTCAGCAAGGTTTCGAGAATTTCAGGAGGTTCCGAAGTTTTAAAAACTTCAAGAAGTCCCGAAACTACAAATAAATCCTCAATACTTCAGAGAAGTCATCGAATCTTCAGAGAAATTCTCTGAACTTCAGAGAAGTCTTCAGAACAACAGATTATATAATGGAACTTCAGAAAAGTTCTCAGAACATAAAAAAGAAACACCAGATATGTTCACGGTACTTCAGAGAAGTTCACAAATCTTCACAAAATTTTCATGATTTTTGAGAAGTCCTTGGAACTTCACAGAAGTCCTCGACACTTCAGAGGAATGCACGGAACATTAAGGAAGTCCTCAGAACTTCAGATTAGTTCTCGGAACTTCAGAGAAGTCATCGGATAAGATGAAGAGATTAATTTTAGATAAATTCAGGGAACTTCAAAGAAGTTCACAGATCTTCAGATAAGTATTCGGAGCTTTAAAGAAGTCCATGGAGCTTAAGAACTTCAGAGAAGTCCTTGGATCTTAAGAGACAATTTTTAGAGAAATTCACGGAACATCAAATATGTTCACGGATCTTCAGAAACCTTCTGGAAACTTCAGAGAAGTTCTCGGAACTTGAGAGAAGGTCACAAAACTTCAAAGGAGTTCACGGAACTTCAGAGAAGTTCACGGGTTTTCAGAGGTGTTTATCGAATTTTAAAAGTTCACGAAACTTTATAGAATTTATCCGTACTTTAGAGAAAGTTCACTGAACTTTACAAAAGATCACGGAACTTCAGAGAAGTTAACGGAATTCCAGAGAAATCATTGAAACTTCAGAGAAGATTACAGAGAAAATCTCCTGAAACTTCAGAGAACTTACGGGAGATTTTAGGGAAACTAACGAGAGATTTTTAGAGAAATTCACAAAACTTCTGATAAGTTCACCGAATTTCAGAATCGTTCTCGAAACTTCACAGAAGTTCTCGGAACTTCACAGAAGTTCATGAAACTTTAAAGGAGTTCACGGAACTTCAGAGAAGTAGACGGGTTTTCAGAGGTGTTTATCCACTTTAAAAAAGTTCACGGAACTTTGAAGGATTTAACCATACTTTAGAGAAGTTCACTGAACTTCACAAAAGATCACGGAACTTCAGAGAAGTTAACGGAATTCCAGAGAAATCATTGAAAATTCAGAGAAGATTACGGAGAAATTACGGGAACTTACGGGAGATTTTAGGGAAACTAACGAGAGATTTTTAGAGAAATTCACAAAACTTCTGATAAGTTCACGGATTTTCAGAATCGTTCTCGAAACTTCAGAGAAGTTCTCGGAACTTCACAGAAGGTCATGAAACTTTAAAGGAGTTCACGGAACTTCAGAGAAGTAGACGGGTTTTCAGAAGTGTTTATCCACTTTAAAAAAGTTCACGGCACTTTGAAGGATTTAACCGTAGCTTAGAGAAGTTCACTGAACTTCACGAAAGATCAGGGAACTTCAGAGAAGTTAACGAAATGTTAGAGAAATCAGTGAAACTTCAGAGAAGATTTAACCAGAGAGGATTTAACCGTACTTTAGAGAAGCTCATTGAACTTCACAAAATATCACGGAACTTCAGAGTTCATTGAACTTCACAAAAGATCACGGAACTTCAGAGAAGTTAACGAAATTCTAGAGAAATCAGTGAAACTTCAGAGAAGATTTTGGAGAAAACCTCACGAAATTTCAGAGAACTTACGGGAGATTTTAAGGGAACTCACGGGAGATTTTTGGAGAAATTCACATAACTTCAGAGAAGTTCACGGATATTCTGAGAAGTACACGAAACTTTATAGAAGTTCTTGGAACTTCAGAAAAGTTCATGGAACCTTATAAAATTTCACGTTAATTTAGAGTAGTTCATGGTACTATAGAGCAGTTTCACAGAACTCTGGAAAAGTTCACGGCATTTTAGAGAACGTTCACGAAACTTTAGAGAGACTCACGGATCTTCAATGCAGTCCTTGGAACTTCAGAAAAGTTCACGGAACTTCAGAGAAATTTACCACGAAACATCCAAGGGATATCACGGAATTTCAGAGAAGTCCTCAGATCTTCTGATTGATTCAGTGATCTTCAGAGAAGTCTTCAGAACTTAAGAGAGATCTCAAGATCATTGATATGCTGAAGGTCTTTGAAATAATCTCTAATCAACCTGGTAACATAAAAAACATCAGCGATACGTGACTTGAAATGATGATACACACAAGATCTTCAAACTAATTCCTGATCGTTGCGAAGTCTTAAGAAAGAGTTCAAAGAACTTTTCCAAGATCTTTGATATCCTCAACCTCTATGAAATAATTGCTGGGCAATCTGGTATCATGAAACAATATCTGAAAAGCGTGATTGGAATTGATGGTTCATCATCATCTTTATGGCTTTTTTACGTCCCTCAACTTAGTGTTCTAGATGCACTTCCTCCCATAGTAGCACACTTGTTGCAAACCAGTAAAAGTTACTTCAATGTGACTCAATTAGGTCACAATGAAGTTGTTGCAACTAATTGTGACGATTTGGTGTTGCTTGGGTCAGTTATTGATTGAGAGTATTCCATGCCATGTAACAGTTTTACTTAAGTATGATTGTGTGGCAAGTAAAAGCCACCTTTAGCATGGTTTTGCGTTGTAGCTGCGCTTTTTCTGACTGAGCTAAGGAAGGACTTTGATGGTTAGAATACTGTAGTAAATAATACTTGCTAAAAAAACCAATTCGATTAGGACCAGCCTTGCAGTAAACGACAGTAAAGGTCGTGCGGTGCACCAAAAGGAACTCATTCTACCTATAGTTACTACATGTTGCAACGTTGTACTGAATTTCCACCTTAATAGACATTTGAAGTCTATCGGGTTTACATTCGATTTTCCAACTGTCCCTAGTTTAAGCAACCACGAAGACCACAAGTTCACGCACATAAAATCTTCCTATTCTCCCGGCAACGGACTCGTAAATCTTCATTTATAGACATTAAAAATTCTAGGACCTTCGAAAGCAGAAAAAAAGCAATCCCCTCTATCATAAACATCACTTGCGGCACCAGAGCAGACCTCCGAAGCAGCTGCCCGTCTTCGAGGAACACGAACCCAAACATGCATTCAATTTTCCACTTTATTACAACTCTGCTCCGATGGCCTGTTTAATTAGGAACAAGGTCGCGTTCCCTCTCCCTTCCTCCTCCGTACAGCGCTCTTCCTCTCTCGATTAGGTATTGATTTTGACAGCTGTTTGTTTACTTTCCTAAACCTCACTTGGGAAGACGTTAATTAAGAAACCTTTTCAGAACGAGAGAGAAAGAAAAGTCACAAACCGCAAACTTATGGCCAAAGTAGCGTCAACAACGGAATCGGCCACGCCATTCCGAAGGAATGGAGGGTCGGAGATGGGAAAAAAAAATGATTTATTTAAGCTGCGCTGTGTACAAACTTCCTTCTCCAGGTAGCATGTTGTTCCGTTTGACGTTCAATAGAAGAAGCTAAAATAGGGAAAGGGAGTTTTGTTTCTCGGAAGAAGCAACCGCAGCCATTCACACAGCTCCGCAGAAGACGTCGCCGTCGACGCCGGGCAAAAGGTTTTTAATTTTCCATACAATTTTTGACAGTTATTGTGTAAAATGGGGCGTTCCCTGTGCTTGAAGACCCCTTGGGAATTCCGTCATCTGCATCGTGAAGGATCGGAAGGCTGTAATTTCGGTGATTTCCGTGTCGCCCTGCCGCACATAAGAAGGGTTTAATTTCGGTAAGTGCCGTTCAATTATGGTGGCATTTTGGATTTTGACGGAAGCAAAATGGTTGGAAATATTCTGGCGGTGACATTTGCCCGATCAAAGAAGACGACGATCGGTCACGCCACCATCGCGCACTGAACAACCCTTTCGCCTTTCGTGATCGGAGCGTACCTACCAATCGAAATCGATTCCGTTGAAAGTGGAAAAGCCATAATTGTAGCCACCCAGCGAAGAAATGGAAAACCGATTTGCGTTTAAAACGTTGATTGGTATTCTAACGTTCGTGGGAGGAGCGGAGAGGGGGAGCAATAAAATGCATCAAAACGATGGACGACGTAATTTAAACTGACAAACGACATGCTGGATTTATGAACGAGCGTGAATTGGAGCCCTGGCGTGTGGCATGAGGCGGAGGGAGGGGAGAAAAAAAGAAGAACATTCACGGTAGCGAAATGTTTTGTTGCGAGCACGTACATTTTGACAGCTTTGGTGGTCGCCATTTTTTGTTTTCTCGAATGGGGTTCAAAAGCGTGCGCCAACAACGTAACACTCACACACATGTGACCGAATTCCCACCCGGCAAGCGAAGGCCAGGCCCGTGGAAACCTAAAACAAATAATTGAAAAAAGACCGAACCCGGGAAACAAGGTATTAAATTTTAAAATTGAAAATAAATTCTCGGTGCACCGCCGTCGAGCGGACGGGACGCGGGAGTCTTTTGGCTGGGCTCTCAAGCAATTGATGGCCATAAATTTCCGTGGGCCCGGTACGCGCGGTAGCCAGCTCTCTTGTTCGGTTCGGAAAACAATAAAACAAGCGCTAAATGGGATGTCATTTGTTGTTTCGGACAGGGGCGCCCGATGGACAAAATTTGGATCTCACTGAGAATGGGTTATTGGGCTCGGTTGACCGCGGGGAGGTGTGCGATAGTGTGCACCCTATTTTGTCGATTGGCAACTGACGTGTGAGATCGTCGGTGGGAAATCGATTTTTCCCGTGACGGTGAGTTGAAAGTGTTTTGAGAATCTAAAAAAGGCTTGATTGTTAGATTGAATTTGGAGACAACGTTCGAGAGCTTTGAAGAAAAATTGACTTATCATGTGATCAGCATTAGTTCACTGTCAAACATTTGCAAGAAATCATAAGATTTATTGAACAAACAGAATAATTGTTGATGATAAGCTAGCCATCATATTTTTTCTCATATAAGCAAAAGTCATTTAAGATGTTTACGCATTTAATTGAAACTTAGGCCAAATTACGTTACAGCTACTGGTGTTATATGTCATCCCAGTGTATCCAAATGCTTGACCATGCCAAAAAATTCGAACTGAACATCTAAATTCAACAATTTTTGTTCAAAGAAGGTGGTTTGGCGGCGCAATAAACCTCCCGCCCGTTTTTTTTCTTGTTGTTTTTTGCAGCTCGGCTCTTACTTTTTTTTTTTTGGGAGCAAAAAGGGGGGGGGGGGGGGGGGGGAGTAAAAAAAAAAAAAAAATTTATTGATTGTTGGTTGGGTGCCTGCGTCCCCCCGGGGGGGGGGGGTGGTGGGTTTTGATTCTAAACAAAACATAAAAACTTATAGCCAGCAAGTATAAGTGTCATGTCATGTCGATGCAGAGGTGGAAGCACCACCAGGTGGAAGGGTTATCGCATGAAAAATTGCTAAAATCAATCCATACTTTTTAGTGCATACGTCACTCTAAATATCTGAAATCTCTAAAATCTTAAATAATCTCCTCCGGAAGATTATTTAAGAGTTTTAGACAGTCCTAGCTGTCTCATGAATTTATCTGAAATTATCTAGCTAAAGCACGAGAGCATTATGGTCTGTATCTACATTTAACATCTATAGTAAATCACGGATACACATTTTTCTAATGTTACTATTTATTTCATAAGTTTGAGATACGTTCACAAATTTACTCGATCAAAATTAGCGAACTTTGTGCTCCACTCCTGCCACAAGGGATTGTAGAGACTCGTGAGTGACCTGGTTGGCAGCTCTGGTCCAGATTTGTTGTATATATTTGGCATTTTTAACCTCCTGCTTCTGTCTGAAAAACGCTCGCTTCATAAGAGCCCGATATTTTTCAATTTCGCGTTCTATTGGGCGTATTCAGGACTATTTGGTACGATATATACTTTATTGGTCTCATAACGATCCATCATGGTTTTAGCATAGTTACACAATCCCAAATTGGGCCAAAAGGTGGCTATTATCGTGGCTTCTAAAGAATGGCGGTTATCGTTTTTGCAGACACTCCTTTCGTTTTTGGTTTTACCGGTGGTGATGAAAAACACGAACAAATTTTAGCCCTACAAGGTATTTTTTTAGAATGGCTTTTTTTGTCCTGAAATATTCAGATGTTGCATTTCCGATCAAAGCAGTTTAGAAAATTGTTCCTGAATGTTGTTTAAAATCTTTTAAACGTTAGAACCATCGTCTATAAAGGCCCTTTAAATATATCGTCAAATAATCGCAATACAGTTTTAGAGCGCGTGATTTTGCCGTCAAGTTCTGTTTATCATTTCGGTTGGGGGCTGTTTTGACTTTGTACGAACCTCAGCACTCAATTTTATCGTGATATTTTCGGCTCAACATGTTCTCCATGTGCACATTTCTCATTAACTGCTTCTTCAGAACTTATAAGGCTCGCATCATAATTTTTCCCGAATATTATGCAGATCGATGTACTTTTTTCATTGCAAAACAAAATAGCATTTCTAAAATAATCATATATTATATCTCACAGATTGATTCCCATTCGGAGGTTACTTCCACATATAATCTTTTTTTTTTTCGTCTTTACGTGACTTTTAGCATGTTGCTGATTTGTCAGACCAGTGAGACTTTTTAAGACCCATCAACACATGGGTTGGGACCAGTGATTTTACTTCCCTTCCGAAGTAAGACGAAATCGGAGATTTTTCGCCTTACAAAGTACCAACGGTGCTGACTGGAATTGATATCAGCCCGAATGGGGTGGCTGTTCATAGCATTGATTTTATTTAAAATGTTTTATTTAGTCAAAAACTTCATGAGTAGATGAAGCAAACGTTCGTTTTTTTCGGCGTACGAGTAGTAAAAGATTTTGGAAAAATTTAGGGATTATCGTGTTTTCGACCGAAATTGATATGGGAATGTTCATAAACCACGTATACTCATTTTTGAAAATCTCAGAATCCTTCTCCCCCCCTCGTAGACTTTTTTCCATACATTTTTTTGAAATTTTGTATGGAGCGTAGACTTTGGTCAGACCCACCTCCCACCCCAAAAAAGTCTACGTGGTTTATGAACAGTCCCTATTGAAAGTGTACCAAGGTGCTTTTGAAGAGGTCTTGCTCACTAGTGTGCACAGTTTGAAAGAAACATTGAATTTTGTGCGTTATCTAATGCGCATAAAAGGAATGCCAGATTTTTCATAAATTTATGGGATACTAGCTGAACCCGGTGCGAGCTTTGCTACGCTTGCAACTAAATGAATGAAAATTTAATACAACTGGTGCTATTATGGTTTTTTTAGAGTTTTGTTAAAATATTTTCGTTTGCTTATGTGTGTAATTTTTACAAAATAAAACGTAGGTGAGTGTTTTTAATTGTAACCCTGGGATCATTTCTTTCTACCATACTTTTCTACCAGAGAGTGGAGAGATCTCAAACCAACATAAAAATCCTGTCTCCTTATGCCAAATTTGGTTCCCTTTGCTTGAGTGGTTCTCGAGTTATGTAGAAATTTGTGTTTCATTTGTATGGGAGCCCTTCCTTTCAAAGGGAGGAGGGGTCTCAAACCACCTTAGAAACAATTCTTGCCTCTAGAAAACCCCACATGCCAAATTTGGTTCCATTTGCTAGATAAGTTCTTGAGTTATACAGAAACTTCTGTTACATTTGTATGATAGCCTCCCCTTCCTGAAAAGGGAGGGGTCTCAAACCACCATAAAAACATTTCTTCCCTTAAAAAACTCCCACATGCTAAATTTGGTTTCCTTTGCTTCATTAGTTCTCGAGTTATGCAGACATTTGTGTTTCATTAGTCCAAAGAAGGGAGGGGTCTCTTACTATCATAAGAACCTTCCCCGGCCCCAGAAAACTCTCCATACAAAATTTCATGCCGATCGGCTCTGTAGTTTTAGAGTCTATAAGGTTCAGACAGACAGACAGACAGAAATTTATTTTTATATATATAGATTTCATGTAAATTCAAGCCAGACATCGCTGAAAACAGGTCTGTTGTATTAAAGATTGCAGACAATTTCGGTGTTTACGCTTGCTTTGGCTTGCAATTAAACGAGGGGAAATTTAACGCGTCTGTTAAAATTCATAGTTTTTTTCTGTGTGCAATGCCGATCGATTTTCGGAAGAGCATACCTATCAGAAAATCAGAAAAGAGTGTTTCCGCTTTGTTGTGAATTACACTAGTTAGCAAAATAGAAACTTTGTTCGCTCCCGTCGGCATTTCTTATTGAATTTTGTAGATTTTGCATTGCTTTCAGAATTGCTGTTAAACGTCCAGGTTTTCAGAAAAATTAAGTTTAAATTCCCAAAAACACGTATATTGATGAAAAATGTGTTTACCTGTTTACCTGAGCCACATTTGAATGTTGGACTTGGATTTTTTTAGTCAGTCAGTCAGTCAGTCAGTCAGTCAGTCAGTCAGTCAGTCAGTCAGTCAGTCAGTCAGTCAGTCAGTCAGTCAGTCAGTCAGTCAGTCAGTCAGTCAGTCAGTCAGTCAGTCAGTCAGTCAGTCAGTCAGTCAGTCAGTCAGTCAGTCAGTCAGTCTGTCAGTCTGTATGGTGTCTGGATGGAATCATTCTACTTGTTCATCTGAGACGACTCCCATTTAAAAAAAGAAAATTGTCATTTCGTAGTTGCTCTTAAGCGGAGAATTTTGGCTGAGTGCATGATGATTTTTTTTTGTTTACAATTCAAAGTAGGGGAACCAGAATTTTAACTGTGCCTCTGAGGTAAAACGAGCCACCCTGTCTTCGGGCAAATTTTGCTCAAGTTTTCATAAAGTGTTTGTGACAGTATTTACGCTATTCAGGCGTTTCCAATAAAAACAGTTCTCTTTGTTTTCTTTCATTTAAATTATTAAAAAAGTTTGTTTTAGAGAATTTACATGTAATATTAAAGGGATCTATCTTAAGAGTTTTGCTGAGTTTAAATGACAATATTCCTCATGAATATATACGAATCCACCTAAACCGATGTAAGTCTTACGATATGCGAGGAAAAGAAATAATTTTCCATCCCTAATTATCGTTTTTAATATCTGAAGTTCTGTTTTGGCGTAAGGGTAAAACGCGTAAGGGCGTAAGGTTAGACTTTTCTAAGAATATAGACAGAACAGATTGAAATAATGACCTTATTAAAATAATGTGAATATTTATAATCAATTAGGGGATAAAATCGATGTGCAACGAAAAAAACAACCTATAGCGGGCCAACACATGCATACAGGCTTGCACATAATTTCAAGTGCACACTCATCACACGGTGAGATTTATTTCTGCTATGTTAGTTGCATATCTAACGGGCGGCTTAGCAACGTTAGTTTCATCTATATATTGCATTGATTTTGTTACGAGTACCTAAAATGAAACATCGAAAATTTTCATGTTTATAGTGTTATTGTGCAGGTGATTTGTGGTGAGATATGTTTGATTGTAAACATACTACAAAAAAAAATTCAAATGATACTAAACACGTGCCTGATTTAGAAATCATTTTCAAATTTCCAGTTTTATTGCTTCTGTATAACTGTCTTCCAGACGTTAATTCAATACAACCGGCGCAGCTAGAAATATTATGGTTCTAACGCATATGTTAGTCCTCCCTTCACTCAGCAGGTAACGGCACAGCTACAAAGCAACACCATGCTGGAGGTGGCTGGGTTCGATTCCTGGTCTGGTCTAGGAAGTTTTCATTAAAGAAAATTTCTCGACTCCCCTGGGCATAGCGTATGATTGTACTTGCCACACAATCATACTAATGCAAAAATGGTACTTGGCATCGAAAGCTCTTAATAAAGCACTGTGAAAGTGCATTTAGAACACTAAGTTGAGAGCAATCAATAAGCTTAATCGTGAAAGCAATAGTCAAGACTTTTTTTTTTGACTGATCAACTTTAAATTGATGACCGATTTACAATGGTGGAAAAAAAATGGGTGGGAATCCCTTTTTCCCACCCTCTTTTTTAAGTTTTATTAAAGTTTGTCTCAAATTTCTTTTTTCCCTATGAAAGGTTTTATTTTGACTTTATGAACTCGTAAAATGCTGCAGTGAAATGCTGTCTTAGGACTCATTCATTTGATATTATTATGGTCAGTTGAAGTATTTTAAAACCATTTTGCCTCCAGTAAATGCATTAAACGGCCAATTGGTTTTATTGTAGTCATTGCGAAGATGAATTGGCTTTTTGGCAAAACTTTTCCAATCGCTATATTGAAATATTGGAAATAATTGAAATTTGGAAAAATAAACGCACCAAATTTTATATGCAATGCAAATGAACTGTAGATCGGAGACCAATTTTGGCATTCTTTTACATAACTTTATTGAATTCCATAAATTTTCAGGAAATACAAGATTAATTTATCGAATATATTTGTTTAAATTTTGTTTTTGTTGTTGAAAACTCTCAGAATTTCAGAGGCTCATTAATGTTCGGCTCTAATCGTGCTTATATTCTCCATAAAATTAAATGCACATATGATTTGAAGCATGGCATGCTGTAAAAACCCCATTTTGTTTTGGATTTTTTTTTATCAAACAAAAACTTTCGCAACACTAGAACTTTTTTCTTAGATATTATTAACTGCTAAATGAATCGAAAGCGCAGCGATTTGAACAAAGCAGAACAACAAAAACCAACCTCGATATCACTGTGAAGTTTGACAGCTATGGCCATTTGGCCCTATGCTGGTTTTCATGGCAGCCAATAGGTTTTATGAAGGTTCTCAAGTGGTCATAACATCTTTCACAAGAACATTTTCACAATCTTTATGGTCTTATAGAGGTTTTATTAACTTGTTTTAACAACCGTCTATAGAGTGGGCCACTTTGTACAAATTTTGGCTTTAAAGAAGCATAGAGGATAGTAAACAAAACAGTTTTGAATATAGTTTTATCAAAAAGCCGGGAGGAGTGCTATACGGCTGTATTAAAACTAAAATTGTTACTTGAGAATAGTTAATATAAAATTTATAAAATAGTCAATTCTATTCCTTACAATCAATACACCAATAATTTATATCGTTTCATGCATCACTTTTATTGGAAGACTGAAACTTTCAAACGAGTCAAAAAAGAACAGAATTCATGCAGTAACTCACAGAAAATAAACATATTATTCACTTTTGTCGGTTGAAAAAAAAATAGTTGCAAATCACCAATTCACAAAAAAAAATTTTTATATTTTTAAAAATTTTTTTTTGGAAAATTTTTTTTTTTTTGTTTTGAAACCCTTTTTTGTTAGTGTAAATTTTTTTATTTTTTTGTACAAACACCCATGTTTTTTGTTTTTTCTTTTTGGGGATTGAAGACCAGTTTTTGTATCGTGTTCCTCAAATAATCACGGATTTTGTGTGTATACTTAGCTATTTTTTTCTTGTCCTCATTCTACAGGTGTTTTTTGGTGGAGTGGGGGGGGGGTGCCCGCGCGGGTGTGTAAAATTTATTTTTTTTTTTTTAAACACTGCACTATGGTCCAGATCACGAATTTACGAGGAAACATGCTCCCAGCGCCTAAACTTGAAACTTTACAGCAAAGTGATGTTGTTTAGCATGATTTGTATCACTAAGGCCCATTTTTTTATGTTGAATAAAATTAGGGTGGTCCCCATTTTCAAGAAAAATACAAAAAACTAACTTTTTTATTTGCAGAAATAGACGTTTACATTCTTGGGCAAAGTTGTAGCGCATAAAATTTCATGGAATTTTCATTTACAAATTTTTTTTGTAGCTTGAAAATTGACCGATTTTGAGCAATTTTCCCTCAACAACTTAGGGTGTACCATAAAAAATGGTTTTTTTGCCCTTTCTTTTTTATTTCAATTCCTAGCGTAAAGTTGTGATCAAACGAGTTTTAGAACGCGTAAAGACGCGTATTTAGATATATTAACTTTGCCGCTAGCTTTTACCGATCAATAGTTATTGAAGTTATTCTTCTAAAATCATCCCAGATTCAAATGTAATTTTCTCAAGATACAGAAATAATATATCTCTAGTTTTCACATATGTTAAACAATATAAATTGCCATTTTAAATGACGTGTTTAATTTTTTTTGCCCCGATCATAGAAATCAACATTTGAGAAGGGTGTATTTTTTTAAGAAAAACTTCAATAACTATTGATTGGTTGAAACTAGCGGCAAAGTTTGTATACCAAAGTATGCGTCTTCAAAAGTTCTAAAACTCGACGGAACACAACTTTACGGTGGAAATGGAAATAAAAAAGTAAGGGCAAAAAAACATTTTTTTATGGTACACCCTAAGTTGATGAGGGAAAATTGCTCTAAATCGGTCAATTTTCAAGCTACAAAAAAAATTATATATGAAAATTCCATGAAATTTCTGCGCTACAACTTTGCCCCCCAAGAATGTAAACGTCTATTTCTGCAAATAAAAAAGTTAGTTTTTGTATTTCCGTAAAAACCACCTAATTTTAATCAACATAAAAAAATGGGCCTTAGTGATACGAACCATGTTGTACAACATCACTTTGCTGTAACGTTTCAAGTTTAGGCGCTGGGAGCATGTTTCCTCGTAAATTCGTGATCTGGACCATAGGGCACTGTTTCACCTCTTAGGATGTGTGGTTTGGATCGTTATCGTGCTGAAATTTCCATGTCAATGGCCTGCTTCTTCTGCTAAGGCAGAATTACTTCATCCAAGATGCACTGGTACTTCTTCTGTGTCATAATAGACTCTATCCAAAACAGAGGACTAACAGCATACCACGAAAAACACCCCTCGACCATAATACAGCTACCGCTGTGTTTGATGGTCTTTTTCGTGTATTGTGGAGAAAACTCGCTATTCTAGGACGTCTATGTTTATACAGCCCGATAAATTGATTTGTTGGCCAAAAAAGAGGCAGTGCGAGGGAGTGATTTAGCGAAAAAGTTTTAAGAGCGGATGGTGTTTTGGAGACACGCTTTAATAAGGTTCTAGTGTTAGTGTAGCCAAGTTCTTTTTGGGTGTGCTATGAAGATCCTTTTTACACCAGAGGGGTGCGGGTCTCCTTATCCGTGTCGGATTTCTTTTCGTGTTAGAGTGTGACAGGGCGGTGGCGATTTTTAAAAGTTTTAGTTTCGTAATTTTTTTTTTATGTCTGAGCGGCAAGCCTGTTTGTTTAAAAAAGAAAACCTTAACTATTTCATAAAATTTATTGCAGTTTTAAATATATTGTGATGAATGCAAATACGAAAATATAAGTAAGTATGTGAAATTTAGTATACCTTTTATTTTTTCCCTAAATATAGATCAAGTATATTTTTTGGCGAAAATATTGAAGAAGATGGCAAGGCATTAGAAATATGAGAGGGTGTAATAATTTATATTATTAGGGTTTAAGAAGATTATCGTTATATTATTATTTTCCAATGAATAACATTAATGTGAAAAATCTATTTGTGTAAGAATACGTAGTCGAGGAAATGCATAGTGTGAGAAAGTATCTAGAGATTGCAAAGCTCCAGAAGAAATTTCTCAAATAATGTTCAATACCACTCGGAATAATTGATTTATCAAATTAACTGTATCGACTCCACGTCCATCTACATAATAGCGAACCATTACTTTCCCGTGCCATTCCCATTCATCGCTCACGATCATCGGAGGACCCGGTACGTCACCCCAAAGGGCCACCAGGAATCCACACCACCGCAAGCAAGCCACACACATACACGGGATTAGATAAATTACACAATCAAGTGAAGAGGTGTATTCTCACCATAAATAACCACGTACTTAAGCCCGGACCCCGATCTCACGTGCCTCCTCTGCACTCGTTCTGGAAGCTGGCTAATTCTTGTCTTCCTTTTCTACTCAAGCGCG
The DNA here is from genome assembly GCA_024533555.2 of Aedes koreicus. Lineage (NCBI taxonomy): Eukaryota > Metazoa > Arthropoda > Insecta > Diptera > Culicidae > Aedes > Aedes koreicus. The sequence goes on from JAHHFK020005381.1 coordinate 210,005, forward strand.
AACAACGGTTTCAAACGGCCAAGTCGCGCCCCAGCCGGGGGAAGGGACACAAGAAAAATGATTATTTTGACATTTCAATATAAATACACAAATACAAGAATAACTACGCTCATTTGTTTTCCGACCGACGACAACGATTCCCCGACTCAACCGTTCCATACTTTGGCGATCGATGACTTTAGAACTCCCTGAAGTTCCCGGAGCGATCGCCGAGCAGGAAATCCTAAATGTAATCTTATTATCGTTGGGATTTTGGAATTTTTCAATTAATTATTATTTATATTTCTGCGCCTGTGCTGGAAGTTTTTTTTTTCACTTCTTCAGACATATTCAGCTCGACACAAAGAGCCAACAACAACCATTTGTGGAACGATTTTTATTGCTACAACAAACACCTTGACACCCAGCGGGATTCGATCGCACGCTGCTCTGCTCGCAGTGCTCAATGCGCTTCAGAAAAGGAGCTAGAGAGGATAAATATTGTCACCTCAGAACGCCCGCAGTTACCGGCCGAGACCGAGCCAAACAAAAGGCGAGAAACCTGCCGAGTTTCGAAAAAAAAAATACAGTCAGTCACCCGCACGAGTGCACGATGTCCGAAGAATGGACAACCGTAAAAATATGGAATTATACTTCGATGGGCTGCTTTTGAGTTTTTTTTGGCTTGTTTTGTTGGATCTTCCAGAATCCAACGTGCACGGAAAAATGTGCTCATATTTATCACTTCTTCGGGCAAGGCCTGGAGCGAGCTCACTTTCTCAAGCGACGTTCACGTACCGGATTATGGTATTTTGTGGCCACACGCATGCCAACCCAGCAAACCGAAACAATCGAATCCAAAAATTAGAAGCTCGAAAATTACCGGTTGCAAAGGTCGATGATGGCGAAGGAAATCTGGTATAATTGGACGGCCCATCTTCGCCACCCATCATGATACGGAGAGTCGGACGCAGAATTAAAAAAAAAAGGTGTGATGTAGGTTCCCGACGGCGACACAATCGAAGCCGTTTATGACGTGTTGAAATGGAACTCCGGTTAGAGGTTTCCGGCGGTGATGAAAGATCATCACCGGTTGTAGGTACCAACTAACTGTGCATTGTCGTGATCGTGTTCTCACGTAATTAGCCGGTGCCGCCATTGACGCTTCCGACGACGTAGATCGATTGGGAAGCGTTGACGCTTTCAGGTACCAACTGACGACTACTATCAAAGTGTCTACATCAGAAACAATCTTCCCACCAACCGTCCATTTTCGATCGATCCAACCAGTAATCCGTCAAATCCCACCATATCGAGGAAATGACCGTGAACCAGCCACTAGAATCTGGACCGTTTGCCACAGCTACGCCTTTCCAAAAAATATCTCCCCAACAATGCCAGAGAGCGCTCGAGCGAGCGGATAATACTTTTATCGCTTTATTGACACCCAGGACCGTTGCTGACAACGACGACGACGACGACCATGGATGTAAGTCACAGACGCGCAGTGTGTCGAAAATCTCATCAATAAAGCGATAAAGCGATGATTTTGCTGCTTCGCATCGCACCTCGTCACAATCAACTGCCAACTGCGAGGTAGTCTTAGTTCTCCTACACAGCGGATTTGTTCCACCAAACCGATTCCCGAGAAGGAAGAGCTTAAACGGCGATCGGCGATGGTGGCCAGCTTCTGCGGGATCGATTATGATCGATCGTAAAAATTCAATTCATACACAAATTCGTTCAAGTGGCCGGCTGTCGGATTTTGCTTCCCCCGTCAGGAAGTTTTTTTTTAGTTTCTGATTCGATTCACCAGGATCCCGGTGAGACGTGGACGTTCGTGAATGAAAGACTCGCTTCATCGTCGTCGTCGTCGCGATTGGGGTGTCCAAAGAGTGTCACTGTGTAGCATTTCAGCCCGATGGATACGAAGGAAAAGTGAGCGCATAAATACAAATTGTACGAGAGAGAGAGAGGGAATTTTTATTGCAACCAATTGAATAAATTATGGCGATGGGAAATGTTAATGAATTCATTTCTCGCTGTTGCACCTTGGAAGAAAGAAGCGACTATCAAAATTGAGTGTGTGTGCAGTGCAGTGTGAGGTCTGAATGGCTCAATTTTTTAAGACTGTCATGGATTATTGCAGCTGGAGTCGACAAAGAGGTGATCTTGGAGTTCGATTGCTCAAGCCTGCTTGAACTTTGTTGAGCCAATGTAAATTGTAGCAACGAAGTCTATCAACTAGAGCGTGATTCAGCCCATCATTCTTTATGGCCGCAGGCCTTAATCTTCTGCAGCACGTCAAAAAATCACCCAAATCATTAACAACCATTTTGCCGGCATTATTTACGACCAGTTTTGCCCGTGCATTAATACGCCGGGGCTCAAATGAAACAGGAAACTTTTTCCATCACTGGCTGATTATTCTTCACATTTCCCCTCCCCACAACGGAACAAACTCGCACAATTAGAACATTATCGTTATTTATCGCACATAATCACCTTGGCGATAAAATTGTCAGCACCGGTGCGCGCCAAGAGAAATGCCTTTTAATGCAAACCCGCAAAAAAAAAAAAAAAAAAAAAAAACGAACGAGCAAAATCCAACCCCCACAAGCAAACACAAATGACTAAATTCAACAATCAAATGACTGCCAATTGAGCGGATTCTTCGCCCCAACCCTTCCAGCTGCCACCCCCACGGTTGCAAGCGACATTAATACAACGTGCGACATACAACGCCAACATGCAAAACGATCATTAGCAGGTCGTCGTCTTTGGAGACTTTGGGTGGACGGGAGGTCATCAATCTACCGCACGTCTGCGTCAGCTGTCAACGGTAGTGGCACATAGTAGCAGTACAGTAGGCGAGGCGGGTGAAAAAAAAAAGAGTGCAAAAGTTACATACAAATTTGATCTGCTTTTGATAGTAGCCTTACTGCAGCAGCAAAACATGCTCGATTCGTGTAATCCCATGTGTTTGCAGTTGGTTGCCGAGTTGGTTGGCGGAATTAACGACAAAGTTGTATAGTCTATTCAGCTGGATGAATAAAATCGGAGCTTGGTAACAAGTGCATTGTAAAGGGTGGAACGGTCAAAACTCAAATATGACGTAGTTTTTTTTATTCGTGCATATAAAAATGTTATAAAAGTGTTCGGAAAACATCTAAAGACTGACAAGAAGCCGGAATCAGGAGGAAACCGAAACCGGGAAGCCACAGCGACCGGAAGAATAGTGGCCAGCATTTTTAAACGCAATTCAACCTTTCCATCAGAGATATCAGAAACAAATTGGGAAAGTCCCACACAACAGAGCAAATAGCAAAGAAACGAGCCGGACTGTCAACATCGACGCGTAATTTGTACACGAGTTTGTTGACCAAGTTGGATTGCGTCGCAATGGAAGATGAAAAATGTCGTGATTTTCGGTCGTTTGATCCCTAGGTGCACTGCTAGATTGATGATCCTCCATGGTGGCTCCCCTTAACCGTCAGCTGGTTGCTGCTGTTCTCGCTTATTACTGGCGCCAATGTTCAGAACCGCATGTATTTGAGATTTTTCTAGTATGAGAGGAGAATCGGGTAAAGTGGGCCCTTTCCTGAGGTCAACCCTTAACGAAACCACCGCCATTCGATTCTCCGGACGTTTTTACATAAGTACAGTGCAAGTGAGAGTAATATTATTAGCGCCAATGTTCAGAACCGCATGCTTTATGAGTTTATGCATGTATGAGGAGAAATCGGGTAAAATGGACCATTTTCTGGCATCCAATCAAAGTAAAATTGGTTCCATTTAGTTCTTCAGCTTTATCTGCAAATTTACAGTACATTTGAGTTCAATATAGTAGCACCAAGTTTAGTTTTTGGGTAATAATTCTAGTTTGCGTTCAAAATGAGGGGAGAAATGGGCAAAATGGGACACTTACTGTGTTCAACCCTAAATGAAACTAACACCATTCGATTTCTCGCATTTTTCTCCATAAGAAAAGCTATTTTTCAGGACTCCTACCCTGCGCCGTCTAAATTAATGGGATTTTGAATCCATTTTCGCCCACTGTGCATCGGTGGATTAATTCGGGTTTTTTTTTTAATTAATTTGCAGATCAGCCTTTGGGGCATTGTTAGTTAAATTTGATAACCTACTTAACCTACAACTACAACAATTTGAAAATCCTAGGGGTGGGGAACCAGATTACGGATGATCTGGTGATCCGATGTCAGGCAGCGTGCCCTGTACCGATTGATAGACTCACTAAAGCGATCATCGAGCATTTTTCTCAGCCAGACGGTGGACCTCAGATGTTCTTGCCTTCGGAGGGGTGTTCAGGATCATCCTGAGGAACGTATTTTGAACACGCTGAAGCTTCAGGTGGTGTGTTTTTGCGCAACCCTCCCAGATATGCATGCCGTACTCGATGACTGGAAGTATGATTTGCTTGTAGACAACAGGCTTGTTTTTCAGGGATAATGTAGACCTTCTGTTTGTCAATGGGTACAGTAGCTTCAACAGAACGTTACACTTTGTGACAGTTTTGTCAATCTGCTCCCTGAAAATAAGCTTGCTGTCTATGGTATTGCCAAGATAGACAGCTGAGTTGGCCCATTCCACCGTTGTGTTGTTTAGGCTAATTTTACAATCCTCAGGCGGAGCAAGTCTCGGAGAATTGGAGTATGGGAAGAGGATGACCTGTATCCTCGCCGCGTTGAAACAGATCTTCCATTCGGTGAAGTATTCTGACAGAACATTCAGGCTTTGCTGCAGTTTCACTGTAAGCGCTCTTGTTACCCTACCATTGTGGACGACTGCGGTATCATCGGCGAACAACGACAAAGATCCATTTTCAGGGAGTGGGGATATGTCCGAGGTGGATAGGTTGAACAGAAGTGGACCTAGTATACTTCCCTGCGGAACACCGGCGGAGATCTCCTGTGCATCTGAAACTGCACCATGCAGCGAAACACGGAATGTCCTGTCCGATTGGTAATTTTTAGTTATCTTCACCAGGAAGATAGGAAGATTGTATTTTTTTAGCTTAAACACCAGGCCATCGTGCCACACGTTATCGAAGGCCTTCTCGATATAGAGAAGTGCCATGGCAGATGATTTTGCAACAGACTTGTTCCGCCTCAGGATGTTGGTTACTCGGTTAAGTTGGTGCACTGTTGAGCGACCACGTCGGAATCCGAAAAGATATTCAGCTCGTCGGCAGACGAGAGAAGCCGACGGTGGATCGCTTTTTCAAACAGTTTCGATACTCCCGAGAGAAGGCTGATGGGCCTATAGCTCTTGGAACATGAAGGATCTCTCCCAGGTTTCTGGATGGGGACAACTTTGGCTGACTTTCAACACAAGGGGAAGTAGCCAAGTCGGAGGCATTGATTGAAAACCATCGCCAGATGGTTATAGAACTGAAGGCTCAATTGCTTGAGCTACAAGTTCATCATGTTATCGAAACCTGCGGCCTTCATGTTCTTTGAGCCTTTGAGATAAGTCAACAATTCGTCAGCTGAGATCTCCAACTCCTCTGTGAAGTCGTTGGGGCTTATATGGATGGTAGTAATAAGCTCGCTAACGGCAGCTCCGTGTGGACTGATGATGTTTTGTCCGAGATTGTGGGAGCTGACGAAGCGTTGACTTATCTCAGCAGCCTTTTCTGCTGGAGTTATCAAGCGATCCTTAGAGCCATTGCTGTCTAGTGGGATCAACGGTGGAATGGGCCATGGCTTAGTTTTCAAAAAATTTGTCAACTTCAAGAATCCACATATGGCGGTACTGCTGCTTTGATATGCTCGCTGATCTCGTTGTCCGTTCTTCTGTTCGCTGATTGGTTGATAAACTTCGCGTATCACGTGTTGTTGTATTTTGGGGCGAATGTGGTACTGTTTATTGGCTACTCATTTCTTCTACTGGTTATGATGCGATTGTGAGTTCGTATTGAGATTAATATGAAGACAATTTATTTGTATAAACATGTATATATTATATATATATATATATATATATATATATATATATATATATATATATATATATATATATATATATATATATATATATATATATATATATATATATATATATATATATATATATATATATATATATATATATATATATATATATATATATATATATATATATATATATATATATATATATATATATATATATATATATATATATATATATATATATATATATATATATATATATATATATATATTTATATATATTCATTTATTATTATTATTCATTTCAGTGAAGTGTAATAACGTCGAGTGTTATATCGAAAACCATTGATTAAATTTCTTGGGACATTATTTTATTTCTTCTATATTCTCGTTATTCTCTACAAAACATACGCCAAGGCTCATTTCAAGCAGCTCTCAGGTCAAGAGTTTCGTACGGCCACCGGAAAAGGAAAGGTTCAAGATAACTTTAAGCAGAAAAAAATGTCAAAGTTTCCGAAAAAATACTTGGTTTGGCAGGCGATTTGCACCTGTGGACTAAAAATCGAAAGCTTCGTGACAACTGGCACTTTTTACTAAGATGTTTATGTAAGGAAATGCTTGCAAAAACGCTTATTGCCTTTCTTGAAGAAACATAGTTGTTCCGTGCTGTTTTGACCAGACCTCGAATCTTGCCACTACGGAAAAATGGTTCAGGAATGGTATACCCCGAATAATGTGCAAATCGTACCCAAGGAGAAAAAAAAACTCTCAAAACTCACCGGAACTGCACACAATTGAAAAATATTGGGCAATCGTGGAGAGAAAACTCAAGAGAACTCAAAAAACAGTTGGAAGTGACATACAGTTCAAGGCAAATTGGCGTATTAGAAACAACTTTGTAGAAGACAATTTTGCTCCAAAACTTCAAGTTTAGACTGACAACGTATCTTTCCAGCTAAATTCGCATTCTGGAGCACTGTGCAGTGGTGGAAATTCCTTTAAACGAAAATACAATTTTGGACCGTTTGGTTCAATTTATGGCTACTTGCAAACTATGAATACGGTCTATAAATGGCATTTATATATCAAGATAGTTGCAGTTGGGTTCTTATTATATTTTTAATAATAGTTTTGACGTAGGACTATGCCCGTGTTTCCAATACTGGGGTACACGTTGCGAGTGCAAAAAGTTGGAGCATCACGAAATATGTTCATATATTGATCGTTAATAACTCAGTCATTTCACGATCGATTTCCAAAATGTTTGCACCAATCAATCGGGACAGTCAATACGCATCGATTTTGAAATGAAAAACTTTTGATTGCAACTATTATTGGTGATATTCTCGCAGCGACTCTTCGTTCCTCTGACTAAGAATCTCGAATCACTCCAACCAAACCAAACTTAATTCGCACCTACCAGAAGTCATGATGTTTTCATCAAATAGGAATAAAAAAAACTGTATTAATATCTTGTCAAAATTTTCAATGCTGGCCTATTCTTCAGCTTGGGATCTTGTGACCACCAGTATCTCAAATTGAACAATATTTCAAATTTGAACCAATCTGACGCCTAGGAAAGAACTGTTCTATTTCCTAGCAATCGGGTTTAATATTTATTTGTGTTTCTTTTCTATTTATTGATTGATTGTTATGTACGATACTTTTTCCTACTCAATCTCTTCACCGCGAAGTCCAACCACTCACAGACAATAATTGAAGTGCGGCCGGGTTGATTAGCCGTTTTTTCAACTAGGCATTAAACGCAAGCAAACATTAATAAAAGAACAATACAAAGAGGTTAGCATGTAAACAATGACCCTAACGTTTGCATTAAAAAAAAATGGACAAAAACTGCCGATTTTTCATGGGTTTACCTTCACCCGCACTTATGAAACTACCCATTCAGCATCAATCATAGTAACCCATGAGTCAGCAGAAAAAATTTGACAGCTCCATCAGTCGAACTCTAACCGTGATGGCAAAAACAGTGAATCAACTCCGTTCAGAAGTGTGCGCGTTCAAAGAACGGCACTCCGCCGCGTCGAAAACGGACATTGTGCGGCACTTTGTGGAAGCCGGATACGCCCGTTCCGGCATCTACAACACCTTGGCACTATTAGACAACAATCAGAGCATCGAAAGAAATCCCGGTTCCGGACGGCCGACGACCCTGAGCGACAAGAAGCTCCAAAGGATGCTGAAGAGGAAGACCGAAGGAAAAGTGGCTACATGGCTGCGTGCGCTTGGCCAGGAGGTCGGTTCAACCGGCCAAACATTGAAAAAGTACCTGGCGAACATGGACATACATGTCAGGAAGCGGAAGTCGCATCCACTGGTTTCGGAGCTGCAGGCAATGACGCAGCGACAGCGGCTGAATAAGATGGTCAACTCGATTTTCCCGGCGAATTGCGACGTGGTGGATGGCAACGACTGGCAGGGCTTTTCGTATTTTACTTCCCCCCAAGAAGGAAGTGAGCTCCGAGGTGAAGTTCATTTCACACACCAAGTTCCCCAAGAAGGTGCTGCTGTGGCTGACAATCAGCGAGAAGGGGATGGCCGGACTGGCCGTGAACGGGGAAATTTATAGTACGAAATGACTGCCGAAAGTTGCGTCGTTCATCAAGAAATACCATAAGGGCGTAGACGCGGTGTTCTGGCCGGATCTGGTGTCGGCCCACTAAAGGGCGAACACGAAATTATTGCGACACCGAAAATGTCATGCCAATTTTCTTATAATGTTTAGAATCAAACCAAAATTTTAGGGTACATATATTTACTTCAAAAATCAAAAGAAAAGTTAATCGATGGAGCCTTGAGTGTAAAATTGAACGCATTTTCGCTTGATGCCCTCCATCAAAGTCTTTACAGTGTCATCCGGTACCAGTTTCTCAGTTTTTTTTTCCATTTTCTTAACATGTCCTTCTCGTCTTTGACTGTCTTCTTGCTCTTCCGAAGTTCCCGCTTCATCATTGCCCAGTACTGTTCCACCGGGCGCAGCTCCGGACAGTTTGGCGGATTCATGTCCTTTGGAACAAAATCGACAGAATTGGCCTCATACCACTCCATGACACTTTTAGAATAGTGGCATGATGCCAAATCTGGCCAAAATAGCGGAGCTTCGTCGTGCTGCTGCAAGAACGGCAAAAGGCGCTTCTCGAGGCACTCAGATTTGTAGATCTCGCCATTTACTGTGCCCTTTGTCACGAAAGGCTCACTCCTCAGTCCGCAAGAGCAGATGGCCTGCCAAATGAGATATTTGGAGGCGAACTTCGACATTTTCTTCTTCTTAAATTTGTCGTCCACATAGAACTTGCTCTTGCCGGTGAAAAATTCCAACCCCGGAATTTGCTTAAAATCGGCTTTTATATACGTTTCGTCGTCCATCACACAGCAGCCATATTTTGTCAGCATCATCTCGTAGAGCCTCCGTGCCCGAGTTTTAGCCGTCGATTGTTGCCGCTCATCGCGATTTGGGAAGTTCTGTACCTTGTATGTATGTAGTCCAGCTCTCTTCTTTGCATTCTGGACGTAGCTCTGCGACATGCCGATCTTTTTAGCCAAATCACGGCTTGAGACGTTGGGATTTGCTTTCATCATCCGCTTCACCTTTCCCTCCGTCTTTTTGTTCTCCGGTCCCGGTTTTCTTCCAGCTCCTTTGCCGTGGTCCAACGTCAACCGCTCCTGGAACCGCTTCAACACTCTGGAGACGGTTGAATGGTGAATGTTCAACATTTTTCCCAACTGCCGGTGCGACAGGTCAGGAAATTCCAGGTGTTTGGAAAGAATTTGTTCTCTCGACTCGCATTGGTTCACCTCCATTTTCGTTGAATCGAAAAACACGACTTCGAGTTTGACAGCATGTAAACAATACACATCAATGAGAAAGTGTGCAAAATTTGGTTGATTTTTACCCAATGGTAAAAAAGTTATGCCCTGTTGAATGTGTCGCAATAATTTCGTGTTCGCCCTTTACTCGAAACGATCGTTGGAGGAGATGGAGCGGCTGAATATCGATGTGGTACCCAAGTTGGCGAACCTGCCCAACGTCCCCCTGCTGCCTCTCATCGAGAATTTCTGGGCCAACCTGAAGCGTAAGATCTACTCCAACAATTTTGTCGCGAAAACTGAGGAAGAGTCTTAAGTTCCGCTTTTGTGTGACTGTGTGCTTCATTTTGAAAAGTCAGATATTTATCGTGATCAAAACATTCACCCTTTTCGATTATGGTGCGATTAAAGTAAGTAATAAGTCCAAAAGTGAATTTCGGCATATTCCGCCATTATCACACCTGATGTTAGTGCCTTGATATAAACGTCCTACGATATGGCAGCGAAAGATGAGCAGAATATGTGATACTTTCACTACTGATCAAATTATTGGTCTAATCCATGTAGGGTATCTTCATCACTGAGACTAATTTTTAGATCTATTTTGACACATCCCCCTTTTTTGCTTAAGATATTGTCAGCATGACGCAGCACTATTGCTAAAAGTGGTCGCCAATGTTTGACTTAAAGCGTTGCCCAGCGTTCTCCAGAACTCAAAGGGTTCTAGTAGCCCTTTGCCGAAGAACTTAAATCATTTGTTGGAGATTGCCGGGCAGTGGCATAACAAGTGTTCCGAGTCTTCATTATCTATGTCACAAAATGGACATGAATCATCTTGAAGTTTTCCTATCAACTTCCAGTGGCATCGGCTGGGACAGTGGTCAGTTATAAGTCCTGTATATAAGGTTAGATCTTTTTTGGTGAGATCAAGTAATTATTGGTCTAACATGACGGTCTTCCTCTAAAAATTCAACCTCAAGAGGGCGAAGACGATCTCAATAAACATTGCTTCAATATTCTTAAACAAATTTAAGTTTTGAAATTTGACCTAATTTGCTTAAAACATGGCCCCCCTCACATTATTTATAGAAGTCGAATTTATATGCTTGTCATTACATCATCATAGAGTTAAATATGAGGAATATTTTATGCTGTGAGTAAATCATTGCAAAAAATAATCTCTTTTCAAAACTTCTTACAATGCTCTGCTGACATAGCGTCGCCTGGGGCAAAACTTATCCATCTAGTCCAGTCGAGTTCGTTGAATAAATTTTAGTTTGTTTAAAGAACTGACTCACCCATCGAGGTACATCTTACTTTCGATTAGCAATTATGATAATTCATTACTCAGTTCATATATCCCGAAATGGTTATCATATATATTTTTCATGTTATACAATTAATTAAATGTAACGAGAACTACAACATTGCGTCCCGAGTGTATCTTGTTTAGAAGTGTAAAACGCCATTTCGAAACATACTGCTTGCCATAGCATTGAACGCCTAAAACGCTCCACAGAAGCCGTAGCAGAAGCATCGATTGCAAATGAACAAAAAGCTCCACTCTCCTCCACTGCCTGACCCGTTCGAACGCACCTTGTCCGAATGCATGTAAAGTTGCAACGGAACAGCTAAAGACTGGTACCGCATTTACATTTATTGCCCGATGGCCAGCCAGGTTCGATAACGATCTTCAACACCACCATTACCATCGTCGAGTTCGTCGTTGTCGTGTCGTCAGCTACCACCAACACCACTATCTAAATTGCCTTGTTCTTTTCGATTCGAAGCACCCTTCATCCGATATGCCCACCGGAATGAAGTCAAGTGAGGTGAAATATTTTAATAAGAAACAAATTTTTTACGATATCGGAAATGTTCAGCCGGCTGCAGCGGTTCGGTTGAGGTGAACCTCGAACTTCTTGCGGTGTGTTGTTTTGTTTTTATGAACTCGGTTCGCACGGTAAAACTAGGATCTTGAACGTGCCAAACAGCATAATGTTACGATTTAGAGCGAGAGACAGACACTGCGATCCATGAATGAACAGGCTCCTCTGAGGTCGAGGTATGGGGATGTGTGTTGTGGCAACCTCCATTCAGCAGCTACTTAATGATAGTGATTTGCATATTTATCGCCTTCGATTGTTGCCCCGGACAGTATTCAGCTACTCTCTTTCTCTGGGGCAAAACCTGCGTGCCTGGCTAGAAGTGAGAGATTGCCTCATCAATATGGCATCTACGAGTGTGGGTGGTCCTTTTCACATGTGAAATTCCGTTCCGTCCCATTGTGTCCGGGCATGTCCCTAAGAATCCTCGTCGACTCCCTTGTTAGGTGGCTACACCACACATCTGCTTGCTGGAAGGAGACGACTCTTAACAACATGTTTGTTAATTCTGTCCACGCCGGTTCGGTCGGAACATGTGAAATGGGAAACGATCCGAACAGAAGACGACGGAAAAGGCATGAAAAGAGACGCCCTCGATGTTGGCAAAAAGGTCACACGTCATTTAGAAGATTTATGATGGTAAATAGATTTTTCTGCCTGTTTCGTTTGTGTTGGTGCGTGGTTTGCTTCCTGAATCGTAAAGCCCGGAGGCGCTGAATAGCGCATCTAATGATCGCTAATTCGCAATCGCGGTGCTCGAGTCTTGGGGTTCGTTGCTTATTTCTTGTTTCTTCGTAGCTATTTTTATAGCAATCGTTCGCATGCAACCACCGTTTCAATCATTTAATAGATCATTTTCACAATCACACAACTATCTTCATCAAGTCGTTCTTCTCGCTCGATTTTTTGCCACCACAGACCAGCATTAGCTGGAAAGTTGAAATGTGATTCACCGCACCAATCTCGTAAATCATTCCTCAAAACCGTCGGTGTACGCCCTCCTCCCGACATTCCTGACGCATCGCATGCATTTGAGAACTTGTAAACAATGCTTCTTTCTCAAACTAAAACTCCCTCAGAAGTAATTTTTCTTCCCAAAAAAAAAGTCAAGCCATATAATCCGGAATGTCTGCATTAATTGTTCGTTCGCCGGCTTGTTTTCCCTCATTTTCCAATTTCGTTAACCAACCAACCACCAGCGCTCAGCAGAGTTCCGGTCGATGGCACTTGGAATTGAATTTAATTAGGTAAGGCCGCACTCTACCTGAAAAAAAAACCAAGTCTCGATGAATTAAAACCGAAATAAATAATTATAATCAGTTTCATTTTGAGAGTCATTTCAATTTCAGCTCGTTTTTTTTTTTTTGAGGGCTTTAAAATTTTATCATTGTTTCTCTTGGTGGCGTCGTCGGTTGCTGAAAAGAAAATGGAAGCGATGACATTTAAAATGCACCCTCTGCCCGCTCCCGGCTTGCTGAGTCGAGTACCACGGTCGACACCAAGGGCGGACGGGGGTGGCTCATTTATTCAAGAGTCGAGGGGAAACTATCGCGAAGCAAAGATCTACTACGGCTAAAGTGATGATGACTTCGGAAGCTCAACTGGTGTCCAGGAGTGGTGATTAAGGTGGAGCGAACATAGCTGTAAATGGCCGGATTTTAGATCGCGGCAAACTGGATCGAAGGTGCCGAAAGTGGGCAAATTAGCGGTCACTTCGCTGCAGGAGTGCAACTTGGTGGGAGTTTTCCGAAAATGGGGGGAAACTCGCTGGCATTATCTGAAGCGTCAATTTTTTTTTTGAAAGGGGAAAACAATTAGATTCGTGTAGACAGGATTAAAAACAGTAACAATGTCGAATATTGAGCCACTGCGAATCCTAAGAATTGACCATTTTAGGAGCCGTTCCCAATAGCAATTGTTTGTACCATAATCGTTCGGTAGTTTTTTTTGACTCATAATTGAGTGGTGTTTGACTCAAGTTTGTCAAAAATTGAGTACATGTATTTGGGCTTGACAAGTTAAAAGTTCAACAATATCTATTCAATTAAAGCTGCTGTTGTGATTTGTCAATGCCAATCAGACTGACTTGAGGGACATTTGAGGGACTCCACTTTTGACGAAATTTGGTTAAAAACGACACCATTTTGAGTCAAACGAAGTGGCTATGTTTTTAAAGATTTTTGAGTACTTTTTTACATGAGGCATCTATGCTCACTATTTCTAGGTCTGGAACTCCTAGATTTTCCAAAAGTGGTTCGAATAAAAAAAAGAAAATTAGATGAAATGAGAAGATGTTAAACACAACCCTTTCTAACAAAAATGAGCTCCACTCAACTCGATGAAAATTTGGTTGACTGAATTGATTTTTAGTTCCTAGTACTATTTTCTGAATCATGAATCAATTAACTATTTTCTCTTTTCTCTTCTCTTTTCAGGTACGTCTATTATGCACAAATATAACAAAAATGAAATCAATGTAAGTTGTATAACATTCTCAAACAAGGTCGTTTGTTATCGTGGGTGCAAGTTAACGAATTAAAATCATTTTTTGGTCTACTTAAATACAACATTATGTTTGAATTTTTGAGAAAATAAAAAAAACGCGAAATTTATTTGTCCCATTTCCGAGGCATATGTATAAAATGTGAAAGTTTGGTGCGATTTATACTGTTCATGATTTCCATTTTGAAATCTTCTGGTTTGTTGTCATCTGAACAGTAAAGGGTGTTCCGATCAAAATTTGGTCAAACAGTAAGGTGTGTGAGTCGATCAAAGTTTTTATTAATGGGTCAAATTCTTTTTCTTTTTCAAGTTCAGTTAATACAGAAAACAGGAGATATATTCAGCTAAGCTTCCTTTTGACCGAATGCGAATTGCCGGGTCTTTGGTTTAACACCTGCCATAAGATTTTGTACAGTCGCCTTGTCCACTTTATTCGCCGCAGAACGCCAGTTTGCCTTGAACTGTTTCTCGCTCTCAACAGCTTTTTGAGTCTTCTTAAGGTTCCGCTTGACGATGGCCCAATATTGTTCGATTGGGTGGAACTCTGGCGTGCTGGGAGGGTTCTTGTCCTTGGGCACCACTTGAACGTTGTTGGCAGCATACCCCTTCATGGTATTTTTTCCATAATGGCAAGATGCCAAATCCGGCCAAAATAGAACGAAACAATTGTGTCGCTTCAGGAAAGGCAGTAGGCGTTTTTGTAGGCACTCGCTCAGATAAATTGCCTGGTTGACGGTTCCGGTCGCAATGTAAACGTTGCTCTTCAAGCCACAGGTACAGATGGCCTGCCACACCAGATGTGCTTGAAAATATCTGCCACCTTTCCCCGTCCGGTTTCCGTATAAAATACCTGTCCAGGAAGCTGTTTAAAGTCTGCCTTGACGTCAGCATCGTAGTGTACTGTTTCGGGCGACGTGTTTTGTTCATCGTCGCGATTTGGAGTCACTACTTTCTTGTAAGTCGACAGTCCAGCTCATTTTTTAGCTCTATCCACGGTTGAAGGCGCCACTCCCAGCTTCTTTGCGACATCTAGGACGGAGAGGTTGGGGTTCCGCTCGAAACAGCGGGCAACTCTTTTTGTCGTCGCTGTGGCCTCCGGCTTTTGATTTCCCCTCTAATCAGTTTTCCTGGCTGTCGACAAACGTTCACCCAACACTTTTAATACGTTGGTAACAGTTGATTTAGCCACATTCAACAATTTCGCCACCTTGGCGTGAGAGTAGTTTGGATTTTCGCCATGCACGTGCAAAATTTTGATGCGTTGCTTCTCTTCCTTCGACGACATTTTGATAACTGAAGTGCGAATCTCAAAATCAAAATAGAGGCATGATGCTACACGCACACATCTTCAAAATGAGGGGTGTGCAAATTTTTTAATGCACGATGAAAGGAAATGCGTCAAGTTTAAGTCGACCAAATTTTGATCGAACTACCCTTTATTAGCATTCAGGTGTTGAAGAATATCGATTTCTTTTTCTAATGATGGTTCTTAGTCCAGCTCCGAGTATTATTTCACAAATAAATAGAAAAAAGGAAGATTTTCTGCTACTTTCAATTAATCCCAACGAGGAATGGACAGACTATAAAAAAGAAGTTTCGCTAATTGTTCCGATGCACTTTCGCGTTTTTAGTTCTTCTACAATACTGACAGATTAGGAGGTGGTCCAAGCTTATTTTCGTGCGTGTTTTTCTTACACAGAAGAAAATGATGAATTTTAACAGACGTTCAAAATTTCCCCTCGTTAAATTGCAAGCCAAAGCCTGCGTAAACAACGAAATTGTTTGCAACATTTCGTACGACAGACCTGATTTAGGCGATATCTGGCGTCACATTATATGAAATATCCCATGAATTTATGCCAAATCTAACATTCCATTCATTCCAACGCAGAATATTCCAAGTTTTCATGTTTATATACATCAGTTATGTTAAAACTTAAGTTAGGGGCGTAGAACAAATTATATTATAGCGTAGGACAAAAACGAAAACAAATTCGGTCAGATTGAGCTTGAACATATTTGCCATAGTTGAAATGGACTCATCAAGCTCTTACACGGGATGAAATTCAATTGAAAATTTTGTGGGACTCCTTCGAGCTTTGGACGCTACAACTTTTATTGTTATGATTAAACATTAATTTTTTTTTTACCTGAGCACATTTTTGAGTTCTCAGTGACCTCGTGGATCATTTTGGATTTGATTTCGTGATTTAAAGGAAATATTTGAGACATTCCATCAGGGCATATTTATTATTTATGATTTGGGTGAATATTTGCACAACTATTTCACTTCATCTGAAACACCTTTTTTTTATATAACATCTCTAATAGAAATCACGAATATCTTTTTGAACAGGGCTTATGTAAGAATAGTAAAGTCTGTACTCTAAAAAAAATTAGACAGAATGAATATCTTATAACCTTTGAGGAAAACTACGTGGGGGTAAAAATGATGAAATTCTGACTTAAATTAGCTAAGAGTGTACCGTTTACGTTGGCAAAATTTCATCATGGTTATCGAGATGGCGTTGGATCAAGAACAGATCCGTCAATCAATTATGTGTGCCGTCGTGGAAAATCCGACTGCGGTCCACAAATAGGAAATCACCTGGGGATTCCATCATTCGAACGGTGTTCCGCATGGTGAAGTCGTTTAATTTACTTATTTTATTTGCCGTCAATCATATATGTAGACCGGTTCAACATGCTTGCTTTAATTCTATTCTTACATATATTGTGAGAAAAATACTTTTTTTGGTAGATTTTAATTCATTGTTATATCAATTGTGGTGCAGTATTTGTTAGAGCAAGACATTATCTTATTAATGGATCCATTTTGGGCATAGTAAGTGCTTTGATTATTTATGTAGAATAAATTCCTACTTCTTAAGTAACGGGTGGGAGCGTACAAGTTAAGCTCCTCCAAAATGTCTGCGTCATTTACTATTTGCCCAATAACATCGTCTATAAATGATAGAATTGCAAACTCACGTCCTTTTTCAAGACCATCTATTCCAATTAACATACATCGAGATTCATAAGAAGGTATCCGAAAAGAGTTCCATCCTAACTTACACAGGAAGAAAAGCGTTCCCAAAAATGAAAACGGACCGTGAACTAGTTCCCGTTTTCAGGATTGTTCCCTTTAAACGTTATTAAGTTCATGATTGCGTGATTCAGTTCACGGTGTATTTTAGCTTGTTCTCGGATTCATGACTGCAGTTCACGGATATGGGCACGGATTTTTTTTTCCGTGTACGCAATGCATACAATTAAAACTGTTTCTGCACTGACTCAAAACGTCTTTATGTGTATTCTGATATGGATCCCAAACCACGCTGCAGTACTCAAAAAGGGGCCTACAGGGTGCGGCAGAAAATAATGCAAAAATTTGTTCTATTTTTTTTCAAATCCCATTTTCAACTAATTCAAGCAATAATATCAACATTTTCGAATGCAGTTATCGTTATAAAGTCCTTTTAAACAAATTTATTCAATGTGTCCTCCATTTTTATTAATACCATCCTCGAGCCGACGCCGGAAGCCAGAGCATGCCTTTCGGACGTAGTCCTCCGACATTGACTGCCATGTGCGTGTTATGGTTGACTTCAGGGTTTTCACACTAGGGTGTAATGTTTTGCAGGCTCGTGCTTCAACATATGCCCAAATCGAATAATCCAACGGATTAAGATCTGGACTGCTAGGAGGCCAGAAATCCTTCAGCCAAAACTTCATGTTATCGTTCAACTATTGTTGGGTTCGATTGGACGTGCGACACGGCGCTCCATCCTGCTGTTGGACAACGTTTTGGTCCTCGGAGAAATTGGCCTTCACCCAGGGAAGCTTGGTCCTTTAAAACACCGATATACACTTCGGTATTGATTTTAACTCCACCATTAATGAAAACAGGCGGCATTTTCAAACCGTTGTACGCCACCAAGCCAAACAGCATGACACCAGCCGGATGTTTGGTTTGAAATTTGAATTTCACTTTTTCCGGAACGTTCTCCATTTTCTGCGGTGAATTGAACCGGTACGTGCGGCTGTTGGCCACAGCATCGATGCTGAAAAGCTTTTCGTCGGAGAACAGGATTATCATTTTTTCCTTCTTCAACAAGGAAAGCAATCTCTTGGAACGAGTCACTCGTAATTCCTTGACCCGGTCCGTAATCAAGTGGCGTTTCACTCTGGCTCTGGAAGATGCATGCAGGTCTTCTTTGATGATTCTGCGCATGGATTTTTCCGAAATATTGGCTTCCTTTGCAAGTTTTCTTATGGAAAGCACCGGGTTGCGAGCAATTTTTGCACGGACCGATTTGATCACGTTCGACGTGCGTGCAAACCGAGGACATCCGCTTCCTGGCTTCCGCTGCTTAGGACCATCCTGCAGGGACTTTTTTATTCGGTAAACTGTTGCCAAATGGCACCCTACCACCTTGGCAATCTCTTTCGGCTTCTTCTGGGCGAGCAACAAACTGGTGATCACTTCTTTCGCGAATATTTTGTCGAATTTGCAATAAAACAAATAGAATGTTTGGATGCAGCACTTGAAAGTAAACCTAAACAAATACACTTTTGGACAGAAATTAGTCACTAGCTACATGAATTAACCCAATACTCAAGTTTGAACATTTTCGCATTATTTTCTGCCGCACCCTGTATCTACAGGACTCGTTGGTTGCACACCTCTGGTAGAAGGCACTTCCTCATCATTCGAAGGTGGTGGTTTTTGTTGGGGACGGTAACCTATGGGACGACATTTGATTCCTTGCTTCTTTCCAGAAAGCTTCCGCTTCATCAGAGCCCAATATCTCTCGATTGGTCGTAGCTCTGGGCAATTTGGCGGGTTTGAGGTTTTTGATACAATGTTCACTTGATTTGCTTGGTACCACTCCGTCACAGTTTTAGCATAGTAGCATGATGCCAAGTCGGACCAGAACAAAGGTTTTTCTTTGTGACTTTTGATGAAGGGTAGCAATCGCTTCTGCAGACACTCTTTCTGATAGATCTCCTTGTTGATTGTGTCTGTAGTGACGAAAGATTTACTCTTTTTGCCACACGTGCAAATTGCTTGCCACACAAGGTATTTTTTGGGAAATTTCGATGCCTTCTTCGTTCTGAAATGCTCAGCTGTAGCATTTCTGGCCTTAGCCAGCCCTGGAAGCTCCTTGAAATCCTCCAGGACATAAGTTTCATCGTCCATAACAACGCATGAAAGCTTCGTCAAATATTCGCAGTACAAACGTCGAGCCCGTGATTTTGCTGCCAAGTTCTGTTTGTCGTTGCGATTTGGAACTGTTTTTACTGTATACGACTTAAATCCCAAACGTTGTTTTGATTTTTGGACAAAACCAGGCGACATCCCTATTTTACGAGCCACCGTTCGAATGGAGAGATTTGGGTTTTTCGTTAATATCCTTTTCACCTTTCGGTCCATGACAGGATCAGCGCGTCCAATGTTTTTGTCACTTCTCGGTTTCCTCTCCACCGTCAAACGTTCCGAAAATGATTTGAGCACATCGTGAACAGTGGATTTAGGCAAATCCAATGTTTTTGCAAGGTCCCGTATTGACAAGTCAGGATTTGCCGTACGCCCGTACAAAATTCGTTTTTGTTTTTCTTTCTTCGCCATCTTGAATACTAAACATGAAATGTAAACATCAATCATAGTCTTTTTCATCATACACTCTCAGCTATATCATAGTGAAATTTTTCATTCCTACTTGCAATATTCCAAAAGTTACAATGATTTGAAGGTGTCCGGATTAATGTGGATACAGACCTTAGGTATTATCCGTTTTTGCATAAAAAAAAAGTTCTTTTGAGTTTGATTATTTACTTCAGATAGCATCAGTTTCCATCGCTTCCGTTGCGTCTAAACAGAAACGGGTAAAGCTGACAGCCTCCATGTCTGAGAAATAATCTATCATGTAACATACATTTTTTTTTGTACATCGCGACTAACATTTGAAAGTGGCTGAAAATATTGCAGCAACAAAATTTCCTTTTAATAAAATTCGCAATAACTTCAGAACGGCTGGGTTTACAAAAAAAAATATTTATGCTTTTGTATCAAAATAAATACGTTAGGTCTAGTTTTGGTAAAATTATATGATAAAATACGCGATTTCATAAAAATTCAAAAAATTCATAAAAGTTGAAAAACAAAAATTTAGAAAATTAAAGAAATGACCGTCTTAAACTCTTCACCAGATTTTAGGATATAACTTTTTGTTTTTTTTTTAAATAAATTTATAAAAATACTAAGAGGGAGTCTTGGAAAAAAAAAACAATGTTTTATGTAATCTAATTGCTATATTTGTATTCTCCGAACGTGGAGTAACGATTATGATTTATGTTTTTTGTAGTATGAAAAACATTTTTTTAGTTTCCGTGTATTTTTTTCTTGAAGAACGCCTAATGACCTACAACTTCTTCTCAGACGATATTTTGATCAAAGTAATCGTTTACATGTTATGATTTAAAAAAAAAACACATTTTACATAAGCCCTTGTAGGTTATTAGTCGAGGAAATTTTAGGATTATTTTATGAAAAATGTTATCTTGGGTATAAACTTACATATGGACAAAATTTCATAAAAACCGAAAACTGTCGAGACAAAATCAATATATTTTTTAGCGTTTCTGGCTGGAAATGCTCAGATGGATTTTTTCTGTTATTATTTGGGAGCCTTGCCAGGCTCCCAACCAGTTAAGCATCAATATGATTATTTGGCGAATCCAGCCATACTCTATCCCGTTAACGAAAAGTTCCTAGACCGGACAGGGAATTGAACTCCACCAATATTCAGTGTGACCACACTTTAACCATATCAACTAACCTGAGTTCTGACCACACTAATATTTCCTCAGAACAGCATTTCAACAACAAAACCGAAGAAGCTCGATTCTCAAAGTTTTCAAGAACAAGAGTAGGTCACTGCACTTGACACATAAGACATAAATTCATGCACTACCTACAGTAGGCATAGAAAACTCTCGCGCAGGAGCAGAAGAAGCTAAAAACTGCCTAGAAGCAGAACATGCCAATTTAACGATGCAAGGTACCTCCCATGACAACTAGGCTCCTATGTTTCGGATAATTTGACACTTCCTCAATAATTTACTCAATTTTTTTACACACTCACCGACTACATGACCAGGGTCATCCCTTCACCGAGCTACCTGACTCATTCGTTTTATCCGAACATGTTTGAACCCCATTACGCAATCAATGTCATCTGTCACTTCGGCAGGTAAAGTCAGCTGTTGTAATCGGTGAGCAACGGTTTTGTCCCCCCCCCCCCTCACCGAAGCCAAAGCCAAATCGAACGGCGCACACATTTCGCTTCCACCCCAACCGCGCCGGGGCGAAATATTACAAAATATTATTTATTGGAAGCGATAAAATTTCTATTAATGAACTGCCCATTGGGTCGAGCGAGCGTGTGCGTGTTTTCTCCGTGCAGCTCGATCCGATAAATTACAACCGGGACCTTAAAATTATCACGTTAATTTAATCATCTTCGCGCGCGCGAGTCGCTCTGCGTTCATTGGTTCTTGTTCTTGTTTCTCGTTGGAGTAGTTTTCGTTTTTTTTTTGTATTCATTTCGTTTCGTTGTTTAAGGTGTAATAAATTCCTTCGCTACGGATGGTGGACCGAACAACATACCTCGAACGGTTGGAAGAAGTGTTATTTATTTCGAAAATTCGTGTTCTACTTCCACCTTCTATCTCTCTCTGCCTCACTCGGGTGCGCTGCAGTCGAACAGCATAACTTCTCGGAGATGCGAAGGGAAAAACATGCTTCGTAATCATTTGTTTCAATGTTAATTAAGAGCTTAAAGGAGCGCGGGATGGCGATAGATAATCGTTAGTGGAGTGGGAGGAAAGCGGCGGCGGGTGAGGTAATTTTTCTAACGAAAAAATTGAAATTAATTTAATCGAGTGGAAGAGCGGAAAGTGGAATCGGAAATTAATTTGCATAATTAGTGGCAATGGTTTGTGTTGGCTCGATTTCTCCATCGATGATGATGATGATGATGATGATGATGATAAGCATTATAGGCGAATGACGCGCAGATGGTGACAGTTATGTTCGCTCGCTTTGAAAGACAAACGCAAAAAAAAAGAGAAAAGGGTTGACAGGCGGATGATCAATCAAGAACGGCTCTTTCAAAACAAAGCCAACTTGGAAGGAAAATGATGCTAAATATTACAAAGTGACCCCAGGGGAGTAATTATCCATTTTACGACACCCGACCGACAGGGAAACGGGTTTAGAATTCTTCACTCCATTGTTTCAGCATTCGTTTCCGACTGTAGGAACAATGGGAGAGAGGGCTTATAAGAGCATGCTTAAGTACGCACAAATTAGTGTTTGCCAAGTGCTTACGATGCACCTGATAGCCGATCCGATTCGATCGGAACTGGGGGGAAGCCTACGCTTGGTTTCACTCACTTCGCTCTTGTTCACAGGTTTCCGATCGCGATAATGACTTGCAGTGTTAATTTTCAGCAAACATTTGTGCTGGAGAAATTGCGGCACCCTGCCTGGGCTTTGTGTGTGTGTGTTTGTGTGTGGAGGAGAACTGCACGGCAAAAACAAAATCCCTGGTGTGGATGAGATGCCCGTGCGTGTGCTCATTCTGGCGAAGAGAGAAAAATCATGTGCAAATTGGCGATTGAGGTGCGACTAGACTGGTGAGCCGCTGCACTCGGTGGACTCGGTTGAACGGGACTGTTTAGTGGCTGTAATTCGGCGTGTATCATGAGCTGTAAAAAGTTCTAAATATTATACATAATTATAGACCTTTCATGTGATGTTGCCTGTTGGGTAGGTAAATATATGTTTATTTTTAATAAAATGAGTCGTTGGACACTTCTTTGTAGCGAACTTGAGGAGGACATTACATGGCAAAATGCGAAATGTTTTCACACGTTATTAAAAGAATCCTACAACATTCGAACAGCCAATTTCGATTGCATAACAGGATATTTTTACATTAATTATGATGATCTTCCGGTTCAACCGATGGATGAAATATTGCATAATTTGCAAGACTAACAAAGTCATACAGTCAACACATTATATACAAAAAATAAATGGGTTGTGCTGAGCTGAGCGCAAGATGCACGCTACACACTTATGGATTGAACAGTTTCCTTTCAGCAATTATTTTTGTATAGAATCTCAGGAAGTCAGTTGAATGTATGTGGATTGCAATCCAATAATCATGAACATTCCGGCCGTTTATCTTTCGAGCATGTGTTATTCTACCATTAGCGTTTTTGCAGAATGTCCTTCTTTCACTGTTTACTGTTATGTTTGTTTTCTTTTATTCTTTTTTATTTATTTTTTACCACCTTCATAGCAAGCGCTCTATCGGTTCTCAACTTAGTATTCTGGTTACATTTCCACAGTTATTGATTGAGAGCTTTGATTGCAATTATACCAATACATGAAATTGTGTTTTGTGTGACAAACACAACTATGCATTATGTTCAGAGGAGTCCATACAATTTCCAATCTGAAATATTGGATCTTTTGGATCAATCCGACCGAGAAATTAACACGCTTTTGGTTACATCGTATTTTTCCCGACTAGCCTGTCTGAGGAATGATTATTTATCTTTCGGCTTTTGATCTTCCGATCGATTGTCTTACGACCGATTGGTTTTCAATCTTTGTGTTATCGTCCGTTTTTTGATAGCCCGTCTCGTGGTACATCGCCGAACGACGTTTTAGCTTTTTAATTTTTGAACTCTGCATATTGTCACTCAAAATTTCATCTCTCAGCAGTCTTTAAACATTTTGTCCAGCGATTTGTTTTCTTTCGACATTTTGTCTACACATCTACCAAAATGTCATGTAAATTTCTGTCCCTTGAGACCGATAACATACTTGCACATAAGAATAGGTTGAAAGAAATAAGAAATTAAATTCAATCCTCTTTCCTCGAATTGCGTATGTGTCAGTTTTAAGAGACATAATTTTACACGAAGTCTTTCTTTATGTTTCCCGATTTTTTACAAACATGAATAACGTCTCATGTAAAATTCATAATTTCTAAGTGCGAACCGACGTTTTGACTTTTCACATTTCCGGAGAAATTTGTGAAATGGGCGAATCTGCTTTTGTAATCAAACATTTAAATCGACAATTTCTCACGAAAAAAAAGCTAAATTTCTTAAACTAAGACACAAATCGGGTAAAAGAATGCTTCCTCTTGCCAACTGTGGTCTTAATTTTTCAAATTGAGCGTTTATTCGCTAAAAAACGTCCTTTCAAATGTTTGTTTACAAAAGTGGATTCGCTCATTTCGTAGTTTTCTCCGGGTTTTGTCCGCCAACATTTTTATCAAACAACAATTTTTAACAAAATTGTCTAATTTTGTCTCTTGAAATCCTATTTTGTAACATTTGGCATTTCGGCTTGTGACATTTTGTCTTTTGACATTTTGTCTAAAGACATTTTGTCTAAAGACATTTTGTCCTTTGACATTTTGTTTTTGGACATTTTGTCTTGTGACATTTTTTTTCTTTTGAGATTTTGTCTTTTGTTTTATCAACATTTTGTCTATTGACATTTTGACTTTTCACATTTCTTTCGAAAAGCCTTTCGGAATTTCATCCCTCAACATTTTGTCAGACAACAATTTTGAACAAAATAACCTTATTTTGTCTTTTTAAATTTGATCTTTTGACATTTTGGCATTTCTTCTTTGGAAATTTTGTTTTTTGAAATTTTGTCTTTTAACATTTTGTTAGTTAACATATGGCTTTTGACGTTTTGTCTTCCGAAATTTTGGCCTTTGACGTACTTGCTGTTGACATTTTATCTTTTGATATTTTGTCATGTGACAAGTTGTTTTCAGAAGTTTTGTCTTTTGACTTATTGTTCTATCGACGTTTTGTCTTGTGAGATTTTGTTTTTTTAATATTTTGTCTTGTGACATTTTGTCATGTGACATTTTTTCTTTTGAGATTTTGTCTTTTCTTTTATCAACATTTTGTCTTTTGACATGTTGTCTTCCGACATTTTGACTTTTCACATTTCTTTTGAAAAGCCTTTCGAAATTTCATCCCTCAACATTTTGTCAAACAACAATTTTCAACAAAATAAACATATTTTGTTTATTCAAATTTGATCGCTTGACATTTTGGCATTTTTCTTCTGAAATTTTGTTTTTTGAATTTTGTCTTTTGAAATTTAGTTTATTGAAATTTTGTCTATTGAAATTTTGTCTTTTTAAATTTTGTCTTTTGAAATTTTGTGTTTTGAAATTTTGTCTTTTAACATTTTGTTAGTTTACATATTGTGTTTCGAAATTTTGGCCTTTGACGTACTTGCTGTTGACATTTTATTTCTTGATATTTTGTCATGTGACAAGTTGTTTTCAGACAAGTTTTGTCTTTTGACGAATTGTTTTACCGACTTTTTGTCTCTTGACATTTCGTCCCCCAACCCCCCCCCCCCCCCCCCACCCAACAAATCGAGAAATTTGTTTTTTGTTAAATAACAACTTTCAACAAAATGTCCTAATATTGTCTTTTTAAATTTCATCTTTCGACATTTTGGCATTTTGTCTTTTGAAATTTTGTCTTTTGACATTTGTTTTTTGACATTTTGTCATGTGACATTATTTCTTTTGAGATTGTGCCTTTTGTTTTATCAACATTTTGTCTTTTGACATGTTGTCCTCCGAAATTTTGACTTTTCATGTTTCTTTCGAAAAGCGTTTCGAAATTTCATCCCTCAAAATTTTGTCAAACAACAATTATCAACAAAATAACCATATTTTGTCCATTCAAATTTGATCTTTTGACATTTTGGCATTTTTTCTTTTGAAATTTTGTCTATTGGAATTCTGTTTTTTTTTTGCAATTTTGTCTTTTAACATTTTGTTAGTTAACATATTGATTTTTGACGTTTTGTCTTTCGACATTTTGACGTTTGACAAACTTGCTGTTGACATTTTATCTTTTGATATTTTGTCTTGTGACAAGTTGTTTTTGTAGATGTTTTGTCTTTTGACGTATCGTTTTATCGACGTTTTGTCTCTTAACATTTTGTCCCCCATTTCTCTCGAAAAAATTGAAAAAAATAATTTTGTCAAACAACAACTTAGAACAAAATGTCCTAATATTGTCTTGTGAAATTCGATCTTTTGACATTTTGGAATTTTGTCTTCTAAAATTTGATCTTTTGACATTTTGTCTTCTGACATTTTGCCTTATGCTTCTGTATTTATGCATGATGTCCTATGACATTTTGTTTATTGACATTATGTTTTTTGACATTTTGTCTATTGACATTATGTCTTGTGAAATTGTCTTTTGACATATTTTTTTGATATTTTGTCTTTTAATATTTTGACTTTTGACGTTTTGTGGTATGATATTCTGTGTTTTTGACATTGTTGTGTTTTGATTTTTTTTCTCTTTTGAAATTTCGTCTCTTGATATTTTGTCAAGGGGTGAGTCCTTAGAACAGTGTGCCAGGCACGCCGTAGTCGAAAATCTTACCCCACAACGGAACAGTTGTACTTTTCGTAGATATAACCTGGCAGCCCTGGAAAATTGACGTTTCAAAGTTGTGGTGTTGTTTACGTAGGAAACCCAGATAAATTCCGGTTTCTACGCGGAGAAGCGATGTGCCTCTTAGATCTCGCCAATATCATATGCAGAAAAGGTATCAATTCCACAACCGTCACATCCAACATAATCGAGTTGTTCGACAAAGATGCTGAACAGCACTCACGTGTATTTTACGAGAAAATTATGCTGCATTTTGCTTTTAATAAATTGTCTTAAAGATTTATTCATAACATTATCTCACAATCACTTTCTGTTACCAGAGATATTAAGGGCTCATCTTTTGATGCCATTTGTAAAAAAGCTACAAACATTAAAATTAAAGTTTTTTCTAGGGCCTGTGGAAAGTTTCGGTTATGCCCTATTTGCTAAATGAATGGGCAAAGGTATTAGTTGTCGTTTTTGATGGACGAGAGAGGAAACTAGCACATTTACACTCTGATCAGGCATAGCAACAATCTTCATTTTCGAAAGCCAGAATTTTCTTAAAGGAAACGACGATGAACATATCCGGACACATCGACATCAAGTGTAACTAGTCACCCTCCTGCTGCAGCACAGTTCGTAAGCCTCAGCAATGCAGACAGAGGAACATCTTTGGAGACTACTAATCAGAGTGGAGTTGCGTCGAGTTCATAGTTTTTGCAGGCGTAGGTGGACTGCTGAGAAAGCGGATAAAACAATCATAAATGTGCAACAGCATATAGGAATTCTCGCCCTTACTTCCAGCGATTAGCTTCTTAAGCTCCATTTGTCACCCAAACTTGCTGTCTCAACACAAGGGTATTAAAACGCGATTTCCGCAACAAAAACCTTGACTGAGACCCAAATCGCCTGCAAAAATTTGGGAAAGCAAAACAAAACAATCGCCTGGTTGCCAGGCGTAGCCAAACCATAACAATTAAACTGTCAAGTTACCGTGGCATACATGGGCACCTTTTGGCACCACGATCGGAACACCAGGCTTCATCGTAACGTATAAACGCACACTAAAAAAAAATCGGCTCAAGTGATTTTGTGCTGAGTGACTCACCCTTGTCTTTTGTCTTTTGATCCTTTGCCTTTTGAAATTTTTCATAAGACATTCTGTCCTTTGGCATTTTGTTTTTCTATGTTTTGTTTTTTGGAATATTGTCTTTAAACATTTTTTCTGTTGACATTTTGTCACCTGACATTTTGTCACTTAACAATTCGTCACTTAACAATTCGTCACTTAACATTTTGTTTGTATGTTTTTTACATTTTGTCTTCTGACATTTTGTTTTTTGACTTGCTGTCCTTTAACATTTTGTTACACGTTTCATTTTGTCTTTCGAACATGTTTTTTAACATTTTGTTTTAGGACATGTTGCTTATGCTTTTTTTTCTCCGAAGTTTGGTTGGCGACATTTTCTTCCGTTACCTTTTTGTCGAAATGTTGTTTCTGTCTTCCCTGTCTCTTCCCTTTTTTTTGCCATTTTTCTCTTTTCTTATTTTATCTTTCAACATAATGTCTTTTGTTATTTCGACTATCAATCCAGGTTTTTTCGACCAACTGTCCCTCCACTTACGGTCTCGGGACGATTGTTTACTTAAAATTTCGTTATTCAACCGTTCGTTTTACAAATTTCTATTCTCCTATAATTTATCTTCCACTTCTTCATTCTTCAAACTCCTATATATTTTCTTTCAATCCTTTGTCCTCCGACCAACTGTCTTCCAACCTCCTTTTGAGCTAGAAAATGAGAGGAAAGATTAATAATTTCCATTTAATTTCAACTACCTTTATTGCTTATCTTGACAGATACGTGTATTTCGTCAACAATGTGCAAACTACATCAGTGTCGTGTACTAATACTCGACAGGAAAGTATTTTTATAAAATGTTTATAATCAAATTGATCTCACCAAAGGCCGGCTCCGAAATGTTGTTAGAATTGTTGTGAAAATGAAACTGCTTAACCGCTAAGGATCGCTCAGCACCCTTTACTCCTGTGCTATTTTTTTAGTGTTCCCGTAATGTGCCGAAGGTACCGATGGGTTGACAGTCCAAATTGTTATTTTCTGTTGAGCATGGGAACCAGGCAATGTATATTGGCAAGGTTGCTGGTTTCTTATATCTGTAAGCTCAACTGTCAAAAGTGTTCCTCAGTGTGCCACACATGTGGTATGGATTGAAAAGCGAAGTGCCGCAGTTATGAAACAGATTCGTCTAGTGTGTAAGACATCGTGGCTGGTATACTGTTCTAAGCGACTTACCCTTGTAAATCGTCCATTAGATATGCAGTCACAAAATTACAATATTACAATTTCTGTTAACCACGTGGTGAGTGCATCCGAAATTATTAGCCAGGCTCGCACCCGCTTCGTTCGTTACTTTTGACCAGCAAATGGCCGTTATCCACATTGTACATTGTACATTGTTTTAACATTTTTATCATAAACATTTGTTTTTACTCCACACTCGGCCAGTAATCAAAATCTCCTGCTATGGAGCGACTCTATTTCGAAATTCAAAACTGTCAATAATTACCAATCCACTCGCAACAGAGCGGAAAAACGCTCTTTTTCTGAACAATTTATGTCCGGGTGGCACAATACTAGCACTAACAAACAAAACTATGCTGATATAACTCTTCCTCCGGATGCGGGGGCGAAGCACACAAAAAACAGGAAAATACTACCGACCATCACACATTTTTGGAGGAATTGAATAAATTCACAACGAAATCGCTCCAAAGGTTTTATGATTTCAGTTTTTGTTTAGGTTGAAAAACCAAAAAATGTTTATTTTTTCGCGAAAACGACGCAGCAAAGCAAAAAAACCCTTCGGTTTGAAAGCACGGCTTGCTGCGATCTGAAAAAAAAAATAATCAAATCATGTGTCAAATCAAAATCAAAAACGATTTTCTTAAAGCTGCCCACCAGAAGATTGTTCTAACATTTGTTGGAGCCGCCAAAGTGTCGCATGAGTGGATCGTGCGTCCAAGGTCATCGGCGCTCACGTCTGGGGTGCGCCAACCGTGTGTGTGGCCAGTCCAGCTAGATTGCCTTAAATAAAGAAGGGCAATTTTTTTTCCCTAACACACAGGAAACTTGCATACCTGTATAGGAAATAACACGTTACGTACCGAGAGCTGCGTGATTTGAATTGCTAATCAAGTTTAGATACATTATCACTTTAGCCGTTCATTTAAGATTCAATTACTTTGCGTTTGATGAGCAATGTGTCGAGCTACAGCGCCGGTATTTAAAGATGAAAGAGTGAGAGTGAGTTAATGTGAGTGCGTCTAACAAAGTTGCATCCCGACAATGTCCGGATTTTGTCGATATGAAAAGCAGAACGGCATAGGGGGGAAAGTTTAATGCTCCTGGGAATGTGTGCTATTATCTTAATGATGGTTATGATTATGTGCAGAATGTTCTCTGCCGTTGCAAATGATTTCCGCAATAAACAAGAATTGCTGCAATTTTGCAGCGGCGCGCTCTGTTTTTTTTTTCGTTTGTTGTTTTATTGTTACCGTTTCCGAGGGTTACAGGCAGGCAGTTTACGGTGCGTGTCCTGTGGAATTAGCTAGCTACTCGCTGGTTGGCGATACAATGTGTGTTTTACTACTTTGCACCGACCTTGACGCCGGTAAGCTGAGGGGATGCATGAGCTTTTAATTAATGAAGACACTGAACAGGGCAAAGCAATTTACATTCGATTGTCGATGCAGCTGAGCCGCGTTGCCTTAACCTACCTGAGCGCCCCCTCTTGCTCTGATAAGAATCCGTTCGTCTGTCAGCAACTAATTGATCTACATACTCTCCCGGCATACCTCTGTCAATCAACCATCCGTCAGTGGCCTGCTAGCTATGCAAAAAGTCGAACGCCAGCACCGTTCAACTGCTTAGGTACTTGCGCAATTTACTGACCAACCAACCGGCCAAGTAGTGAATGTCAAAAAATAACCCTCATTCTTTCGCACCCAGGTGCGATAATTTGCGATAAGGTCGAGTGACGATTCGGAAGAAAAATGTTAATAAACTCCACGCACGAATTCAGGCCTCTGTGAAATAAAAACCAGGCTAATTCATTACCGCCCCAGTCATATTTTTTATTCTTTATGAAAGCGCATCAACTGAGCGGGAGAGATTGCATCGAAATGACCCGAAAACCAGACGGAAATGACTTTGGACTTTTTACGTGTGCGATTGTCCAAAGGTGACGTCACATCGCCAACGTCGCAACCATCATCATCATCATCATCATCGTCGATTGCTGCGATGCAAAGTGAGGCATTTTTCACCCCAAACACAGCCGTCAAGTAGCTTGGCAGCCCATTTTCACCTCCTTTTCGGTGTCAACCTTTTGCTTCGCGGATTAGCATAACTTCGAGAACTCGGGAAACTATCACACAAATCAAGTCATTAGCCGGTGAACGACTCACCGTTCGTGCTTAATCCCTCTGTTGAAAATCGAAAATCTGCACCTCATATTAAACCGTACCACGCCTACCCGAGAGCCCCTCCCGTCGGTTGGCCCCGTCGATTTCACGTGATTTAATTTAATAACTCATTTCGGCGACCGGTGGTGAGGACCTATCGCGAGAGGCGGATAGAGATATTAGGTCCCGGCACGAATCGGGTGGACATTTTATTAAATTAGATTTATGGTTCTTGCCACATGAATGGGGGATTCAAGGCATCGTCGACGGTTGAAGCGGGAAAACTCAGTGACTTGGTTGGTACAATTTCGACAATGCGTGTCAACGGTGACGGTGACGAAAATCTAAGATTTTTACGACTTCGATAAGCGCGAGCCGCGGGGACGAGAGAAAGGGAGGTTATGATTATTGGTCAACCGGGAGGCACGGCGCAACTGGAGTGGACGGTCGGGGTGAGTCGTAAATTTTCCCGCCGAGCTTAACGTTCGGCTGACAGTCGCTTCCGCTCCCAACTCCTCGTATGGAGCTTTCGGGGCGGCAATGTTCTCAGGAAAGTGTGTTTGTCGAGCGTGGAGTTGCGTGTGTCAGGGGAGTTTTTCCTAGGTGGACAGATTTCAGCAAGTGTTTCCACGGAATGTCTCTATTTTCGGATGGGTTGTCATTGTGAGTGTGTGGGGGGATAAATGGTGTATGAGCATACTGTTGGACTGGGGCTATACATCTTGATTGCCGAAGCTTTGAGGAAGAAGCGTGAGGTTGGTGGGTTCTTGGTGACGGA
The DNA here is from genome assembly GCA_024533555.2 of Aedes koreicus. Lineage (NCBI taxonomy): Eukaryota > Metazoa > Arthropoda > Insecta > Diptera > Culicidae > Aedes > Aedes koreicus. The sequence goes on from JAHHFK020005381.1 coordinate 241,937, forward strand.
ACTGGTTGCGTGGAATCAGCAGAGGTAGATTGTTGGATGAATTGTAACGGATTTTAACAGAAGCGTTAAATGTCCTCTCATTCATTTACACACCAAAGCAAGCGTAAACAACGCAATTGTTTGCAGTCTTCCGCAAAACAAACAAACTTTTCGACGATATCGGGCTTAAATTTACATGAAAAGTCCCATACATTTATGCAAAATCTAGCATTTTACATAAGTGCATTAGATAACTCAGAAAATAGCGTTTTTTTTTGAGAAGTTAACCCAAAGTTCTTTGTTATTTCGAGTTGCATTTCGAAAATTTTGTTAAGCTTTAGTGCAGAGCCTCAATCAGTTTGACAAATTGTGCTTGAGATTATTTATTGATTTTAAGAAGAAAAATTAAATTCAAGATTATATACACAGGAAAAAATAATGAATTGTAACAAATGTGTTAAATTTCCCCTCGTTTAATTTCAAGCCAAAGGAAGCGTAAACAACATAATTGTTTGCAATATTTCATACAGCATACAACATTGTTTGCAATCTTCCATACAACAGACCTGATTCCAGTGATATCTGGCTTAAATTTACATGAAAGGTGCCATTAACTTATGCCAAATCTAGCACTTTTTGTGCATTAGATAACGCAGAAAATTATGTTCCTTTCAAACTGTGTAGATCGTAATTGAATCAATTTATTCCAGCTTTCATTAGATACCTAAAGCTCGCAAAAAGTTCAAAGAGATCTGTGGTATTTAATTTTTTAGTATATCAGAAATCAATCAAATCAATTAATTCCATTGAAGATTCCAAACATCCTCCAGACAGTAAAATTATTGAGAAAACTTTCTTATGTAATAACCCGTGTCGACGATCAAAAGCAGCCTCAATATAGTTTGAGAATTGGAAGGATATCAACAAACTGATTTTTGGAAACGTTTGATGAACTTTTACGAACATCTGGACCATTTTCGCAGCCAATTCTCTGGATGGGTGCATTATTATAATTCTTGTACATGTCGGCAATGTAGCTTCTTAATTTGTAAACATAACTCTTCCTCAGCAATTAATGAAAGAAGAAAAAACGATCCTAAGATTTTTTTTGTATTCGGCAAGATCGTTCCTTGTCAAATATTATTGGACCCGTATTTTTTATTTTGGATCATTAGATTGGATTCCACAGTAGGCAGTCCCAAACATCGTGATCCACTCAAAAATATTTTTTAAAAATTCATGATGTCTTAACCACTGAACCAATATTTTTGGTTGACCCTTCAAATTGAAGATTTGGAACATTTAAGCCTTAAACAGACAGATAATTTTGTATAAAAACAATACGTAACCTTTTTTTTTTTTTTTTTATTTTATTTTTTTTTTTATTTTTTTTTTTTTAATTTTTTTTTTGTTTTTTTTTTTTTATAAAAAAAAAATTGTAACGTTTGCATTTAAAAAAATGGACAAAAATTGCCGATTTTTCATGGTTTCACCTTCACCTGCATTGACGAAAATACCCATGCAGCATCAATCATAGTCACCCATGAGTCAGCAGACAAAATTTGACAGCTCTATCAGTCGAACTCTAATCGTGATGGCAAAAACAGTGAAGCAACTCCGTTCAGAAGTGCGCGCGTTCAAATAACGGCACCCCGCCGCGTCGAAAACGGACATCGTGCGGCACTTTGTGGACGTCGGATACGCCCGTTCCGGCATCTACAACATCTTGGCACTATTAGACAACAATCAGAGCATCGAAAGAAATCCCGGTTCTGGACGGCCGACGACCCTGAGCGACAAGAAGCTCCAAAGGATGCTGAAGAGGAAGACCGAATGAAAAGTGGCTACATCGCTGCGTGCGCTTGGCCGGGACGTCGGTTCAAACGGCCAAACATTGAAAAAGTACCTGGCGAACATGAACATACATGTCAGGAAGTGGAAGTCGTGTTCACTGGTTTCGGAGCTGCAGGCAATGACGCAGCGGCAGCGGCTGAATAAGATGGTCAACTTGATTTTCCCGGCGAATCGCGACGTGGCGGTGGTGATGGACGACGAGAACTATCTCACCCTGGATGGCAACGACTGGCAGGACACTTCGTATTTTACTTCCCCCAAGAAGGAAGTGAGCTCCGAGGTGAACTTCATTTCACACACCAAGTTCCCCAAGAAGGTACTGCTGTGGCTGACAATCAACGAGAAAGGGATGTCAAAGCCGCTCTTCTTTCGCTCCGGACTGGCCTTGAACGGGGAAATTTAAAGTACGAAATGCATGCCGGAAGTTGCGTCGATCATCAAGAAATACCATAAGGGCGAAGACGCGGTGTTCTGGCCGGATCACCACTCGAAGCGATCGTTGGAGGAGATGGAACGGCTGAATATCGTTGTTGGGCGAATCCACCCAACGTCCCCCAGCTGCGTTCCATCGAGAATTTCTGAGCCAACCTTAAGCGTAAGATCTACTCCAACAATTTTGTCGTGAAAACTGAGGAGGAATTGATAAATAAAACGAAGAAAGAACTCAACACGCAAGTTTAAATGATTACCTTCCATGGGAAATTTATCAAAAGCAATTATCTGTATTAGCTTTTTTTATCGCCATCCGAAAAAGTACATTTTTTTAATGCAAACTTTACACTCAGTACGGTTATCTTAAAAGGTGCAGGTTACAGCTCTGTAGCTTCATCTGACCAAGATCCTTAATGAGAAATGCTTATGCTCTAATGAGAAATGCAGCAAACTTCCTTTGATTGATCTTTGAGAATAGAAAATTATTCTGTTGATTTAAGAATAAAGTTCCTATAAACAACCGTTTACACTTGACAATAAATCCTAGCCTGGAAACTTGGGAGAATAGAGCAAACTTTTGCCTGAACTTACATTTCTGTAGGAATCTCAGATGTTCTCTGCACATTTTCGAAAAGGAAATTGTTAGTCAGGGTCAAAAAAATAACAACAATTTGGCAACCTTAAGCCTGTCCACGTTAAATTTTGGACACCAAAATAATAGAAACAAAAATTATTTACACAATATTCACCAAAACCGATTGTTTATTTCACAATAATAGAGTAATATCTGCATTAGAAACAGTTGATTAAGATTTTAATCCTTCTTTCTGTAAAATTCTACAACTTTCTATGGTACACCCGCCATCAGGTTCCGTACGGTATCCTCCGATACGCTATTCTATTGGGCGAAGTTCTGGACAGTTTGGTGCATTGGCTGTTTTTGGCACGTATTTGACCTCTTGTACCCTATACCATTCCAGGACGGATTTGGCATAGTGACAAGAGGCCAAATCAGGCCAAAACAGAGCTGGAGAGTTGTGGCTTCTGGTAAACGGTAGCAACCGCTTTTGCAGACATTCTCTCTCGTACACATCCTTATTGATAGTGCCGGTAGAGACGACAATTTTAGATTTTGGACCACACAATGGCCTGCCAAATCAAAAACTTCTTAGGGAATTTGGACACCTTCTTTATCCGGATATACTCGGAAACGGCGTTCCTTTGAATTGCGATATAAAAAGCCAGACCCGGAAGCTATTTAAAGTCTTCGAGTACGTATGTTTGGTCGTCCAATATGATACAAGAAAATGTTTGCAAAAAAATAGTGTAAAGCTCCTATGCACGACTTTTTGCAGTGAAATGTTGCTTGTCATCACGGTTGGGCACCTTTTACACTTTGTACGCCTTCAGTGTTTGCCCCTGCTTCACTGGGGGAGTTTGCTCATCAACACATCCGGTCCGCTCCATAGCATCTTGCTATGAAGTACCTGGTAGTCACTCACCCACCGATTACCTGTATATCTGCCAAATTTTGGTAAACCGACTGCTTAGAATTATCTCAAATTGTAATACTCCGCCCACCATATCACAAAATATTGCGAGTAGTTGAACGGATTGGAGATAAGGACCAAGTATCCCATGGTTGATACCAAATTAATCAGCGTAAGAATCAAAAGAATCAATTTCAGTTACTAATGCTATGATGGGCCACCAAGCGGAGGGGCGGCCCAATTTGTCTTATCTCTATTTGCAGGATATCCACAGAAAAGAGGGAAAACCGCTGTAATCACCATTATTTACGAGCTTACGGTGATTACGTCATGTCGGACTATTCAGGGTGCGGTGCAACTGGCATTCGAAGTTCTGTTGCTAAAAAGAGCGGTCCTAAAGGTGTCGCCACGCGGTGGCTATTTCCAGCATATAGTGAGCTATATGCTAGAAAACTATGTAATAGTTCAGAGGAACAACTAAACTATGTAGTGTTAGCTAATAGCTATGCCTTTGAAGTGAAAGTTTTATGCTATGATGTAGAGCCGTGCCCTTTGTCGTCTGGACACTCTATTGATAGTTTCTATGTTGTAGCAGTAGGCTATGAACTATTCCATCCGGACGGAATAATTCATAATTCGTTGGTCGCAGGTTTGACAGTTCGTTTGAATTGCTGCTAGTTTGTGTTTTCACGGTATTTTTTTAAGGAAAAACAGACCAGGAAAAGAAATTCCGCTTGATTAAGCTGTCCGATGTTGTGGGACCCAACTAATCTCGATCGCCTGAGGAAGTGTATACTTCATTGTGAGTGTATTTTTCTGCTTTGCAATTCCTCATCCGAAAAAAGTCTGGACCAGAGGATCTTGATACCTAGCTAAGTACTAAGTATTTTCTAGATGATACCGTTGAGAGGACACTCAAGACAGATCACGATTCTACCATTTCCGATGTTCAACCTTTGATTTTGAGCCCAAACTCCAACGTACAATCACCCGTTTTGCAACCAGCACCAGCAGTGCGCAATTGAAGCGTAAAAAGTCATCGTATGATGAGATGGAGCTTTAAGTGCGTCGAAACCTTATCCGAACCCACTGAACTTAAAAAAAAAAAAAAAAAAAAAACACAAAATCGGGCCTCTATTCTGAGTAAATCGACCAACTCGTTGCTGGAAAAGCTATGTACTGAATACTTTTATAACAAATATTCGATGGCTTACAGGAACTTGAATAACTAATTTGAGCAGGCCTATGAAGCGAAAATAATTTTCAGACTGCCTCAAGAGCACACACTTAGAAAATTTTACAGTATTCGGTCATTTTTTACCGAACTTTCAACAGCTGAACGTTCGGTAATCCGATTTACCGGATTTCGGTGAAATTTTACAGTATTCCGGTAAAAAAATTACCGGAACTTGTCAAATTTTACCAAAATCCGTTAAATTGGATAACCGAACGTTTAGCTGTTGAAAGTTTGGTAAAAAATTGGGGAATACTGTAAAATTTTCTAAGTGGGCAGCTTTACGTTCTCGGGTCAGATAAGCTATACATTTTTCCCACCATCGGATCCCAAACAGGCATCTCAGGAGCCAAAAATGCTGCATCAGATTCCCTAACAGCAATCGTCAAATACACCACTATCACTGATCCTTGCTTTTGCTTCTATGTTGATATACGTAAACTTCTATTCAGCATCCTCTAAAGCCATTATAATGATGCTTAACTGCTTTTTTTTTATTTTATTTAAATAACCACTGACGCTCTTTGCAGTGGTTTTATACAAACGTTTTGTTCATCTAACGTTCCTACACAATTGGAAAATTGTGATTTTCTTCAAAATCACGTGAAAAGGACAGACGCGCCTCTTCTAATTCATATACGTATTTTAAATAAACCTATCATTTCAATTTAATTTAATTTTGGCTGCACAATCGAATGATTTGAAACCTCAAAGCAATGAATTAAGCGATTTCCCTGAACTTCTTTGAAGAACTTCCCTGAACTTCTCAGAAAAACTTCCCCGACCTTCTCAGAAGAACTTCCCTCACCTTCCTTGAGGAAATTTCAAGATTTTTTCTAAAGAACTTCTCTGAAGAAGTTTTCTGATGAGCTTCCTCGAAGTTCTCTGTAGAACTTTCCTGAACTTCTATAAAAAACTTCCCTGAATTTCTGTGAAGAACTTCCCTGACATTATTTTCCTGAAATTCTCTGAAGAATTTTTGCAAACTTCAGTGAAGAATTATCTGAAGTTCTCTGAAAACTTCCCTGAAATTCTGTGAAGAACTTCCCCAAAGTTCTCTGCAAAACTTCAGCGAAGTTTTGTGTTGAATTTCACCGAAGTTCTCTGAAGAACTTCCCTGTAGTTCCTCTGAAGAACTTCCCTGAAATTTCTCTGAAGAACTTCCTTGAAATTCCCTGAAGAATTTTCCCGAACTTCTCTAAGGAATTATCTGAAGTTCTCTGAGGAATTTCCCCCGAAGTTTTCTGCAGAACTTCAACGAAGTTCTCTGAAGAACTTCCCTGAACTCTATAAACAACTTCCCTGAATTGCTGTGAAAAACTTTCCTGAAGTTCATGTGGAAAACTTCCCTGTAGATCTCGAAAGAACCTCCCTGAAATTATTTGAAGAACTTACCTGGGAAGTTCCTCTGAAGAACTTCTCTGACATGGTACTTGTATGGAGAAAAGTCTACGCGGGGGGTAGGGGCAGAGATTTTTAAATTTGAGTCTACGTGTTTTATGAAAAAGCCCTAACTGAAATAACATTTCCTGAAATTCTCTGAAGAATTATCTGAAGTTCTCTGAAAAACTTCCCCGAAATTCTCTTAAGGACTTCCCTGTTCTCCTCTAAAGAACTTCCCTGAAGTTTCTCTCAAGAACCCTGAAATTCCGCTGAAGCACTTACCTCTAGTGCCTCTGAAGAACTTTCCTGAAATTCTTCTGAAGAACTTCCCTGAAATTTCACTGAATAACTTTCTTGAAATTACTTTCCTGAAATTCTCTGAAGAACTTCTCTGAAGAATTATCTGAATTTCTCTGAAGAACTCCCCTTATCTTCTCTGAAGAATTTCCCAAACTAATCATCCAGATCTTCATAACCTAGCTCCTTCAGCAGATTAGCCTTAATTCCCAAGCCTTCAAGGCGAGAAATCCACGATTTTGGCCAGATTTTACGATTTTTTCGTTTCAATATGATGTACGCAGCAACTGCAGCAACCTTTTCATTCTCTGTCCATAGCTACCGAATGTGCTCATGATTACTCCCGAAATTATTTTTTTTAGAAGCTCGCAACTGAATACCTGCGACCACAAAGAAAATCAATCGTGTGTACACCGAAAAAAAAAGTTAACTGATAGCGTTGTGGCAAATAATTCTAGTACATAGCTATTATCACTTCATAGCTGCTATTTTTGCAAAAACCGTTTCTCAAATCTCATAGAACTATGGTATAGATATCTATAACGGCTATATCATAGTGAACTATAGCATACATTTCAAGCGCCGTGTGGCGGCACATTTATTGTTTGAAGACTAGTTAGAAATTTAGAACTCAAGAGCGTATGAAAAAAGACCCAATGACTGAAGAATGATAAGCAATCTCGTGATAGCTCATTTCTTCTCGAGATAGTGATGTGGACAACTTTATTTATTATTGTATTATGGCCATGAGAATTACCAACTCTGGAATTGGCGATGACTTTAAGACCAGATCGTTAGAATCAGTGAATTCAAAACATCATCGCACCACCATTCATCTGACGTCCCATTGAAACCAAAACAACAAATCCAAGCCAAAAAGATTCACGTCCATCATCAATGCGGCACAAAGAGAACCACAATTATGCCCGGCATTGTTCTATGCTTGTCAACAGCGGCACACGCAAACGTGCGCTGATATGGGTCACATGACCTACCGCCGAACAGGGTTGACAAACGAACGATAATTGGTCCGACAGTTGCCGTTTTTTTTTTTTTCAGCATTCAAGTGTCACCATGACATGTAACGAATAATATTTGTCACATTCGCACGTCAGCTCGTCGTTGTTTTATGTTGGCGCTGCATTCTTTTTTTGCGGCGGTGCTTTATCAGCCATGTTTTAGCTTTAGGAGGTTATGTCACACCAACCCACATGTAGGCATTTCGAATGAATGAATGAATTGTCACGTGAAGGCAGGTCGCTGGACAGCAGCAGCAGCAGCTGGACCCAGCTGGGCTCGAAGCGCCCTATAATTTCCCTGACTGACCTCGACGTTGACCCCACCTGAGGAAGGGCATTCGACGGCGGCGCCGGCTTTTGATCCTTCTCCACCGAAACAGAACCAAGTTTGCAGAATGGGACCATATGTTTCGGAAGGCTCCGTGCACGGCCCGTGGTTGTGCTGATTAAAATGTAAGAATCGAGTGCACAAGTATGGGTGCAAGTGCGCTCGACTGCCGCCACCGTGGTCGGTTTCTGCAAGGGCGCAAATTATGCTAATTAGGCTTTTGCTTTAAGCCGATCTCTTCTTCGTCGTTCCGTCGGCCGACGCTTGCCGGCTTGCTGCTGACTGCTGCAGCGCACAGGATGAGAGGAAATTGCACCTTTTCGGTTTTGCAACTCGCGCTGCTTCGGATCGCAGGGAAAAGATGATCGATGAGATCGCCGGTATCAAGGCCATTTGTATATCGGTGGTGTCGGGGCCGAATGTTGTTGGCAACACCGAGTTGTCACAAACGGACTGGAACCAATCGGCGGCAGGTGGATGTCGGAAGGATTAATGTTCGTAATTAAACATCCTTTCGGTATTATCAGGTCAATAAAGAGAATGCACTTACAAACGATAAATGACCGATGTACTGCTTGTAAGCCGTTTATCAAACATAAATAGCTATTTTTGTTGGCACTACACTTTCACACCGGTTAAGTTGCAAGGTTCCAAGGGTTTTTCTTTTCGGAATGTCACATGAAAGCAAACGTCCTGCGTTTTAATTGAGTCTTCGCGGTTGGAGAAAGCCTCCCGTGGCCAAAATGTCCGGAAAATTTAACTAATAGTATCAGATCGGCAGACGACTAAGAAAGCCGTTAACGCGAACATAAAATTTACTCTCATACCGCATCCATAAACCCACAATGAGACCACCCATGGGCCAGAAAACGAGACTACGAGCTAGCACTTCACTGGTTTGACAGCTGATCGTAAGATTAAGTCAGCAAAACCATTCAAGTACTTCAGCAGATACCAGACTTTCCACTCAACGGAACAAAAACAACAAGTGTTGGGAAACATCGACGAAAATTGACCGTCGGTAATTTTCAATTACATTTCTGAATACATAAACCGACCGGACCGGAGTGGAAACAGCCACTGTTGGGCTCCAGTACAAGTGGGTCTCGTTTTCTCACTTTTGTTTCCCATCTTGTTTTTTGTTTTCATTTATTTTTATTCTTTGCGATGCACTTGAGCCAAACGTATTAACTACATGTGAAGAGAATTCGATTGACTACTGAGCTACCGGCTCCTAGCTGTGTTACCAAGGTGCATCGGCGTCGGCAATTAAGATGATTGAAACAATTAGCACGCCAACAGAAAACCACCAAACCTGCACGGCATCCGATCAGTGTTGTCAGCCGGCGTTCACCACGTGGTGGAAAACAATCGGATTTAAATGAACGACTTAATGATTGTTATTAAAATAAATCATTGATCTCGACGCAAAAAATCCCAGCTTCTACATTATGTGAAACATTTCAATCAGGATACAATTGAGCCCAGGGGTAATGGCCGGTTCATAACGAGACGGAAATTGAGGACCCCGGCGCTTGAAATTGAAAACATCTGTCACTACTTTGTACGTCGGTCGATCGGTGGAAGCCGCAGGTGCTGCCATCACGTGGAACGCTGACGGAATTGCCATTACTCGTGGTGAATGAGGTGAAAAATTGGAATTCCTGCTTGCCAACTCAATTCCTAATCCTTCCCTCGCCTAGCTGTGTTTTTTTTTCGTGGGTCATTGATCTTGCTCGCGCATCTTAAAACCACCGAGCGTATCTTGTTAGCCGGTTCACGTTTAACAGCGCCATAATCTTTAAAAACCCAGTTGAAGAGAACATAACGATTTGTAGAGGGGCCACAGAGAATGAGAAGTGAATCATTCGCAACGGTTCGCTAAACACTCGCCCCATTGTTAGACGGCTCGCTGGGTGGCTGTCAGATGGGTGAAATATTTCAACTCGCCACAGTGGAAGATTTCGTGTTCGTCAAACGGCTCTCGATCATGACGAAAAAAATGCCTCTTGTTATTGACGTTGTCAACTGTGTTTATTCGCTGACTTGATGTGCATGGTGGCGCCACTGACTGTGTGCAGGTCGATGATAGGCAGAAAGAAGAACCCGAGAGAAACGTCAAAACCGCAAACATATTACCGAGCCAATCACGTTTCAAACGGGAGAAAACATAAATAATCATTGCCGTATCGCTTCTGCACTGCGCCAACCAGTCAGACAGCCAGCAAGCAAACAGAAACACCACGGCAATATGGGAGATATTGCATGTGTTGCGCGCGCGAAAGTAATCACAGAAGTGGGAGGGGGAGGGGGGGCTGAGTGGGGTGAGAAAAACGAAAAAGGTGCACCTTAAATAATCATAAATTTAACACTTTTGCATCCGCCAGGCAGAGAGAGTGTGTTGCTGCAGTTTTCGCACTGCACCGCCAGGCGGCAGCCGGACTTGCTGCGCTGGCATGTATGCAAAACAATCTCTCGGTGCGAAAAAATCGTAAACTAGCGATAATAAATAATAAATTAATTAAATTCCATCAACATTTTGCCTCTTTAGGGCAGGTATATCGTCGATGTTGGTGGCTCGCGGCCACGGGTGAACGGGAATAACAAATATTTGTGTGACGGTGCACCAGCAGCAGCTAGCGGTTGCTGACGAGGGAGGAAGTGCTGGTGGGCTGGCAGTCAATGGTGGACCCCTCGTGGCCCGCCAGGGGGGACGCGAACTGCAACTTTGGCAGAGATTGCACGATTCTGGGCAAACGCAGCGGGGGGAAAAAGAAGCTTCTAACGAGATGAGGAGTGATCACGTCATCTATTGGGAGCGGGCTGAGTATTTGTCGACAATTGGTGGATTGGACCGTTGTGTGATTGGGATGGTTCTGGATTGGGAGCTCCTAAGGCTGTGTTACGAGAATGTTTACTTAATTATGGTAGATGAACAATATTCAACAAACCTGCTATTTTAGTTGATTCGATTCTGACCGAGAGAGTGCCAATATTCTATCTGTTCCATATGTTTGGATGGGGTTCATCATCACATTTCTTGAAGATTGTGTTCTGTCTTACACTGGAGGCATATGATGCCCTTGCGTCGGAATCTTTTCTATAGTTGTACTTGGCCGATAGGCAAAAACAAGGATATTCTCCAAAACGTTGTTTGTTTTGGTCGATTTTTCAACTAAAGCTCATCGGTTGCTTTGATGCAGACCGATGCAACAACTGAGTATTGAGTATTGTACCGTACACTGAACCTAAACATCCTCCTTTTATCGGATGAATCCTCCATCGGTTCATATCGAAACATTGAAATTCCCTTTTCCGAATGATAGATGCATGCGGAGGACGATTTTCTAGAAACCAGATGATTATCCTTCTAATGTTGAACAACTAATAATACGCAAAGGGAATTGACCTCCCGTTCAAATTTGAATGCACGCTGTATGAAAACTCATCATCCCAAAGTGGAATGCGTATTGCATTGGAAAAGCCCTATGACGCAAATCATTTGAAATGAGGATGACAAACATTCCATTTTATATCATTCGGTCAATCGCTATCAGAACTGGTACCGTCACGAATAAAGGATCGAAACCCGCTCGGTTCTTACGGAGTCACGGAAAAATATATCCTGCCACCTTCAATTTTTGTGCTTCCGTTTCAATCTTTGCTCAACGGTTGAGGAAGTGTAATGTGAAATAAATGTATGTCGTTGAATTGTTTCAATTTATTCATGAATCGCTAATAAATCTACACATTTCAGAAACAATCATCATATTAATTTGGTTGATTGTCATACGAAACATGGATGATCTTCATACGGATCTAACCATAAGACAATCATCCGATTTCCGAATGCTTTACATTAAAGGGCGCAATCGAATTACTTTTCAGACGACCTTGGGATGATGTTTAGGTTCAGTGTACGTTATTTTCCACTGTTTGACGCTACCTAAGGGCAATTTTATGTAGCAACAATCAGGAAAATCTTTGATTAGTCCAATTATTTCCTAGCACTTGTGCGGAAAATGCATGGAGTGACTTAAACATTGAAAATCCATATTCTTAAAAATAATAAAAATTAAGATATACGTTGTCTTTGGCTCTCAACTAGAGGTCCATAACATTATCGAGGCTATTCCATAATACAGTGTGTTGCAATCATTTAGCCGCATTTATATAATATTGCCATGATCTTTTTATTTCAGTGCAACAAATCAAATATTATATGCATGTAGTAGTGCGATCCATTGCCTTGCTTACACACACTAATAACAGCTTTCTAGCGTTGTTTACCTATCGTAGAAGACTTATCGCCATATTTCCTGCTTCCGTTGCGTTGCAAACGTTTAGACCTTTATCGCGATTTTCTTCGAAAGCTCTTAAGTTTGCCCAATAGTTTATGCTGTTTCTGCCCCTAAGTAAGTATTTTCGTTGTGTACTGTGTAGTATTTCGCAATAAAGTTGATTTGTCTAGGTATGGGAAAGGCACAACGCTTGAACGAGGTGCAGAAAGGCCAAATCCGAGTTCTGGCGGATACTGGTCTCAGTAATCGTGAGATTGCCCGGAAAATCAATAGATCCGCAGCAGTATGGGATTAAGAAGCGAGCAGAGGGGAATTCGAAACTAACAGCTCGGCAAAAAGGACAAATCCGAGAGGAAGCTACCAAAAATCACTTGAGTTGTCGCCAGATTATTGCCAAACTCGATCTTCCAGTGCACTAAAGCACCGTTAGCCGCGTTCTGAATGTGTGTCCGAACATCAAATGGACAAAACCAAAGCAAACCGACTACAACTCGCACAGAATCTGACTGACCAATGGCTCCAGGTCATATTTTCTGATGAGAAAAAGTTTAACTTCGACGGCCCAGACTGCTACAGTCTATATTATTGTCACGATTTGAGGGATAAAGGAATAAACCCGATCCAAGAGAAATTTTGGAGGCGGAACTGTAATGGTATGGGGTGGATTTTCCTATGATTCCAAATTATCCATCTGCTGAATCTTCACAAAAATGAACTAGACTACTTACGGCGACCTCTAGGAAGAAGTGTTGGTGCCGTTTTTGGAAGATCATTTGGACGAAGAGGTTATTTTTCAGCAAGATAATGCTTCAATCCATGTGTCGCAACAGACCAAGGCATGGTTTGAGTCGAAAGAAATCACCGCTCTTGAATGGCCAGTAACCCTATCGAGAACCTTTGGGGCATACTGGCATCAAAGGTTTACGCAAATGGACGCCAATTCAACACCGTGGATGAGTTGAAGGCATGCATCAAGGAGTGCTGGGAACAAATCGACCTAGAAACTATCAAGAAGCTGGTTTCTTGGGTGCCCAAGAAAATTTTTTGGAGAAATAAAAAAAAAAAAAAAAAAAACAAAGAAATAAAAAAAAAATTATTATGCAAGGGTTTGTTTTGGGGGGAGGGGGGGGGGGGCGGGGCAAAGAAAACATTTTTTTTTTTTTTTTTTTTTATTTTATTTGCAGTATAAAAAATATTTTTTTTGTAAAAAATTTGTTTTTTTTTGTAGGGCGGGGAGAAATAAATGATAAAATAAAGAAATGATAAAATATTAAATTTATTTGAAAAAAAAAAAAAAAAACAGGGGGGGGGCGACAAAACTTGCTAAAGCTTGCTTCAGATAGAATTGGAACAAAAACAATTGCCTGTATTTCAGTTATTTATTATTGAATTCAAGATCTTTTTTTTATACAAATGTAGTGTTTTCTTCATACTTTTAAGAAAAAATACGGATAAATTTATTCATCACGGTTTCGAAGGAATTCTCGAATTTTTCCTGTAACACGGCTCAATAGGCGGCGCACACCTTATTCGTCCATCGTTTTAGCTATCTTATTCCACCAGGTCTTCATCTGATTGATGTCTTTGACAACCTTTCCTTTTGCCTTGAATCTCCTCTTCATGATTGCCCAGTATTTCTCAATAGGGCGGAACTGGGGGCAGTTGGGTGGGTTAAGGTTTTTCGGAACAACCTGGAACCCTTTCTCTGCAAACCATTCTTGAACGACTTTGCTGTAATGACAGCTTGCCAAATCTGGCCAAAACATTACGAGATGGTCGTGGGATCGAATGAACGGCAAAATTTGTTTTTGGAGACACTCTTTTTGGTATAGTTCCGACGTCATTGTCGTATTTCTAACGAAAACTTTCGTTTTTTTTTGCCACAGCTGCAAATGCCCCGCCAAATCATGAATTTTCGTGCAAATTTGTAGGCAAAAACAAATTTAAATTTGGCTGGAAAATCCCCCCGAGCCGTTGCCAAGTAAAATTTTTGACCTGGGATTTGCCCGAAGTCAGCCTTGACATAGGTTTCATCGTCCATCAGAAGACACCCGTCGAACTTGGTCAGCTCCTGGTCGTATAGCTTTCGAGCACGGATTTTGGCCACACTATTCTGTTTTGTGGTCCGATTTGGCTGTTTGCTAGCTCGATACGACTTCATTCCTTCCCGGAGTCGAGTTCTCTTCACGGTACTATGGGCAGCACCGAATTTTCTGGCCAAATCACGGTCCGACAGATTGGGATTCCTCTTAATCGTCTTCAAAATCTTACCACGCAGTTTCCGGTCGACAGTTCCACTCCGATGATTGGCTTGAGGCTTCCGAATCGTTGTCAATGTTTCCTTATACCGTTTGATAACGCGCCTTACGGTATTTCTGGGCAATTTCAGCTGTTTAGCTAGCCTAGATGCAGACCACAATGGATTTTCCAAATAACTGTGGGCAATTTTTTCCCTTCTTTCGGCTTCCATGTTGATTGTTTACAAAGTACAGTCGATTTGCGGAATGTCAAAAATACATACGTGAAGCTGACAAAATTCCCGACACGTGGGCGCCAAGAACTTCCAAATATGAGCAAAAGTTTGTTCCAATTCTAAATGAAGCAAGCCTTAGTTACATTTCATTTTATTGGTATAGCAACAATACAATGTAAAAATCTCATTTATTTAAAGGCTAGATCATTAAGAAACGGGGTGCATTCAAGTCCGTTTTTTTTTTTATTTTTTTTTTTTTTTCAAAAAATTTTAAAAAAATTTTTTTTTTTTTTTTAAAAAAATTTAAAAAAAAAGCCGGGGCCCGCCTTTTTTTGTCTTGGTTTTGGGTAGCTGTTTTTCCCCCCTCTTTTTCTGTGGGGTGTTTGTGGTGGGTGCTCCCTCCCTCTTCTTTTTTTGCTTTTTTTTTTCCCTCTATTTTTTTTTTGTGGGGGGGGGGGGGAATTTGTGGGTTGGGGTCTTTTTTTGTTGGTGGGATTTCTTTTTTTTTTTATCATTGTATCACTTCCTTGCTGTAATGGTAGCTGGCTAGATCTGGCCAAAACGTAACTGGACCATCATGGGGCTTAACGAAGGGTAGAATCCGATTGTTGAGGCATTCCCTTTTGTACACTTCCGAGTGAATTGTTTTATCCTTCACAAAGACTCTGGTTTTCTTGCCACAGGAAGAGATGCTAAGTCATCCGCGAAAATAACCTTGAATCTGCCAGGAATTTGACCCCCGGGAATTGTTTGAAATCTGCTTAAGCATATGTTTCATCATCAATCACTCATCAATCATCGAGGTTCATCAGAACTTGCTCGTACAACTTACGGGACCGAGTTCTGGCTACTGTTAGTTGTTTGAGGCTTTGGTTGGGTTGCTCGGTAAAATTTAAAACTTTCTCGGAGACGTATTCGCCACTCATTACAACGGTCGGCTTTCAGTATTTTTGCAAATCATAATTCGAGATGTTGGTATCAGCCTTGATTTCCCTAATGACCTTGACCTGCAGTTGACGATCAACGGTTCCACTCCGATGCTTGATTTGAACTTTGCGGGCAGTTGTTAAAGTTTCCTTGTACTTTTTAATTGCTCGTGCCACAGTACTTTTAGGACAATTCAGCAGTTTTACCAGCTCCCGAGTTGACGCAGATGGATTTCGCAGGTAACTGTGCGTAATTGTTTTTTTTTTCTCTTCCTGCACGATGATTATCTTGGAACAATGTTAGTTTTAAAATGTGAAAAAATAGACCGAGCAGAATTGTTTTCAAACATCAAAACGCTGAAAACAACTTGGTTATCCGACCACTTCCCAAGCAACACCCATCCGGAAAAATAGGTTGCAGTAACTTGATTATGACTCAAATTAGTTGCATAGCAGTTACTTTAACTGATTTGCAACAAGTGTGCTACTTGGAATGAAGCGTCACTATCTCTGAAATGAAGTGCCCCATTCCTTAAAGATCGAGCTTTAACAACATTTCGCCAAAGTACTCGGTTCCTAGCTGCTTCTCTCCAATCTCGCCAATGACCCACATTTGCCAGATCTTGCTGCACCTGTTTCGCCCACCTTGTTCGCTACGCTCCACGTATTCTTGTATCGGCCGGATTGGAGATGAACACCATTTTTGCAGGGTTTTTGTCCGGCATTCTTGCGGTATGCTCTGTCCAAAGTATCTTTCCAGTTTCTGCCACTTTCTGGATGTTGGGTTTGCTGTAGAGTTCGGCGAGCCCGTGGTTCATCATTCTCCGCTATGCATCGTTCTCCTGCACACCGCAGAAAATGGTCGTGAACATGTTACGTTCGAAAACACCAAGTATCGCTGACCCTCATCGAGCATTGTCTACGTCTCATGCCCGTAGAAAACCACCGATCTTATTAGAGTTTTGTAGACGCTACATTTAGTTCGGGGTGTATCTTTTCTGACTGCAAGTTCTTCAAAACGTGGTGGATCTGCAATTCTTTCTGCTGCGATGTTCTCCAGGTGTACTTATACTGAAGGCTGTGCTGGAAGTAGGTGCTATGAATGGCCATATTCAGTTTCAGAGAAATACATAAATGGAAGAAGAAAGAAGAAAAATAATTGTGCGCAATCATTTGGAAATCCCTTCGTGGTCTGGGCCAAAACTTGCTAATGTGTTGGGTTTCCCGGGAGATACCGTGTGGTGTGTTTTGAAAAAGTTCAGAGAAACTTTGTCGACGGATCGCAAGCCTCAAAGAAAGCGTCTGGCGGGTACTGTCAACCGTCAACTGCGGATCAAAGTCATCAAGAACATTAAGGCAAACCCCAACATCTCAGACCGCGATTTGGCCTAAAAGCTTCGCGCTGCACGCAGTACCGTGCAACGGTTTACGGTCAATTCATACCGTGCCTGTAGACAACCAAATAGGGATCAAAAGCAGAACAGAAAACTGTATGATCAGGTGTTGACAAAATTCAATGACTGTCTCCTCATGGATAATGGATCCTATGAAGAGGCCGATTTCAAACAGCTACCGGGACAAAAATGTTACTTGGCTACCGCTCGAGGAGATGTTCCTGTCAAATTCAAGTTTGTGTTTGCAGATGAATTTGCACGTAAATACATGATTTGGCAAGGCTTCGGTAGCTGCGGTAGGAAGACCAAGAAAGATTAAAACTTTAAATTCCTGAAACCCTTAGCACTTTCACGCAAACTAAGACCACGAACAGAAGGAATAACATTTCCCTAACATCAAATATACTATATTAACAATATAAGTCACTTCACATTTTTTCAGGCGACCCTTTTTTTGCGCTTGTGGCGCCATAAGTGAGAAACGTGACAACTACTAAATGCACACGCTTAAACTAAGCTTTTCAGCTTTAGTTTTACCTAGCGTAATATTCCAAAAGTACTCAACAGACAAATTGAAACGAATCACAAATTGTTGAATTTAGGCCCTAACTAAGAAAACGATTTTCGAACAACTCGCCACAAATTCGACTTGTTGCCTGCTGTGAATGTCATGACAAAAGCAACTATGGCAAAAGCAACTATAACTTGAGCAGGATAGGAAAAAGATTGTCTGTTGGAAAGAAAGCGAGATTTACGGCTTGCAATTATTATTATTGATGACCATAGAGTGATTTTTAAATATTACGAAGTAGAGATACATCAATCCAATTAGATAAAATTTTGGCTTGAAAATGATCCTCAATTCACGCACTGAAAAAAAAACCATTGTATTTTTTGATCTTGTTGGCAACAAATACGTTCTCAAAATTTTATTGTTGGCAAATGGTTGGGACAGACACATATCAACCTGTTCTTTTGTTGCTAGTTTTTCACGGTTTTTGCAGAAAAATTGATTCCGTGGCCCTAACACAATGACAGCGGAAACGGAACGGAATTTAAATCATACTTGTCAAGCTGGTGTTGGTCACTTCCATTGTTAAGCAGCTCAGACAAGATGATGTTTTTGATTTATGTTGACAGGAACTAATTCAGTTGTCGCACATTTACCGCTTCCTTAATTTTTTACTGAGATAAGCAGTCTAAAACTACGCGGTCGTGCTGTTATGTCCATGGTTCTATAGGGTTTAAATTGATCACCATTATATTTCAGTCTTCAAACTCGTTAACCATATTCGTTACCCATTACAACGTCATAAATGAGTAAACATTACTGTCAAAAGGAGTTAAAAATGCGTATATTGTGTTGGTAATATTGGCGTCAACGTCAGTGGCGTCGAAAATGCGTAACGCAATTACCTAAAAAATAAGATTATATGTATTAAAGGGCGAACACGAAATTATTGCGACACATTCAACAGGGTATAACTTTTTTACCATTGGGTAAAAATCAACCAAATTTTGCTCACTTTCTCATTGATGTGTATTGTTTACATGCTGTCAAACTCGAAGTCGTGTTTTTCGATTCAACGAAAATGGAGGTGAACCAACGCGAGTCGAGAGAACCAATTCTTTCCAAACACCTGCTATTTCCTGACCTGTCGCACCGGCAGTTGGGAAAAATGTTGAACATTCACCATTCAACCGTCTCCAGAGTGTTGAAGCGATTCCAGGAGCGGTTGACGTTGGACCACGGCAAAGGAGCTGGAAGAAAACCGGGACCGGAGAACAAAAAGACGGAGGGAAAGCGGATGATTAAAGCAAATCCCAACGTCTCAAGCCGTGATTTGGCTAAAAAGATCGGCATGTCGCAGAGCTACGTCCAGAATGCAAAGAAGAGAGCTGGACTACATACATACAAGGTACAGAACATCCCAAACCGCGATGAGCGGCAACAATCGACGGCTAAAACTCGGGCACGGAAGCTCTACGAGAAGATGCTGACAAAATATGGCTGCTGTGTGATGGACGACGAAACGTATATAAAAGCCGATTTTAAGCAAATTCCGGGGTTGGAGTTTTTCACCGACAAGAGCAAGTTCTATGTGGACGACAAATTTAAGAAGAAGAAAATGTCGAAGTTCGCCTCCAAATATCTCATTTGGCAGGCCATCTGCTCTTGCGGACTGAGGAGTGGGGCTGCAAAATGGTGAGTCGACAACGGGCAGGGAGGGTGCGTCCCCGCAACATAGCCCTGGTCCTCACAAGTTCCTACCTCATGCTTCCACGGGTCAAAAGATGACAAAGACCGCCAGCTAAGGGTTGCGTACTTAGCTGGTAGTGCAGCCTGGGCACTGTTGTCCTTCTGACTTCAGCTAGATTGAGGAGGTGCGTGCCGAGCGTCTGTGTCCACCAAGGAGGATCCACCTGTGTCACAAAACCTTCACAATATTTTTAATGCTATTTTTCAGCTTCGCATTTATGCATCGTTATGAGTCTAAGCCAACCTAACTCACGCTATGTATATGAAAGGATACGATGGTTTTTAATGCAATTTTTTCCCTTCTTTTATCATAAGACAATTAAAAATACAAAACCTAACATTGATCGTACATCTTCTATTGGACAGGCATAAAGAATCGTTTATGGGCCCAGTGGGAAACAAAAGTTAGTGGATAAATCAAATTTCCTCTTGTGTTTATTTTTATTTCTTTTTATTTTAGATTTATTAAGCTTCCGTTTTTAGGCAGTAATAATCATATTCATAGGGAATTTATTTCGCCTTATTGTTTGCTTACATTTTCCTAGCAAAACGGCTGCCAGGAGATCAACTATGTTTCATTATATCACATTGGAAATTTCCCGGAAATAACACCGCTGCCGAAGAGGCAAATGGCTGCATTTTATTATTATATATACATTATTTAGTATTTTATTGCAACATCGTATTATTTTCATCATGGTATATTATTAAAAACATATTGAAATTATTATTAAAAATAATAATAATATTAATTAAATTCTATCTGCTTGAAGAGTACAAGGAAGTTTGTTCCAGATAGTATAGCTATTTTTTTGTCATTGTAGCTCAAGGATCTTTTCTATTAAATTAGATCATTGGATATTATTAAAATTAATAAATGCTTTTCAATTCTGCTGATTATGACCCATATGTTATATACGTACATAACATGCCATAATGCATGTTTGTACTTCATTTTATTACGACATGGTTTGGCCAAAAAGGTTTCCCATTCCGGAGTTACATTCAACTACCAATGATTGAGCTGTAATGAGGCACCAAGCAGCATATAATTTTCATATGTCTAGCATTGTTTCAGTTATTTCCTCATATTATATTATTTACAACCATTCATGTCATCGATAATATTACCATTACATTTCAGTATACATTCATCATATAGCTGCTTCTAATTCTTATTTCATTTCATTATTATATTCATTGGAAAAATAATAATAATAATTATGAAATTTTATCTGCTTCTAGGTTACAAGGAAGGTGATTCCAGGTTATATAGATATTTTATTACATTGTACCATAAGGTATTTTTTCTATTGATTTACATTATTGGATACTAATTTTAAAATTTATAAATGCTCTTCGTTCTGCTGATTATACATACATATGTCATAAATACATACATATTTTTTATAATTTTATGTATAATTAAATGTTTTATGTTTTGTTTAATTGCAATATGACCTTCACATTCCAGAATTACACTCATCTGCCACTGATTGAGCTGTAAAAAAGCACCAAGCTGCATATTATTATCTTTTTATTGCATATTATTATCACTATTTTAATTATTTCATCATGACATATCTATGACATATTTGAGTTAAATATTCATGTATATTTCATTGCACTATTCCATAATACATATATTGAATATTATGTCATATTATTTACATTATATATATAATAAATACTGGGTTGGGAGGGTGCATCAGGGTATCATTCAAGCTGAAACTGGACGATGGTTTGATTGACTGCCTGAGTCTAGGAGGGAATGAACATTATCATTTTCTTTATCCTACCGATTCGATTATGATGCTGTGAATTCTACTCCAACAGTTTCAGTGAGGGTGACGCGCCCTTCTTAACAAGCCATCCTGTAGAAAGCTTAATAAGTATTGCGAATTGGGTTATTCGATTTGTTGGATCGTATCGTTGGAAGGAGATTCTTAATTTCCCGTGGATTTCGCGTGAGTGTCTCTGCTTACGGGTCCACCCCTCCGTTTTTGGCCCTTCATACAGCGATATTTTGAATTCAGATCGGTGGCTCAATTTGATCTTGCTATTAAGTGGAGCTGCATCCAAGCCAAGGGCTAGAAGGGATGGTGGCTACCATACATACATACATACATTAGTTTTCGCGATGCTGAGAGTTTTGAGAAATATACGTTTGAATCTTTCCTCCCCTCCTTGTTTACAATAGCAATACAATAATACAATATAAACAATACAAATACAATGTAATGTAACAGTTGCATATGTGGCATTGAATATAAACCTAGCTTTAAGAGTTGTGAAAATCAATTTCGTTTCAAAAAATTACGAATACAGTTATGAGACCTAACTCCGATTTCGTAAAATAAACCAAATTTAATTTTCAGTGCAATTCACATATAACCTACACCTAAAAAAAGCAAATTCACATAACTAGTGGATAATATCTACTAGAAATTCACTTAACTTTCATGTGATTCAGGAATTGGATAATGCCATGCAAAATCAAGTGAATCTTATGTGTCCAGTGAAATGTAAATTATTAGTCAAGTAGAATTTATTTTTCTATGTGATATTCCTGTATTAGTTACTACTTTTAGTATTGGAAAATATCTACATGTTTCTCCAGTAGTAGCTAAGTGAAATATTTTTTCAGTGTAGGAATCGATCTATTCTTCATCTTCCCACCCATCACTGGAAACTCAACCAAACAATTCGATTTACCAAACAAACGTATCAAGTATCCCATACCCGTACTAACATTCGGCATCGACAGCTATTCGAAAAACATCATCCAGCAAAACATCTAATCACCGCCCGTTTCTTCTTCCCTTTCCAGACGAATGTTCCCCACGGTTCGGGTGTCGTTCTCGGGCCCGCTCCGGCAGGTGACCCCAGCCGACCGGTACGTGGTCCTGTTGGATGTGGTCCCCGTGGACAACCGGCGCTACCGTTACGCATACCACCGTTCCGCGTGGTTGGTCGCCGGCAAGGCTGATCCACCGCCGCCGCCCCGGCTGTACGCCCATCCCGATACCCCGATCGGCGCGGATGCCCTCCGCAAACAGGTTATCTCCTTCGAGAAAGTCAAACTCACCAACAACGAGATGGACAAGAATGGCCAGGTAGGTTCGGTTTCGTTCGTAGCTGTGTTAAGCAGATGTGTAATTTGATACGATCTTATAAATCACAAACGGCGACGACGACGACGACGACGACGTTGTCGTTTTGTTCGATTCGCGTCTGCGATCATGATAAATTTTGGATCATTAGCCCCCGCGCCGGCCCGTACATGCGCTTCGACGGAGCAAATGATTTACACGATTTTCTGTCTGTCAAATTATTTCAACCTGACTTAATTCTTGGGAGCGCACAGCTCGTGCCACTTGGAAACGGCTAATGATTTCGGCTGGGAAACGTAACACCCACGGGAGTTGTATCAACATGTGTTTCTTTCGGGATTCCGAAATTCCCGGAATCCTAGATCGAACGGAGGAACAAAGCGATATACAGAACCAGAAACGAGAGCATTCCTCATCGTCAATTTGCCGGCTAAGTAAACGGGAGGGCGCCTCCAACTGGTTCGGCTCCCCGACGCCAAACTTCATATCTGTCTTTTGTTTTGACAGATGACAAGTGCATCGTGACACGTTCCATTAATCTTTGTGCCCTGCGTACCTTCCACCCGCCCAACACGAGTGACTCATCGTAGGTTGATGATGAATGGAAAGTTCTGGAGGAAAGGTGCGGGTGAACGGAAAGTTATGAAGTGCGATGATCGTTTCATGTTATGAAGGTCATAAAAACAAACAATATTTTAATGATGGTACCGTTCGTGTGCTTTTCCATCACCGCCTCCAACGAGAGAATGTGTTTGGTCATTGATCCGGGCACCGTAGGCCTACACCCGAAAAAATGGGGTTAATTTCCATAATTTCCCAATAATCGTATTTTTTATCCGTTGCCGTTGGAGGCCACGTGCGGTCCTCAGGAAAATCGATAGAGCAAACGCGAGCGCATTCTGAAACATCCGAGTGGAATATAATTAGGCCTTCATAAAGACAATAATTTATACTTCATTTAAGGAATTCCGTTTGCCGGTGGTCTGCGGCGTAGTCAGGGTCATTTGTCCTGTTCTTCGGTCACCGCTCGACGCCTCTGAGAAGAACACGTCCCATCGCCATTTTCGTGTTCTGTTTTCAGTTCTAGGTGCCAAGGTGGTCATAATTTGTCGGCTTTATCGAGCTTTTCTCCCATTTTTGACAGCACTCACCAGGTTTCCGTTTGCGTTCGGAATAGAGCAGACCGATTTGCATAAGGAAATAATCCTTGTTTTATAACGCTTTCGGCGCCTTGCTTTATGTTGTTTTCCTCCACTTGATGGCCGGTTGTTGGCTCGAAAGGTGCGAGAACTAGTTATCTTAATGTCCATATTCGGCCATTTATATTAATGAGCTGGAGGCATCAGTTTCTTTTTTTTTTGCTCTAGTTCCGTGCCACCGAGAAGCAATTCGTTTATTTTCACTCATTTCTTCCGGAATGGATGCCATTTTCACCCGTTAACACGATTGTTTGGTATTCGACTGCCAGCGAAGGCTGTCAACTGTCAACATGGCGGCTAATTAGAGAGCTTAACTATTGAGTGCTGCGACTATCAGCGTTAACCGGTTTCCAATTAATTACCCGGTCCGGTTCCAGTGGCACTGCACTGCAACGGTTCTCAATCCTCACTTCTTGACAACAGCTCGACTGTCATGTCATGTTTTTGGGTGCATTCTGGAAACAGTCGTAAACGTTATCAACTGAACTTCTAATCGGCCGCCTTTATTTACGTGTGTTGAAATGTGCTAGCATTCTTCATGCGATGAAATGCGACAGGAAACCCATCAGAATCCCATCCGTATAAATTACACTTCCAATGCAACTGATATCGATTCATAAGTGCCTAAGATACAAATGATGCTGGAGGGAGAGGAACCGAGATAGAGATTCCAGATATCAATAATAGAGATATGAGTGCAAACGGGAGGGGTGTGGTCGTACGATTTACCGAACACACACCCAGCCAGATTAAAAACGAATCATAACCTCAAACGCACAAACAAATGGGAGGATTACGCTTGCTAATCTAAAACAATCTTTCTCCCTCGGGGAGATGTCATCCGTTTGTTTGTGTAAATTTATTTCCACCTCGTTGCGTTCCTGTTTTCTGTGCACTCCTCCTCGGTGTTGTTTGTTTTTGCTACGTGTTTTCTTGTTTTTTTTTTCGGTCTGTATATTCGCCCTCGGTTCTATCTTCAATCGAGCTCGGTGTCCTCTTGACGGGGGAGGGAAATGTTATTAGCATTGTTTGCACTTTTTGTGTCGAACAACACACCACCCTCTCGGCCTGCTTCGTTCCAGGGTTGCGGCGAAAAAAAAGAAAAACTTTGTACATAACCTCAATTGGTCCACAGGACCCCTCGAGCAATAGACAATACGACCAAAACACACAGCCGCCACCGTGTCGAGTTGATTGTTGTACATATTTATTTCGCCCCGAGGAATGCTCATCCCCGGCATGGCCTGGCATCGCTCGGCAGAGTCTTGGTGGAAAACAAAAAATAAAATAATGGAAAGTGAAGAGGGTTTCCTGAAATACTTAGGGATGATGTCTTGTTCGTGAATTCGAACAAACACTCACACCAGCACGTATACGGTCAGAGGTGTTGTAAGGGGGAGGACTCCGATCGTTTGAGGTGTCATCATCAGCGTGTGATGGATAAACAGTTTTTGGTTGGCTTCGTTTGACAGGAGTCTGATTGTTGAGGGGGGCTTGGGAAACCAGATTTTTCAGTACTATTTGAGAGTTCATGATGCTTTGGGAGACTTTAACGTGAAGAAACTTTGTGGAATTCGGAACGCAGGACTTATGAACACGAACAAATAACGTTCATTAAGAACAATAGAACGAGCTCGACTGAATACATTGAAGGCTTGTTAGAGAATAATAACAGGTGCAAATCCAAGCTTTTGAAGGTACCCCTTCACTACAAGTCTTGCACAGAAAAAAAAGCGTTCCCGAATAAGAAAATGGACCGTGAACTGTTTCACGTTTTCAGGATTTTTCCCTTTAAACGTTATTTAGTTCATGATTACGTGATTCAGTTCACGGTGTATTTTTGCTTGTTTTAGAATTCATGACTGCAGTTCACGGATCTGGGCAAGGTTTTTTTTCCGTGCGCCTAGACACATGGCCGCTTGGTGTAGAAAACCCATTTTCATTGCAATGCATTGCAATGGTTTGCCTTCATCCAGACATCGAATTATCTTCCACACTTGGTTGTCTTTTATCGATCGCTGCTCGTCATTCACAGCAGCTACCCAGAGTGCCTGATCATTGCCAGCCTGTGATTTCAGCATAGGAGGTAGGTGAATCTGTAGGCTTTGATATTTTAACAGCAGACGTTGCTCTGAAACCGGTGAAAAAGAACTTACCGGAAAACCTGCGCTCCCGATCGATGTTCCTCGTGGTTAACTCTACACAGTCGTCAGTCTTCAGTTCGTGTTCGTTTGGATCTTCAGTTTTATTTTGGTCTGCGAGATTTGTGCTCACTTTCATCATCAGTGTTACTTCCATAGCCAGACTCCACATCGTTCACAGCACCATGATCTTGATTTGTAACTATCAGCGAGCCTTCAACCGAATTTGAAGTTCTTGCAAACAGCATATAGGATTCATTGAAGCGTATAAATCTGACAATTAAAACCTTCCTAGCTGATCATCAAACCTTCACGGCCTTTTTCACATTAAGTTTCTTTCTCAGTTCGTTTGGGATCCAGGCGAAGGCCCTGCATCCAAAAATCCGTAACTTTCCTATATCCATTTTGGTTCTGGTCTAACATTCAGCAGGCGTGACCTTTTCTTTAATGGCCATGGTTGGGCTTCTGTTCAGCAAATACGTCGCGGTAAATACAGCTTGACATCACATAACTTTGAGCAATCTTGATTTGATCAACATGCAGCTTTCTTTCACAAACAACGTTATATTCAGTCGTTCTGCAACACAATTTTACTGCGGCGAATAAGCGATCGTTGGATTTGAATTCCCTTCTGCTTGTCAAAGTTCCGTTGATCGTTTGGACAATATTTAGTACCATTGGTTTTTTTTTTTTATTTTTAAAAAGACCGTGCAAATTCGTAGTTGCTACTCCCTTACTGACAGAACTAGTGGAATTGCACAGAGAACCACATAGATGGAGCTTGGGAGTAAGCTTTACATCTTCAATGTACAAGTTCACTAATTCTATTTATAGATCAGTACCGGCGCCGGCCACGTCCTCACGGTCTTTTGGGGAAGGGGGAAGGATGATTTTAGTTTGACAATCGTTGTTATTAGAGACCGTGAACACCACTGCATCTCTACAATTGCCAAGGGAAGGATAGTTGTGTTAGTGAGGCAGGTTATTTTTAGATAATGGATGCACTGTGGTAAGTGATGCGATCAATGAAAGAAAGCGCAGTAGACTGCTTTTTATTTTAAATCTAGTGGTGATAGAAAGAGGCAAGTGAAAAATGGCAAGGAAGGGGACGGGCCTGGGATTGAACTCCCGACAATCTGCTCAGTAAGCAGAACGGGTAACCACTGAGCTACCCAGCCGCGTTTGGACCGAAAGGTGAAAAGGATATTAACGAAAAACCCAAATCTCTCCATTCGAACGGTGGCTCGTAAAATAGGGATGTCGCCTGGTTTTGTCCAAAAATCAAAACAACGTTTGGGACTTAAGTCGTATAAAGTAAAAACAGTTCCAAATCGCAACGACAAACAGAACTTGGCAGCAAAATCACGGGCTCGACGTTTGTACTCCGAATATTTGACGAAGTTTTCATGCGTTGTTATGGACGATGAAACTTATGTCCTGGAGGATTTCAAGCAGCTTCCAGGGCAGGCTTTTTATTCTGTTATGGCCAAAAATGCTACAGCTGAGCATTTCAGAACGAAGAAGGCATCTAAATTTCCAAAAAAAATACCTTGTGTGGCTAACATTTGTGTGGCTAGCAAGAAGCAAGGAATCAAAGACATCAAACACTTCCAGCAAATTTGGACAAAGACGGCTTCTACGATTTTTGAAGAGTCTGTACAAACCCTAATGGACGGAGTTAAGCGCAAAGTTCGAAAATTTTATGCAAATATCGAATAACTATGTTTTGTCTTCACGAATTGTTAAAACACATCACATGAATCTGAAATAAACAACTACGACGGAAATATAATGCGAAATTTATGTTTTATTCATGTCCGGATTATTGTGGAAACAGACCTTAGTTCGAATTAATGGAAGGAAGAAAGCGTGAACCTCCCGCACCGAACGGTTCCATAAGGAGTTTAATAATGTGATAATTTGTATTGTATCGTTGGGAGCATAGATGCTAGAGAGATTAGTTTATGCTCCTTTTACCTGTAGGTGGACTTTTGGCATTCGAACCAAAAGTCTGGCAATAATTTGCCAAAGTTAAAGCGCCTTATGTCGCTAACTGAAATTGAGATCGAAATTTAAAATTTACAGAACATATAGAATAAAACATATAGATGTATGTTATATAATAGTTTAATAATTCAATATAGGGGTTAATTATAGAAGTCGAGTCGAGCAGCTCGACTCAACACTTGTCACTATCGAGTCGAGCGAAATTGCGCATCACAGAAGCTGACTGAAACTGATCGAGTCGGCAACGGAACTCAACTGTTAACTGTAGTGTTGAAATTTTTCAAAATGTCTTTGAAATATTACATCATGCAGGAATTCAGGACTTTCTTCAATTTAGCTGTCAATTTTTGACATTCGAAGAATAAGTATTTACGTTTTTCACTCTTGTTTTCTGATTTACTCTAATGATGTTGTTATTCAGAAAACCTCATTAGGACACTGTTCCAAAGTCGCGATTTAAAGTACTTTTCGGAGAAGTTATTAATTTAGATGTGAACAAGTGCCGATACCTTATTCAAATATGATTCAAAACAGAGATTGTTATCTAGTTACCACCAATTTATGCGTAATGGTGCTGAAGGTATTGACCGCATTAATTCTTTACACATTCAACATTCAAAGGTTGCTGTAAAGATATGCATTGATCGATCTTACTTCAACGATTTAATCTCGAAGTTCTCTGACCTTCTGGTAAAAGATTAAATCTTTTTCCTAACCTTCTGGTACCCTAAGTGAAGATTTTTTTTCAGAACGGAGGATTTTTTTTTAATTTTATGAGGATTCGATGAATTTTGGAAGAACTTTCAAATTTTTTTTGGTATATTGATAAACTTCATGAAATTTTTTTAATGCTTCTCTGCTAATTTTCAGGGAAGTTTTTTTACCGATCAAATCTCTTAAACAGGGTGAGATGTAAACCAAAGAATTGGTTTGTGTCTTAGCTCAAAAACATTGTGAACGGTTGGGGAAATGGTGTTGACCATATTTTAATTTGGTGTCATGAGCAATGAATATCATTATGGTCAAATGAATGATTTTTGTAGAGACTGCTTTTACTGTTCGTCACTGATTATCTCTTGATTTTCAGGGAAACTCTTTCCTGATCGTTGCCAAAACTCCTTGCTGAAATTCTAGAAAGTTTTTTCCTGAACTTTTAGCAAGTTTGCTTATGAACTTCTTGGCAGACATTCCTGATTTTCTTGTAAATTCACATCTTGCAACCCAACCTTACCTTCCAAGAACAGTTGACAAGTTTTTTCTTGAACTTAGGTACTGTTTAAACTTCTGATGAGTTCCATCCTGAACTACGAGAAAAAATTCTTCAAATTTTGGGAAAGTTCTCTCCAGAATTTCTTGAAAAACTTTCTTAAATTTAATTGAAAACTAGGAAAATTTAAATTAACAACTTCACTTGATCGCTTTTTCTAAAAAAAATAGAAAACTGAAACACTTCTTTAAAGTATCACTAGTAAACGCGAGCAAATTCCGTTAAATTCCACTACAGATAGCTTATCTTTTGACAGATAGGCCTATTTCACCTGCGACTTACAGACTTTTTCAGTATCGAGTGCTCGAGTGCTTCTTAAATTTGTTAAAAAGTTTGTTCCTAAACTTCTGAGAAGTCCTCTTCGGAACTTCAGGAAAGTTTTCTTCTGAACATTGGGGAAGTTTCTTGAATTTAAGAGAAATTCCTGCTTTAACTACTAGGAAGTACCCCGTTTTCTTCTGGAAAGTTTTTTTTCTGATTTTCTCAAAAGGATCTACCTGTAATTCTGGGAATTCCTGTGCTTCGAGAAAGCTTCATTCTGATCTTCTGCAATGTTTGATTCTGAACTTCAGGAAAGCTCTCTAGCACTTATGAGTAGTTCCAAGTAAGCCTTCGGGAAATTTCCTTCCGAACTTCTGGAAAGTCCTCTCCTGAACTTTAGAGAAATTTCCTGAAATTTATGAGAAATTCCTTCTCGAACTTATAGGTAGAGCCCTCTCTGGTCAGTTTTTTCCTGGAATTCTGGGAAGTTTCTTCTATTTAAAAATCTGATAAGTCCCATCCTGAACTTCGAGGAATACTTCACCAAAACTATGTGAAAGTCCCTTCTAGAGTTTCTAGGAAAATTCCCTTAAATTTGTTGTAAGTTTTTTCCCGAACTTCTAAGAAGTCCTCTTCTGAACTTTTAAGGAGTTTTATCCTGAACTTCGGGGAAGTTTGTTCCTGGACTTCTGAGAAAATCTTGCTCAAACTACTAGGAAGTACCCACTATTCTTCTTGAACATTTCATTCTGTTGCTGAGGAGGTTTCTTCATGAACTTTGAAAAATCCCCATTCTGAAATTCAGAAATGTTCTCTTCTGAACTTTTTAAAAGCTCTCTAACATTTCTGGGAAGTTCCAACTAAACTTTTGGGAAGTTTCTTCTGGACTTCTAAAAAGTCCTTTCCTGAACTTTAGAGAAGTTTAGTTTTTTTTTAGTTCCTTGATTATCGAGATTTTCAGCTCCGGGGGTGAGATTCGAACACGTGACTTTGGCCTGAGAGGTATGGGTGTTAACCACTATGCCGGGGTCGCCCCCCGTTCAGAGAAGTTCTCTCCTGAATTTTTAGGACGTTTAGCTTTGTGGAAGTTTGCTTCTGAATTTTCGAGAAAGTTTAGATAGCGCCCTCCATGGTTTGTTTCCTCCTGAACTTCGGGACCTTTTTTTTCCTGGACTTCTGGGAACTCCATCTCGAATTTCTGGGAAAACTACAAAAACTCTGGAATGTTTCAAACTTCTAAGTAGTCGTCTCCCCTCAAGTTCGTCCTGAAGCTCTTAGAAGTCCTCTTCTGATTTTCTGGGAAGTTCTCTCCTTAACTTCTGGAAAATATGATCTTGATCTTCGAAGAAGTTTGGTTGTGATTTTTTTGAGATTTTCCTGCTTGAACTACTAAGAAGTTTTCGTTCTATACTTCAAGAAATCTAGGATTAATTTCATGAAACACTTAACTCGTGGGTCGATTTGCTAAAGGCCTGTTCATGAACCACGTGGACTCATTTTTGAAAATCTCAGAACCCCTCCCCCTCGTAGACATCCATACATTTTTTTGAAATTTTGTTTGGAGCATGGACTTTGGTCAAACCCCCCCCCCCCCCTCCCCCCAGAAAAGTCTACGTGGTTTATGAATAGCCCCTAAATGAGTAAGGGCAACTGTACTGAAATAATGCATTTAGAAGTACTTTGGAAAAAAAATCAGAGTTCTAAGATTAATTTCAAAAGCTCATCACATTTACTGTTGTTCTGAATCTCCGAGCGGCAACCGATTGGGCATGAGAGCTAATGTTTGGATCACAAACGAGAAAATGAAACTTATTTTATTTTATTCCGACCCAAATCGCATTGGTGGTCCTAATAACCACTTCTGTTTAGCATTAGTTTTGCTGGTTCCACGCCACATTAGTCTATGGCGATGTCAACATTAAATGTAATCAGTTTTATGAGCCAGTCGAACTGACGGTAAATTGTTTTGCTTTTAATAGGATTTGAATTTTTTGCTAGAAGTTAATTGTTTTTCTGTTAATTCTGATGCTAAAAATGAATGTTTTAGTGTGTTTCTTACCTTGCTACGTCAATTACCACGAACCGATGAAAAACGCATGTCACAAAAAACTGTTACAGCACAAAATGTGACAGATCAGTCACTAGTTTCCGAGCGATCGATTGAGTCGACCAACTCGACACAATTTCGTCGATCTCGGCAAAGTGACGGTCGACTCGATTTCTATAATTGGCCCCATAATGCCCCATTTTCTCTATCTCTCTCTCTTTCTCTCTCTCTCTCTCTCTCTCTCTCTCTCTCTTTCTTTCTCTCATTCCCCACACAACATTAATATAAAGTAGTTTGAGTTCTTATAGTTAGACTTCTTACTAAAAATAGAGCATGAAACTTTTATTCTCAGATTAATCATATACTCAATTTTTCTTACTTATTGCAGAATGCATAACTCAGTTTCACTTCTCTCCTCGCTCTGTACGTTTTCTATAACCTATGATGCATCCACTTCAGACTTTTTGCTGTCGAGGCGTCCGTTAGTTCATACAGCTTGTGTACTTCCTTGCGCAGCGAGTCTTTACTTTGCAGCAGCTCCTCAAAATCCTGCCTTACCAATGGATGCCAAGTCCTTATCCAGCGACTGATGCCCGGTGTCGCAAGGACTGCACTTCCTCTTAGAGCCACTGCCCAGGTAACCAATGAGCAGTTCCAAATCCTCTTTACGGCAGCCTATCAAGTAATTAAGTCACCTTAAATGCAACAATACTATTTTGCATTCGAAATGCTTATTACAGGCTACAAGCATTTAAATAGCATTTGAAATCCAACTTTACAACAGATAGCATTCAAGATGCTGATATAATGCTTGTAGTAACTGAAATGAAGATTAAGGGTTGATTTACTGCATATGCTAATGCAGATTCAATCATTCTGCAAATGTTCGACCTTCCCACAACGGTGACATTTTCCTGTAAATTTCTTGCGTTTTGTGTCTCTTCCTTTGACAGATGCTGCTATATTCTTTTCACTAGGATCTGCATGACGATCAGACCGCTTGAACTCTTCGGCTAGCAGCCTTTGCTTCACCTTCTCCAGAGTAAGCTCATCTTCGTTCATATTCTCCACCGCGATAACGAGAGGGTCAAAACTGTCCGGTAGTGTGAGAAATAGTTGACGAACTAGTTCGTCAAATACCTGGAAATGACTCCGCATCGACAATTCTTCTCGCATTCTCGCAGCCTTGCCAACTGCTTGCGTAAGATCGTTTGACTTACAAAAGAATTCCTGGCAAAAGGAACCTCCAGCGCCTTCCCCATCGCCTTGGCCGATTGATCCTCCTCCCGAACTTTCTCAAGTCATTCATCCAAAATGAATTTTCTTCTAGAGCCTCCGACACTTCCGCAGCTTCCAATTGTATCTTCAATCTAAACTGCCAGTTTGCGACATTGTTCCCGATCAGCTGAGGAATTCCGGTATTCTCCTTTCCATAATCTGAAGACTCTTGGTGGAATCCGGAACTCAAGGAATGCAACGCAGAGCTAACGAACACGATCAAATAACGTTTATTGACAGCAATCTAACAATCTTGACTGCACTCCTTGAAGGCTTGTTTAGGAATAATAACAGGTTGCTAACGATCGCTGTTCATAGGTGTCTTCGATTACAATAGCTGATAAGCTTATAGCTTTATCTGACAAAGGTACTGAGTTACTAAACCAGTACCCTAAGTTTTTTCAGACGGGTTTTTTCCGGAACAATTGCAACTTCACTTATAATCTTCAGATTGAATGCTGCTTCAAATATTTAG
This sequence comes from Aedes koreicus, assembly GCA_024533555.2. Lineage (NCBI taxonomy): Eukaryota > Metazoa > Arthropoda > Insecta > Diptera > Culicidae > Aedes > Aedes koreicus. The sequence continues at coordinate 275,095 of JAHHFK020005381.1, forward strand.
TAGCAAATCCCTTATTTTCGATAACCGTCTTGAATCATCGTGGCATGGAGTCAATCAAGTTGTCATAATGTTCATAGAAATAGCTGTTCACGCCTTTTGAATTGGCCAAGTGTTTAAGGTCCATATTCGTAACACATTTCCCAAAGGTTCTCGATAGGGTTAAGATCAGGAAATTGTGGTGGCCATTCCATAGCCATGATGTTATTACTGCTGAACCATGTTATGACCAGTTTAGCGGTGCGTTTCGGGTCGTTGTCCTGTTGAAACATAGATCTTAATGGCATATTCTGCATGAGACAGCATGATATCCCTAAGGATGTTATTCTACATAAAACGGTTCACGAAGAATCGGACCAAGACCGTTGGTAGAAAAATATCCCCAAGTCCAGCAAGTTGCGTCCGTCATGTTTGACGGGTTTTGGCAAAATTGTGGATCCAAGCGTCTTCCAACGGGTCAACGTACATGGCAAATTCCATTGGAAACTCTCCAAATAATGTTAAACTTCGATTTATCACTGAACCGAATAGTTCACCATTTCTGTGCAGTCCAACTCATATGGGATTCTGCAAACTGGAGCCTTTTCTTCTGATTTTTCAACGATATCAGCAGTTTTTCTAAAGGGCGTCATCAACAAACGTCTTTTGACAGCTGCAACTTTTCTTTCACTATGAAAATGATCAATTTTTGATGCAGCGGACGACCATAGGTCATCTCTAGACATTGTACAGCGTGGTATTCCGCTTTTGTGTTCCGCAGTAATTTCCGGTGGCACGAAACTTCGAGCAAAGTCTTGGGATTCGTTGATTTTTTCAACTCATATCAAGTACAAATCTCTTTTTGTGACATTCCACACGCTTAGTCATGGTTTAATTTTTCGCCAGTTCCTGAGTTAATTTTTTCGGCAGACTGTCATGAGGTGCGCATTCAAAAAAAAAAAAAGAAAAAATGGACGGACTTAAAGGGTGTATTCGATAAAAATGGCACACACATATATACTCATCAAAATTAAACTGATTATCGGATTTTCTTGAAATTTTAAGGGAATGAAGAACTACTAATGAGTTTTGATTTACAACATTTGTTTTATTCAATTTCGTCTCCCATCCCGAATGCCCGCACTTTCCTTTTCACTCCACCCATCAAATTTTGTACAACCGATTTTCCCAGTGTATTTTCTTCAATTCTAGCTCTGTTTTTATAGTTTTGGGATGTTTGCGAAGTTCCGTTTTCATAATTGCTCAGAATTTTTCAATTGGACGAAGTTCTGGTGAATTTGGTGGGTTCATATCCTTTGGCACAAAATTGACTCCGTTGGCTCGGTACCACTGCAATACGTTTCGAGCGTAGTGGCAGGATGCTAGATCAGGCCAAAACAAATTTGATCCTTTGTGCTTCTTAATGAATAGCAAGAGACGCTTCTTAAGGCACTCTTCCGTGTAAATCGCACCGTTTATTGTTCCGGAAGTGATGAAGGGAGCACTTATTTCACCACATCTGCAAATCGCCTGCCAGATTAGAAACTTCTTTGCAAATTTCGATAGTTTCTTCTTTCGAACATCCTCCGAAACATCGAACTTCGACTTGGCAACGAAATATTCTTGCCCAGGAAGTTGACGGAAGTCGGCCTTGACGTATGTTTCGTCATCCATCACGATGCAACCGGATTTGGTGAGCAGCTTCGTGTAAAGCTTCCAGGCGCGGGTTTTCGCAGTGATGTTTTGTTTTTCATTCCGGTTTGGGGCTTTTTGCACTTTGTAAACATGTAACCCAGCACGCTTCATGGTTTTCTGCACAAAACCGACTGACACCTTAGACTTTTTAGCGACATCTCGAATTGACATGTTTGGACGGTTCTTGAATTGTTGTACGACTTTCCTGGCCATTTTACTGTCCATTGGACCACTGTTACGACCACTCCCTTCCTTCCTTTGGACACTCAGACGCTCCTTGAAGGTTCTTATTACACGAGACACAGTTGTATTTGCAATTCCAAGCCTTTTAGCAATCCACCGGTGGGACGCCCCTGGATTTTGATTGTGAGTGCACAAAATTTTCTCACGAACAATTTCTTGTTTCGACGACATGACTGGAACTACTGAATGTATAACTATGAAACTTGGCAGATGTAAATAATACACTATGGATAAGATCTACTCAAATTTCTAGGTTTTTTACTCATACGATTCAAAAGTTACAGAAGATTTTCTGTGTGCCATTTTTATCGAACGCACCCTTTAAATGATTTTTGTTTGTGATTACCCCGCCACCTGCTGGTGAATCCCCCGATGCATTGCCAATCGTAGCAACCCTTTTGTGTACAGATAAAAATTAACATCGTTATTAGTTAATTTGCATGCCACAGTCAAGCAATTACTCTCGATGATTTGTTTTTACTGACAGCTACTCAGGCACTCAGAGTTCGCCGGATATAGCCGATCCGATGTTTACAACATCCTCTTCATTTTGAAGAGAGGGTAGAGTGACGAACGGAAGCCTAGCGCAACAGAAGCTGAAAAGGAAAAACTAAAGGTGGGCTCTTCGTTTCGTCTCTTGGTCCGAGAGGTTGGTGGCACTGACCAAAAGGTGAGAGATTGCCTGGGCAAGATGGTTATGCGGAAGCGTCAATCGTGACCGGCCGTTTCTGACCAGCAGGAAATCACCCAGAAGGAGCTGTTGAACCTTGGTCATAATGCATGACAGAATCTTCTTGACGCTGGACGGCAACCTTCCTCGCACAAAGAGAAGAGCATTGACGTTAACTATATCCCCCAACAACACGTTCCCGACGAAGGTCCTTTCTTTCGATCGTTAGCGGATGGCACTGGTGATTTTTGGAGGCCAGCAGCAGGGTGGAACCTCCGAGCAGTTGCAGGTGGAAGCGATCGATCGGGCAAACGAAGAAGTTGACTTTTGCTCTTCACATACCTCCAGCATCCAAGTGGTCATGATCTTCCGCAGTACCGAGCCAAAGTAGTTGTACGGTGGTATCATCAATCGCTCCAGCCCGATCAAGTTCTGAATGATCCAATTGTCGGCAACCGTCGTTGGGTCCGGCTCGGCAAACTGCCTGTCCTCTTCATCGTAGATGATATCCTTGCATACTAGATCCACTTTGTGAGCCATTGTTTTTTAAAGTTACAGAGTCCCGTTATCGTGCACTGAACACCAACTCAATTTATCACGGCTTTAACTTGTTCTGGGATGGCGACATTTTCCTCGAAAAGAATCGTCCAAAAAATCCAATCTTTTCCCACAAATAAATCCCATTAGGGATTTGCCATTTCACTGAACAAGCCAAAATTTCAGTTAATGTTTTCAGTCTCTCCGTTCTGCACTTCTTATGAAACCATCACCGTTTTTCTTCTTCGACACACAACAGCAATCATCCTCGAGCAAAAAAGGAGTTAATCCACCAACAGTTAAATCACTTCAAATTCAACTTAAACATCCTTTCGATACAAAAATCTTACAAATACAAACGATCGTTCTGTTCACTGCCCGAGAGGCTTTCAACGTGAGTGTGCAGAATTCACTCACGTCTTTCGCGTTCCATCTTCGATAACATTTGAAAATGTGTATGAATCTTGATGAAATCTTCATGAATAGATAATTCATTCGAATCAAAACGCTGTCATTTGTTTTTCGCTATGACAACTAGAGTGCGCCTAGTAATTAAAAAGAAGCGGCCAACTACTAATTGAATACCATGAGATGGACTTATGAAAATTTAACTACATCTGAATTAATTCAAGATTTGTTGCTGATGATATCTTTCTGAATTGAATGCCAAAATATGGAAGGCGATGCAAGGAGATATTATAAGATGCAACAGATAGTTCAAGATTTTTTCAAAGTTTAAATGTGTCACACCTCCAGATTTGTGGCATATGGATAAACATACTGTTCTTACAATCAAAAAACTTCGAATTAGGGTTTACATTGAATTCCAACGCCATAGCATAAGGGAATGCTGGGAATTCTCTTAGCGTAGTTGGTTGAAACACAGCCACAAATCAAAACTACAACGGCCGTGGCAGGGCTCCATTCCCGCTTTAGTCAAAGAACTTATAATAACCATTTCCATCTTGTAAGTCTAGAATCATAGATTTTTTACAAAAATTTTTCAACAACTGTATTGCACACTTAAGCAAAAGACTTTTGAAATCCACTGCCGTACAAAGCTCAAAATTACCAAAATGTATCTATTTCCATTCTCTAACTAAACACCATTGCTCACTTTTCCTAAGGGTTTGTTTTATTTTCTTACAGATTCATTCGCCAAGTTCTGCTCAGAGGAACCGACTGGTAAATAATAAATCTGTACACATGAATTTAGTTTTCCCTCCCTAAAACAAATTAGATTTTGAGTTGAAATTAAAATTCTAAAATTTTCCCTTGCTACGCCACCGCCGGACCTGTATAATTTACGACCGGCGTTTTTATTGAGACATTCCGGATAATTAGTATGAGGGCGGTACCCTCTTCTGCTATGATGTCACCCTCGTCAGGCGAATCGGGCTAACGCGTCCTGGTCTAGGTGTGGGAGACGAACATATAAATTAATGTAATTTATACCGGTTCTACGCTTTCGTCCTCCCGCGTTCGGAGCCCCTTCTTCCTCCCGTACCCGGGCGGAGCCTCTAATTGAAACGCTTGACTGAATTTAGGCCGAGAACCAGTTTCCGCTGTGACCAGAAAATCAATCAAAAAGCCAGACCGTCTGCTACTGCTCTGCTGCCCGGTGGACACTCTCGATAACAGATAGTTTTCAGTCACATTTTAACACGTCTCTTCACTCGGCACTCTGGGTACTGTGCGGCGCATTCGTGTCCCCCTCGAGAGTGTGTGAATCTTGAATCTGTATTTCACTCTGGTTTACCGGTCATGGTCCAGCAAATTTCAGCAGCACAAGCATCCTTTCGTTGTAAACCGCAAAGATCCGCGCCGGCTCCGTCGTCCCTGCAGAGCCCACCAGTCAAGGTGTACGAAAAATGACTCAGGAAAAAGATCAATTTGTCAAGATCCCCACCAAACCACCCCGTCGCCCCACCATGAGCCAACAACTCGGCACGGTAGTTAAGTTTTGCACGAAATTTTCACAGTGTGGCCATCCCCGCCATCAACAGCGTATTTTATGCTTCGTACCTAATTTATCAAACTAACACCTCGCGCTGTTCGCAAACACATCCTCGCCACCGCCGACTACGACGACGACAACGACGGGACGAGTGAGAGAGAGATAGAGCCAAAGCCATTTTTATGCTAAACACGCTATCTCTATATACACAACATACAAACACCCCCCCATAGCGCAGTAGTAGCCGTAGCTTGGCTGACGATGGTTGGTGGGTGGAGGAAACTCACCCCTTTACCAACCACCCCCGCCGCAACAGAATTTGCTGCTGAGCTAGTGTTGGTGGTTGCACACGAGAAACATTTTAAAGACATGCGCCGCAACGATGTTCTAATCTTTCACACCAACACCTTCGCACGTTATTCCGACCGAGGGTCACCATGGTAACGATTCAACACCAACACAGCTGCACGGCGTCCTAAGCTAACCATTCCACATCCCGGGAAATACTTCGAGGACTAGGACGACGACGCCTGACGACAAATCGATTCTTCCTCGCCTTTCGTTAAAGCTTTTCACAGCTCATCTCCACCCTGAGCCGCTCTCGCGTCGGCAGGGGGTAGCACCTAATCTGGCAGAAGACATTGTCAGCATATAGAACGGTTCATTTTCAACATCTTTAATTACCAACCCATCAGGAGGAGCTTTTGCCGTCGTCGTCTCGGTCCTATCCTGCTCGGGAACACACATGTATCAGCAGCCCGGCCAAGAGCTAATTTGCGACTATTTACGATCTATGTACGTAGCATTGAGACACACACGGATATCGTTCCGCCCGTCACGGCCTATCGCCTATCGCCTATCGGTTCGAGTTTTGAGATCCTTCGGCGATTAGGATCGAATCTGTTCCGTCGAACATATTATTTCCGGATTAAATTATCCGTAAATGTGCGACAGCAGCCGTGTCACGTTGTTGTTGTTGTTGTTGTTGTTGTCGTTGTTTCTGGTGATGCCGACGGATTATCGGTTTGAATTTTAATTAGCGCATTATAGTTTCGATTAGCATAAATTAGTGACACATATGTGTTGAAATTAGCGCGCGCGATCGGTTTACGTACACCGCTCACAGCTGTCACTAATGTCTATCGAGTGGGAAAGAATGGGGGGGAGTATCACAGAATGTGGTGCGGGAGGAGTAGGGATGGTCTTTTGCTGTTAAATATTATTGGTTGTTTGAGGTGGATTTCCGTGCATGAGAAATTGTGACGAATGTCTTGATGAAGACATTATCGTTATTTCGTTATCGTTATTGTTGGGGGATAGCTTGAAACTCGAAATTGGACAACTTGTAATTGATGAATGTTGATCTACTAGAATTTTGGAATTCATAAAAGTAATGAGTTAAAACTGTTTTTTCTATACATGTTTGAGTTCTTGTTGAATGTTTTATATTCAAGTGATGACATTCTCATATGAGATCTTTGGATTTTTACGTGAAAAAACCCTCATTGAATTCCAGTATCAGGATTATTGGAGCCAAGATTCAGAACATCTTAGGGACTATTCCTAAACCACGTAGACTTTTTTGGTGGAAGGGGGGGGGGGGATGTTTGACCAAAGTCTACGCTCCATACAAAATTTCAAAAAATTGTAAGAAGAAAAGTCTACGAGGGGAGGGGGGTGGAGGGTTGTATGAGATTTTCAAAAATTAGTTTACGTGGTTTATGAACAGGCCCTTAAAGGAAGAATATTTTTTTAAGGATTGCAGTTGATATCGGATCTGAATCATTGAATGTCTCTTTGTAAAACGTAACATGGAAGCACAAATCAGGACTCACACTGCGGATTTCGAATTGATCGACTTTTTCTTATCATATCTAAGCAATCAAGTTTAGCAAGATTCTTCAACACTCTTTAGATATTATATATATATATTGGAAAGTGTGCTTCAGGAGTTTTTCTATCAGAGACTTCAACAATATTTTGAGTCGAGATAAAATAATCTCCTGCAAGTTAGGAAAGCACATAAAAAATAATAGATCTACGACAAAGTAAAGAGATTACTTCATTGTTACGTCATTGTCATTACGTCATGTCGTTCGTCAAATCGCGAGTCTAGAGTTGATTGATTAGAAAACAACAAGCTGGGTTTCGAATACTCTTTCCACAGAAAATAATAAAATGTACATCGATAATTCTATATTGGTTCACAAGCTCTACAAATGCAATTTTCTTCAAAGTTTGTAAAGGAATGTAATTTTACGTACTGTCATTAACTTCCAGGAAATTTTCTTATTCTTTTAAAGATTCTCGACTGATAAAGTAGCTAAGATAGCAAAATATACAACATTATTTTCAAGGAAATAAAAATTACAATCTCAACTAAGAAAATCACAATAGTTTTTCATTTGCAATACATTAGACATTTTTGCTTTTCATAGTTCTTGAGAGATCTTTTTGTTCAAATTTGGTTAAGATGGACCAGGTTTTCGGCCACGACCGGAAGGATCCTCCAAAGAAGAATGTATCCCCAAACATTAAGGCGGTTTTTGAACCACATAAACGCTATCTCCTTCCTGCTTTGCCATCTTTTTTTTTATCGATAAACCAGTTTCTGTACAGCATTTGGTCACAATCGTTCAACCTTTTTTCTTCTGTGAGTGAATCATTAGTATTTGAGCTGCGTAATTCATTAGTTTACTTTGCCGAGAGCACACGTATAACATGAACAGCCATCATATTAAGTCATAGTCATAAATTCTTTACAAATATGAGGAAACAAGTTAATTATGCAGTTTAAATAAGGCATTGTTCGAACAAAGTTAGCGAACTATTGTTTTCAAAAATTCACGTACAGTGAATCGAAATTATTCCTAATAACGTTTGCATTAACAAACGCACTGACAAAACTACCCATGCAGCATCAATCATAGTAACCCATGAGTCAGCAGACAAAATTTGACAGCTCTATCAGTCGAACTCTAAACGTGATGGCAAAAACAGTGAAGTAACTTCGTTCAGAAGCGTGCGCGTTCAAAGAACGGCACCCCTCCGGGTCGCAAACGGACATCGTGCGGCACTTTGTAGACGCCGGATACGCTTTTTCCGTCATCTACAACATCTTGGCACTATTAGACAACAATCAGAGCATCGAAAGAAAGACCGGTTCCGGACGGCCGACGACCCTGAGCGACAAGAAGCTCCAAAGGATGCTAAAGAGGAAGACCAAGAGAAAAGTGGCTACATCGCTGCGTGCGCTTGGCCGGAAGGTCGTTTCAACCCGCTAAACCGTGAAAAAGTACCTGGCGAACATGAACATACATGTCCGGAAGAGGAAGTCACGTCCACTGGTTTCTGAGCTCCCAGCAATGGCGCAGTGGCAGCGGCTGAATATGATGGTCTCGAACTCGATATTCCCGGCGAATCGCGACGTGGCGGTGATGATGGACGATGAGACCTATCTCACCCTGGATGGCAACGACTGGCAGGGCACCTCGTATTTTACTTCCCCCACGAAGGATGTGAGCTGCGAGGTGAAGTTCATTTCACACACCAAGTTCCCCAAGAAGGTGCTGCTGTGGCTGACAATCAGCGAGAAGGGGATGTCAATGTCGCTCTTTTTTCGCTCCAGACTGGCCGTGAACGGGGAAGTTTACTGTACCATATGCCCACCGGAAGTGGCGTCGTTCATCAAGAAATACCATAAAGGCAAAGACGCGGTATTTTGGCCGGATCTGGCGTCGGCCCACTACTCGAAGCGCTCGTTGGAGGAGATGGAGCGGCTGAATATCGATGTTATACTCAAGTGGTCGAACCCGCCCAACGTCCCCCAGCTGCGTCTCATCGACAATTTCTGGGCCAACCTGAAGCGTAAGATCTACTCCAACAATTTTGTCGCAAAAACTGAGGAGGTATTGATAATCAAAACGAAGAAAGAACTCAAAAACATGCCTACACACATTTTTTCGTCCGCCATGGCGAATGTTCCGGTTAACTGCTGGAAGGCCGCTCGCAAGGGCGTAGAGTTGATTTGAAAATAAGGTTAAATAATTACCTTTCATGGTAAATTTTTCAAAAGCAATTGTCTGTCTTAGCTTTTTTTTTATCACCATCCGAAAAAAAAGTCCATATTTGTTAATACAAACGTTTAAGACCTGAGCGGAATATTTCATTTCAAGTTCCACGAAACGTCAAGAAAGCATACGTGTTGCTTTAATTTCAATGCTACCTTTAAGTGGAGTTCCTAGAACGTGACCATGGATCTCTTATACAGCTTGATTGCTGTTTAAGGGTGTTATATGGAGGTTCTTTTCAGCTTCAACTTTCCATGCGCTCCGTTTGTTTTTGAAGCAGCAAGAGAGTACTGGATCTGTTTGGTGGATCTTTTTGAGGGTATTAAATACTTCTCTTGATTGGGACGACCGATAGCCGATGGTCAACCATCTTCACTGCGCAAAGAAGGGATTGCAAATATATCAAAATTGTAAATAAACCAGTAGCAAAATATCGTTGAAGTGGACAGTCGATAAAAATCTTACTAAGTTTTCAGTTTAAGTGTATTTTGGTGGCTTGTTTGGCGGAGTATTCTATATCACGGTAACTTTTTCGGGCAGATTAATTAGCGAAGCAGATCCTTCGGGTGACCGGTAAGGCGTAAAACACACTTCAAAGTGTTGTTGTCTTAGTTGCCTATAATAGTACACTTCCTTTACACGCAGTTCAAATCGATCGATAGCCGACTGAAAATGGGCTTCTCAATAATAGTTTTACTCATTTGAGAAGTTTGGCGTTTTGTCAAAATATTTTTAAGCCGTTCTCTTTCTATTGCAATAGATATTTTGATATATTGATCACGGAGCAAATACATGCAATTAAACAAAAACCTCGAATGTATGCACGACTCTGCAAAAATACTTGAATAAGGGTGGACCCTGCTTAGTCCTTTTTTTTTATTCGATTTTTCATCAGTGTTTTGAAAAAATCCTACATGGGACTCGAGTTGAATTAGGCAACTACACAATTTGAACGAAACATTTAATTGTATGCGTTATCTTATGCACGTAAAGGGAATGCTAGGTTTGGCATAAATTAATGGGTTCTTTCATGTAAATTTAAGCCAGATATTGCTGAAAATAGGTCTGTTGTATGAAATATTGCAAAAAAATACGTTGTTTACGCTTGCTCTGGCTTGCAATTAAACCAGGGGGAAATTTTGAGCGTCTGTTAAAATTAATTATTTTTTTCTGTGTATACTTTTAAGTTTTGCTAGGCATTTTGAGTGCATCATGTGAGCATAGTGAGCGACTCTTTCTTAGCGTAATTATCAAATTATAGTTCCTTGTTCTTGAACATGAGCGACTCTTCCTTGTTTTATGAAAGAAATATTATCTATTCTATCCGATGGTTTGAATAAGAACAAGAGCAAAGATGTTTACGAAGTCTTCTCAGAACTATGAAAGGTTTCTGAGCAAATTATGCTTAGTATTCTGAACCAATCCCTCTGCATTATGATTGTTATATTTGTAAAGGTTGTACGGAATCAAATTGCACCACTTTTAAATGGCTGTAACTTTTTACCCATTAGGTATTTTCTATTGAAATTTTGGGTGGAATTATTTCAATGTGTATTTATTTACGCTGTGTAAGTTTCACTAGCAGATGTGCAATCGGTGCGAAGATGAAGTCGGAAGAACAGCAGCGCCGCAAAGAAATTTTGGGCACGTTCCTCGAAAATCCGGATCTTTCTCATCGTGCCATCAGCAGAAAGCTGGGAATGGTACATTCTACGGTATCTCGTGTTTTCAATCGGTTTGACGTTTGACAATCGATCGGAAAGAAAAAAGTGGCAAAAATGGATCTACGTATAGTGTAAAGGATCATAAGCGGGAAGTTCAAGCTTTCAAGGGGAATCCTTCGCGGCGAACGTGGCGAAAAAACTGAACCTAACCAAAACTTTCGTGCAAGATGCGAAAAAACGTGAAGTACTACACACGTACAAAGTCCAAAAGGCGCCTAATCACGATGAACGGCAGAAAACGGAAGGTAAAACACGTGCACGGAAGCTCTACACCCAGATGTTGACGAAACCACATAACCACATATGGATGATGAGACGTATGTAAAAGCAGATTTCCGGCAGTTTCTGGGGCTCCAGTTTTTCACTGCTCATCATAAATTCGATGTCCCTGAGGACGTTAGAAAGCAGAAGATGTCAAAGTTTGCCAAAAAATATATGATTTGGCAAGCAATTTGCTCGGGTGCATGTTTTGCACACGAGCTCGGAGCACCCCATTCGATAAAACTGGAACGATCAATGGGCAGGTGTACCTAAAGGAATGCCTCCAAAAGCGTTTACTTCCTCTTCCGAGGTCACACGATGGTCCTACGATTTTCTGGCCGGATTTAGCCTCGTGCCATTACTTGAAAGTGGTTTTGGAGTGGTACAAGACTAAGGAGGTCAATTTAGTGCCGAAGCATCTCAACCCCCCGAACGCATCAGGGCTGCGGCCAGTTGAAAAGTACTGGGTCATCATGAAGTGGCATCATGGCACTTCGGAAGCATCCTAAGGAAGTAAAATCGGAGGAAGATATGAAGAAAAAATGGATTGCCACGCAAAAAGAAGTTGGTCCAAATGTTGTATAGAACCTTTTGAGTAGTGTAAAGAAGAAGATTTGTGCATTTGGATATGGAATTGAAATTGAATAAAACAAATATGGCAAAATATTTACAACATGTTTTATTTTACTCCCTGAAAGATTAAAGATGCTTGGTTGAACGTTTGAATTTTTCCGAATATATGTGTGTGTCGCAATTTGATTCCGTACACCCTTTATTCTCCCATACGCGGAGTAACGATCTATTATGATGTTATTTTTAAGAAAGAAATAATCCTCCAGGTGTGGACAGCAATTTTTGCTAGAACAAAGAAAAATTGAATAGAAGTAGTTTGAAATTGAGCGAAGGGTATTGTAAAGTAATATTTCGAAGCAAGCACACAATCTTTTGCCACACTATCCTAATTCGGGATAGGCAAGGCAGGAACGACTACCCCACATGACTGGCAAAAGAATGTGCGTTTGATCTTGCTGCATATACTACCACTTTGTGAAGAAGTTCTTACGAAATTATCTGTTCACACTACCAAATGCCTGGAAGAGAGTACTATCTCCCTCTATGGGTTTACTTTTTGAATACAACGTCTGTTTTACCATGATGCATCTCGTCGTATTTTTCTTTTGTCAGTCAAGGTGGGGTATTCATTCCTGCTAACACCAACTAATTTTGATGATGCTCTTAATTTTTTTTTAAATAATTTTTACAGTAATTAGCCATGAAAATGCTTTGTCGAAAATTGCATATTTAATTAAAAAAAAACCCGTTGTTGTTGTTGTTCCACATTAACGTGACTTTCAGCCTGAGGTTAGTTTGTCACGCCAGGGAGACAACCTGGACCTTACATATAGAACTCATCAACCCTTCCGAAAGCAGAAGTGATCAGAGATTGTTCGTCTCAAAAAATACCAGACCGGCTGAGATGAAAGGCAACCACACTTAAACTAATTTCAAAAAACTTTTCCGAAAACACCACATGCAATATCAAGTGATACCTCTCAAAGCTCAAACGATTACGTTTTGCATTCTTCAATTCACATTGCAGCATACTGACTTGATTTGGTTAAATTCGACTATAAACCGTGATTGGCATATTGATCTCGTTTTTTCACTTTTTTAAGTGGCTCCAACAGACATTTTTATTGATGAAGCGTCAATATCATCAAACCTTTGATCAAGATCAAATATGTAAAATTTGATCCGCTCGAATTATTCTTCGTGAATGTGTTCTGTTCTATCATGGGTCGCTTTCATTTATTTACACTCGCAAGAATAAATAAATTATTTTGCTTATTTAAATAATAAAAGAAAACTGAGACTCTTAAACGAACTTTCACTAGCAAACGCGAGCCAATTCCTTCCACTAGAAAGAGCTTACCTATACTTTGAGAGGACTTTTTATCTTCTGCAGGGCTGGTAGCAGGTCACTTTTTAGTGAAGTAGTCACTATTTTGAGTCTAGTCACTAAAAAGTCCCTATTTGAATCCAAAAGTTACTAATGTCACTATTTTTCGGAAAATGGTCACTAAAGTCACTATTTTCGCACCGCCGATTGTAAAAAGTTTAAAAAAATCACTTGTACCTATTATAAAATAGACCAAATTAAGCGATCTGGCCACACTATATAAAAGTCGAGAAATATACACCAAAAACTAGATGCACTGGCAAACGCTGTCTCGCATTTTTTTTATTAACATTCACTTTTTTTAACATTGACTTTTTTTACATTGACTTTATTAACATTCACTTTTTTTTTCAAAAAATATTTTGTTAGATTCAGTTTTTTCAAAAGCAAACTACTCTTTTGGTATCCAAATAGTCGAGAAAAGTAGGAATGAATTGTAAATCAGATAAAGGACTTATTTTCGGTTACTCACTTAGTAATTCTGAATCCAGAGTTTATTGTTTGTATCATAGGTGAAATCATGATACAATGCAATTCGTATCAGTTTATAAAGGCGTTATGATTTCAAAGTTCCATTAAAACTCGTGCTTTAAAATTTAATATTTTTTCTAGGAAATTTCTGAGACAAATATTCTTAGGTTATGATATTGTAGATTTTAAAAATTCATAATTCATCAATTACTTAAGTTTATTCTGACTATGCTTGACTGTTGTTAAACCGAATATATTTTGGCAAAGTTGTAAAAGATGTTAAGTAGAATTTGATCTAAATTTTTTGATAAAGTTTACGAGATACTGATAAGCATACTGAGCTATATCAACGATATTTTCTAAGGTTTCTTTTAGAAGGGAGAACCACTCATACATCTAATGTACGCTGATCTGAAAGGGTAGGTGCGAACCATCGTCGGTCGAGTTTGTAAGCCCAATTTGTGGCCCGCGAATACTTCACTTCCAGAGGATATTTTCGCCAATATTGAGAACTTGCTATCTGTGGAAAACGTTTATGTTGGGGATGAAGCAATCGCAGAGCTGGTCAAATTAAAGGAGATCGACAAACTCCACTTTTTCAACAATGCAAATAAGCATAACGTTGCTGCTAGTAAGCACGTAATCAAAAACTACTAGGTACAGTTCCATTGGGTTGTTCGAAATGCTGACGTAGGACTACGATACTAAATGTTAGCCATTTAGATGGTACAATGCAATGTCCTTAGAATTTACCCTTTCAGGCCTAGTTTATATAAGCAATTTGGTTAATTCTGATTGATTTGGTGCTCAATCACATAGAAATGATTGAAAATAGTAGGAAATATTTTTTGAGATGTGCTGGGTCGTCCAAACTGCCTAGGAGATCAGATCTTAAGATCAACAGTTGTAACAGTGGCTTTATCCGCCATGCAATGTTATGATATGTATTCAAACATATTCAATGACCAACTGATATTATGAGATAATCTTGGGATATTCTATGCCAAACAAATTAACTTAACTTTGTACAGCGCATAAAGCTATTGTTACAATTGTAAACCTTAAGTTTTGAAGTACAGTTTGAATGAACTGAAACTAACAAAGTTAGCCTAAGATGTCTGTGGACGTTTCAGAATATTCATTGAATATATTTGAATATTTATCGTAGCTTTGTATAGCCCAAAAAGATACGGTTACTACTGTATATCTTAAAAACTTAACTCACGGTCAGCTTTTATGAACCTGAACATCCCAAGATTATCTTCTTGTGTCTTTTTACGTTCGAAACTATTCACTGAATATACTTGAATACGTGACGTAACTTTGTATACCCCATAAAAAAAACTACTGTTACTACCGTATATTTCAAGTTCTGAACTCCAGGATGGATTGGATTACCTAGTGGATCTCAAAATTCTACAATAATGACTGTTGACCTTCCAAAAGATTCATTGAATAAGTTTGAATATAGATGATCACCATATATGTATAGCTCAAAAAACTACTGCTACAACTGTAGATCTTATGTTTTGAACTTAAGGACAGTTTGGAGTACCTAAAGTATCCCAAGATTGTTGCATTATGTATGTTGGCCTTCCACACTATTCATTCAATATTGTTAAATACATATTGTCCCTTTGCACACTCCAAAAACCTGCTGTTAAAACTGTAGATCTTAAGTTCTGAACTCAAGCACAGTTTGGATTACCTAGAACATCAAAAAGTTATCAAATAACGACTTTTGACCTTTCAAAAGGTTCATTCAATATGTTTGAATACATATGGTAGCCTTATATAGCCCTAAAAGCTACTGTTACAACTGTAGATCTGAAGTTCTGAACTCAAGTATATTTTGGATGACCTAGAACATCCCAGAAAGACACAAAAATATTTAACGTTTATCAACGAGAATTAAATAATACGTTTGCATATGTACTATATTGAAAAACAACGATTTACACTATTAACAAGGCATTTATTTTTTTTCTTTCTGAACGTCTTCATATTCAGGATGTTCTAGGTCGTCAATTAGTACTTAAATTCAAATTTTTCAAGTTTTTTATATTTTTCAGATAGAAAAATTTATGAATAACACATTTGTCTAAGACAGTGTGAACTTTTATTCAGTCTGTGTGATTTTATACAGCCATTATCCTTTTGGTGTCATATTTGCCCCTTAGGCCTGAAGGAGTTAATATACTTTTTAAGACAAGGCTTAACATTTATGATTTTGTCCATAGTTTGTGGCTCGAAATCAACAATGTTCTCTATTAAAATTGATGCGTAAAAATAATCCCGATCGATAGGTGTAAAGTTTTTGAAAATCTCTCGAGAATTGACTGAGATATCAATGCTCAAAAGCTGACCACTTTTCGTGACGGTCGCAATGCGATTTTTTTTAATTGTACCCCAGTATAGAAAACAAAGACGTAGTCCTACGTCAAAAGTCTGGCTTGCAGAACTCGTTCATAAAATATTGCCAATGCCTCAACCCAGCAGCCGTTGTATCCAGTGAAAGCTCCAAGTTTGTTGTGAAAATCGCCGAGTTACTTCCGATTCAGGTCAACTATGATTTTCTTATTGACGAATGGACTTGTTAAAATGCTAGGAGCTGACCTTGCGTACAGAGTACAGAATTGAGGAGTACCGGAACCAGGCTGTAGGTGAGCCTAACTACCCTCAGGTGATTAAGGTAGTGAAAACTACTTCTCACGGCAACGGCTCAAAAAAGGAATTGAGAGGCAAGATATGTCAGATGTAATTCTAGCACAGGCCATGCTGGAAGGCGTTTCAACCGTGCTTATAGACCTGTCTTCGCAAAAACGGACCAAGTGCAGAAAAAAAGTCGGTTGATTACAGGCTTCGTTACTAAAAATACCCAAAATTTTGAGACATCCGTTCCACGCTTCACGGTGTAAAACTGTGCCCCTGGAAGTGCTCTGTAGTCCAATTTGACGTACGTCTCGTTATCAATGATAATGCACATTCCATTTTGCTCAAAACGTCGTCGCACAGCTTCCGAGCACGAGTTTTCACGGAATCCGTCTGAATTTGGCTGCTTTTCGGACATTTTTGTTTTCGGTACGTCTTCGGGGAATTTCGCTCCTTTGCGCGTTGGACCATTCCAATCTTCGTTCCACACTTTTTTGCGAAATCTTTGATGGATACCACAATTTTTCCTTCAAAAACTTTGCAAATTTGTTTGTCCGAATTTGGGTTTGACGCACCTGTTTTTCTACCACGGCCGGGTAAGTCCTTCAATGTGTTATGCATAACAAACCGGTTGATCGCAGTTTGGACCGCACAGACACTAACACCTTCTTCTTTCGCTAATTTTCTTAGCGAAAATCTCTTTTCAGTGTAGTAACGGGTGTCCACTAAATAATGAGAACGAAAAGAATGGGTCAGGAAAAAAATACCAGTGAAGTTTTGTTCAAACTGATTTATTTTATTAAAAGGGTCAACTTAAATCTTCAAACTAAGTTTAGTGAATATTGTCATATGGTGCGTGGTCCGCCGTGCGGCGCAGCTTAGTCGTTATGCTGGAACATGACCGTTGGACGGCAGCCACATCGATTTTTCGGATGCAGCTTTTGATCCTGTTGGTAAGTTGCTTGGTGTTCTTGGCCTTCCAATTATCCTTGTATACCATGGAGCTCAAAAGACCGAAGAAATCCTCGATAGGACGGCACTGTGGCAAATTTGTCGGATTTCGGTCTTTTGGGACATATGGTATATTTTGGCTCTCCAAAAACGTTAGCGTTTTTTTTGCGTAGTGCGATGATGCCTTGTCCGGCCAAAACACGTATTTGCCATCCGAGTGATGTTGTTTAAGAAATGGGATGAGTATTTTCTGCAAACACTCTCTTTGGTACACCTCCTGGTTGATGGCCAAACCGCTTGGTTTGAACCACGGCTTCGAAATACCCTTATCGGATATTACGATGTATAACATAACCTTCGATTCAAATTTGTGCTTGAACTTATACATTACTTTTGGAGGAGTAGTAGATTTGTCCTTAGTGTAGAATCGGTCGTTTCCCGGTATCTGAGACTTCGAAAGAGGAAAGTAGCTTTCGTCGTCCAGAACGAAAGATGTTCCGCCGTAATTCCGAGTCATCCAGCGGCATTGGGATTTCACGGTTTGAATCTGCTCATCTGTGTACTCTGGGGATCTGGTTTTCTTTCTACACACTATTCCTTCTTTCTTTAGCGTCTTGCAGATGAGTGACTTCGAACAATGGAACTTTCGGGCTGCTTCCCGTTAACTTACCGAATCCTTGTTGTTGAACATGCTGCGCAGCGAGCGGAGCGTTTTCTCATTCATTATTTTCGCTGGACGGCCGCAACCTTTCTTCCGGGTTACTCTCATGCATGCCAGGATACGGTATACGGTAGATACCGGAACTTTTTCACGATAAAAATGGTCCACCGTGTATTTTTTTCCACGATCTTCGTTCGCTTGAAAGAATTGAACAACGCGCGCGCGCAGTTCTTCCTGTTTCGACGGCATGCTGAACACGACTGAACATGTTAGAGTGAAATAAGAGTGTATGAAAATTTTCTGGAGAGTGCAACGATTCATTCATCTAAAGTGACATTTCTATGCGGCCGTTTTTGTTCTGATGGAAAAGTATTGAAATCATTCTCATTTTTTAGTGGACACCCGTTACTTGGTCACAATCGATTTTCTTCCGGAAGACCTCGCATTGTACCGCTTGAAGAGAAACTTTAACTATTAATGTATATTTTCGTTTGTTTACAAGGAAAGCAACACATTGATACTAAACAGCTGTCAAAATAAGTCATAGTCTTTTTCATACAGAACCTTAAAGGAGTACTCATAATTAACGATGCAGTTCTTAGCTGGAATCATTAATTTAGAAGTCTTAAGAATCAGAATCATGCGGGTAATTTGAACATAATTTGATAAGTTATCAATTAACTGATTTTAGAAAGATCGCCTTAAATGTTGAACGAAGCAGAGAAAACAATTGAGCTTAGTTCTGTTTGCGGGATACCACTTCCGATTTCCTTATATACTATAACAAAATGCTTACGTTGGTTGCTTAGAATACGTATACTGGACATATACCAGGTGATCAGCTTTCAGCTTTTGTTGAGTATTTCTAAAAAGTTATCTCAATTCTCTTCCCGATGAAAAGGAAACAACAAAATTATTTCAAGTTTTGTTCTTTAGTTGCGCTGTTCATATAACAGAGGTTGTTAGAACTTAGATCGCGGATGTAGTTAAAATAACAGAAATTATAACAAAAAATCCTCAAGGGCTAACAAAAATATAGCAAACTATGATATAGATATAACATAAACAAAACAAACTTTGTAACAGTTTTGATACGATGTAGCAAAATCATATCAGCTAGTGTTCGAATCAATTTATTTGTTCACGCAGGTTGTGGCTCATCTTCACGCAGATTGTGCCACGCGGGGCATTATATCATAAATTGTTATAAGTATGTTACACGATTATCCAGATGAAAACGTTTTTTTTTTCAAATTATATCATAATGAGTTAGTTGTAACAAGGTTTGTAATAATTTTGTTATTTTTATGTTTTGCACTTCTGGTCGGGTTCTTCAAGCTAAACTTAAGAAATATAAAAAAGCCTTGAAAAACTAACTTGATGAAACTTCATGGCTCTTTATGGTGTTTCAGTCAATTTAAGTAAACTGTAAACAACGTAGAAGCAAGGAAAACTTTCTAAAGGCAAATCTGATTTGAATGCAAAGGAACACAGTAGACAGATGCACAAACTTATTGAAACATCATTTTGTTACAGTTTTGCAATCATTCAAACAGCTTAACTTTAAGCAGCAAACTTAGTTGGAGCTAAGAGAGCTTTTTCCAGTTGCTATGTTGAAGTCCAAATTTGAACAATATGCTCGAGACGGGAATCTCAAAGAAAGGGCAAAATCTTCTGAACATTAAAAATAGGTGTATTTTTTCTATGAGTTAGAATACAACATAGTGTAATTTGGTACTGAAAGTTCGGGAAAAATCAAAACAAAACAAAACAAAACAAAGCCCTACGCTCAATTTCAAACTACTTCTATTCAATTTCATAGCCTGCCGAGCTCTATCGTTACTTTCTCTTCACATCTTTGGTTCTAGCAGAAACTGCTGTTCACTACTGGGATCCCATGATGTTCAGAAGATATTTCCAATTTCAAAACATTATAATTTAAATTTGGCGCACTGTACGCAATACAAACTAAATTAATTTGTAATAACTAATAAGATAAGCAATATCATGAAGAGAATTTCAACAGAATCTTCATTTTCGACCTAATATATGTTCAATGATTTTCAATTCAATCAAAGAGTAAACAAAACTAACCATTTCCCACCAACTTCCCCCATTCCAGATCGTCCTCAACTCGATGCACCGCTACCAACCGCGCATCCACTTGGTTCGGCTCGGCCCGGGTCAAAACATTCCCGGAACGCCCAAAGAGCTGCAGGATGTTGACCACAAGACGTACGTCTTCCCGGAGACGATCTTCACCGCCGTCACGGCCTACCAGAACCAGCTCATCACCAAGCTCAAGATCGATTCCAATCCCTTCGCCAAGGGCTTCCGCGACTCGTCCCGGCTAACCGACTTCGATAGGTGAGTCTCGTATTTTTTTTTTTCTCTCTTACCTTACCTCCCCCAAAGAATCCAAGAACCAATCAAACCAGGACGGGATCCCCCTTCGGGTCCAAACGGACGGCAACTTTTCCACCACTTCCACCACCTTCCTTCAACCACCATTTCAGCACTGACGTTCCCCAACTTTGATTTTGTTTCAGTTTCCCTGGAATGTAAGTATTCCGCACCTTGGATTACCTGGACCGGACCATCGGTCAGCGAATCCGTAAATATGCAAAGAACAATTTCACACATACACACTAATTCCTCGCTAAAACTTTATCCCCAAACAACAAATCACATCCATCAAAAGCCCACGCGCGTCTTGCGATACTAATAGTCTAACCTAACATTTGCTTTTGAATTTTGCTTGCGCTTTTGTTATTGTTTCACATTTGACAGCTCTTCACCCGACGAGGGGTGCAACAATGTGCTTAATCCGCCTCGCTCCACTGCTCCGTTGCAATAATGGCGGATGAGTGCTGCAATGCAATCAATAACGCTAATTTTGCTCGTAAATCTTATTACCTGGAGCAGCATTAGAGAGCACTGGTTGGAAATTGTAGCTCGAGGGGGAAATGGTTTATGGCGGAATAATTGTTTTCGGCGTTAGTTTTTCGCCATTAATCAAAGTGCAGTTTTTCCGCCCCTGATGGACGTGTTCTTGCTCCACTGTTGATGAGAGTCGGTATGGGATCGAAACTCGGAAAAGCGAAAAGATGAAGATGACGACTGTTAATATTGCGTTATATTTATGATTATCACGATGCTCCAGTGCACGAGTGACGGACTGGGTGAGGGGACTGGATCCGGTCGGTTGGTGATGGGGCACAGTTGGTTGCGCGGCATTCTGGCCGTAATTACAGGGGACCAAAGTCGGAGGGTTCTTCTCGGCGGTGTCGGGAATATTGATGTTTGCCTCCGAGGAAAATTCGAACTGAGATATGAGCCGGGATGAGAGCGACAGCAAGATGAGTACAAAGAACCGACTACGACGAGATGGGGCTGTCAGCGCCCGGAGGGTGGCGTAGCCGCGGGTGGAATATCCCGTAAAACGGGGATCGATCGCCGGTACATGACGGTTTTTACGACATCCCTTTTTTATCGCGTCATCATCGCACTGCGGCTGTGGGACGTCAAGTGGAGAGTGTAAGTGTGGAAAAGGGAACATTCTGAATGGGCTACTAAAATCTTTTTTTACGGCCTTCCGTGCAAATTTCGGCGAAAATTCGACAAGGGCGTGACAGTTCAAGATTTGACAGCATCTCTCCGATCCGGAATGTGCGCGAGAATGGTACCGGGAAATTGACAATAACGCTACCGCACGGGCTTTATGCAGCGGATGGGGCCGAAGACGGCTGTGGCAGTCGTAAAACCGAACTGCGCCGGCTAGAGTCAAATGAGTAATTTACACGTGTTTTTACTACTCACCTAAAGGGGCGCTTTTATCGCTCGTTGCCAGGTTCCGAAACGAATATTCCGCACAGCGAGCGGAGATGAACTGGAGATGCGAGGTAATTATGAGCGGGGACGGAGGCCGGTTTCTCGACATATCTTCATTGTTTCTCTTTTGGTTTCTGATGTTTTCCTCTTTCTGTGGCTTAGCATGCTTCTTCATTGATTGAGTGCAGCAATGATCACGGCACCTTGGATTGTTTTCCTTTCATTTAGAAGAGGTTTTCGAGGTGTGTTTTTGAATGTGTTTTGAAGCTGCTGCTGCCGGTGCTGTCGTCGCCCCCTTGACTTTGTTTTGCTTTGGCTAGCCACTTGCCCCCACTGTGACGGGTCACTGGGTGAACGCAGTGCTCGCGAAGTCATTGTTCGGGGTTTGATGTGTGAACGGTTGAAAAGTGGGAGGTGCAGATATCATCGAGTTTTTTTTTCCTTTTCGATAGGTGCATTAATCGAGGGGCGAGTCAATTGGATGGTCGGGATCTTTAGATGTTTGATGCTAGGTTCGAGTAAGGAATACAAAGAGGAGAAACCCGATCCCTGACAAAAATAAACAACTACCAAACTTCGGATCCACCTGCAAGTTTGGGTTGCTTCATAGAGTCTCGCAATTACAATGTAGACAGGCCTTCTGCTCGCTTGGAACAATTTTAACGTTTCTCTTGTTTGATGTTCTTGACTGTTTAGTTTCGAGCAATTGATAAATTCAATTGCAGAAGGCCAAACACAAACTTTAATTCTAGACAAAATCGTCAAATGTAACAATTGTAAACAATGACTTGAAACGTAAATTTCCTGGAAATGCCAGGTTGCTAACATCTATATCCACTACCGACGGGAAGGTCATAATTCCCTGTATCTGTTTCTGGTGCTATTTTGTTCGTGGGAGCAAGCAGATCCCAGAAAAATACGCTAGAAGTCATTGTTTACAAATGTTACTCTCGACCTTTTGACTATTTTTTATAGAATTAGTCAGTTGTCTATTGAACCCGTACGAAGGAAACGGAAGTTTTGTATTTTATTTCAAACTTTGGAAGATCTTAACTCATATTTGTATTATCAAGATACACATCACTTGTAAAATGAATTTTAGAAAATCTTCTATTAGTTCTAACCCAACTAACAGAATTAGCTGCAGAAGTGCTTGTACAACCGATAATTTATATATTCAGCTAATTATTGCTTGTACCAATCAGATCAAGGCCGAGATGTCCTCTGCGATAGACAGAAAATGTCTTCATTGTGTTCGGTCCATGGCTGCATCTCGTCAGCCTCGGCAGTCTGCGAAGGGTCCGCAGGTCACCTTTTACTTTATCAACCCACTTGTTTGTTGCGCGCCTCTTCTTCTTGCGTCTGTCGGTTCGTTTTCGGGAACCATTTTAACTGGGCTGTCGTCCGACATGCTTACGACATGTCCAGCCTATTGTAGTCGACCGATCTTAGCCTTAGATCTTAGTGTAAGATGGGAGCTTCTCCCAGTGGGGTGTGGAAAGGGATGCCTCGCTTCGGTGGTGAACCAGCCTTAGGCTGAAAGCCACCTTAATACAGAATGATGAGACAGAAGAAGAAGAAGGTTTTGGAATTCGTGGTTTATTCGCCGTTTGCTGGGAAGCTTTCATGATCCCTGAGGAATGATGAAGCATGCATTTGCATTCTCCAAATTTAGATAAATTTTGTGTTCTCAGAATCTTAGTGCATCATGCAAAACTCCATGCTCTTCATCAACAGGACAGTTTCTAGGATGTCAAGATCACTCTCTACGTCGAGAATAAGTATATTCTTGTTATTTTCATGCATTATCTCTCTTGACATCATTTTTCGGACTTTTTGGTTCTCTTAGTTTCTACCTTTGCGGGAAAAGCACATTAACTTACCTTTAATTTCAATTTTTGAAACTCAGGAATACTCTTCAGGGTTGCTCGAAATGAAACGGAATAAGTTGTAGCCACAATATAAAGGGTGTTCCGTTCAAAATTTGGTCAAACAGTAATGTGTGTGAGTCGATCAAAGTTTTTATTTATAAGTTAAATTCTTTTTCTTTTTCAAATTCAGTTAATACAGAATACAGGCGAAATATTCAGCTAAGCTTCCTTTTAACCGAATGCAAATTGCCGGGTCTTTGGTTTAACACGAGCCATAAGATGTTGTACAGTCTCCTTGTCCACTTTATTCGCCGCAGAACGCCAGTTTGCCTTGAACTGTTTCTCGCTCACAACAGCTTTTTAAGTCTTCTTAAGGTTCCGCTTGACGATGGCCCAATATTGTTCGAGTGGGCAGAGCTCTGGCGTGTTGGGAGGGTTCTTGTCCTTGGGCACCACTTGAACGCTGTTGGCAGCATACCACTCCATGGCCTTTTTTCCGTAATGGCAAGATGCCAAATCCGGCCAACATAGAACGGAACAATTGTGTCGCTTCAGAAAAGGCAGTAGACGTTTTTGTAGGCACTCGCTCAGATAAATTTCCTGGTTGATGGTTTCGGTCGCAATGTAAACGTTGCTTTTCAAGTCACAGGTACAGATGGCCTGCCAAACCAGATATTTCTTCGCGAACTTTGACAGTTTAATGTGCTTGAAAATATCTGCCACCTTTCCCCGTCCGGTTGTCGTATAAAATTCCTGTCCAGGAAGCTGTTTAAAGTCTGCCTTGACGTAAGTTTCATCGTCCTGTACCACACAATCAAACTTCATCAGCATCGTCGTGTACAACTTTCGCGATTTGGAGTCACCACTTTCTTTTAAGTCGACAGTCCAGCTCGTTTTTAAGCTCTATCCACGTTTGAATTTGAAGGCGCCACTCCCAGCTTCTTTGCGACACCTCGAACGGAGAGTTTGGGGTTCCGCTCGAAACAGCGGGCAACTCTTTTTGTCGTCCCTGTGGCCTCCGGCTTTCGATTTCTCCCCGATCCAGCTTTTCTTGCTGTCGACAAACGATCACCGAACACTTTTAATACGTTGGTAACAGTTGATTTAGCCACATTCAACAATTTCGCCAACTTGGCGTGAGAGTAGTTTGCTTCTCCTCCTTCTACGACATTTTGATAACTGAAGTGCTAATATCAAAATCAAAATAAAAGCATGATGCTACACGCACACATCTTCAAAATAAGGGGTGTGCAAAATTTTTTAATGCACGATGAAAGGAAATGCGTCAAGTTTAAGTCGACCAAATATTGATCGAAACACCCTTTACACTGCTCATGTTATGCAGAGATTCTTCTCCTTGAATAATTTAGAAACGTATTCGAATGTAATTCGGTTTGGTTCCTATGCATGTAAGGAGACTATTGATGACTTAAGCAATATAGGTTGGGTGACTCTATAGCACTTTAAACAGCTTCATTTTCTATGTCGTTATATGAACTTCAAAGTTCTCAACCCAACTGTTCCAATGTACAGCATTCTAAGCAGCTTGTGGAGAAACATCTAAATAGTTTTCCAAGTTTGCAGTGTCCTCGAAAATAGACTTCTTAATAGATTGAATTTGCACAGTAAAAATGAATGATATTTTTGCAAAACGAAATAATTTTAACGTGTGTGTAGCCTTAAATTTAAGAGATAGTATCATTTATAACCGTGTTGAGGGCTTACTCTGAAGCATTCTCGACGGCAGCCATTACCTCAATATTTAGAATTGATATATCTCAGAGTGTGTACTAGATACTGGATATTTAATCACATCAGTTTGTATGTTTACTTGCTGTGAGCAATCTGATGTAGTTCAATTTGATGTTCGTGCACTAACAATCAAGATTTATCAATTTGAAATAGCGAAGTAAATTTGCGAGAGAGATAAAAGATAGGAAAAAATACACTGGGCAGCAATTCACCTTAAATTGAAGGTGTTGTTTGGAATATTTAACCAGGCCGATTTTTCTATCTGAAATTCATGAGAGTAGGTTAATATCCCGACAAATGTTCCCTACTGTTGAATCACAATAATCATACTCACTGTGCTGCGTTGATCATTCAAGTTGACGTTCCGAAAAACTAAGACTTGAGTAGATTTTCTCAACAAGGCTATCATAAAAAATCCTCATGATTTTAACCGATTCTACACAGATTTTTTCTACACCGTATTTCAACATAATATAAGGTCTACATGCTTTAACAAGTAATAAATACCATTCAAAGGATGAAATTTGCGAACAAATGGTTTTTCTTTGTTGTTCTAGACCGTCCAAACAATCCTTGATTTATGATCTTGATGTTCTACATGATCAATAAGGAGATTTACGATGTCTTGACCGTACTTATTACTTGGAAATGCTCCACGGGACATCAGCACACTGTAATAAATATGTTACAGTATTTCTAGAATACCTACGGTACTCCAAATCATCCTTGAATACAGATCTTGATGTTTGACATGATCAACAAGGCTATTTACGATGTCTCCACCGTACTTATGAGTTGAAATAGCTCCACGGAACATCATTACACTGTAATTGACATTTTTCAGTATTTCTAGAATATCTAAGGCACTCCAAGTTATCCTTGAGTTCAAATCTTGATGTTCCACATGATCAAAAAGGTGGTTTACAATGTCGCCGCTGTATTTATGGGTGAGAAAAACCGCATGAGATATCATGACACCTATTTAGACATATTATAATTTATGAAAATTGGAAATATCATTCTTATCAATATGCGACTCTTGGAGTGGACAGCAATTTCTGCTAGAGTCAAAGATGTGAAGAGAAAGTATTGATAAGTCCGTAAGAGCACGGCAGGTTGTGAAAATGAATAGAAGTAGT
Source organism: Aedes koreicus (assembly GCA_024533555.2). Taxonomy (NCBI): domain Eukaryota; kingdom Metazoa; phylum Arthropoda; class Insecta; order Diptera; family Culicidae; genus Aedes; species Aedes koreicus. The sequence continues at coordinate 301,516 of JAHHFK020005381.1, forward strand.
CGAAAATGAGCGTAGGGCATGTTTTCAAGGCGGTATCTATAGAGCGTCGTTTAAATGTAAGATAGACTGCGGCGCCATCTCTGCGGCAATATCTGAAACTAATATGGTAATGTCAAAAGAAGACAAATGACATACTGAAAAACTTTGGAACAAGAAATGCTTATTTGTGCTTTTTTCCTATGCTATGACAGTTCAAAGAAAACATTGATGCGACAAAAAAGGGTTTTCGCATATTTTTGACGTCTCTGACTAAAAGACAGAAAGTCTAAGGAGCAATGAAAAAAACAATGTTGTGTTTCATTTAATATATGATTTAAGTACTTATTAATATTATAAAGGCATATTTTATTTGGAAAAGCTTCTATATTTTAAAACCATATAGGCTTTAGAAACTCGAGCATATCATTAAAAACTTCCGGTACATTAAAAAACTACAAGGTGACGTAGGACTACGTAGCAATGTGTAGTGAATAATATATTTTTTAAAGAGCCCGGATTTGAAAAGAGGCGACATTGCTCGATTAGAACAAGCGATTAGCTGCCAAAGCCTGGTAAAAAGCAGATTTGGCTTCGGCAAACGAACAATAATTTCAACGACCAACCACCCCAATGCACAGCCCCCACCAAAGGCAGGTCAACTCTCTTTTCCACTGATTTTGGTGGCCGTTTTTTCACTTCGCCGTGAAGCTGGTTTACTTGGTCACGGCCTTGGTTTGCTCTGAAACGGCGTGTTTGGCTAGTTCTCCTGCCGGCAGCAGCCCAATGGTGGTTTGAACTTCCCGCGACGTGAGGGTCATCCACCGATTGATCGGGAACCTGCTTCAGTACCCGGTAGATGCAGGCGCTATACGTTTCCTTTTTCCAAACACTTCCATCAGCGGACCACTTGTGCTACTTTCGGTCATCTTTGGCAACGGCTTTCTGGGCTCTGGCAATCTTCTTCGACGCTGCTGCTGCTGTTGCCTTCCCTAGCAACGGAAAACAACAAATTGGTATCATATTAGTAACAAGTTCTGTTTTCCCAGTTATCGTTTTGATTTGCGCTGTCATCGCATAACAAATTCAGTTATCACCATTGGCTAGTTATGTTATCATCATCTTTTAAACATACTATTTTTGACGGATGTTACTAGTTGAATGCCAAACTATAATTTTTACCAGCATATTTGGACAACAAATGATGCTTTTTTTTTAGAAGATTTATTTCAGATATAAGCGTAAGAAGTTGATAACATAATTTGAAACTATTTCAATAAATTTGCTTACAAAACAGGATTTGTTATCAAGATGTTCGCAGTGTTAATAAAATAAGCAATTATTATTATACTCAACGAGTAATTTGTTGTTATTCATTTTGTTATTTTGACTGTTTATTCAGCCTCAATGATAACATTTAGTGATCAACCAATGAAAACTTGGTATTAGAATTTGTTATGAATTTGGTATAATCCTTTGCTCGGGATCTCTGCCTGGCTATAAACGGTGCGACACGATCGAAAAAAATCGAACTGAGATTTCCTGCAGAAACACGATGAAACACGTCAAGAGCGCACTGCGGTCAGATGTAGAGTTATGACAATGTTAGTGTCACTCTTTTCCTTTTATGCCCTACAATGCAGATTCGATGAATATACACACATACACCCAAACCCGTTTGTCTTTGACCTTGTTGGGAAACAACCGCTCAGATGCATGTGATTAAGGCTTGCTTCATTTAGAATTGGAACAAACTTTTGCTCATATTGTGGCGCTCCTGGTAGACGGATTTGGAAGTTCTTGGCACCCACGTGTTGGGAATTTTGTCAGCTTCACGTATGTATTTTTGACATTCCGCAAATTGACTGTACTTTGTAAACAATCAACATGGAAGCCGAAAGAAGGGAAAAAATTGTGCACAGTTATTTGGAAACTCCATTGTGGTCTGCATCTAGGCTAGCTAAACAGCTGAAATTGCCCAGAAATACCGTATGGCGCGTTATCAAACGGTATAAGGAAACATTGGCGACGATTCTGAAGCCTCAAGCCAATCGTCGGAGTGGAACTGTCGACCGGAAACTGCGTGGTAAGATTTTGAAGACGATTAAGAGGAATCCCAATCTGTCGGACCGTGACCGTGCCAGAAAATTCGGTGCTGCCCATAGTACCGTGAGGAGAACTCGACTCCGTGAAGGAATCAAGTCGTATCGAGCTAGCAAACAGCCAAATCGGACCATAAAATAGAATAGTGTGGCCAAAATCCGTGCTCGGAAGCTATACGACCAGGTGCTGACCAAGTTCGACGGGTGTCTTCTGATGGACGATGAAACCTATGTCAAGGCTGACTTTGGGCAAATCCCAGGTCAAAAATTTTACTTGGCAACGGCTCGGGGGATGTTCCAGCCAAATTTAAATTTGTTTTTGCCGACAAATTTGCACGAAAATTCATGATTTGGCAGGGCTGTGGCAAAAAAACGAAAGTTTTCGTTACAAATAAGACAATGACGTCGGAACTATAACAAAAAGAGTGTCTCCAAAAACGAATTTTGCCGTTCATTCGATCCCACGACCATCCCGTAATGTTTTGGCCAGATTTGGCAAGCTGTCATTACAGCAAAGTCGTTCAAGAATGGTATGCAGAGAAAGGGGTCCAGGTTGTTCCGAAAAACCTTAACCCACCCAACTGCCCCCAGTTCCACCCTATTGAGAAATACTGGGCAATCATGAAAAGGAGACTCAAGGCAAAGGGAAAGGTTTTCAAAGACATCAATCAGATGAAGACCTGGTGGAATAAGATAGCTAAAACGATGGACGAAGAAGGTGTGCGCCGTGTTACAGGAAAAATTCGAGAATTCCTTCGAAACCGTGACGAATAATTTTATCCGTATTTTTTCTTAAAAGTATGAAGAAAACGCTACATTTGTATAAAAAAAGATCTTAAATTCAATAATAAATAACTGAAATACAGGCAATTGTTTTTGTTCCAATTCTATCTGAAGCAAGCTTCAGTTGATTCTTGTTTTGACGGCGCTTCACATTTATCAATGTTTTAATATTAAAGAGTTTAAAATCAATAGTTTTTTTTATATTGCAATTATGCATATTGAATGTCCCAATCGATTGACGTAACATTATTGGAAGACGATCGTAAAATGACTGAGTTATGAACGTTCAAAATCTAACCATATTTCGTGCCGTTTTAACTTTTTGCACTCGCAACGGGTCTTCTTCTTCTCTTCTTTAGCATTAAAAGCTTATTGCTTTCAAATTAGCTTATTGCTAGCACTCAACTTAGTGTTCTAAATGCACTTCCACTATTATTTGAGAGCTTTCGACGTAGTCCTACGTCAAAATATTATAATTATGGGAATCATTTCGTTAGTAAAAATCATGAAATATTTCAAGAAGAGTTAGTTGGAACTCAAGTAAAAAAGTTTATTCAGCTTTAAATTAAGTTTGGTCATTTTGGGTACTGGCGAAAATAATCTTATTAATGTCACGACATATTTCAACAATATTTAAGGATTGCAGGGTGCGGCAAAAAATAATGCGAAAATGTTCAAACTTGAGTATTGGGTTAATTCGTGTAGCTAGTGACTAGTTTCTGTCGAAAGTGTATTTGTTTATGTTTACTTTCAAGTACCGCATCCAAACATTCTATTTGTTTTATTGCAAATTCGTCAAACTGTTCGTTGCTCGCCCAGAAGAAGCCGAAAGAGATTGCCAAGGTGGTAGGGTGCCATTTGGCAACAGTTTACCGCATAAAAAAGTCCCTGCAGGATGGTCCTGAGCAGCGAAAGCCGGAAAGCGGACGTCCGCGCTTTGCACGCACGCCGAACGTGATCAAATCGGTCCGTGCAAAAATTGCTCGCAACCCGGTGCGTTCCATAAGAAAACTTGCAAAGGAAGCCAATATTTCGGAGAAATCCATGCGGAGAATCATCAAAAAAGACCTGCATCTTCCAGCGCCAGAGTGAAACGCCACTTGATTACGGACCGGGTCAAGGAACTACGAGTGACTCGTTCCAAAAGATCGCTTTCCTTGTTGAAGAAGGAAAAAATGATAATCCTGTTCTCCGACGAAAAGCTTTTCAGCATCGATGCTGTGGCCAACAGCCGCACGGACCGGTTCATTTCACCGCAGAAAATGGAGAATGTTCCGGAAAAAGTGAAATTCAAATTTCAAACCAAAAATCCGGCTGGTGTCATGATGTTTGGTTGGTGGCGTCCAACGGTTTGAAAATGCCGCCTGTTTTCATTGATGCTAGAGTTAAAATCAATACCGAAGTGTATATCTGTATTTTAAAGAACTAAGTGCTTCCCTGGGTGAAGGCCAACTTCTCCGAGGACCAAAACGTTGTCCTACAGCAGGGTGGAGCGCCGTGTCACTCGTCCAATCGAACCCAACAATGGTTGAACGATAACATGAAGTTTTGGCCGAAGGATTTGTGCCCTCCTAGCAGTCCAGATCTTAATCCGTTGGATTATTCGATTTGGGCATATGTTGAAGCACGAGCCTACAAAACATCACACCCTAGTGTGAAAACCCTGAAGTCAACCATAACACGCACATGGCAGTCAATGTCGGAGGACTACGTCCGAAAGGTATGCTCTGGCTTCAGGCGTCGGCTCGAGGATGTTATTAATAAAAATGGAGGACACATTGAATAAATTTGTTTAACGGACTTTATTAAGATAACTGCCATCGAAAATGTTGATATTATTGCTTGAATTAGTTGAAAATGGGATTTGAAAGAAATAGAAAAAAATTTCGCATTATTTTCTGCTGCACCCTGTATAGCTTCGTAACAATACACTTCGACTGTTATTTGTCAAAATCAAGGAATTTGCTCTCAAAACACGACAGCTCTAGAAACTTGAACAAATCATCAAAATCTACCTTTGCAACCGCAAGAAATCTACAAACAATCCGGTTCCCTCAATATATCTGCATCTCAAAAAGCACTCCCAAAGCTCCTTGTACAGAAGAACTTGTTTGCATGAAAGTTTCAAGTGTCTTTAACTCTTGTCCTCCTCAAGTTCAACCTCCCGAAGCTACACCCATGACTGCATCCTCTTCAACGACCCAACGAAAACCCATCTTGCGACCCTCTCACTTGTGTATGAGTTAATTTCATTATGACTCTTTCCCTCCTTCCCGCCCCCCAAACCCAAACCCCACTGTGGCCCGCTTCGAAAAGCCATCATCACGTGTACCCCGGACCCCGAATCCGGACCCCGGCCCGATACATCGGTGTGAGGTGTTCTATTATCTTCGGCACCGGCCGAAACTCCGAAAAAGTGTTGATTACAGAGCGGCATCCTTCACGTAAACTGTTTATTAACGCAGGGCCCAAACTAAATGACTGCTAAAAGTGGCCGTAATTGTTCGGGACTTTTGTGTAAGTGTGAGCGCGCGGACATTCCTCAACCCCCCTCCGGGACCCCAACGAACGGGCAGAAGGAATCGAGGCAAATTATTATGTTTTCCACCGGTGCACCCATCATCGTGTGTTGTACGCGGTTCTCGGCTTGACCGGCAGCAGCGACGGACCAGCAGTAATGATTGATAAAAACTCTCCCGTGAGCCCCGCCGAAACCGACGTACCCAGGGAAGGATAATTTATACGAAATTGATGAATTTTAATGCCTTTCGGAAAATGAACCAGAACGCTCGCTCGCTCGGTGCAGTGTATGAAGACGTATTACCTGCGTTCCGGAGTGGAGCGATAATTTATGATTTTGCGAAACGACCGACTCTCGGCCGGGTAGACAGCGAGACGCGTCCCGGCAGTCGGTCTTTTTTTGTTTTGCTTTTGGGGAGTGCACTTTTTCGGGGGTAATTACACTGCCGCGAAGCTATGTTGCCACATTTACGCACCCTGACCACCGACCACCGATCGACCGAGGCCGATACAAGTAAGTCCTCGTGACGACGGTGGGGTCGGTATGCAATTGGAGTAATTACACTCACTGGTTGAAACACTAGGAGACATGGAGGGGACCCCGCGGAAGTGCACTTGCAGCATAACGTGTCATTTATCATAAAATTTGGAGCTTCGTCTACACTTGCTGGTTCGGGGACGTATTTTATGTGACCATCATCAAATTAGATTAATTACCAGGTTCGATCGTGCAACGTCTCATCGGCTCTGTCGGCCGACCCAACAGGGAATGGGGGCTTTAGATCGGGCGGGTTTTTAGGTGTTGATTATTGAGAGCGTTGCGTTTTGTTAAGGCTTTCATGGTGCCGACGTTTTTTTTTTTCGGGAAAGAAGTTTTACTGTAAGGGATGTGAAAAGTAAATGGGAGTTATGATGTGAGAGTGTTGTTTCTGGTAGAAATTTTTATATAAGTTTATCCCGAAAAAAAAAACAACTGTGCTCAGAACTATTCCTCTTGTGATTACGCTAGTTTTAGAACATAATACTTCTCTGATGATTTTTTTTTTTGACGTAGGACTACGCCTTTGTTTTCTATACTGAGGTACAATATAAATCCTATCAGGATCAGGATCAGGTTTTGAGCGTTTATCTTTAAGTCGTTTCTCCAAAAAAAAAAAATCAATATGTTTGCCACAATCGATCGGAAATATTTCTGCGCGCCGATGGCAACTAGTGATTTTCAACATTTAACTATCTAAAATAACACAAATATAAAGTTATGTCTAATAATTTCGCTTCGCAGAGTAAATTTATTACAAGCCAAGTATTTTCCTATGACAGACTACGAATGTAAGTAAGGGAGATCTCATATGCAGCAGTGAAAGATATAAAAGGGGTACTCTTTCGCAAGATGCTCCGTTTGCTCGGCAGCCTAGAAGCTGTTCAGAGTGGCAATGAAACAGGATTGAATTGCCAGCTGGCTGGTGAATTTGGAGCCAGCCGTTTGGCACTACCACGAGCGAAATAAGTGTGATCTTGTTGGCAGCCATCTTTCGGCTGTTAACTGGTATAAGCCAGTAAAATTAAAGGGTGTACGGAATCAAATTTCGACATACACAAATATTCGGCAAAATTCGCCCGTTCAACCAATCTTCTTCAAGCTTTCAGGGAGTAAAATAAAATATGTTATTAATATTTTCCCATGTTTGTCTTATTCAAGTTCAATTCCATATCCAAATGCACGAACCTTCTTCTTTTTGCTACTCATAAGCTCCTGTACAACATTTGGACCAACTTCTTTTTGCGTGGCAATTCATTTTTTGTTCATATCCTCCTCCGATTTCACTTCCTTAGGATGCTTCTGAAGTGCCTGCTTCATGACTTTTCAATTGGCTGTAGTTCCGGTGCCTTCGGGGGGTTGAGATACTTCGGCACAAAATTGACCCCTTTGCCTTGTACCACTCCAAAACCTCTTTCGAGTAATGGCACGAGGATAAATCCGGCCCGAAAATCGTAGGACCATCATGTGACTTCAGAAGAGGAAGTAGACGCTTTTTGGGGCATTCCTTCAGGTACACCTGTCCATTGACCGTTCCACTTGTCACGAATGGGGTGCTCCGCTTTCCACACAAGCAAATTGTTTGCCAAATCATATATTTTTTGGCAAACTTTCACATCTTCTGCTTTCTAACGCCCTCAAGGACATCAAATTTATGATGAGCAGTGAAAAACTGGAGCCCCGGAAGCTGCCGGAAGTCTGCTTTTACATACGTCTCATCATCCATAATGAGGCAATGTGGTTTCGTCAACATCTGGGTGTAGAGCTTCCGTGCACGTGTTTTACCTACCGTCTTCTGCCGTTCATCGCGATTAGGCGCCTTTTGGACTTTGTACGTGTGTAGTCCTTCACGTTTTTTCGCATCTTGCACGAAAGTTTTGGTTAGATTCAGTTTCTTCGCCACATCTCGAACTGAACTGTTGGGCAACCGAACTTCTTTAGGCAACCGAACTAAATTCCTCTTGAAAGCTTGAACTACCCGCTTGTGATCCTTAACACTATGCGTAGATCCATTTTTGCCACTTTTTTCTTTCCGATCGATGGTCAAACGTTCGTGGTACCGATTGGAAACACGAGACACCGTAGAATGTACCATTCCCAGCTTCCTGCTGATGGCACGATGAGAAAGATCCGCATTTTCGAGGTACGTGCGCCGATGCTGTGCTTCGCGCATTGCACATCTGCTAATGAAACTTACACAGCGTAAACAAATACACATTGAACTAATTCCAAAAAATTTCAATAGAAAATACTCAACGGGTAAAAAGTTACAGCCATTTAAAAGTGGTGCAATTTGATTCCGTACAACCTTTAGTATGACATGTTACCAGTTAGATGCCAGTTAGCAGATAATTGATTTCAATAATCGGGGGTGGGACGTTTGGCATATAGATAATTGGCCGAATGGACGTTTGGGCGAATGAACGTTTGGCCGAAAATTGTCTATTAGCATAAATGTTTTGCAAAGAAAAGAACATAAGAATCTAAGAAGTATTTTCAAAAGCATTAGAGCATGAGCATGAGCATGATTGACCGCCCGAAGTGACTACTCCGTTATTGCCATATCAGCTGTTATTACACAGAGAACCATAAGATGATGCTTGGGACCAGCATACATCCTCAATGTGTGAAACCTGGTGATCCCAAACCAAGGAAATACCGGCACCGGCCTCGCCCGAATGCAGCTCAAGTAGGGAATGGGTAGGAATATGTTGACACGATACTCGCTTTCTTGGAAGCCGAGAACACCTCTGCGCTCCCACGAGAAATCAGTGGGATGTTGGATAATATGGTTGGGTAGGCAGCGGGATCCGTTTTGGTCAACGGTGTGCTGAATTCAACTGACGTCGGCAAAGAATAAGATATTTAACTATGTTCCCAATTTATTCTTTGGACAGAGATGCACATTCAAGCTATTCAAATTTTAGCACCGATTTAAATCAACAGTAAGGATGCTTTTGGGGCCACTCACAAGTGTGGGTGGTTTATTTCAACAGAATACAAAAATATGTTTAAACACCGAGTTTGAGAACCGATTTAAACCAACAGTAGGGATGCCGTTGGGGCCACTCACAAGTGTGGGTGGTCAATAGAAAAGGACCTTATGCCACACGGCAGTAACACATCTACCCTGGACTCACCGGTGATTGTGGTTTTTCATTGGAAAGACAAAGTGATTTTTAATAATGCTGAAAAGCCGATTTTGACCGGTTTAAACCAACAATTAGGATGCTATTGGGGCCACTCATAGAGTGTGATTGTATTTTCAAATGCATTAGATCTAAAAAAGGAAATAAAGAACCAAAAAAACATTCCCGAACGCATTAGATAGCATCCCGATATTCTAGACTTATTACACTTAGAGTTTATCAATTTGTGTGCACATTTGCAGTAATAAGCATTCTAATTAAGTCTCAACTATATCAATTCACTAAAAAACGAAATTTTTATGCTCAAAAATGCAATAATACCATGGCCATTTGCCCATATACATGAGAAGTATGAAAATGTTTTGATAAAATCGTAGACTCCTGATTTTAGTTGGGAATATGTATTATGTCAAAGAGCTAGACAGAATGGGACAGAAAAATAAGGCAGCAGGGTAAATGCACCCTTCGTTTTGGGGAAATGCTCCTTAAACTTTGAAAAAATGCTCCTTAGATGCGTTTGCCCGGTATAATGCAATCGGAGGTATTAACCTTTTGGTTAGCGCTTGCCGGTTGTTTTGACGGGTCTTATGTTTCTTCAAAATTGTATAGCAGAGCTTCGCTCCGCAATCTTTTAGGTAGTTTTGACCGGTTTAAATTTTGTTTTGACGAGTTCTAATTAAATTTTGAAGAAACTTAATTTCGTTTTGACGGGTCTTAATTTCGTTTTGAAATTCAGAAACTTAAAACCCGTCAAAACTATACAATCTTGAAGAAACTTAAGACTCGTCAAAACACCCGGCAAGCGCTAACCAGAAGGTTAATACCTCCGATTGCATTATACCGGGCAAACGCATCTAAGGAGCATTTTTCCTAAGTTTAAGGAGCATTTCCCCAAAAAAAAGGGTGCATTTACTCTTTGCCATTTTTTATAATCTTGAAGAAATCTGCAGTTCCTCCGAAAGATACTTTGCACATGGGCCTTCTATGACGATAAATATTCCTGTATTCGAAAGCAAACTTCTGAATCAAGCGCTTGCCCGGTTTATTACTCTTTGTGAGATTTTTCCTTCTTTCAAACATGAGCAGTTCTTTGGAGTTTCACTGATCAAACAAATCTAATTCTCATGATTTCATACATTTCAATTTGAGAAATTTTGTACCGACTGGAGAATTATGTGAGAAACTTATATTTGATCATTTTGAGCTTTAATGAAATTGCATTTTTCTTATTTTACTTCTGAGACGTTGTTTGGAATCAAATGAATAAAAGATATTTGACCATATGGCTTCGATCCCTCAAATTACTTGGCATGGCATTTCACAGTAGAATCTGATTTTAAATTTCGACTTTTCTCAAATGAACAATAGTTACAATAAACTTTCTCAGAAAAATCTTGCCTCAAAATGACTGACGATTATAATAACATGGTGATAGATAATATGATCAAACTAAAGCAAAACTAATGGGACAAGCATATGAGAATTTCACAATTTGAATGAGGAATACACATAAATATACTTTGACCTATTTTATTTCAATATCACGATCAGATCCATCTTAAAACTCATATCGGCTATGCATTAGACAAAACGAGAAATATTTTTTCTGCACTTCACCTTCATAATGACTGAAAAAAGGTCCTTTGATGCGCACCTAAAACTTGAGCCAACCGTTACAATCCCGGTATCCGTTGACCCCAAAAAGCTTGTTAGCTTTGTTAGCTTGATTCTCTCAGCATGACAAAAGGTCCGGGATACGATAATATTCTTGATATATTTTGGCCACTTGTAGGCTGGATTGCAAATATTTTGAACTGTGAAGAGAATGTTGATTTTCCCGATCTATTTTTGAGAGTCTCTAGTATTCATTTCAAGAAAATTCCAAATTTTGAGCTCCAACACTACGTCAATATTTCATAGTTGTCATGGAAACATTTTGCTGTTTGGAATGAAGTAGACTTTTGAATGATCAAGAATGTTCGTGCTAAGAGTGCCATGCTTTTGTAAACCATGATTCTGTCAATGTAATTTAATCATTTCATTGTTCGGTTGTGTTCTTGCAATCTTAGATCTAATGCGTTTGAAAATACTTTTTAAGATTCTTATATCCTCTTCTCTGCAATACATTTATGCTAATAGACAATTTTCGGCCAAACGTCCATTTGGTCAAACATCCATTCGGCCAAACATTCATTCGGCCAAACGTCCGTTCGGCCAAACATCCGTATGCCAAACGTTCGAATGCCAAACGGGGTATCATCCCCTCCACCAAGATTTTTAAGGTTTCCCTTGACGATTGATCAGAATGTTTGAATCGGGCGGAGCTGTGGACAATTTGGTGGATTGCAATCCTTGGGAACGTAAATAACGTTATTTTGCTCATACCAAGTGATTGTATTTTTAGCGTAATGACAGCTTGCCAAATCTGGCCAGAACAAGGATTGAGTCGCATGTTTTCTCAAGAAAGGTAAGAGCCGCTTTTTGAGGCATTCTTGCCGGTTAATCTCAGCGTTTACGGTACCTGTGGTTACGAAAATCTGAGATTTTAGCCCACAGGAAGTAATTGTTTGCCAGAACAGACATTTTTCAGGGAATTTGGTTTTATACTTCCGTTTCTGATGTTCAGGGGCCGTGTAAATTCCGTTTCCGAGAGATATTTGAATTTTTTGAAACAGAATGTTTCGTCATCCATGACAACACAATGGAATTTTGTGAGAAGTTGTTTATAAAGCTTTCTGGAGCGTGTTTTTACCGATTTTCGTTGCTTTGCGTTACGATCTGGGTATGTTTCAGCTTTGGATGATCTCAATCCAGCCTAAGACTTCACGTTTTGCACAAAACCGGTTGACATTTGCACTTTTTTTCGCAACTGTCCGTGTTGACATCTTCGGGTTTGCCCGAAAATCAGCAAGGACTCTCTTCTCCTTCCTTGTGTTGCTTTGTCCATGTTCACCACCACTTTAAGTTTTCTTTTCGACAGTAAGACCCTCTTTTTAACTTCAAATCACATCTGCAACAGTTGATTTTGGCACATTTAACGATTTTGCTATGAATCGAACGGTAGAATTGGGATTTTCCAAATATTTGTGCAAGATAGATTTCCTGCGTGCTAGTTCAGACGGCGCCATCTTGAATACAGAACGCACTTTTGTAAACAATGTGTGTGATTCGCGATTGTATATGTGTTGGTTATGTACATAACAAATTTCATTCCATTTCGTAGTGATTTGACTAAGAAACAGGATAAATACTTTGTCCGGATTTGGGTGTGAACGGCCTTTAGATGACCAATTTTATGTTCCCAACTACAAAGTTTGTTTGAATTGTAATATATCTAACATCCGTTTCAAATTCTTGGGAATTGGAAGCCAGCAGTGGTTTAAAAAGTTTCACCGCATACCTTAAATATTTTGTGCAATTTCAAACACGGCTCGGAAATTTAAACGGTCTCTTTATTATTTAGAAGCGCAAACATCAAGCAAGCTTATGCCAAGAACAGCATGCCAAATAGAAATTTTACAAAAGGCGACTGTCACGAAATATTGGAACAAATGATTATAACACTCAAGAAACATTGCTACCTAGCCCTACGTACCTTTGCGTACAACCTCATTGAGCTGTCCCTTGTATTTTTTGTAAAATCGCTTGAATTATGTTCAATTTAGCCAATCTTTATCGACGGCGATGAGTTCGAGGTGGTAGATGAGTTTGTTCTTAACCTTGGATCATAGGCGACGTCGAATTTAAACTGCAGTTCTGCAGTACTGTAGTTCTCTACGGGCACGAAACGTGGACAACACTTAAAAAGTGTAGGACGCTCGAGAAACTGGAGACAAGCTGCCCTAAACCGAGTTTTTTTTTGGCGAAACATTGTGGAACAGGTGTGGTCCTGAAGGGACATTGGACCAGTAAAAGAAGAACGGAGGAAATTTGCCAACTCAATTTAAAAGACAAAGTGTGCATCTGATGGTGAAATTCGATGTAGATTGAGAATATGTGTTCATTTTAAAGCCTGTCCACGTTAAATTTCAGACACCAAAATAATGGCAGCAAAAAAAAGTTACATATAATTCAAAAAAACCAATTGTTTATTTCACAATAATAGAGTTATATCTACATTAGAAACAGTTGGTTAAGATGTTAATCCTTCTTTCTGTAAAATTCTCGAACTTTCTCTGGAACACCTGCCATCATGTTCCGTACGGTATCCTCAGATACGCCCGTCGTGGTGGTTCTCCATCTTCTCTTGAAATCATCGGTATCATTTGCTTTCTTTCTAGTTTCGAAGAGTTTCCGCTTAACTAGAGCCCAGTTCTTGTCTATTGAGCGAAGCTCTGGACAGTTTGGTGAATTTGAAGTTTTTGGCACGTATTTGACCTCTTGTACCTTATACCATTCCATGACGGATTTGGTATAGTGACAAGAGGTCAAATCAGGCCAAAACAGAGCTGGAGAGCTGTGGATTCTGATAAATGGTAGCAACTGCTTTTGCAGACATTCTTTCTCGTACACATCCTTATTGATAGTGCCGGTATGGTCTGCCAAATCAAGTACTTTTTCGGGAATTTGGATACCTTCTTTGTCCACAAATGCTCGGCAACGGCGTTCCTTTGCATTGCGATATAAAAAGCCAGTCCCGGAAGCGTCGTCGTCCATTATGATACAAGAAATTTTTTGCAAAAAATTGGTATAAAGCGTCTTTTTGCAGTGAAATTTTGCTTGTCATCACGGTTGGGTACCTTTTTTACTTTGTACGCCTTCAGTCCTTGCCGCTGCTTCACTTTTTGTACGAATGATTTTGACTTCCCAACTTTGCGAGCCACATTTCACACAGAAAGATTGGGATTTTTCTCAAAAATGGCTGACGCCTTCTTGACCATTTGTCGGGAGCATACTTTTCGATTTGTTCCACTTCCAACCCTCCGATCCACAGTCAAGTGCTGCTCAAATGATTTTCAAACACAAAACACGGTACTTTTCGGCAGTTTTAGTTTCTTGTCAAGATTGCGTACCGATAAATTCATATTTTGCTACCGTTCGTACAAAATGCGTTTGCGCACTTCCACTTGATTGGACGCCATTTTACTGAATGTAACAAGAATGTAAACATGTTGTACCACGAAATAAAGTGGAAAGTTTCAGCTGTCATATAAGTGAAACGTTTCAGCGACCCGTGAAATAATTCAAAATCTACACTGAATGAAAAGTGTCCCTAAATTTAACGTGGACAGGCTTTACTTCGACGACCTATCGGGTGGCCCTCCGGCATTTGGCTGGAAGATTATCCAAGGCCGTTGAAAAGATGGATGTCGGTATGTTCTTCTGCACTTCGTGGTCTTGGCGATCAGTTGCTCCTCCGTTTGGGCCCGGAATTTTTTGGTGTTGTTTTTCTGGGGGGGGGTGGCGGGAGGGGGGGTGTGGTGTGTTGTTTGGAGAGAGGGGGCGGGGGCGGGTGAAGGCAAAATCACATCTTGCATCGCATGATTCTTCTTGATGAAGATGGCCACTACTGGCAGGCACTTCGAACTGTATCTCTTCCGGTTCACCGCAAGCCTCAAAGGAAAGAACGGCGGTTTGGACATTGGCTTCTCGCACATCTTGCCTACACAGATAAAAAGAAACAAAGAGAATGCTAGATTTGACAGAAATTTATGGGATATTTCATGTAAGTTTTAGCCATATAACGCCTGAATCTAGCCTGTTGTATAGAGATTGCAAATATTGTTGTATGGCGAATGAAAAATTGAAAAAAATTCATTGTTTACGGCTCCTTTTGCTTGGAATTAAACGAAGGGAAATTATACGCGCTTGTTAAAATTAATTTTTTTTTCTGTGCAGGTACGTCGTTATCGTTTGGTTGGTTCCACCGATCTCTCGGTGGAACCAACCAAACGAATGAGGCCATCTTGCCCCGGTCTTTCTCTTCAGCTTCTGCTACACTTTACGGTCGCGCAGCGACTGGAACTTTTTCTCACAAGCGTTCGTACAAATGCCACCCCAGGCTTCCGTTTTACGCTCTCGCCTTGCTCCAGAAGAGAGAGGATGTTGTTAATGTCGGATTGGCTGTATCCGACGGACACGAAGTGCCTCTCGGTGTCCAACTTTTTCGCTCCGGGTGGAGCTGGCAGTGGTATCAAAACATCGAGTTTTTATTCCAGTACACAAGAGGGTGCACAAGAGGGCTACACTTTTTTTAAACACTTTTATAAAAAAAAACACTTTTAATAGCGTATTAGTAGGGTACGGGACGGGTTTTAAGCAGTTTAGTCAGCCCCTGAGAAATTTGATGAAGCTGTATGTAATATATAATTAGAACTGCCAATATTTAGACATTAATCCCTCTGCTTACGTCTGGTCTATCGGAACATACCTTCAGCAACGAGCATTAGGCTCAGAAAATTTCATAGTCATGGAATAAAGTTCCCAATTACAGGGACTTCTAAAACGCATGCGGATTGCTTTCCGATTAAAAAAATGTTTTCTTCAGCTCCTCAATCTGTACATAAACTAACAATATTGTATGAGTGCCATTCTGTGCATGTGTGCGAAGGCGAAATGAAATAGGCCAGTTGACGATTTGCTGCAAACGTCAATTTCCTCAACCCGCTCCTTCGTTTTATCCATCCGCTCTCGAAACAATCAACCAAAACATGTCGATTGCTACAAACACAAACTCATCTCCTAGCAGGTTATGAGACAGACGTACACGACCACACTTTTAGTTTGTCATTGATCTTTAGATTGGCAATGTGCATTTCTTATTTCATTTACTCTCACGCAAATGTTAGCCAAAGCGACTGTGACGACAAACGGGATGCTTCGTTTAAAAACAAACAAATGCAAGAAACAGCAGGCTGCACGTTACATTACCGGTGCGCTATATCCATGGTTAACAAAGAAGAGAGGAAACATGGGCTCTCTCAAAAGCAACAGTGATGCCATAGCTGCCGCTCAACAGCGAAGCATTATTTATCGTTGGGTACTATTGGACAGCTCCAAAACATATTTTTTATTGCAAATGATAGTGCCAGATGGTGGACAATATAATCATAAGCATAGATCAACCTCCAATGAGTGGAAGAAACATGAAATAAATAGTGATTTCAGACTATCTAAATATGTAATAAATTTAACTCTATGTTCAAGATCACATTTTGGCAACAAGCCTAGTTGTGGGAGAGAGCTGATGAAGACATGCTCTCCGGTACACGCGATGCAAATGCAAAATACACAAAGGCAACATTTGAGTGAACTTCTTCAACTAGTCAGAAACAGATGGCTTCTAGATGATGTATTTTAAATCTTCAAAATGACAGTAATAAATTGGTAATCAATCATGATTCATACATCAAACCCTTGGCCCAATAGATAAAGCTTATGATCGTATCATTAAAAATGAAATAATTTGGAAAATGTAGGAGTTATAGACCTATTTCCCAACAACTGATTAAAATAATGACCCCTGATTAAGCCGTTCCCTCTTCTTTAACGATTGTATTTGGAGAACTAGGAAAATTTAAATTACTAAGCGTTTATTAAAATTTTCATAGTTCTCCAATTACAATAGGGTTGCTACGGGGTATTGGTGGATTCACCACCAGGTGGCAGGAAAACCACATGCTCTTTTTTAACGCATACGTTATACCCAGCAAAATAAAAAAAAAATCCAGCTTCAAGAAAACCTGAACCCACTGACTGAGGGTCCTTCCTTCCTTCAGGATTCGAAGCAGGCCGTTCTTTGAAAATGACATGTTTTGTTTTTGATGTGTTGTTTACTCGAGAAAATTTAAGCATTAGATATTTGGTAATTCGACTCTTATAAAACGTAATTTTAAAATCTTCTTATACCATGCCGGGGGAATGCACACAGAAAAAAAAAACGCAATAAAGACGAGCTTATGCTTACAACATTATCGACAATGTTTGGAATGTCTAGAACTAGAACTTTACACGATTTATGAAGTAAACTTGTACATATTGTAATGTTCTATCTTTGTGCACGATATTGACTAGAAATTCACACTACTTTTTCAAACCAAAAAAAAAAAAACAGAATCCGGAACTCCTCCGAAAGACGAAGCTGAATTTGCTGGCGTTTGTATTGTGGTGTGATTTTTGACGTGCACTTGGGACTTCTGAAAGGAACAGTCGAGCGTTTCTTCACAATACAAAGAGCCAATGGCACTCTGTGACAAAATTGTAGAAAAATATATGCTCTTCAAGTGCGTCATAGATCATATTTTAAAATTTTGCTGACAATATGAGTTACCGTCAAACCAGTCAAACTCATACTAAAGGGTGTATTCGATAAAAATGGCACACAGAAAATCTTCTGTAACTTTTGAATCGTATGAGTAAAAAACTTGGAACTTTGAGTAGATCTTATCCATAGTGTATTATTTACATCTGCCAAGTTTCATAGTTATACATTCAGTAGTTCCAGTCATGTCGTCGAAACAAGAAATTGTCCGTGAGAAAATTTTGTGCACTCACAATCAAAATCCAGGGGCGTCCCACCGGTGGATTGCTAAAAGGCTTGGAATTGCAAATACAAATGTGTCTCGTGTAATAAGAACCTTCAAGGAGCGTCTGAGTGTCCAAAAGAAGGAAGGGAGTGGTCGTAAAAGTGGTCCAATGGACAGTAAAATGGCCAGGAAAGTCGTACAACAATTCAAGAACCGTCCAAACATGTCAATTCGAGATGTCGCTAAAAAGTCTAAGGTGTCAGTCGGTTTTGTGCAGAAAACCATGAAGCGTGCTGGGTTACATGTTTACAAAGCGCAAAAAGCCCCAAACCGGAATGAAAAACAAAACATCACTGCGAAAACCCGCGCCCGGAAACTTTACACGAAGCTGCTCACCAAATCCGGTTGCATCGTGATGGATGACGAAACATACGTCAAGGCCGACTTCCGTCAACTTCCTGGGCAAGAATATTTCGTTGCCAAGTCGAAGTTTGATGTTCCGGAGGATGTTCGAAAGAAGAAACTATCGAAATTTGCAAAGAAGTTTCTAATCTGGCAGGCGATTTGCGGATGTGGTGAAATAAGTGCTCCCTTCATCACTTCCGGAACAATAAACGGTGCGATTTACACGGAAGAGTGCCTTAAGAAGCGTCTCTTGCCATTCATTAAGAAGCACAAAGGATCAACTCTGTTTTGGCCTGATTTAGCATCCTGCCACTACGCTCGAAACGTATTGGAGTGGTACCGAGCCAACGGAGTCAATTTTGTGCCAAAGGATATGAACCCACCAAATTCACCGGAACTTCGTCCAATTGAAAAATTCTGGGCAATTATGAAAACGGAACTTCGCAAACATCCCAAAACTATAAAAACAGAGCTAGAATTGAAGAAAATTTGGGTAAAAACAACAAAAACACTGGGAAAATCGGTTGTACAAAATTTGATGGGTGGAGTGAAAAGGAAGGTGCGGGCATTCGGGATGGGAGACGAAATTGAATAAAACAAATGTTGTAAATCAAAACTCATTAGTAGTTCTTCATTCCCTGAAAATTTCAAGAAAATCCGATAATCAGTTTAATTTTGATGAGTATATATGTGTGTGCCATTTTTATCGAATACACCCTTTATATGAGCCATCCCATGCCAGAGAGTCATTTTGGTGACCTGGGATCAACACATGCAAGTGTCCTGCGTTTATTTCGGTTTGAAGAGATTTAATCCTACATGAAATTTTACATACGTCTCGAGTAAAATTCATAAGATTGTGTACGCTAGACAAGGAATATTGGATATCCGGAGCTATTTGATATAGTAACAAGAAACCATTCATCAAAGAAGTTCAGACAAGCTTCCATAAAATTACTGATAGTAAGTGGCAGAACAATAGTATAGACACACATTCATACATACATACACACACCCACACCCACACACACACACACACACACACACACACACACACACACACACACACACACACAATAAATGGTACGCCAAGTTGTGAGCCCATCTAGCGCAACTTATTTACTGCAGTATTGTCATAATCAAATAATGACTTTGAGCAATTCGATTTCAGGCCTACCCGTTCAATGACCGATACAACACCTACCTCCTCAAACTCAAAGCATGCAAATTGACCACTTCGGCAAACTTCAAACGCGACAATATCGGCCGGAAAAATATTCCCATAACTGACCGCCAGCTTGGCGTCACGTTGCGTCGGCACGACAAACAGAGAGATCACTCCTCGAAACCAGACCATAAGTAAGCCAGGTATTGCAACCCACTTGCAGCCGTGGTGCTCCATTACCGGCTGGTGCTGGTGTTGCCGCTGCCGATCAGCTGCAATTACAGATGTCTCCACACTGTCCCATTAAGCTGTCAATTGCCGACGGACGCAGCTCAACACGTCTTGTCGGGCGAGATTTCCGCGTAAAGCCATGCACCGAAGGTGTGAAAAACAACTCTGTTCCTGCCAACGTGCGCCTTCAAATGTGTTTGTGTGCGAGCAAACCGCTAAGCATAATTAACGCATAATTTGAATAAATTGTGAACATAAAAGCAGCACCTTAGCCGTGCTTGCCAGAAGGAACTGAAGTGGAGAGGAGTCCGTTAGCAGTGCATATTTTTTGCTCACCCTCTCTGTCTGCTTGCCTGCACCCATACACACATACGTTCCGGAGCGGGAGCATAAAACACTCCTTTTCGATGTTCGGATAATTTTGAGTTGCATCGTTGGGGAGGAATGTTGGAGAAGGGTGCGAAAAAGGCTCATGTAAAATGCACCGGGAGCATGTTCGAGTACTTCTGCCCGGTTGCCTTCACCCTCAGGTAGTGCCATTAGAGAGCTTCGACTCGGCTGCCTCTTATCAGCTGAGTGAAGCATAATTTTTAATTCGGAACCATTATGATCGAATTATGTAAAACATAGTGGCACAGAATGAGTTGCTTCGGTGCCGGCCAGGAGCTGGTCTTTAAAATGTTCGAAAAAGAAAGGGGCGAGCGATTTACTCCCTTTGTTGGGACTTCGATGGGATGGTTGTGTGATTGAGCAATGTCATAACTTTTGCGGTTGACACTAAAGTGACATCGATTTGTTCATTCAGATTGGTTAAATGATGTCCTCTTCTGTCGTTTCCTAATTTGCTGAAATCACAATCTTCGACCAATTCCCATTATTCTATCCGGTTGCATTGGCTCAAACGGACACAAGCAAACCCCGGCCACCGGTTTTCTGCAAGTTTTCATTCACAGAAGAGAGATTCTTCCTCGACGTCCAGGCATTTGCAACGGCCATGGTCGGCCGTTCGTTCCTCCGTGGCTCAATGCTGGCTGAAAAAGAGAGGCTGGATCCTTTGGCTAATATCATCACGCGCGGCACCGGCGCAAATTACAGGGCGGCGTATTGGCTTTTGATGAAAACGCGCTTCAACAACACCTCTCCACGTTTCACGGCTCTGACTCCGCTGCCGGACCACGCTGGACCACAAGAGCAAAAGAGTTCCGCAGGACGACGACGACGACGACGACGACGACGACGACGACGACGATGACGATGATGATGATATGTTGCATGGCCAACTTTCTGGACATATATCTTGGATCAGCCCTTGGCTCGGACGCGGGTTGGGAGGGATGAGGCATTTTCGAGCGCACAGGTTCCTTTTAATTTATTTATGATCGTGTGAAATTGAAAACTGTTCGGATCGGTCAGAGAACGATGAGTTGCCGGTTTTGTTTCGGGAGAACAAAACGGTGAAGAAAAGCATGAATGAAATCGCCTCCGGGATCAACCCCTCGCGGGATCGTCGGCTTGCGATGACGCGAATCCATCTATTAAAAAGATATTAAGCAACATTAATAGAAGCTGCAATTAGTGCGCACGAGAAAATGGTCCATCCTCTCGGGAAGAAGCAAAGACGACGACGACGACGACGACACAAAGGAGCAAAGGAGAGCAAATTTGAGAAACTTCAGGAGAAAACGACCCAACTCGGAAGATCGATTTTCCTCGCGTCGCGTCTTCATTCCGGGAAAGACTGGCCGGTCTCGGACCGGGGTGCCCTCGAGGGATACTTATCACGTCTCATCGACGACGACGACGACGACGACGAGCTGTGGATGAGCCTTCTCCCGAGAAGAGAAACGAAAATCGGAAAGGTTGCGTGATTTTTTGCCACGGCTCGGACTTCACACCTAACCATATCATCATCTCGCAAGCCCCGCTTCCCGATCCCTCCTGCATCGGAGATTCTTCGGGGAAGAGATCTTCTCAACCTTGGCATGCAATCCTGCAACGATCTACCTGCTGCTGTTGGTGAAGGGGTGGGGAGGGGGGTGGGGTCTCGGACCTTTCAGCGGCTATTAGAGCGGTCGGACATTAAACGAAACAAAAAGAAACACCAGAACTATGTGATTTCGAGCGTAGTGTGAATGCTAAATTGGATGATAATATGATAATTAAGTGTAAGTGTCGGCGAAAAGACAAAAAAGATTGCTTCGTCACCACACGGTCAGTGCATCGAGCGAGAGGAGTGATGCAAATTTGCATTCGGGTTGTCCACCGGGAGTGTTCCGAGGTTGGCGGGTAGATCAAAGCAAACTCATTGCTCAGATGAACTACAAATTGGGAAATTGGTGAGTTTGAGTGGGGAGTGGAAGGGGAGGGGAGGTTGGTTATTTTCCTTTTTTTAATGATTAACCGCTTCTTGAAGGATGTTAGAAACTGGTTGAAGGGCAAAGTTCAGAATCAATCGTTCTATTTAAATCTGATTACTTCGCACCAAGAAGACATTTATTGGAAAGCACTAGGACATTTGGAGGAACAAACATTCATGAAACTTGTAAACGGGTTTGGTGGTTCAGTGTGTCGAGTGCCTGCCTAGCAAGTAAAACGTCGTGTGTTCTATTCCAAATCCGACCAACCCTCCCTAACAACACATTCCAACCTGCCGTGGCTCTTATGAGGAGTCGTAGAGTTTTCTGCATCTCTCTTAAGTAAGTGGTGAACTAACGATCCATCCTGTCCCCCCAAGTGGAAAGACGTGGTCAGTTCTCTCTTGTTGGAGAGTGTATCACTTCCATCGATAAAGTCCGTGATGCATCACAAAATGTTGCTTCTTTCGAAGGATATGAACAACACTCATGTCACGGTCAAGGGTGTGAACCACCTGCTTATTAGTGTGATTAGTGATTAGTCTGAATACAATCATGGAGCTCTCCCATATTAAACCTTGCTAGGCAACCTTTATCAGTTGATACGAAAAAAAATCTGTGATTCATCTCACATTTATTAATTTATTCAGATACCATCAATAATAGTCCTAATAATGCTAACAACTTGTCGAAACTCATAACATGAATAGCAGACTTTTACAAAAGAAATTATTTGAAAGATCCAGAAAAATATGCTTTGACCAAACGAAAGCCGAAAAAATCGAAGCTATCACCGAGGGATTTGCGAAGCATTGTGAAATTGGCCTCAAATTCCACCATATCACTCTCTAAAATCAAGTCTACTCTCAGGCTGCCAGTCTGTAAAAAAACAATTCGGAAGGCTTTGCAGACCAGTCCGAACATTATTCGGTCAAAATTGAACAAGGCACCAAATCTGACCCCTGGGCATAAACAGAAACGAATAGAATTCGCCAGACTCAACATGGCGCGCCAGTGCACATTAGCACAATTCTGAAAAAAGACGGTCAAAAACATTTTCACCCCTTTGTCATCATTTTATCGACTAGGTGTCTTCAGAAGAGTTACTCAAAATGTTATTCTACATCTATTGAAAACCACACCTAACCGTTCATATGGGATTAACACACTTTCAAATTCTAACTTTTTCCAGTTACGAGATAAGGGATTACTGTTTTCAAAGTTGTAGAGCAGATAATTTTAAGAAAAGTTGCTCAAGGCACTAAATTTGTAGAGCCTAACGTTAAAGAGACATAATTGGTTTTCTTTCAGCACTACCTTAAACCCGGTTTTTTTAGGTACTTAGTAACTTGTCCAAATTTGACGATTTCAATGTGTTCTAAGAAATTGTAGGAATTATTGAAATACACATAATATTCAACAAACTAAAAAAAATATATGCGGGTCCTGGCGGGTTTCAAATTGTTTGTATTTGGAAGAGTATCTTATGAAATAGTAATCCTGAAATTGTCAGCGTTGGGTACCAAAGGGTCCCTAGTAAATCCTTAGTTTGCAATGGTATGAAATAGTAATAGTATGTGACGCTCAACAAACTGAAAGAAAGCTGGGTGGTATATCGAGGGATGTGAGGAGGGTTTCAGAAGTAGTTTACATGTTTGTTTACAAAATCAGATAGGTTCTTATGACAAATTATCCTAGATATGAAGTCAAAATACGAGAGACGGCAAAAGATCTAAAACTGGTTAAAATATGCTTCATTTATGGATCACCCCAAGGTATCTAGTTCATAAGATACTCTTCCAAATACAATTAATTTGAGACCCCGCCAGGACCCGCATATATTTTTTTAGTTTGTTGAACATTACGTCACATACGAAATATAAATTGGCTTATGATCTGTATTATTTCAAAATGAGTTTTTACTCACCCTTCAGTACCCAACGCTGAAATTTCAGGAATACTAGTTCATAAGATAATCTTTCAAATACAATTTGTTTTAGACCTCACCAGGACCCACCCATCCTTTTTGAGGTGGTTGATTACCACGACACTTGAATCACCATACATTAAAATGTGGTCAACAGAGAGCATTAGTTTGTTCAACAAAAATGTCTATTTCAATAATTCCTACAATTTCTTAGACCATATTGATATCGTCAAATTTGAACAAAGTACTAATTATCTAAAAAAACCGGTTTTAAGGCAGTGCTGAAAGAAAACCAATTATATCTCCTTAACGTTAGGCTCTACAAACTTAACGTCCTGAGCAACTTTTCTTTAAATTACCTGCTCTACAACATTGTCGAAAACATTAATCCGTTATCTCGTAGCTGGAAAAAATTAGAATTTGAAAGTGTTTTAAGCCCATATGAAAGGTTAGGCGTGTTTTTTTTTTCAAAATATGCAAAATAACATTTTGAGCAACTCTTCTGAAGACACCTAATGGATAAAATGATGACAAAAGGGTGAACATGTTTTTGACCGTCTTTTTTCAGAATTGTGCCAATCTGCAGTGGGACACGGTAGAGTCTTTGTTAATTTCATGTTTTTTAAACTGATGAACCCAACTATATTTCGTTTATTTTTTTATTGTTTAAATGTTCGTTTTTCAGCTCTTGGCGATCGTTTCCGATGAAACGAAATTCAATCTAGATAGACCCGATGGATTAGCTGGCTATTGGCGAGATCTACGGAAGGCACCATAGTTCTTCTCCAGACGTAATTTCGGAGGAGGATCTCTAATGGTTTGGCTTGGATTTTGTGCTACAGGAAAGCTTATTTTGGCATTCACATCTTGTAAGATGAACTCGACGGACTATATTTTGGTTATTAACAGCTGCTTAGTTTCGTTTAAAGCAAAGTATCGTCGCAAAAAAATCTTTTTCATGCAAGCGTATGGTCGATTCATAGAGGCTGGGGGTTGTTGGGGTAGTCCGTGGTCAGAACGTTGGGTCAGTGTGGAACCTTTAATTTTCTGTATAAACGGGTCCTGGCACTATGACCATTCGTTGCTCCAGGCATTCCAGATTGTTTCTGAAAGCCACTTTTTGGTGTCGTCTCCAGGGACAGTGTGGGTGAATAATTCACCTTTCCTGCCGATGGAGGCCAACCGATCAACCTCGAAATTACCAGGGATGCTGCAGTGACCGGGTACTTAGCTTACCAATCAGACCAAGGCTGGTGTGGCCTCTGCTGTACACAGAAGTTGTCTCCATTTTATTCGGTCCATGGCTGTACCTCGCCAGCCTCGCTGTCTGCGGAGGGTGCGCAGGTCGCCTTTTACTTGCTTGTTGCTTCTTTTTCTTGTGCCCGTCGGTTTGTTTTCAAGAATCATTTGAACTGGGCTGTTGTTTGACATTCTTACGACATGCCCAGTCCATTGTAGTCGACCAATTTTAGCGATGTGTACGATGGGAGGTTCTTCCAGCAACTTATGCAATTTGTGGTTCATTCGCCTTCTCCACATTCCGTCTTCCATAGATCGTACGCAGCACCTTTCGTTCAAAGACTTCAAGGGCGCGTTGGTCCTCCACTAGCAATGTCCATGCTTCGTGGCCGTAGAGAACTACCGGACTAATTAATGTCTTGTAGATGGTCAACTTTGTGGTTCGGCGAACTTTGTTCGATCTAAGCGTCCACCGGAATTTGAAGTAGGCAAGATTACCAGCCATAATGCGCCTTTGTATTTTTCTGTTGGTGTCGTTATCGGCCATCACCAAAGAGCCCAGATACACAAATTCGTCTACTATCTCGATTTCATCACCGTGAATCTGAATTCGTGGTAGGAGGCTAACATTATCTTCTCGTGAGCCTCTTCCCTTCATGTATTTTGTTTTCAACGAATTAATCACAATCCCAATCCTACCAGCTTCAGCCTTAAGTCTGATGTACGTTTCCGCCATCATCTGAAAGTCACGTGCTACGATATCAACGTCGTCGGCGAAGCCAAATAGTTGGACAGACTTCCTGAAGATCGTGCCACTCGTGTCTATCCCAGCTCTTCGAATCACACCCTTCAATGCAATGTTAAATAGAAAACACGACAATCCATCACCTTGCCATAACCCTCTCCAAGATTCGAAAAGCTTCAAGAGGCCCTGATACTCGAATGGCACACATCACTCGATCCATCGTTGCTTTGACCAACCGCGTCAGTTTTTCCGGAAATCCATATTCGTGCATAATCTATCATAGCTGGCCTTGGTCGATTGTATCATAAACTGATTTGAAATCGTTGAAAAGATGATGTGTGGGCACGTTGCATTCGCGACATTTCTGCAGTACTTGCCGAATCGCAAAAATCTGGTTCGTAGTAGCGCGGCACCCATGAATCCCGCTTGGTATTGCCCCACGAACTCCTTAGCAATTGGCGAAAGGTGGTGGCGGCGCTCAGTAGCGTGATTGCAACCCAGCATGTCACCCTTTTTATAGATGGGACACACTATTCCTTCCATCCAATGCTCTGGTAAATACGCTTCCTCCCAAATCTTGGTTATTACTCAGTGCAGCGCCCTGGCCAGCTTCACCAGCATATTTTAATAGCTCGCTGGGAGTTGGTCAACACCAGCAGCTTTGTTGTTTTTCAACCGACCAATTTCCCCCTCAACTTCCTGAAGGGTTGGGGTCGGGATCCTGTGTAGTGACCGGGTATCCAAGCGGTTGTTGTTCCGGGTGGGGATTGCATAATGATTACCTAGGTGCAAGGATGGTATGGGATTTCTGAACCGAGGCCCGGAACCACGCTGGCTGAGTGGGTGAAGACGGCAATTGGGTGGTCAGAAGGGGTGGTCACTGCTAGCCTAGAGCTTCGGCAGAAAAAATCGAATACGGTTTGGGAGCTCGTGGGACTGCGCGAAGTGCTGGTCGGTGATGCCGATGCCCACTATGTCTCTTCCGACGGACCCATCCGTGTATCGGATGTGGGGTCCATAAAATCGATGGTCAACAAGCTCACGAAACGATGCTTGCACTGCTTGCTGCTTTGCTCCGGCGCTAAGGGCCCTACGGAGAGTGTCGTCGACCGCTACAGCTGGCTGGTTCCAGCTCCTGTTCAGTGAACCTCCGTCACCAGAGGAGGCATCTGGTTGGCGAGGCTACGGTCGAGTAGGTTGGCCTCCCCTAGAAGGAACCCTCCATTGCTGGACCCAGTTGCTTTTGCCAAGTACCCGCCAATTCGACGACAAATGGCAGACGAAATGTAGTGCCGGAATGGAAGCACCCCTGCCTCCACGCAGGCTGTGACCCCGGGGGTTGATGGGAGTAGGCCTGAAGTGATCCGAATGGCTGTGTTGTATACCTCTTGGCTGATTATTATGCTCTAAAGGTCACTCACATGTGTCGGTCTCAGGGCACCAAAATTTACATGACGTTTTTGAAATCATTAGACCAAACCATTTCCGAAAAGCAGATCAATTTGCCAGAATTATTATTTAATAGTTTGATGAGCTTTTATTTTACGTTTTGGAGAATGATGTCTGTAGGTTTGGATCAAATTTGGATTAGTTTTTGTTTTCACTATTTTGTCTATCGAGAAAAATCAGTATGTTTTAGAAAAATTCCAAAGGAGGACCGGCTAGTTGAGGGGCAACCAGATTTTCAGAGAAAATTTTCAATTGTTTTTTCATACTGGATTTCAAATTGATTCAAATCTGTGATCTTATTTTTTTCTTTGTTACCAGAATACCTAGTTTTGCCATCATTTTTAATTGATCGGATCATCTTGAATTCTGAACATAGGATTTTGGATGTTTGTAGAAACGTTTGGACACAATACTCTGAGAAACAAAAAATTTCACTTTCTTAGCTGAAGACTTAGAAATTATGAATTTTACACGAGACGTAATTCATGTGTGTAAAATGTCAGGGGAACGTAAAGCAAAACTTTCGTGTAGAATTATGTATTTCTAGAACTGACACACATTCTGGCAACTAGCAATTTGACAAAAGATGTGTTCGATTGAATTTACAGTCCATCGCAAAATTGAGTGCACACACCTGCTAGTTCACATTTTTCTAACATTTCCAAGACAAATATCACTATGCATGAAAATTTGCCATGGAGTTCAATAAATAAATCTTGCAGCTAGTGATGGGTGCACACACTTAACATGCAAACTTTTACTCAGTTTTTTAGAATTGTCGAAAATATGATAAATGAGCCATTTTCAATGTCGCAAAATTGAGTGTCCACTTTTTTGTGTTCGTTAACATATTTCATTTTATGTATTTATCAATTGAAAATTTCCGTGATGTTTTATAACAGTGCTGCTATGAGCATCTGTCAGCTGCTGGCAGAGTGGTCAAATTCATTGTTAAATGCAATTCAACTGAGTTCTAATCGAAATGGCTACGAAAAGGAAGAAAACGGATATTAATACGCGAACTCAGGTAATAAATCTGACTTGCCGTGGAAAATCATTGCGTTGGAGTACTGAAATCATTGGTGGAACTCATTCTGACAGTATTCAAAATTATCAAAAAGTGGAAATGCGAAGGGACTGTGAAAAATCTTGCTGGTAGAGGGCGAAAGCGTATTTCTAACACCTGGAGATGAACGGCAATTGTGAGAACATTACGAAGAAAAAAATCCTAGAACAAGCATTCCGAAATTGGCTGTGGAGGTTGCTGACAACTATTAAAAGACCCGTTAGTGCCGATACCATCAGACGTGCGGCGCACAGACATAATTTGCATGGCCGAGTTGCTAGGAAAAAACCACTTCTCTCAAAAGCAAACATCAAAAAGCGGCTGGAATTTGCAAAAGAACATGTGGACAAACCTCAGGATTTCTGGAACACAGTAATTTTCACCGATGAAACGAAAGTGAACTTGAAACGAAAGTGAACTTGTTTGGATCGGATGGAAGGCAAATGGTGTGGAGGAAGCCAAGATCGGAGCTGCAATCACAAAATTTGTGCCCAACCGTTAAGCATGGAGGAGGAAGCGTAATGATGTGGGGCTCGATGGCGGCTAGTGGAACCGGCACTATGGAGTTTATAGAAACGACCATGGATAAAATGGGTTATCTCAACATCCTGAAACGAAATCTTCAACCTTCGGTGCAAAAATTGGGATTACCACGGGTTTATTACTTCCAGCAAGATCATGATCCCAAGCATACCTCCTACGTAGTACGTGAGTGGTTGCTCTATAATGTCCCGAAACAACTCAAAACTCCTCCCCAATCACCTGATTTAAATCCTATTGAGCATTTGTGGTGTGAGGTTAAGAATCGACTAAAAAATGTTAACCCAACAAATAAGAAGGATCTCAAATCGGCGATTCAGAACATTTGGGAGAATATTCCATCATCTGTGACTAAGAAGCTAGTGGAGTCGATGCCACGTGGCTAACAAGCCGTGCTGGAGGCCAAGGGAGGACACACCAAATATTAAATAATTTGTTTTTTTATGTCTACGGGCATTTAAACTTGTTTTAAGTAATAAAAAGTTGACTGTGCACTCAATTTTGCCAGGTGAGAATTGATGTTTTTTTTTCTTTTTAATTTTTTTTGTAATGAATTCATTTGTTATTGTTTTTATTTTGCCCAACAATCATATGGAAGAGAAATAAAGTTATTGTTAAACTATGATTGATGTCATTTAATTTCTTTTAATCCCTGAAAAACGTTACATTACTAATGAAACTATAGGTGTGCACTCAATTTTGCGACTGACTGTAAATCGGTGGATCGGTAAATCTTTTCCCATATCGAAAAATATGCAAAATATTTATTATCCATATTGAAGATGGACGTGTATTCACGTTGTCATATCTGCCAGAGCTCTAATTCAAATTTCATTAGTTGATAGACATCCGCAATTATTGGTATCATTGCTATCCTAAAACAAGCGATATATTTTAGATTATTCTGGTAAATTGATTGATTAGAGAAAGCTTTGGATCCTACAGTGAACCTGCTGAACTTCAGTCTAAATCAAATGGTGACTGCTATTTACCGCACGGTAAAAATCTCCGTAGAGCCCACTCTAAAGATTCATCTTAAAACTCTGTTGAACTGTCTCAGTTCCATAAGGAATCAATCAACAAATCATCTCGATTCGATCGCCGATGAAAGCCATTCACCAGCCGCTAGTCCCGGTGGCGCCTCGTTCGCAACGCCAAAATCAAATGCATTGGATGCGTGGTTTGTTTTGAATGGATTACATTCGAGCATTGACCAATCCTACACGGAGCCATGAGTAGATTCTTTCTTGAATCACGTCTCCCGAAATCGCATACGACCCAGTTCGTGAGCGGGAGAGACCATTTCGCACTGTCGATGTGTTCGTGTGCGCATTTCCCATGTATTCAAACGCAACGAGTAGACACACAGCAGCGCGTTGGTGCAAACGGGATCGAACTAGTCGCTCTCCGGTTTCTCTATTCTATCGCCCAACAACAAGAGAATGATTCCCATCGTTTCAATCGGTGTGTGGGTTGAAATAGCGTTTCTCGATCGGCTTACCGGAAGGGGGAGGTAGAATGGCTGGTGGGTTAAAAAACCAAACAGATGATGTAGTGCAGCCTCTGTAGAAGTGGAAGCAAAATTTCGGGAGGCTCGAAATTGCATTTTTTGTTTGTTGTTCCATGTCCGGTTCGGTGGGAAGTTGAGTGCTGTGCCTACTGAGATGAATTTGGGAGTTCTGCATTCTTGGAGGAAAAGCCTCCGGTCGGGTGGCTGCTGAACTGAACAAGAACGTTGCGTCGGTGCGTCTGCTTGCCTCCTGATGTTTCGTCGTCGTCGTCGTCGTCATAGTCGTCATCGGATATAGATAACAACAACAACACGAGCCACGGAGTGGGCGGACAGAGACAGCAGTAGGGTAGGCATGTATCCCCTTCGCATGGAGTGACGGAAAAGAGAGCAATATCCGGCTGCCAGTGTGCGTTGCTCGAGCTGAGCATTCAACCAACCCAATCCCTACATCGCAAGCTGGTGGTGTTCTACGGCTGTGAGCTGTCGAAAAAGAAAAGAGGGGC
This sequence comes from Aedes koreicus, assembly GCA_024533555.2. Taxonomy (NCBI): domain Eukaryota; kingdom Metazoa; phylum Arthropoda; class Insecta; order Diptera; family Culicidae; genus Aedes; species Aedes koreicus. The sequence goes on from JAHHFK020005381.1 coordinate 332,186, forward strand.
CTTCCACTGACAAGTCGGAGCTCTCGAGAGCTGGCACTTGGCTACGGAACGGCTTTCGGTGTCGGTGTGCGAGGACTAGACCTCCCTAAAGAACACTAAGTCCCTTCTCGGATCGTCGCGGCTCGGCCAACTAAGTCCGGGCAAATAATAATAAGTTTTTAGGAGAATTAACTTTTCGGTATTAAGGATTTAAGCAATAAAGTTTGACGAAGAGGAGTCGCAGCGGTAGTAGTGCTGAAGCATATCAACGTCGACACGGCGCCGTGGACGGTCAGCTTAAAAGAAGACACACGGAACTAGATAGAGACAGAGAGGGAGGAAAACTAAAGGCGGTGATTTTCACGCACTAAATCCCGGATTTTGGGTGGCCACAGAACCGGGAAAACCGGGAATTAACCGGGAATTTTAAAAAACCGGGAGAAACCGGGAAAAACCGGGAATTTATGTTCACATGATTATTCATAATTTAGATTGTGTGTGATTATCCTCGACCTCTAGTTATTCCTATCTTAGCGTGTTCATCCATAACGATCTGTGAAACTCTAGAGTTTGTCAATTGATTTACCTTCTATGAATATCTTGACTCATTCGCGAAGTGTGTAGCAACGTGTGTTCTGCCCAAGTAACCACAAGCATTATATTATTGCTCTTATTCAAAACAAAATCAACATCATTAATTCTGGATCGCATCAATTCAACAGTTGTCAAGTAATGAAGCGCTATATTAGCTTTAAGAATGTAATGATGCATTACCAATGCAATGATGCATTACCAATGCAATAATGCTACTTTTGCAGTGTCTAATGGCATTACAAAAGATATAGCATTAGTTCGATCTTAGTGGGGCCCTGTTCAGCTTTAATCCAACTTCAATGATGCACTAGACGTAATGCATATGCCCTATATATGCAAGCTATTATAGCCTCGTGGTTACTTGGGTGACTTGTATAGGACTTGCTGTCAGACAAACGTTTACCTATGAAAACAATGTATATTCGTCTTATGCGTTTGAAAGAAAGGGGATTAGACATCAGAAAACCGAATAATTATTATTAACCTAAAATTATCCTTCCATTTTTTCGCTTTGTTGGTGATACTGAGCTCATATTCGTTGCCCAATTCCAACAATTTTATTTGCGAATTAACACTTATCGTATTTTGACAGCCATTTTTTTTAAATTATAAGAAGCGATACCAGTGTAGCATTACCACAATAAAGAAAAGTAAAAAATATTTTAATATATTTGTGGTTCTCTGTGTTTTTGGAAGGTGGTTTTTCTTTTGGTTGTTTGGGTGGTGTTTTTTTTTTTTTTTTTGGGGGGTGTTTTTTTTTTTTTTTTTTTTTTTGTGTTATTGCAATATATAATTTTTTGTGTTTGGATACCGAAAACGGCTTTAAATCAATTTTATCAATTATCTTGTTGGTTCTCCTTGCATGTTTTTTGGTTTTTTCTTCTTTTTTTTTTTTTTTTTTTTTTTTTTGTTTTTTTCTTTTTTGTTTTTTTTTTTTGACGTAGACTACGTCTTACGGCAAGGGTAGGGTGTCAATTGAAAATCTAGAAATAAGCGACCGTCACGAAATATTGTTACAAATTAAACGCTAATAACTTAATAAATGCTCGATAGATTTTTAAGATTTTTACATCAATCGGTTGTAAATTTTCCCGCGTATCAATTCAATAATCAAAAAATTTCCGTTAACAATTTCAAGCTATTGAAAATTACCAAAACCTAAGGTGATGTCTTATAATGCCGATTTTTCAGAGTAAATTTACTAAATGCACTGTACTTTACTGTCACAGATTTCAAATTTAAGCAAGGGAGGGCTCATATGCAGCACTGAACGATATAAAACGGGTACGCCTTCGCAAAGTAACTCAGTAGTGTTGCAGTACTGGAGCTGTGCGGAGCAACGAGCCATTATGGATTGGCAGCTGGCGATGGAGGTAACCCCGATGGCATGAAACCTGCAGTGTGGAGCGGCAAGCTGCCAACGTAGCCAACGTAGCAGGTGGTGCATCATGCCACAGAAGGTGCACTGGCAACTAACCAGTGGTGAGCTAGTCGATTGCTCTGAGACTGTTGCTAGCAAGCCCTTGGCTAGGCAGCCGTTGCTAGGCAGCCATTTTACATGCAGTGGTGTGCTAGGCAGTCTGTTGCCAAAGCCGGTGATGATTTGTAGCCAGCCGGTGGGCGCCACCACAAATAGCTAAATAAAGTGCTTGAGTGTGTGTGATATTCTTGGTAGCCATCTTTATCTGAAGCGCAACGTGCACGGCAGAAATAACCTGCTTCGTGAAAAGACCGAGCAGAACTAATTTAAATCCGTCCTTTTCAGGACGACCAATCCTAATCTGAGAGAGTTTGTTTAATTTGAATTTATGTTACAACTAACCAAATGGCAGACAGCGGTGGCTAAAACAATTTTAATTTTCTCCGTTGCATACCTTGAGCATTGTGCACAATTTACAAATGGCTGCCGTCATGAAAAATTGAATTGTCATTTGAAAATCGAAAAATAATCGATCGTCACAAAATATCGTTACAAATTGAACGCTCATAACTTCATAAATACTCGATAGATTTACAAAATTGTTACATCAATCGAATGGAAATTTTTCGGCATATCAATTCAATTATTTAAAATTATCCGTTAACAATTTAAAACAAATGAAAGTAACGGAAATGAATGGTGATGTCTTATAATTTGGTTTTTCATGCTGGATTTCAGAAATTCACAGTACTTTCCTATCACAGATTTCAAATGTGAGCAAGGGAGGTCTCATATTCAGCACTGAACGACATAAAAGAAATTTTCTCATTCGTGTCGCAGAACTGGAGCTGTGCGGAGCAACGAGCCAGTATTCATTGGCAGCTGGCGATGGCATGTACCCTGGAGGGTGCTTTATTCTTCAGAGCGGAGCGGCAAGGCGCCAACTTAGGAATTGGCTGCTGGCGGTGACAACCGTTGCTAGCCAGCCATTAATTATGCAGTGGTGTACTAGGCAGTCAGCCACCAGCCTGTGTTGTGCTTGTGTGTGTGATATTGTTGGTAGCCACCTTTGGTAAGGCGCAACGTGAAACGGCTGAAATAACCTGCTTATTCAAAAGACCAAGAAGGTTTTAATTACTATGCGGACAGTTTAAAATCCGTCCTTTTCAGGACGACAAATTCAATTTTGAAAGAGTTTGTTTGATTGGAATTTATTCAACATTACTATCCAAGTTCTTACCAATTCACAGCCAGCGGTGGCTAAAACAACTTAAGTTCCCTCTTCGTTGCATACCTTGAGCATTTTGTACATTGTTCAACTGGCTGTCGTCACGGAACATTGAAACACCGGAAGCTAAAAACTCGATCGTATTTTGATTGATTTATTTTTGAGATTTTTGCTCTAATCAACAAGAGGTTTATACGATTGCCATTTTATTTACTCAAGTGTTTAAAATTTTACAAACAAAAGAAATATTTTATTTCGCGGAAAATTTTAAAGAATGTTGCGTTCCGGCAAGTATCAAGAAATTTTTTACGTTTGATTTTCGCTTTGATTTTCGAAATGGATATTCCGAAGTAACATTCTCGGCATACTCCAGTTAGTACAGTTATGAATAGTTATTCTGTTGTTTTAACGATTCGCGTTAGATAGAGTTTTACTTCCAGGAAGAAATAAATTTTGAGACACTGTGAAAGTGAGAATGAGTACGACGTCTAATCGTTTTGATGCCAAACGTTTGCGCAAATTTCGGAAGCGCGTTAAAATTGAACATATGGAAAATCCTCCGACCATGTACCGATACCGAATGAACTCGTGATTATCAGGCAAAACTTAAACGTTGCCAACTACTGGTTGAGATGCTGAATTTTGCCAACTACTGGTTTATAATGCATACTTACATACAGCGTCCTTCTGCCCGGTCTGGTCTAGAAATGTTTCGTTAAGGAAAAACTTTTTGCGTTGCAATATAGTTTGAAATAAACATTTAATTGTCTGCATTATCTAATGCGTATAAAGGAAATGCTAGATTTGACTTGAATTCATGGAATATTTCATCAAAATGTAAAACTGATATCACTGAAATCAGGTCTGTTGCATGAAAGATTGCAAACAATTTCTTTTTTTACGCTTGTTTAGTGTGCATGTAATTATGAATTTTGCGCGTCTGCTAAAATTCATTATTATTTTTTCTGTGAATGTTCCGCTACGAAACTAACGAAACTAATCAAACAGTTTAAAGTAGTCTACGTCAAACGGTCGTGTGTTAAACACAACCCCACTGATTTTTCAATTCGAATTCAAACTTGCAAAATTCACACGAAAACACGAAATGTTTTGTTCCCGCCGAAGAATGAAGATGAATTTTATTTCCCAGAGTAAAATTGGGTTTACACTTCAAGAAAACTGTAATTTTTGTGTAGATTTATTTCCCACCACGGTAATTCATATCCCGGGCTGCATTTAAAACACACAGCCGCACAAATCCCATGACGCTTTTCCCGACCTGTAAACCAGTCTTAAACCGGGAAATTTTTAACATTTGGTCCGACAAAACCGAAAAAAACCGGGAATTTGAAAATGAAAATTGAGTGGCCACCCTGATTTAATATGACCAACTAAACATGCTTTCTTTGAACGTCGTTTAAAGTTCATGCAGAAGAGCTTGGTTGCCAAGCGTAGTGGTGAGCAATCATTCGAAAATTGTACCACAAGTTCTACTGCTATTCTCTTGTTTTGACTTTCATATAAACAAACTTTAAAGGAAACTTGCTCACTTGATATAAAACAATCGAGAAATTGCGGTGGATGGAGAACGGTATTCGATGCAGTATATAATAAACATCTAAACCGTATCATGAATAAACAAAATATGACTCATTAAATTTCTTTCTTCCAATTATACTTGTGTTGTCTTCCATAATTTCTTGCATTTTGAAAATTCGAAGTGCATCCCAATTCAAAACTACAGAATAAATGAATAAAATAATCTTATTATTTAGGTGTCATGAAACGAAAATATGTTGCGATTTCAGAAGTCGAAAATGTGGCTACACCATCCCCTTCAACGTCTATGGATGTCAGTGAGGCGGTGGGAGTTACTCCACATCCATCCGAACAAAATGACGTAGGTATATGGATGGGGAAAGCATCTTCGATGTCAGCGACCGAAAAAAATAAGATTCTGAAGCGTCCTTGGGTGCCTCCGATAACTTATAACTTTTCTGGAGATGTAAATGATTCTAAGCGAAAGTTTTTGTTCGGGTGGCTCCAAACATATGCTCCATGGTTAGTCTACTCAAAGGAGGTTAAAGGGGCATTGTGTCTCTACTGCGTAATATTCCCACCAAATGTTGTTCAGGGTGTTTTGGGAGCCCTTATTGTTCGCCCGTTCAATAAATACAAACATATGCATGACGTCTGTAAGAATCACATTCAGTCGCAATGGCACAGAGCAGCAACAATGGCGGCCAAAAATTTTATGGAGAATACACCTGTAAACCTTCAAATGGTCACAGCACACGACAAAATCGTGGAGGAGAACAGAAAAATTGTTAGATCCATAGTTTCAACAGTTCTATTTTGTGGGACCCACGACTTGCCATTCCGTGGTAAAGAACTCCATAGTGGAGTTTTTGTTGATTTGATTCGTTTTAAAGCGGAATCGGGAGACACAGATTTACAGAACCATGTTTTTCATGGCAAGAAAAACGTCACGTACCTTTCGCCACAAGTACAAAACCAACTTATTTATATCTGTGGTGATGTCGTTCGTGCTGAGCTCATTAAAGATGTAAAACACGCTGCAGCATACAGCATTCTGGCTGACGAATCTTGTGATATTTCCGGTAAGGAGCAGTTATCGATTGGAGTACGTTTTTTTTATAGCGAGAGGAATGCAAGCCGTGAAGAATTTTTGGGATTCGTCGAACTGGATGCTATGGATGCGAATACGATTGCTACCAGCATTGCCAATTTTATTCAAAACGCCGGTCTGGATCCCGAAAAATGCGTGGGACAGGGATATGACGGGTGTTCTACGATGGCTGGAAAAGACAATGGTGTGCAAAAACGTTTACGAGAAATTTACCCGAAAGCTATCTTCGTGCACTGTGCCAGCCATAGACTGAATCTTGTAGTCAATGACTTGAACCAAGTTTCACAAATTCGGAATTCAGTGAGCACTGTCAGGGATACCATACATTTCTTTAAAGAATCTACGATTCGCCGCAAATATATTCCAAATATTCCTAGCCTCTGTGAAACACGCTGGTCTCAGAAATACAAAAGTATTTCTGTTTTCAATACAAATGTCGATGCAATTATTGAGGCTTTGGACCAGATTTCTAAGGAAGGCAACTACGCATCTCGCAAAAATTCATATCAGCTGCATAGTGCAGTAACAAAGCCAGAATTCGTATTTTGTTTAAAATTAATTGCAAAATACTCAGCATTAATTGAACCTGTGGTGAATACGATGCAGTCTAAATCTGTCGATATGCTGAAATGCAAAAAACACATTCAGAACATTATTTGCACTGTAAGAAGCCATCGGGAAAACCCCGAGATCGTGACAGACAATCTTCTGGTGGAAGCCTGTTCAACAGCAGAGAGAGCCGGGTTTCAGATGATTCCACCAAGAACCTTGAAGCGCCAAAAGCACAGAGCAAATCCACCTGCTTCGTCAGACAACGAATATTGGAACCGGGCTCTGACTATTCCTTATCTAGATTCGCTAATAATGTCGTTGGAAACACGGTTCGGCGATGATAATTCACCAGCTTATGCACTGTCTTTGCTGCATCCCGTAAATCTAACGCGATTGACATTCAAAGAGTTCCTGCGCGAAACTAAGGTTTTCGTTGATTTCTACGATCTTGAAAATTTTTCTGGAGAAGCGGAGATATGGTACCAGTGTTGCAGCAAAATGAAGTCGGAAGGCAAAAACCTCGAAGAATTGGATCTCATAGATCTTCTTGCTGAGGCTCATCAATTTTTCCCAGCCACGGCGAATGCAATCAAAATTGCACTCGCTCAACCATGCACCACATGCACGATCGAACGATCTTTCAGCACATTGCGTCGGGTGAAAACCTGGCTCAGGTCGACAATGGCTGAAGAGCGGTAGAGTGCTCTCTGCATGTTAAGTGTTCATCGTCAGATCATAAATAAAGACCCTTCAAAATTTGTTGAACTTGCGCTGGACAGATTCTCCGAGGATAAGAGACGAATGATGCTCAAATAAATTTTATTCTTTTTTATGCTTTTTACTGTAATACATACAATAGATTCCCAAAAACACCCAAATATTTTATTTTAAGATAGTATTAAGTTCTATTACAATCCGAATCAAAATTTCAAGCATATCTTTGCAAAGAGACGTATCTAAAATCTAAAAGAATATGAGAAAACTGAGTTAGCAAGTTAGTGCTTTCATTGATTCCCATTTATCAGCTTTGCATTCTTGTTTGATCTGTTCCATCAATAAATTTCGCGCAAGGTTAAAGTTTGACAAAATTATGCAAAATTGTGGTTTTTCTCGAATTTGAACAACAATTTGAATATCATGATACCATGTTTTGGTTTTATATGATTGCTACATACAGCGTGTTAGATGCGACGTTTCGGCACACTTGGATCATATCAGATAAATCTGTTCAAATTTCAAAACGCAGATGCATCAGTGTATCTGAACTATTTTCAAAATATTGAGGAATAGCAGATAGAAAACATATGAATTTCTTTTGTTGTTGAATAAGATTTCCTTAATGATTTGATAATTAGTCGTGTATTAAGTTTGCAAGTAGCAACAATTTAGCTTGCTTAAATATGCAACCTACGTCGTTTTGAAAAGTTATGCTTTATTTTCCTGTTTAGATAATATCAGATAAAATCATTATATCAAAGGTAAGTTAAGGGGACACAAGCCATCAACTATAAACCACCAAAACTTAAAATGTATGTTTTTTTAAAAGCTAAACACTTATTATATGAACAACTATTAAAAAAGAATATTCTATTGAAACGGTGTGAGCACGGTGAGTAAAGAACGGTGTTTCTGCGGTGTTGCTTTGCGAACATATAGGTGAGAGGGCTGCGGAGGAAAAGTACATTTTCAGTACAAACTATAAACAAACTCAGTGGTTATCCTATACAAAAATCCAACATGAGTGTGAAGTGAATATTTCGACACATTCCAGTACCTGTTAGATTTTGGCATGGTTCTTATTAAATGCGGTTCGATTTTGAAACATAGGGAAAATCTTAAGTGGTTAAAACCATTTTTTTTAATTCCAGAACAAGCCTAGAATTGTTTAAATTTGTTGTCAGAATCTGACGGGTATTTTCAAAAATTTTGGATAAGGGTAGATAATATAATCCACCCTCTATTCAGGCGTATTGTCACAAAGTGAGGGCTCGATTCCCGCTCCAGCTGGTGTAACCCGAAACTGTCCTTACTCTACTGGTCAACCGGATGTTGTTCTACCCATTGCATAATGTTAAGTGTTCAGTCTGTGCAACCAATGGTTGAAGACGGTGTAATTTCCTCTCTCTCTCTTTCTCTCTCTCTCAAAAAAAAGAGCTTGCCCCCCCTATACCCAAAAGTTGAAAAGGTGGTAAAAAATGCAATTGCAGTTTATACTATGATATCTTGAGAAATCCGCATGATTCAGAAAAGGCAATTTCGCCCATTTTGATTCACAAAGCGTTTTATGGTACAAATGAAGCCATGCAAATATGTGCAAGCGACTGGCAAGCAAAAATAGCTCGAAACAATTTTATCGCTGTAGGCTCCATATTCAATCTTCACCAACATACACCAACAATATACAATATGGATGAGTCGGTATCACAAAATGCCGCAACGCTTTTGGCCACTGTTGTATTGCCGCCGTCAAGTGTTCTATGTTTGTTCTCACTGATCATCGACAAAGCGTTTTATGAAATAAACAATGCCATGCCATGCAAGTTTGTTAGCGACAGGTTGCACATAGCTTGGTGGAAAATATGTCCATTTGCTTCATTGCTGCACCCTGAATTCCTCGCCAAGTGAACTAACTGTTGGGTTTCTATTCCCACATTCTTACCTTGTCAAAATGGCTAATTGGTTGCCACCAAGAGCCGCCGCGCTAGCGGTCCTGGTCTGCATCTCGATCTTGATGTGCACATTTTATTTTTGTGAGCCATCTGACTTTCGAACACTCATCTCTTACTCATCAACTAAATATCACTGCGAACAATCTCACGCACACGTTCAATTTATCATTGCGAATTGCTGTTGCTGTTTTGCCCACAACTAATGTTAGATTTTTCATCCAACTTACGATCAATAGCAAGAATGGAACAAAATCAAGTGAAATTGTATAACAATCTTACTTTTTTAGTTTGGGTGTGGAGCGAATTACGAAGAACTTAACCTAACACCAAGTAGACCAGTTTAGACATTTTCGTTTTGCAAAAAGTTCCACTGGCTGGAGCGGGAATCGAACCCTCAACTTCATGACAACAACCGCTTGAACGACGGGCGACGCCGCTAACCACTTGACCACGAAGATGATGTGGGCGATTGATTTGGCCATTTTCTCCGGGACGCGGCAGTTTAAGCAACGCCATGTTGAGCCGGTGCGTGGTAATGAACATTTCGATGAGCTCATGAGAAATTTCAATCAAACATACTCTTTAATCGGTAAATTGATTTGGTCGTCCTGAAAAGGACAGATTTTAGTTGTTTACGGAGGTATGATTTACGTCAGCGTCGACGTCGGGCTTCTTCCGCTTGCCTCGTCTAGTGGACGTGCCAGCCACGTCAGGCGCCACATCAGCGTCTACTCGATTTCCAGCATCAGGGCCAAAAACTCGGAACATCTCGGAAAAGCGCTTTTTTATCACAAGAACGGGATACACACGTCTGAACGTGTCGATGATCCAATAACGAATGATTACTATTCTTCTTCTTTATTGTATTAACGGGAATGCCAGGCCTGTTTTATATAATGGCATATATCATAACATGACAAGAAGGGGTTCTCAACGAAGGCAATGCAAATCAAATTTTACAAAAGGGGACGGGCCTCAGTTGTTACGCCAGACAGCAGCGTGGAAATAAAATCATTAGTGTTCATTAGAGCGACAGGGGTTTCGGAGGTTAAATTCGCATCTTTTCTACTCAGGCAACAGGAAAACGGCCCTTGTCAGGGCCTCAGAACCCTATCCCAAGAGAGTTGAGATTTGGACACACTTGCTTCTGAAACTGCATAACAATAGTAACAATACAAACAATAGTTTGTAAATATTGGCCAGAAAAATTATAACTCACATTTTAAAACTACCTGCAACTAACCTAATCTATTATCTGCACCTAATCCACTATGAACCTATGTACAACAAGAACTACAATGAAGCTAACCTAACCCCTACACTGAATATGTGCAACACATAATTGGTCTGCCGTGCTGCAGTTCCGCTAAAATTAACTGTTAATATTTCGTTTGTTGAATGTACAACGTGCTTGCTAGTTTTAACATGGCAAATAGAGATTTATATACGGATACTAATAAAAAATGTTGCTCATTTTCTCCAGAACGTGGCTTTTCAAGCAACGCCATGTTGAGCCGGTGCGTGGTAATGAACATTTCAATGAGCTCAAGAGAAATTTCAATCAAACATACTCTTTAGTTGGCAAATTTATTTGTTCGTCCTGAAAATACAGGGTTTTAGTTGTTAACGGAGGGAACATGGTTAGCGATTGAAATTTTCTTCTCGGTCTTCCTGGGCAGCAGGATGGCCTGAGTGTTTGGCAGCACGTAATACTACGATAAAAATTGACATTTGCAACGTCTTTCACTCGAGAGTGTACACACTGAACATTGACCATAGAGCGAATTACAACGAACAACTTAACCTAACACGCAGTGGATTAAACTGGACATTTTCGCTTTGCAAAAAAGTTCCACCGGCTGGAGCGGGAATCGAACCCTCACTTCATGGCAATGAACGACGGGCGACGCCGCTAACCACTTGACCACGAAGATGATGTGGGCGATTGATTTGGCCATTTCCTCCGAGACGCGGCTTTTTCAACGCCATATTGAGCCGGTGCGTGGTAATGAAAATTTCGATGAGCTCAAGAGAAATTTCTATCAAACATACTCTTTAGTTGGCAACTTGATTTGATCGTCCTGAAAAGGACGGATTTTAGTTGATAACATGGTTCGCGATTGAAATTTTCTTCAGTCTTCTTGGGCTGCAGGACACCACTCTGTGAAATGGTCACACCGGAGAAAAGTTTGTTCAGCTCCTCGTCGTTGCGGATGGCTAGCTGCAGGTGACGTGGGATGATTCTGGTCTTCTTGTTTTCACGGGTGGCGTTTTCTACCACCGTGCTCCGCAGACAAGTCTGTCGCATACGGATGCACAGCGAGAACTGATGATTGGTCGGTCGTCCCCACATGTTTGAAATTCGCTGGCACGGTAACTGTGGCAGTATGAACCAATCAGAGCGAGGCGCAAACATGATGTCATTTTCGACCAATAGCGTTGTGCGTTTAGACATTATTCTATTAAGTACATTTTAATTAGTTTAAACAAACATTATGAATTAAGTTTGCAACAGGGATTCAACGTTGATGTTCTACCTTGCGAATGAAATACTTATCGTAAAATGTCTGTGGGCCAGAGAGGAGATATTATCGTTCAAAGTCTCCAAACCCGCGTAACGCTTGCGATTTCAGAAATTTTAGAACGGCGCCCCTATACAGGAATAGAAAAGAGAGACGTAAGTCCTACGTCAAAATTTGATTTTAACATTTGTAAATTTCTGGGATATGTACGATATTCCATGTCCAAAAAATCGCTTTTGTTTCAATGCGGTCTAGGATTTTAAAAAAAGCCAAACCCCGGGGGCGGGGCGGTCAAAAAATTTTTCCTTCGCCCGAGAGGCGGTGTGTTCCGCAAAATATTTGTTGAAATTTTTTTAAGCGTTTTCATTTGAAACTTCAAGGAAATCCAAAACTTTCACTCTAATACCACCATGCAATGCGTCAACGCCACCATACAATGTCGTCACTGTACACTGTAGCAGCTTTATATTACCAGAGAATTCCTGCATACCAACGTCAATTGAGTGCGGTTAAAATACCCCAGAGATTATAGCTTCTGTCTTAGAACGCGCACAGGAAATCTTCTTGGCAGTTTCAGAATTGTCGAATATCATACGCAAGAGTGCTGGTGCAAAATTCATGGATTTGAAGATGTTGTGATGCATTACAGTACTACATAAATCCAAGTAAGACAGTATTAAAGTTAAAACTCCCTCAGCAGCCTAAATTGTCTGCGCTCCTGAAGTTGATTTCTGCACCACAAAGTTCATCATGGATTTAGAAGTGGGTGTCAGTTGAACATTCTTGGAATACTTTGGTGTTTAAATAAAGATTGTACTCGAAAAAATTGCAACAGACAAAAATGATCATCAAAAATTCATTTTAATTCGGATATTTCTGGAATTCTAAGGGAATAGAAAAACACAGAGCGGTAAAAACACGTAGCGGTGCAATTCCAAACAAAACGGCCCATCTTTTGAATTCTTTTTACCTTCTGAACAACTTTGCCAAAGACTAGAACTTTCCATCTTATCAGAAACAAGAGATAGAACAAATTGGAAATGCTCATATGTTCCATGCTCACTAGCGCCACGTAGCGGTGAAATTGCAAACAAAACGGTCCACCTTATGAATTTCATTGACCTTCTGAACAACTTTGCCGAAGACTAGAACTTTCCATCTTATCAGAATCACGAGATAGAACAAGTTGAAAATGCTCCATTTTCCATGCTCACTAGCGCCACGTAGCGATAAAATTCCAAACAAAACGTTCGACCTTTTGAATACCATTGACTTTCTGAACAACTTTGCTGAAGACCGCCCCTTTGCCGATATTAAGGGTCTCGAGATATAGCATCATGAATGTACCTGTATTTAGATGATGCTAAACTTTTCGAGGTGATGCAATATTCAACTGAGTTTGCAATACTTTTCCAAACGAGTCCGTACTTATGACTGGTAGTGTTTACAAGATGTGTCTGTGTGTGTTTGTTTATATTATTTTTTACCGTTAAGATAAAAAAAGGAATTCACTTCAAATTTATATATGTACCTACCTTGTGGTTCGTCGCAGCCACAAAACCCGGTACCTTGATTTCTTTCAAATTATTTTTGGAATTTTGTTTGTGAACTTCTATGCTCTCTGCTATATTTTGTTTCCCAAGATTTGTGATATATCTTCTAATTTGTATATGGTTCAAGAACCCTATTTTATCACTCCCTCCGTAAATCATAGTTTTATTTTTCGTACATTTTACAAACCGTACTTGAAGAAAATGTGACACACAAAAATGGTCGCCATAAATTAATTTTGAATCAGATTCTTCAAATTTTCAGTTACAACATTATGGTAAGGTTTCTTTTTCATTGGTTTATTCGATCTCCTCCCCATGACCGAATGACCACACTTTGCCTTTGCCTTTTCTTAACGGAAACCCCTGTGAATAACATTTGAGTGGGTTGAGTTATTTTCTTTTTCAGATTGAAAATGAAAACATCTGACCTTTAAGATGTCGACCCTTAAGGAGTTCTGAAGTGGATGGAAAATTGCCAGAACCCATTGATTTAACCTAAAATATTGCTTATTCTGTTAGACAAATATTTGCACTCTATACCTTGTAGCGGTATGGCTCGCCGATTGCTCTCACGAACAACACGCATTACCTTAGTGTGAGCTGATTCAGTAGTGACCACCTGATTAAGTGTTCTTTGCCACTTGTCAAGCCAATGTGTGGGGTGGCGAAAAATTAAAAATAACACCACCAATATATTATTTGGTTCTGAATGAGGTCAAGTATTTGTACATACATGTATACAAATTAAACAAACGCGCAAATAACTACACCGTGGAAACATTCATTTATGCACACTTTCGCAGCTGACGCCATTAATCACCTTATTTATTTTTCACATTGCACGTGCAAAAGCAAAACTGTTGGAAAAACCTCAATAATTATTATAATAATTAAAATAGCAGGTAGGCTGGAAGCAATCACTCGTCGCTCGCGCTGGCAACGAAAATCATTGTTCTCATATATACAATCACCAACGACAATGGCCATGAATAATGCAGTAAAATATTCGTCGTTAAAATTCAGGTTAAAAATTGTCGTTAATATTTGATTGTTAATCTACGCTGATTGAGTATGAATTAAAGGGGCATCGTCTGAAATGGTTGAGATTTATAACTTGTCATGTTTCAAATATAATGTATGTCAGCTAGATTTTATAGGTATATTAGAGTACAAAGTGATTATTGGGAAAAATCTTTAAAAATGCGTACCATTAAGTGGAGTTACATTGATCAGCGGGGTAACATTGATCGTTTTGTGTAACGTTCTAGGTTTTTGATGATTTACAGTTCAAGAGATGAACAATCATTTTAATGGAATTTGATCTTGTGACTCCAATGGAAGATAATTTTTGCTCATTACAAAAAAAAAAAAAATATCCCGCAAAAATTGTAACTTTATTTATCTGGATTTGAAACAAACATTCAAAAAAATAAAACTGGCATTAAATTGCACTGAATGATGTCATTAACTTCATAGCGATTTGACGAAATATTTGAAATAAATTGAAAATAGTGTTCAATGTTACCCCATTTTACACATTGGATTACTAGCAGGCTAACAATGTTGGGGTTTCTGAATATCAATTGAATAAAATATTTTTTTCCTAAATTCTTTGCAGTTTAATCTAGTTGCCTTAATAGTATCGAACAATAAAATAATCTTTCTGAATTATAAATTATAAAAACATGGATAATTTTTTTTTGTGTTTTTCACCAAAGAGCCCAGTTTTATATTTTTTCTGGAAAGGCCTTTTAACATAACATAAAAAAAAACCTAGCGACGATTTTAATTTTTAAGCTAAATTTTTTCAAAAATTCTAGCCTACCACGAAATTTCATTATTCACTGTAACTTGCCAACCATGCATCCCCACCAATCTGGTGTTGTTGTTATAAGTTCATTTAGCTTTTTGAGAGCCAAGGGATGGGCCATAAACCACGTGTTCTCATATTACAAACACACCGCCTCACCACCCCCTTGTGGTTCATTGTCCATAGATTGTTTTAAATTTATATGGAGCATGTGTTCTGGTCAACTACCTCCCCCTCTGACCCTTCCAAAAAGACAACGTAGCTAATGCACGGTCCGCAATATTTATGCTTAACTGATTTATCTTTCAATTTAATTACTCCACGCTACTTGTGACTACAACATTTTACCTTACCGGGTGTTGAAGGTTTTTATATAAACTGTTGACGATATGGCTTGCTGATACTGAAGGATCTTTCCTAATATGCAGGGGGAAGGTGGAACTTTTAGGAAGGGGGTTATTTTTAAAGGGTGGCGCATTATTTTTTTTTTTTTTTTTTTTATTTTGCTGGGAAGCCGTGCTTTGGTAATATTTAGTAGTTCTTCTCTCACAAAACCAGTTATTTTTTTTACTCGAAAGTGTTTTCACTGCAGTTATGGTCGAGTTTTTTTTATGAAGAAGAAATGTTCAGTTTTAGCAGTGCAATAACGATTTGCAATTAAAGATTGCACTCGGAAAAAATGCGACACTTTGTTTTGGGTGCACCTTACCTTTTATAGCGTGAGTAAAAATTTATGAAATTTTGGGAAATACTAGTTTAAAGTGTTATGTGCAAAATTTTATCGCGATCTGTCTAGTAGTTTTCAAGATGCATTCGAAACAAGAAGAGCTACGCCAGCAAATCTTGGGCGCGGTGATCGATAATCCTGGTCAGTCGCACAGATGGATCTGCAAAATTCTTGGAATCCACCATTCCACCGTGTCCCGCGTAGTGAAGATGTTCCAGGAGACAAAGACCATCGAGCGGCGCGCTGGAACCAGCCGAAACCTGAAAACGGAATACCCAGAGAAGGCGCGGAAGATAAGGCAGTACTTTTAGAATAACCCAAACCTTTCCACCCGAGACGTGGCCAAAAAGGTCAATTCGTCGAAGTGGTTCGTCCAGCAGAGCATGAAGCGGGCTGGGCTACGTGTTTTTAAGGCCAGGAAGGCGCCAAACCGGACTGACAAGCAAAACACGGTGGCCAAATTGCGAGCGCGGAAGCTGTACCTGGTGGCTGGTCATGCCAGGCTGTCTCGTCATGAACGACGAGACATATATCAAGGCGGACACCAAACAAATCCCCGGCCTCGAGTTTTTTGTCGGTACGTCCCACATGGAGGTTCCGGAAAAGTTCCGGAAGAGAAAGATGGACAAATTCGCGAAGAAGTACCTGTTGTGGCAGGCGATCTGCGAGTGCGGACGGTACAGCAAGCCGTTCGTTACAACCGGCACCATAAACGGGCAGATTTATCGAGAGGAATGCTTGCAGAAGCGCTTGCTGCCCTTCCTCCGCTCTCACCGTGGTCCCACGCTGTTCTGGCCGGATCTCGCTTCGTGCCATTACGCCAAGCCTGTAATGGATTGGTACGAAGCGAAGGGCGTTAATG
Source organism: Aedes koreicus (assembly GCA_024533555.2). NCBI lineage: Eukaryota > Metazoa > Arthropoda > Insecta > Diptera > Culicidae > Aedes > Aedes koreicus. The sequence continues at coordinate 348,752 of JAHHFK020005381.1, forward strand.
TGGTCCCGAAGGAGGCGAACCCGCCAAATACACCAGAACTTCGTCCGATCGAAAAGTTTTGGGCGATAATGAAGAAGAAGTTGAAGAAAAGCAGAAAAACATTCAAAACCGATGAAGCTTTGAAGAAAAACTGGGAGAAATTGTGTAAGGAAGATGGACAAAGCCTCGCCCAAGATCTCATGAGCAGTGTCAAGAGAAATGTACGAGCATTCAGCTTGGGGGAGGAAATTTAATAAATAAATTATGCCAAAACATAATATATAATATAGTTAATATATAGTTATTTTATCCCTGAAAATTTGAGAAGTATCCGATTTAAAATGAATTTTCGGTGATCATTTTTGTGTTACTCATTTTTTCCGAGTCCAGTCTTTAATTGCAAAAGTGACAAGCCATTTTGCTTCGCATCTCCGCGTGCTTACGCATACCAGCAGTCCACCTAGTGTTAGCGTTCATCCGTCACCATCACCAACCATCGTATCACACTCGTCGTGCTTCACTCCTCTCCGGTATAAGCGGCTACAAACGTTCGTCGCCCGGCAGCAGCAGATCAGTAATACATAGAAGATACATTGTTTATTACTCTTTCTCTCCTGAATACATTTAGAATAATTGTTGTTAGCTTAAGTATTTTGTGTTGTATCTGTGTCTGTGTGTGTGTATGTGTGTTTTTTAATTAATTGCCTCAGTGGTTGAGCGTCATAAGCTCCCACGAACGAGCCATGGATGGCTTGTCGGAAGACGAACCATCTATGGCGCGAAATGATGAGGTAACTCATAAATTTACTCGATCACGTGCTTATCCAGATGGTTCAGCTGGTTCATGGGTTGTTTATTTTCAGCCCAAATCGAAACCTCTGAATGTTTGTCAGATTTATGATGATCTGACAAAACGATTCTCGGCAATGACCGAGATAATCAAAGTGAGACCCAATAAACTTTGGGTCGTTGTGTCCAACCTCAAGCAAGCTATTGAGATTGCTGTATCTCAGCTTTTTACACTCAAGTATCGGGTGTATATCCCAGCTCGGGGTATTGAAATCGAAGGTGTGGTCACCGAAACGAGTTTAACCTATGAGATCCTGCTGAAACAGGCAGTTGGTCGGTTCAAGAACCCTCTGCTTTCTCCAGTGAAGATACTGGATGTGCAAAAATTAGGCACAGTATCGATCACTAAGGTTGAAATGAAGTTTACACCGTCAGACTCGTTTCGTGTGACCTTCTCTGGTTCAATACGTCGAGCTGGGAAAATTTAGACTACCTGTGCGGTTGTTTGTACCTCGGGTAATGATCTGCCAAAAATGCCAGCAGATGGGACATACGACCTCCCATTGCGGCAATAAGGCACGCTGCTTCAACTGCGGGGAGAAACATGAGGATGGCGTCTGCGCAGACAGTACACCAAAATGCGCTTTCTGTAAGGGAACATCTCCTCATGCTCTCTCGTCGTGCCCGGCGTACAAACAACGCGGGGAAAATTAGAACGCTCGTTAAAACAGCGTTCCAGGCAATCTTTTGCCGAAATGGTGAAAAAAGCCTCACCATCGCCCGATGCCAATACAAATCCCTTTGCTCCTCTGTCAGATGACGAGTCTGACTTTGATTTGGCTGAAGAAGGAACATCAGTCAGTTTTCCGGAAGGTGCTTCACGAAAGCGAAGACGCGTCCGCCCACGGAAAGTTGCTGAGCCGGAACCCAAAATCAGCTTGCCCATTTCAAGGAAAGATGGAAAAAAGGAAAATCCAATTCCTCTTGGTTTCCGTAGTACTAACTACACCCATGGTTTTCCATCTCTTCCGGGGACATCCAAAAGCCCATGCCCCGCTTTTAAGAACAGAAGCCCCTTCCTCGACTGGGCTGTTCTCATTTGATGACATTGTTGAAGGTATCTTCAAGTACCTCGAAATTTCTAACCCCCTTAAAAGCATTGTTCTGGCAATGCTTCCCACAGTGAAAACTTTTTTGAAGCAATTGACAATACAGTGGCCCCTCCTTGCAGCTATCATTTCCTTCGATGGATAATTTTCCTAATGAGGTTGGGGATTTGATCACTGCTCTACAGTGGAATCGTCGAAGTCTTGTTCCTAAATTGGAATCATTCAAATTTTTAGCTCACAATACCGGTTGTGATGCATTCGCTCTTTGTGAAACATGGCTCTCTCCCGAAATCGATCTTCCTTTTCATGATTTCAATATTATTCGTCTTGATCGTGAGGATTCACGTGGAGGAGGAGTACTTTTGGGGATCAAAAAGTGCTACTCCTTCTATAGAGTGAATTTTCCTCAAACTCCAGGTATTGAAGTTGTTGCATGTCAGGCTGTTATTAAAAATAAAAGCCTTTGCATTGCTTCCGTTTATATTCCTCCTAGAGCCTCAATAAACCGAAAACAACTTTTAGATATTTGTTCGGTCCTTCCTACTCCACGGTTGATCATGGGTGATTTTAACTCTCACGATACAGGCTGGGGAGAACTGTACGATGACAACCGGCCTTCCTTGATATATGTATGACCTCTGTGACAACTTCAATATGACAGTTCTCAACAATTGAGAAGTAACACGTTTGGGTGGTCCATGCTCAGTTGGCAGTAGATTAGACCTCACACTTTGTTCGAATTCATTATCGTTGGATTGCACAAGGAATGTGATTCAAGAACCCCACGGTAGTGATCACTAGCCCATAAAAATTTCGGTTACCATCGGGTTCAATCCATCAGAATCCATCAACATTGCGTATGATCTAACCCGTCACATCGATTGGACAAAGTTTAGGACAGCTGTAGATGAAGCCATAACGACGGTAGACGGACTTCCACCGCTAGAAGAATATAACTTCCTCTCCAACCTGATCTTGGATAGCGCGCGTCAAGCTCAAACTCGACCAGTTCCAGGAACGTCATTTCGCAGGAAACCTCCTTCCCCATGGTGGGATCAGCAATGCACTGAGGTTTACCGTAAAAAGTCCGACGCGTTTAAAGTTCTCCGTAGACGTGGAACACCTGAGCACTTCGAAGTATACACGGCTCTCGAACGCGAACTTAAGAGCTTCATCAAGGCCAAGAAACGCGGACACTGGCGACGATTCGTGGACGGGATATCGCGTGAAACGTCAATGAACACTCTTTGGAATACGGCGCGAAGACTGCGTAGCCGAACTATGAACAACGAGAGCGAGGATTAATCGGACCAATGGATCCTTAAGTTCGCGCGTAAAGTTTGTCCAAATTCTGTGCCGGCACGGTTGATTCCCCGCGAAACCAGGAAATCGATAGATGAGATTAACCAACCTTTTTCAATGGTAGAACTCTCTCTCGCACTCCTTTCCTGTGGCAATACGGCTCCAGGGGCTGATAGGATCAAGTTCAACTTGCTTAAGAACCTCCCAGACGTCGCTAAGAGGCGCATGTTGCACTTGTTTAATCAGTTTCTGGAACTCAATATTGTACCGGATGATTGGAGACGGGTGAGAGTTATTGCCATTCGAAAACCTGGTAAACCCGCGTCCGACCACAACTCCTATCGACCCATCGCGATACTATCTTGTATTCGAAAGTTGTTGGAGAAAATGATCCTCTTCCGTCTGGACAAATGGGTTGAGACGAATAACCTGCTTTCAGATACTCAATATGGTTTCCGTAGGGATAAGGGAACGAACGACTGTCTCGCGTTACTTTCCACGGATATTCAGTTAGCTTTTGCTAAAAAAGAGCAAATGGCTTCTGTATTCTCGGATATCAATGGGGCTTTTGATTCAGCATCTGTAGAAGTTCTTTCAGATAAACTCCACGCTTGTGGCTTTTCTCCATTAATGAATAATTTTTTGTACAATTTGCTGTCAGAGAAACATATGAGTTTTTCTCATGGAAACTCTACAGGGTCTCCCCCAGGGATCATGTTTGAGCCCCCTTTTGTATAATGTTTATGTCAAAGACATTGACGGTTGTCTAAGTGACAACTATACGTTGAGACAACTTGCAGATGACGGCGTAGTGTCTGTCACGGGACCCAATGGGGTCGATCTGCAAGGACCCTTACATGATACCTTGAACAATTTGTCTACTTGGGCTTTAGAGCTAGGTATCGAATTCTCTACGGAGAAAACTGAGTTGGTAGTTTTTTCTAGGGAGCATAACCTAGCACAACCGAAGCTTCAAATTTGGGGTAAACGGATAACTCATTCTATGTCATTTAAATATTTTGGGGTCTGGTTCGATTCTAAGTGCACCTGGAGATACCACATCGAGTATCTGAAGCGAAAATGCCAGCAAAGGATCAACTTTCTCTGCACAATTACCGGGACCTGGTGCGGAGTGCATCCGCAAGATCTTCTAACGTTGTACCGGACAACGATTTTGTCGGTTATAGAATACGGTAGTTTTTGTTTTCAGTCAGCGGCTCGGGCACACATCATCAAACTGGAACGTATTCAGTATCGGTGTCTTCGTATCGCGTTAGGTTGTATGCACTCGACTCATACTATGAGTCTTGAAGTGTGGGCTGGCATGTTGCCACTCTCGGATCGGTTTTTAGAACTGTCTCTCCGGCTCCTCACCAGGTGTAAAGTCATGAACCCTCAGGTAATCGAAAATTTTGAGAAGCTCCTTGAGTTGAATCCCCAAACTCGCTTCATGACTTTGTATCATTTGTACATAACGCAGGATGTCAGCCCTTCGCCGAATATTTCCAATCGTGTTTGCTTCTCCGACTTTGGCAGTTCGGTTCATTTTGATTTATCCATGAAGCAGGAGCTTCATGGTCTCCCAGAGCATCATCTTCCTATGTTTGCACCGGTGATATTTGCTGCAAAGTTTGGCCAAGTTGATTCCACTAAATTGTTCTTCACTGACGGATCATTGATAGAGGCGTCAGCCGGCTTTGGTATATGTAATGAAATTTATAGCGCCAATCGTAAACTTCAAGCTCCTTGTTCCGTATATGTCGCTGAATTAGCGGCAATACACTTTACGCTTGAAATTGTTGCCTCACTAACACCGGATGAGTATTTTATTTTCACGGATAGTCTCAGTTCTATAGAGGCTATTCGCTCCTTGAGGCCGGTAAAGCACTCCTCGTATTTTCTCATGAAAATACAGGAGCTTCTAAGTGCGTTATCTTCGCGTTATTTTATCATCACCTTTGCATGGGTCCCTTCTCATTGTTAAATTCAGGGCAATGAGAGAGCCGACTCGCTTGCAAAGGTGGGCGCTATGGAAGGCGATATTTACGATCGACAAATCGCCTTTAATGAATTTTTTCCTATTTTTCGTCAACAGTCACTCGTCAACTGGCAGTATAAATGGAGTAAAGGAGATTTGGGGCGATGGCAACATTCTATCATCCCAAAGGTGTCGAAGAAATCTTGGTTTGGGGGGTATGGATGTGGGTCGAGACTTCATTCGTATGATGTGAAAGACAAGCCTCCAAACATAACCATTTTGTATGAAAATCGGGCTTTGGTTTTATTGTATTGTCCGTCACTGTATATGATCTCCGACCTAGCGATTCAATGCGTTCTGCTATTGCAGTACACTCAGCCAAATAATCTTAAGAATTTCATAAGGTTCAACTTATCAACGATACTTTAAATTTCATAAGGTCAACTTATGAATGGATTTTGTTTTACACGACGTTGTTGTTGTTCGCCTCTATGCTTTCCTGTTTATAAGTGTTGATATATACTAGTGGTCAAGTCACTGGACCCATAACCTCAACGTTCAAGGTTAGAATCCAGGTTGCTCCATATTTTTATTTTTTTCAACATCATTATGTTTCATAACGTAAATTGATGAAATTTATAACGATTTCTTGTAGCAAATAATCATAATGCAATCTTATGAATATCGAAAGTTTATTTCGCTGAGTGTACGGCATCATATAGTACGTGCACATTTTGTTTTGCACAATTATTATTTATTTGAACAGGCTCAATCGAATCAACTTTACAGAGCCAAGCTTTCTTTAATATTAATTGTCTTAAAACTTTTGATAGCAAAACTTACAAAACAAATTGAGTTTTTTACAGCTTATCATGCTCCAAATCATATGCGCATTTGATTTGATGGTGAACATTGGCACGATAGGAGTCGAAAATTTTCAACAATAACAAAATTAAAACATACCAATTCGATAAATTAATCATGAATTTCCTGAAAATTGATGGAATTCTATAAGATTATCTAGAAGTATAGCCAATTTGGTTTCCGATCTACAGTTCATTTGCACTATATTTATAATTTGGTGCATTTATTTATCCACATTTCAATTATTTCTTTAACATATTTCAATATGGCGATTGGAAAATATCATAGTTTTCCAATTTATCTTTGCAATGACTACCATAAAACTATTTGATCATTTGGTGATGTCCCTCAATGCCAATTTGCCGTTTAATGCATATACTGAAGGCAAAATGTTTTTAAAATTATTTTTCAGCTGACCATAATAAGATAATAAGAATGAGTCCTAAAACGGCATTTCAAAACAGCATTTTACGAGTTCATTAAGTCGAAATAAAATCTTTAATAAGAGTAAAAGGAATTTGAGTAAACAAATTTTTAAGATTGTTGTAAACAAGCTGGGTAGGTTCTCATAAAACAGACTAAAATATGAAATGACTTTTTGTTCATTCGCCATTTTGACCATTCGACCTTTTGTCCCCCTTGTAATAACGTAAACTGTTTTCCATGCAATGGTGTGAAATGTTCTGTATACAATACATTGAGACATCCGACCATTGAAGAGACTACGAACTCTCTTTTTTGGAGGTTGAAGCAAATCTGTGTCTTTTTTGAAGTTCGATAATATACATGGAGGCAGTTGGATGTCATTTGTTTATAGTTGTGTAATCGATCGCTGACGATCGACATCGTACAGAAAGAGAATGAATATCCATAAAGAGAGAACATACGGAGATGGCGAAATCAACGCTAAAGACTCTTGGTGATAACTTAACAACTATGCCTTGGGAAAATGCTAAATGAGTCAATGTTCTGCTTATGCGTGGATTTCGATGCCATGGGAATGTATTGACTTTCGCAGTATGATGTCACTGGTATTGTCTTCGAAGGAAACGTGGTTGCTGTGCGGGACTCTTTCGACACTTCGACCTTTTGTCTTTTGACCTTTTTTGATACATCCAGAATGGACCTCCTTTATGTATGTAAATACGCCCGACAACAAAATTAGGTAAAGGAATCAAAATAACGGTGAACGCTGTCTTTAAAATGCTGAAAATTTCCAGCTGGCGCACAAAGTTCACGGCGATCCTCTTTTGGTTGATATTTATTCTAGAAAATATTCCGTGGAAAAATATTCAAGCTTTTATGTTGTTTTGAAAATTGTGAACCGAACTCTTAACAACGAGCTACAAGCTAATTATTCTCAAATAATTCGGGTTCTCGTTACTCCATTCACATCTAACCAAGGTGGTTCAAGGTGATATTTGATAGGATCCAAAAGTGGCTGCCATCATGACCGATTTGAGTCACCATTTATCCGAATGTTTGAAGGCACGAAACCTAAGAAACGACAGAGATTCCTAATGCCAAACTTTAATCACAATTTTGCTCCACTGCAGCACACAGATGATTCAAATGTTCTTGATAAAATTTTGGAGAGTTGTACCACCATAAATGCAAAGTGGTGTTGCGAATCTGGCCGTTCGTGGATTCTACCAACTTTCTATGGTGAAGAAGATTGAAGAGGGAGACCGAATATACAAGATGCAATAATACGAAAACAGTCATTGGGATGAATTTTCTTAATTGTAAGATTAACATGTTTCATAATAACATTTTAAACACCTACTGTATCGATGGATGTTAGCTCTGTATGTTCTGGGGAGCAAATCAAGGATAAAGGTTACCATTACCCATTTTGAATAGATTTCTACAGGCCAGCAAGAAAAAAACCAAAACCACGCGCAAGAGAAAGATACAGAAAAGAGAAAACTTGTCAACCGATGTCCAAAACAGCATGAAAAATATATTTCTCAAAAATTTTCAGTCGCAACAACTGCTTGAGAGCTGTTGAACATTGTACAGACTCACCACAATAAATCTCAATTAGGTAATCTTAGGGCAATTTTTGTTTTCTAGCCACTTGACAGGCAGCGTTGCAACTTGCTCTGCAAATTTTTCAAGCAATCACGAAACAAAATAAACATCCCTAACGGGAAGCAAAAAGCATGTCCATTTCTCGGCTTCAGCTTTTTTCTCTATTTTCCAGCGTAGTCGAGTACCCTTCTTAAATCGGATTGGACGTTGGATAGCTTTCTTCTAAGTGCTGCTCTGTGGTTCCATTTTGTCCATCTTATGAGAAAACACAGAAGGACCACTTGGAATGCTGCAGTGACTGACGGAAAGTAATTATCTTTTCGTTTTCTGCTGCCCAAATTCCCCCGAGGCAGATGAAATTGTATGCGGTTCGCGCGAGCTTCGACGGACAAAAACAGATTAACACGTCTTTTGCATTATGCGATTGTCATAAATCATTTATATCGGATGAACGAGGCAGGATATCTCCCCCGTTGTGGGCACATAATGCGATTGTACATATCCTGGACGATAGCGTGAAAAGGTATATATTACCTTGGGAGCTCCGAATAAAATGGGTTCAACAGAGTGCTCACAATAAGGTTAATTGAGAAGCAAGTCCATATGATGGGTAAGACACGAGAATGTTTGCGAATTAAAAGCTACGGTACCCAGTGAGATTTGAACCAACGATTTTCATTCATCAGATCGGTGCAAGTTTGCGAAACGAAAGATAGGTTGGACGACTTTACCGCTGCCATCCTATGAATCTCGTTGTTTGTTGATTAGTTTAGATGGACTCAAAAAACGAAGAGTGTTCACAATGGAAGCCTTCATAAATAATGTTATTGCGCAAAGGATAAATGCTTCAAAGATTTTGAATAATACTAATGTATATGTCCCTATTTGCCCCTAAAAAAACTAATCTATTTTTATAAGCAATAAAGGAACAAACTTTGCCAAAATGGATCCTTACAACGAATGATACTATGCTACAAAGCAAATTGAAAGGTGAAATACTAAGTAAGCATAGCTTTCACTTTTTTAAAAACCCTCTTTTTAAATACTTTTGAAAAAAAAAACACTTTCACGAGCAAATTAGTAGGACAATTATTACTAGAAAACTAGGAGAATTTAAATTAACACTTCAGTGATGAACACTTTAAAAAAAATGAAAAAAAAAACTGAAACACTTTTTCAAATTATTCCTAGTGAACGCGAAAAAAATCCTTTAAACTCCACTAGAAAAAGCTTAGTGGAGGATTTCAGTTCCTTATCGGCGGAAATAACCATGTCATCGGTGACAACGAACTGAGACAAAGAGCCGGTAAGCCAAGGAACATTTGAACATGAAAACGTTGCTGAATTGAGAGCGAAACATATTTGCGATATCCGGTAAGGAGTCGGCTTCAATCAGACCGTTGGTCATCGTAGAGGGTAGTCCGGATTCCGTTCGTTGGTCATTCACTTTGGCGCTACCCAAAAACTTGTTGGTTTGTTTTTTTAGGCGGCTTTGTAGATGATCTTGAAAGGCGTCAAACAAATGATTGTGAGTTGCTTGTACTCGGTGTTCAGCTCTATATACATTAAGGTTTTTTTACGCGTTTTTTTTTGCACGGCTTTTTTTGCACGGATTCCGGAATTAACACGGTTTTTTTTGCACGGTTTTTTTCCAACCCGTGTAAAAAAAAAACCGTGCTAATTCCGAAATCCGTGTAAATAAATTACGTTAATTCCGGAATTCGTGTAAAAAAAAACTGTGCTAATTCCGAAATCCGTGTAAAAAAATCAGTGGGGTTGTGTATAACACACGACCGGTTGACGTAGACTTCGTTAACGGTTTGATTAGTACTCAGGTACTGTTCTAATGGGACGTAGAGAAAGATAAGTAGTGTAATACCATTCGCTTGATTCGCTTCTTAGTAATTATTTGGCGGCCCTGGAAAAGGACGTTTGATTTCAATGTTGGTATGATGAAAGGCAACGGTGGTGCTGGCTGTAGTGATTGTGTTGATATGATAGACCAGCTGGAAACCATTATCCTTATCGAATTATAGATTGTTCAGGGTCTGTTTGGGAATTCAAAGTCAACACATAATTATATTTTTGATAGTTGACAGTCGCGAAAATCTCCGACTGATTGAAGCAAAAATCTCGAAGATCTATCGAGAAAGCGTTCAAACTGTTTCAGTTATTTTCAAATTTGCATTTGACCTCTACCCTTGCCGTAAGGCGTAGTCTGATCAAAAAGCGTGGGTGTGATCCAAATAGATCGTCAGACCAGCATTAGATAGTAATTATGTTAAAAAATTCTCTTGTACACTCTTTAGAAAGCATTTGGTGAAGAATCAAAACGTTGTCCGTGATAAGGAATTTCTTGATATCTACCGAAACAAATATATTGTAAATATATATATTTGTATAAATAGAATGATGATCGTTAAACCTTTAGGTTGGTGCAAATATCTCAAAAAATAAATCAATCAAGAAACGATCGAATTATTAGCGTCCGGTGTTTAAATTTTTTGTGACGGCAGCCATTTGTAAATTGTACACAATTCTCAAGGTATGCAACGAAGATAAAACTAAAATTATTATATCCACCGCTGTCTTCCAATTGGTTAGAACTTGGAAAGTAATTTTAGATAAATTCAAATCATACAAACTCTCTCGAAATCGAATTCGTCGTCCTGAAAAGGACGGATTCGAAATGCTCCGCATTTGAATTCAAACCTTCTCGGTCTTTTGATGAATCAGGTTGTTTCTCTCATGAAACCTCCCTTGCTTACATTTGAAATCTGTGATAGTAAAATTGACTGCATTTAGTAAATTTACTCTGAAAAATCGGCATTATTAGACATCACCTCATATTTTGGTTATTTTCAATAGCTTGAAATTGTCAACGGATAATGTTTGATAATTGAATTGATACGCGGGGAAATTTCCAATCGATTGATGTAAACATCTTGAAAATCTATTGAGCATTTATTAAGTTATTAGCGTTTAATTTGTAACGATATTTCGTGACGGTCGCTTATTTTTAAATTTTCAATTGACACCCTCCCCTTCCCGTAAGACGTAGTCTACGTCAAAAAAAAAAAACTGCGATAACACGCGAAATCTTTTGCAATGAAAAACACTTAGAAAATTTTCTAAACAGTAGAATGGATAGCACAACAAGTTACAAGATGCAAGCGAGGGCCCCAGGGCCAGAACACAAAATAGGACCGGAGCGAATGTGTGTGGGGATAAGTGGGGATAATACAGGTACATTCATGATGGCATATCTCGAGACACTTAATATCTGCAAAGGTGCGGTCTTCAGCAAAGTTGTTCAGAAGGTCAAGGACATTCTAATGATGAACTGTTTTGTTTGGAATTCTCTCGCTACGTGGCGCTAGGAAGCATGCAAAATTGAACATTTTCAACTTGTTCTATTTCGTGATTCTGATAAGATGGATAGTTCTAGTCTTCGGCAAAGTTGTTTAGCAGGTCAAGGGCATTCAACAGATGGACCGTTCTGTTCGGAATTCCACCGCTACGTGGCAAAATTAAGCATTTCCAACATGTTCTATCTAGTGATTCTGTTAAGAAAGACAATTCTAATTTTTGGCAAAGCTGTTCAGAAGATCAAGAGCATTCAATAGATGGACCGTTTCATTCGAATTTCCTCCGCTATGTGCACTCGCGAGCATGAAAAAATTAAACATTTTCAACTTGTTCTATCTCGTGATTCTGATAAGATAGATAGTTCTGGTTTTTGGCAAAGGTGTTCAGAAGGTCAAGGGCATTCGAAAAGTGAACCGTTTCATTCGGGATTCCACCGCTACGTGGCGGTAGTAAGCATGCGAAATTGAGCATTTTCAAATTGTTCTACTTGTTCTGTGTGGGGATATTTTTATATGTGTGAATAAAGGTGTGTGTATGTGTGTGTGCGTGCGTGTGTTTTAAAACCGTGTATGTGTTTATGTGTAGGTGCGTATAAATGAACGTGTGAGTGAGTGTATGTGTGTGTGATTTTAAATGTGTTTGTGTGAGTGTATGTGTAAATATACAAGTGCGTTTGTGTGCATGTAGTAATGTGTTTAAATAAGTATGCATGTATGTATGTGTATATGTTTATGTATGTGTGTGTATATATGTGTGTGTGTATCTATTCGTGTCTGTATTCGTGTATGTGTGAATGCGTGTATGTGAGAACATACGAATGATTTTTTGTGTGTATGTATGTATGCATGTGTATATGTATATATGTGCGCATGTGTACACACATATACAGAACAGCAGTGTGACGCGATCCTTTAAGGCTTTGAACCCAGATGTCGTACGTTCAGTTAAGGCTGTGTAACTTCTACAAGGCATCTTTTTCCAAAATAGACCAGTTTTATATGAATTGAAGACTTGGTCTGCATGGTCTGCACCATCCTCAATAATTTTAATCAGTTTTGATGAGTACTCAATAGCTGCAGCTATATCCGATGACGCCCATTCTCCTTTGATTCTTACATTTCACACGTTGTTGTTATGTATGAACCGATATAACCATCTCTTGTTCAACCATATCATATCAGAATTACGAGATAGAATAAGTTGAAAATGCACAATTTTGCATGCTTACTAGCGCCACGTAGCGGTGGAATCCCGAATGAAACGGTTCACCTTTCGAATGCCCTTGACCTTCTGAACAACTTTTCCGAAAACTAGAACATCACGAAATAGATCAAGTTGAAAATGATTAATTTTGCATGCTCACTAGCGCCACATAGCGGGGGAATTCCGAACAGAATGGTCCATCTATTGAACACGGAGAAAAAAAGATTTATCCAATCAATAATATTTCATCTACAATCAGCTATATTTTGGCATTTAATTATTATATGTACATTATGTTGTATTTCTTTACAACATCGTATTATTTCCATCATATCATGACCTTCCCATTATCATACAACAAATCTGATTTAGGTGGTATCTAGCTTAAACACGAAATATACCTTCAATTTATGACATCTAGCATTCCATATATGCCCAGTATATAACGCAGAAAATTACAGCTGTGGTAGGCTTTTGAAAATTACGGAATCTGTGGTAGGCTTTTGCACTTATTGCTGAATCTATTCTTCATTTCATTTCCATTTCATTTCATTTGCACATGGACTTTTTACCAAATCTGCGCTGATCTGATTCATGCAGTGCTGTGTGCCATTTGGCTAGTGTTCGATTTTACATTTCAATCTCTGTCATTACTTCATCATAACTTACAATATCATTATATTTGGTAATATCGTTTTATTGATTTTACTTTACAGATGATTTAAACATTACTTATTGTTTTTTTTTTGCCCATTTATCTTTAACGCCCTTCCACTTAAATCTTCCCATTTCTAACTTGGTAGCAATAACTATTAGGTCAGCAAAACTAAAAGCGGATTGCTGTTATAAAATCTGCATCAAGTAGCAAATAGTGACCATGGGAACAGTAAATTAAAATGTATAAATGTAAGTTTTGTAAAATTTCAATAGATTTAAAAAACTTTTTCAGGATACCTCAAATCAAGATTTTGGTGAAATGCTGCTATCGCTGCAAACGAACGAACGATACAATCCATGCGTGAGATAACAGGTGTACAGCAAGCTGGCAGGAGTTGATAAAGGCAGCCTACTGGAAGCCTCGGTAGGAGAAAGAAGGCTAAAATCGGAAGATTCGTCAGAAAGAGTACGCTCTACAAATTGCGGGTACTTACCTCTATTTGCAGCTTAGACAACCTCTTCGTTAGAAGCGACCGACGACTACGATGAACGATGACAGCAAAAAGCGGGGCTTTGTCGAACTGAGAATAGGTCTTCATGGTACTTTCTACTCCGAGTCGCAGTTCAGTTATTCTTCCTCCATGGCGCCATCTCCTGACGCCAAGAGTCGATCAAGAATCGGAGCTTGGGATGGTTTCCAAAAATTTGCGGCTGATCTGTTATCCTTGAATTCCTGGAAATAGATGCCTTTGCCACGTTGTTGTAGAGATATGCCTTCAGTCCAATTTTGAAGGATATGAAAAACGTGGAGCTGAAGGTTTGTTTTTCCGTTGGCTACTAGTCTGAAAACCTCCATGTTGGTGCATTGCTAAAGCTCGCACCATCTCGACAGCCAAAATTTACGGCTCGAAGCTTGATTTGCGGCCGCCAAATTGCCGAGTAATGGGGATACTGACTCAGCTGAACCACACATGAAAGGCTCTTGCGGAGGCTTTTTCGTTTGCGGTCTGCCGAACAGCCGACGGCGAACGGAAACATTAGCATTTTCAGTGCGCTTCGTAGACTACAGCGTTAATGAGTTGGAGTTGATAAGCGCAGTAATGTTGTTCCGTAATTCGTTCTTGAATTCCGACTTTAGGCTTTCGACGATTTCGTTGTGCTTGCTGAGAACAACTTCTTGGCCAGATTCGTAGGTGGAACGAATTGTGCAGCGGACACTCATATCTCTCATCAGAGAAGATCACGATTTGCAAAGCCAAAATAACGGAGGGTATTTGCTGATTTCATCCAGAACAGATGTAGAAATCCCGCCGCATCGAGGATAATATTCCGCATTGCAAAAGCCTTGGCAGGTGAGTTTCCTTTCGGAAATCTTGCTGTCACAAGACTTGCACGTAGTATGGCCGGTAGAACGATAGAAATTATCGCAAATCGGTAGCTAGGTGAAATAAGATGAACTGCCTTTGGGGTATGTAATAAAAAGACATGGGGGGGGGGGGGAAAAAGCAGTTGCGAAAAAAAAATTTGGGGGGCGGTGGGGAAAAAATGGGGGGGGGTGGGGAAGTTGAGAAAGTCCCCAGCAACAAAAAAAGCACAACAAGCAAAAGTAAAAACAGAAAAACGACGAAATGTAGAATTGAAAAAGGGGGAAAAAGAGGAGGTGGTAGGAGTGTGGAAAGTAAGAAAATGAAAGGGGGGGAAAAAATGAAATATAAATAAAGAAAAAGATGGTGTACGTATTGTGTGGTACACGCTAAGATGAGAATACCTAAAATTAGGTATTTATTTTACCTAAAATTGGGTAATTTTGACAATACCCAAAATATCGGTAAAATTAAACGATAATTAACAGTCATTTTTACTGATATTTGAGTAATGTTCATTTGTCATTATTGGACGTTATTATTTACCCAAAATTGAATAAATTTTCAACAATGAAGCAACGCGGTCGCCATATTTTTCTAAGCGAAAACGTAATTATTTTTCTAATCAATCCAATATTTGAAGCAATAACTTTTGCATTCTTTTTTTTAGATTCTAGCTCCGACGAGAATCCCGAAGTGCAATTCGGCTTCACTCCGGAGCAAAAAAAAAAAAAAGGAACGTATGTGAACCCAAAATGTTGGGTTGATGCAGAAAAAATATATCAGTATTGAAGGAATCCAGGTAACGCAAAAAAGAGGTTAAACGTCGTTGATGGCGCTCTTGAAAAATTCTTTTTCGAGCTGTTTAAGCAGAGTAATTGTTGATAAAAAAAGAGTAGATAATCGTTGATAATGATGATACTGACCAATTCCATACAGTTTGAAAAATAGCCAGAAAGTTATTATCAATTTCAGTTTTTGATACTTTGATGTTTAACCTCACTTAAGCTTTACATGGATTCCTCCATACTTTATTGATACTTATTTCTTGAATACAGAATAAAATAACTGAGATTTTTATACGTTTGAAAATTAAATTTTGTTTCTCTATAAGTTCCGAAATTGAAATACTTATCCGAATGTATAAATTGTTAAATTGTCTATTTTGAAGCATTCTGTAAAATATAACTACAAAATAATACCTAATTTTCAGTAAAAAGTAACGATAAAAAAAACGGTAATTTTTAACGTTAATCTGCTTTCGATACCATTACCCAATATTAGGTAATCTGTGTTTACGCATAATTTGGGTATGTGCACTTTTGAGCGATTATCGTTACTTTTTAACGATTTTTAGGTATTCTCATCTTAGCGTGTATGCCAGGTTATCAACTTTGTTTTATTATATCACTTTGGAATTTTCGCTATTTTAGAGTTTCAATCATCTAACGTCGCAGCGGAAGAGGCAAATAGCGGCATTTTTATAACAGTACATTATGGCATTATTATATGTACTTTATGTAGTATTTCTTTACAACATCGTATTATTTCCATCATATCATGACCTTCACATTTTCATACAACAAACCTGATTTAGGCGGTATCTGGCTTAAACACGAATTATCCCTTCAATTTATGACATCTAGCATTCCATATATGTCCAGTATATAACGCAGAAAATTACATCTGTGGTAGACTTTTGAAAACTACGGAATCTGTGGTAGGCTTTTGCACTTATTGCTGAATGTATTTTTCCTTTCCGGTTTGCAAATGGACTTTTTACCAATTCTGAGCTGATCTTATTCATGCAGCGCTGTGTGCCATTTGGCTTGTGTTTGATTTTACATTTCAATCTTTGTCATTACTTCATCATAACTTACAATATCATTATATTTGGTAATATTGTTTTATTGATTTTACTTCATAGATGATTTAAACATTACTTATTGTTTTTTTTGCCCATTTATCTTTAACTCCCTTCCAGTTAAATCTTCCCTTTCCTAACTCAGTAGCAATAACTATTAGGTCAGCAAAAATAAAAGCGGATTGCTGTTATAAAATCAGCATCAAGCAGCAAATAGTGACCATGGCAACAGTAAATTAAAATGTATAAATGTAAAGTTTTGTAAAATTTCAATAAACATTATAATCTATTATACAAACTTTTTCAGGATACCTCAAATTAAGATTGTGGTGAAATGCTGCTATCGCTGAAAACGAACGAAAACTTGCTTAAGCGCGAAACACAGATTTCTACACTTTAGCACTTTACAACATTTCTTGCATTTCAGGATCAACCGAATGAAGATCATATATTATAGATACGAATGCTTGTAGTATTTTTCATTTACATAAATATATACACCATTATATAAATATTTCAAGGGAATGGGAGCGACCATCAGGGAACCCGATTGAATCACTCTGTATGGGGAGAGTGGGAATGCCAACTTCCCATTGCCAACAGTTTGTGAATAGAGGGCGGGCTCTTCTCCCCGCCCAATGGGGCATCCTCATGTTAGATAGCTTGCTCTTTTGACCAATTGTTCAATCTTGTTGTTGGAAGGAGATTCTTTATATCCCTGTGGATACGTATAAGTGATGTTGCATATCGATCCACCCAACCCCTTTTTGGCCCTTCATACAATGGCATGATTAGGATAATCAGTGGTTATTAAAGCTTGATCAAGTCTAACAGAGAGGAGAGCCCATTGCTGTCGGACTTAGTTTCCGTGGTACAATGGGTGGTAGTACATATCATACATCATACAAATGGAGATAGCAAGCTTTTGTTTAGGTGCCTGCTCACTCTCTTTTATATCAATTTTATTTGAGTATTTTTTGTTTCTTTTTTTATATAATTTTTTTTAACGTTTATCAGCAAAACGTCAAATGAAGTGGCTTTTAAATAACTAAGAGATTCGTAATCTTTTACTTGACATGATCAAGCAGCTTTTCCATTTGTTTGCTCCAATCCATGGACCAGAAGCAACAATGGTGCCTGCTGAGCAATTGATCGAGCTTAGTTATAAAACTCTTGTGATTTTAATGACTATCAGCTTTTGTTCCTTAATTTTTTTCGAAACGTTATGAGCGATGTTAACGGTTTCCTACAGAAATTTGAAATTGTTTAACCATAGGGGAGCAAACATTTCAAAATTTGTGAGAAAAAATAAACCCGAATGATATCATTGATTGGGATTCAAACCCGCCACCGCTGGATTGGTTGTGTCATGTTCCAACCGACTATGTTAAAAAGGCTTCGTTTTCACTTAAAGCCTGCAGTTAAACATTCCTTCAATCTAGTCAATGGTCACTTTTGCCAGTCCTCACACCGCAGGCATATATAAGTGTCAACCAAATGACCAAGAGATTATATAAATGAAAGGGACACAAAAGTCGCGTAAAACTTTACTGCCCGTATACTCTGTGGTCTTCGTTTTAATATTGCTTTCTTTTTACGGTTTCTTTTTTTTTTGAGGTATTTCCGTTCATCTAGCTATGGCTTTGAACGGGTAATGTGAGATAGGGGGTTATACCTTTAAAGCGTGGGCAATTTCAATAAAAACACCAGCGTTTCAATTATTTTCATAAATTTAATTACCCCCTGATGTTGAACGATGTCCCACCATTTCAGTTGAACGAAGCACGTAATCTTAAGAGCCTTTTTAACGAGCCGTTTTAATACGGGAAGCGCGAATTATATTCACTCGATAAGTTTCTGACAAACTGAATAGCAAGTGTGTTTCCTCCGTCAATTGATATTATCTCACACTCACTATAGACATATGACGGTCAAACGAATACCTTGTGAGGGATGCCCCATCCCGGAAGGATCACTAATGACGAACCCGGGCTGCAATTACTTACCGGTTGATATGCTGTCTTCAGCATACAGCACAAATGGATGTCACTGCCACACGGTGGAAGCGTCTACAGATGTATGGATTTTGCAGGATACCGTTCTTTCACCTTTGCACCCCAATCTGCCACGGTGAGGTAACACGGAATGTGTTCACGACTTGTGCCAATCAAGTTAACACCATTTTGCGCTCACTTCGAGATGTGAATGTACAATGCATGATGACACTGATAAAAAATAATTTTAATTATTTCAAAAAGTTAATTTGTTCTTCTTAGAATTTATTTTCAGCAAACTTTCAACTACTTCGTATAAACTGATTAAAAGTGCCGTAAATTGGGGTAAAATTGATCAACTTGCCACACAACCAAAACTAGTTTACAGAATCATTTAAATCATGCATGGGCTTGAAAATATGAACATAGTTCGGCTAGAAAATTTATTTTAATAAAGAAACCTAACATAGAAAATTAACAATTATTAATTTGCAACCTATCATGCTGTAGAAAGTAAATATTTCTTTGGGAAATTATCAACTTGCTTATTAAGGTTTGATGCTAAAATTTTCATAACAAACTATGAATTTTCAATAGGTTCCGCTCATGCTATTAACTCTCAAGTCATTGAATTCTTTTAAGAGGAAAGGACTAAAGCTGTTTTGTAATGAAAATTTTATCAAACATCCACAGTTCATTAAATATTATGATTTATTATCATCCATCGTAAATTTTATAAGCCCATTACAGGCGGTTCTCAGAGTTGATAGAATATTAACTTATTGGTTAGAATATCACAGTTGGAATATTTGAGGTTTTTACAAACATTTCGACCTAATAGACCCTACATTTAGTAAGCGAAGAATGTTCGAGTTTATACCAACATTATTTTTGGATGGATTGGAAAATTTAAAATAACACACTCACTTGATAAATAAAACCTGAAACACTTTTTCAAACTATCTCTCGGAAACGCGAGCAAATTCTTTAAAATTCCACTAAAAAAAGAATGTCCTTTGACAGATAGGCCTTTTTCATCTGCGACTTACAGACTTCTTTAGTGTCAAGTGCTCGACTTTCCAGAAGTCTATAAGTCGCAGCCCCAATAGGCCTATCTTTCAAGGGGGAATCTATTTCTAGTGGAATTTTAAGGAATTTGCTCTCGTTTACTAGAGATAGTTTAAAAAATGATTCAGTTTTTTTTTTATCAAGTAGTGTGTTATTTTAAAATTTTCCCCAAGGAAACCTTCCGCATTCGGTACGTCAACATCCTGTACTTTTT
Source organism: Aedes koreicus (assembly GCA_024533555.2). NCBI lineage: Eukaryota > Metazoa > Arthropoda > Insecta > Diptera > Culicidae > Aedes > Aedes koreicus. Next base: position 368,540 of record JAHHFK020005381.1, read on the forward strand.
GGAAGATGACACCATGACCGTACTGGAACCGGTTATCGAAAACTGCGGCTACGCACAGGGTCGGCTGGTTCGGCGGGGTAAGATCATGAAAAACTGCCTGGGTGAGTTGTACAGCTGGAAGGATCTGAATATCGGAATCGATTTGGAAATTCATGGCTACGTGTTTCACATCACGGATTGTGACCCGTTTACGAAGGAATTTCTGCTGAGCAATGGAATCGAGTTGAACGAGATGGAATTCCCACCGCCGGATCCCGCCATGAACGAAAGGTCCATCGGCGAGAGGCAATCCTATAAGCACCATAAGATGTATCCGGTGCCGGAGGACAAACTGAGGAAGTATTTGGAATATCAGGGCAAGGTGCTACAGTAAGTCTAGAGAGAGGTAGTTTTGTTGGTTTGAGTGGAACTAACTGAGCTTGACTGATTACAGATTCGATTGCCTGTTGGATGAGCCGGACCAACCCGGAGGGGTGAAGATGACATACAAGCTGTTCTACTTCCTGGAAGATGATACGGTATCGATCAAGGAGCTGAAGGAAAATCAGGAAGGGCGGGATTACTTCCCTATGTTGCTCCGAAAGCAGAAGTTGCCGAAGAATTGGACGGAGAAACCAGGTTGGTGGTTTTTTTGTTTTTTTATTATTATTGGAGTTTATTTATTTATTTACTTGTCTTCGAAAAAATCGTACAGTCTGTCTATTAATTACCGTCAAGTCACCATTCACCGTGCATTTAAGAATATTTAGCATGACGTAGGGCTCTCCAAAAATATGAAATTGAATATTACCCTCTTGAACACTGTCATGTACCTTTAATAATTGTGCAATTCGAATAAAAATGAGAAACTATCTGTGTTTGGCAAGATACATGGATTTAGATAATTTTTCAGGGTTAGAGTCTCCTATCGCCGTGATAGGGCACCATTTACCGTGCAAAAGAACTTTTCATTCAATTTAATTAGAACATGAGCTCAAACTTTGAATTTAAAATGTTAATCGTGGTTTTTATTTAGTTAAGCATAAACATGTGAAGCTAATGGGGTAAATTGGGGTTAAATTGGGGTAAAATGGGGTTGAGCAAGAGTGCGCATTACAAAAGTCGACTTAATCTAATCTAGACGGCATCCGAACTCGACTGTTAACTGTACTCTGAGAAAAATTCTATCGTTATACCTACAATTAAATCATGGTTAGGATCACTATCGCATATAATAGTTACAATAACCATGAAAATGGTCGAATTCACCACGTTCATGGCATTTTTGACTATGATCATGGTTGCAAGGACTATTCCGACATTATGGCAAATTTTGGGTCCACTTTTTTTTATGGGTGGTTTGGCCATGGTTATTGTCGGTTCAAAAATTACTTTACACAATATTTTCTCCTCACCCGCCAATAATGTATAATTTTTTTTTTAAATTTTTGTGGGGGTGTGGTTTTATTTTTTAAAAATTTTTTAATATTACAACATGCAATCAGGGGCCTGGCAACCCTATCCTTTTTACTAACGTTTGACAGTATGCAACATATCACGGGCCTTATTTGAATAAGGCCCGTCTGACGTTTGTTACAACGGGTAAGCGCGCCAGTATTGTTTACAAACAATTAATCTTTTGATGATTGGATGTTAGAGATGTTGGCTACAGCAAAATGACTGCCCGTCAGATCCCTGCATGCAATAGATCATTGCACGATGGCGTCATCACTACAGTTTTGACAGTTCAGGGAGCTTGTTTACGCGGACTTAGAATATATTCGGTAAGATCGGTTTGAGCTTTTGTGATCTAAATTTATTACGATTAGAGTAAAACAGCCGGAAAACAGCCACCTGTACTTATTTTTACATCATTTCCTGAATTCATTCGTACAGAATTCGGGAAAGGCAATGACAAATTTCGTTTGAGCGGTTCAAATTCTAACACCTTGTATTATTGATTGTAGTTAAAATTGGACTCCGACAAAAACAGAAAAAGTGTGATAAAAGTGCACGTTTACGACAAATCGTTTCCTGTCTTCAGTGAACTTATACCTTTCAGCATAAAGGATAAGTGCACCGAAGACAACAAAACGATTTGACGTAAACGTGCACTTTTATCACACTTTAAAATGCACAAAAAGCACTTAGAGAGTCCAATCACAACTGCAACCAGCAATAAATAAGCTCCCTGAATTGTCAAAAATGTGAGGTTAATACATTCCGTGCAATGATCTATAGTGCAGAACTTTCATCAATTTAGCTGTCATTTTTGACAGTCGAAGAAAAAAAATGATGTTTTACACTTTGTTTTTTGTAAATAACACTTATGTTTTTGTTATTGAACAAATGTTGAGAAAGCATCGACACGAAAAGTAAGTGTACGAAAACAAAGTCAATTTAGAGGGTGGTTGTCGTCTTTACTGGGGCGATAGTGTGTGAAAAAATATGTTGAGGCAAAAGTTTTCGCGACTCGAAAACTGCTGTATGTTAATGAGGACTGTGGTTGAATTGTTGCCGATCGAAACGAATATAGCGGTGATTGCGTTGATTAAGTGGTTGAAGAAAAAATTAACAAAAACAAAAATACAAAGAACAAAACACGAAGAGGGAGATTGTTGCATTTTGTTGCACAGCAATTTTTCTTCGTGGGATGACTTGGAGATGGTCGCTCTTCGAGATCGAGTAAAATTCAGCTAAGTATAAATTCTAAAATGTTCATGGACGACCCAGACCTGGTCTATACAGAATTGTAGTATGTAGTATGTATGAGAATGAGGGGGGGGGTTGCTTTCTTTTTGCGTCTTTCTTCTCTTTGCATAAAGCGGGTAATGGCGCTATAACCAGAAGCCATTAAAGGCTAGGACAAGTGTTAGTGCTCATGTCCCAACCGATAGACTCTCACGCAAGAAAAGGCTCTACACCCTTGGCATTGGACCCTTGATACAAGTAGGAAACGTCTGTGTTCCAACCCAGAATCAATCGATTCTGAAACATGCATGCTGTCATCGTCCGGTAGGCTGGAATCCATAGTGTTATACGTCATCTCGTCGTCAGCTGCAGGATTGCATACTTGTTCCACTATTGCTGTCCACTATAATCTTTCAGAACTTCATATTTAGCATTCTCATCATCGATGACGCTCGACGCCATAATTTTGGCGATTGATTCTTTTCGCCTTTTTCGTGAAACTCTCCTCATCTTCCAAGAACCTCTCGTATAATGATCTGTGTGTAGCGTGACATAATCATTTGGATTACGTTTTGATCCATTGGTTGAACTACAGCTGTGATGTTGGGCGGCATAAACATTGTCCAGATAGCACCGTCATCAGTCTTCAATTCACAAAATTCACAATAGCTGCTCGCAAAGGGAGATCAGTTTCTGACAAAAACTTTCGGACTTGTGACACAAAATGTTCGAAAAACCAGGTTTTGAACAGAACGCGCGTAATCCTTGCATGCTTTGATGTGACGTACTAAACAGGAAACTCTTTCAAATTTTTCAACGGTCAGGCAACGGTAAGAGGCAACTTTAATAAACCGTCCATATTTGCGCATGGCATGAAAGTCAGACGTTCTTTGTTTACTTTCTTTCCGGGCGCAGTCAACGTATGTGTTGGTCGGCGTGCATTTGGAATACAGGCCGCTTTCGTCAGCGTTAAAGATATGACTTAGAAGCAAATCTTTGGAACGCCATTCTGTAGCAAAAACATTGACGTACTCGTTAATAATTGCCATGTTGGTTGACATTTCTCGCCCGTATTTTTCAGAAGACGAATATAATATCTTTTAATGAACTTTTCGATATAGTCACGACTTCCATACTCACCCACACTAACCAAGTCATTGAAAAATTTCTCTCACGGAGCTTATCTGGCTTACCGGAATGTGTTGCCTTTTTGCAAAAAAAAAACATGTTCATCCATTTTGTGGTAGCTAGCTGGCTTGAAGGTCTTGCGATAATATACATATACTTTCTCGCCAAGGGAAGCCTCCCGCACAATCCCATCCAATTTCCAACTCCAGATTTCTAAGAAGGTAACATGAGTTCTCAGCATCTTCTTAAGTAGACATCCAATCAACACTTCCCTCCCATCCCTTATTGATCATAAGGACCGGGCCAGGTGTTTTGCAAAGAGCTCGATGGATGAATAGCCTTTCACGCCCAAGGCAGCACTTCAGGCGCATCCATCGTCTCTACAACAGCCAACGCAGGATTATGTATGGTTGGAACATGCTATTCTATGCTATGCTATACAATGGCTTGAAAATAGTTACTTCAATATTTTTCCATTCAATCTCATCATAACATTCACTGCTAAATTTCCATAACGAGACAAATTAGCTACAGATCTGTAATGAATAAACATAAAGGCTTTATTTATTTATTTATCATTTATTTCGTCCATAAATCAGTCTTAACTGGTGGCCGTAAAATATTCATATTAGATTCATATAACGGTAACAAGAAGTAAACAATGATTCATTAGGTAAAGGAACGCAATGTTGTTGTTGCCATCCATTCAATCTGACAAATTCTCTATCACCACCCGTTCTTATATTTTCAGACACTCTTCTCTTTTCAGAGAGCGAGTAATGGCGCTATAACCATAAGCCATAGGGAGCTAGGGCTAGTGAATGCTTAAGTCCCAACCGTTTGAAGAGAAATGGAGCATCACTTAACCTTCTTAGACTAGATGCTCCCAACGAAAATTTGTAAATAAATTTTTGTTCTGTACGCCAAACAGGGCATTCTGTTAAACTATTCTCTCCGACTATTCATTTCCTTTTTCCTTTGATATTTACTGAAGGCTATTCCCCGTGTCATTTTAAGGTAGATATCCAATCCTCCCTATCACCAACGGTTGCATGGACGTGGCCGGGTGAGCGATCGAGGAGTGTCTGCGTGTAGATTATTGTGTGAAGAAACGTATCAGCAACTGTTTTCGTTTCATGGTGGCATGCAATGTCTTCAACGAATTATTCCTCATCGTAACTCCATCCACGAGGTGTGCAAACGTCAATGCTAATGCTAACACTAATGTTTTATTTTATTCAGAAAACCTCATTGGGATGCTATTCCAAAGTTGCTATTTGAAGTATTTTCCGATGAAGTTATTATTTAATATGTGGACCAGTGTTGGTATCTATTTCAAAAATGATTCACAAGAGGAGTTAATATCTAGTTGTCATCAACTATTTTTTTGCTAGCAATATTTCTTTAAACATTCTAAGGTTGCTGTATAAGCTATGCAGTGATCGATCTCACTTCCACGATTCTATTTCGAAGTTCTCTGACCTTCTGGTAAAGCATTCAAACGTTTTCCTAAGCTTCTACAACCCTAAATGGGAAATTGTTCAGAATCTAGGAATTTTATTTTTTATTTTTGGAGGATTATTTGGGCTTTGGAAGAATTCTTCTTCGATATATTGATAAACTTCTTGATTGTTTTTATATTTATCTGCTCAGTTTTCATACCAATCAAAACGCTCAAACGAGGTGAGATGGAAACCAAGAAATTTTAATTTTTTCATGAGTTTGTGTCCTAGCTCGTAGTACGTAGTTGCTAGCTCGTAGTAACTCGTGTTTACCATATTTTAAGGCACTATAACCTTTTTTGGAGTGGCATCGCATTTTGGTGGTCAAGGAGGTTACTTTTCACCCCACCTAGTACCTACAGTTTATTCGGAATAAGTTTTAAGCTACCTCAGAACATCAAATTTGAACACACAATCTTTTAAAGTGCAATAAATGACGTTCATTATGAGTACTCAACATTTTTATTTTAATAACATAGTTCTGAGATAGATCCGTTTTTTTTTTTTGCGTCAAGATATTAAATGACTCAAGCTTTACTGTAAAAATGCAGCGCACAGTTTGAAAGTTTCGCTTATGCGGTTCTGTTGCTGTTCAGTTCACGGTTTTTTTCTAAAGATCTACGTTGAATTATTAAGATTTAATTATTTTAGTCGATTGCAATTGTTAACATAGTTGCAATCGCCCGCACTCGAGTCGATTACTAACATAGTAACTGCCAATTGTTATTTTTCATAACAGTTTATTCCCAACTTCAACTTCAACCAATTCAGATGTGCTCAATAAAGCTAGTTTGTTACTTAGTTATTTCAAGTTATCGAGTTCAAGTTATATATAGCAGCCATTACTTCAACAAACATTCGCAAAAATATTTTTAAACGATTTTAAATTGAAATTATCCTACCCTGCTGTCGTGAATAGTAGTGATGAAGATATTTGTGGATATTTCGTCGATATCGATAGCTGTCCGTCTGAAAATTACTTTTGACTGTTTGAATTTGAGTTTATGGAACTTTGGTGAACCTCTTATCAAACAATCATATTGTGCGCACTGATTCTAACCACCCAAAACAGTTGACAATAGAGACTAAGTCACTAAAAAGTGGCTCGCTACCAGTCCTGATACTACTTCACCCCCACTAAATTGTTAGTGGTAGGTTTTTTTTGTAGGTTTCAGTTTGGTAGGTTAGACAATAAAGGGTGTCCACGATGAAATTGCCACACACAAAATTGATTCGCAAAATTCGAGTTTTCATCCGATTGCCATCAAATTTTCAGGGATTGAGAAATAACTACATTTTACCATTTTACTCGTATTTTATTTACAGTCCATACGCAAATGCCCGCACCTCGGCCTTAACCCCAGCCATAAGATTCTGCACAACCTGTTTTTTGCATGTAAACCCATACCGTTTTTTGCATGTAAACCCATACTTTCTTCAGTTCCTCGACTGTCTTCACTACCTTAGGTCGTTTAAGAAGGTGCTGCTTCATAATCGCCCAGTACTTCTCGATGGGGCGGAGCTCCGGAATGTTGGGAGGGTTGAACATTTTCGGCACGAAATTGACCTTATTGTCCGCATACCACTTCAGCACGTCCTTGGAGTAGTGGCATGAGGCCAAATCCGGCCAGAAGATTGTTGGGACGTTGTGGGCCTTCAGGAGAGGAAGCTTCTGGAGGCACTCTTTTATGTACACCTGTCCGTTCATCGTGTCCTGGGTCACGAAAGGTGCACTCCGCTTCCCGCACGTGCAGATGGCTTGCCAAACCAGGAATTTCTTCGCAAATTTGGACATCTTCTGAGTGCGGACATGCTCCGGAACGCTGAACTTATCCTTGGCCGTGAAAAACAGGTTGCCGGGGATCTGTTTGAAGTCGGCCTTCACATATGTTTCGTCGTCCATGATGCAGCATTCAACTTTCGTCAGCATGTTGAGGTACAACTTCCTGGCACGGGTTTTGGCGGACTTGTTCTGCTTATCGTCGCGATTAGGGGCCTTTTGTACCTTGAACGTTCGAAGCCCAGCCTTAGTTTTGGCCTTCTGGACAAAACTTCGGCTTAGGTGCAGCTTCTTAGCCACATCCCGAACGGAGGCGTTCGGATTTCGGTTGAAGGCCCCAACTACGCGGTTGTGATTTTTGGTGTTGTACGGAATACTTTTTCCTTCACTTCTGGGCTTCCGATCGGTGGTCAACCGTTCCTCGAACCGCTTAATCACTCGCGACACCGTGGAATTCGCGATTCCCAACGTTTTAGCGATGGAACGATGCGAGAGATCCTTGTTCTCGTGATGAATGCGCAAGATTTTATCACGCACGAGCTGTTCTTTCGACTCCATTTCCGCGAGTTTTGATCACAGGACTTTAAAACTTGCAGGATGTAAATAATGCACTATGAACTAAATCCACCCAAATTTTCATTAAATTCTACCCAACGGTTGAAAAGTTAGAGCAATTTCATAGTGTGGCAATTTCATCGTGGACACTCTTTAGTAAGTGAAGTTACTATATTATTATATTATTTTCCATGTTGTAAGGATGAGGAACAGTAAGCCCAGGTAACCAATAAGAAGTTCCAAAGCGTCTTAATGGCAACCTATCAAGCAACTAAGTCGCCTTAAATGCAAGATAAATGCCGCTTTTGGCCCAATATACGGCTGCTATACTGCAATGCTATGATAATGCTTTATTAATGCTATTTTGCATTCGAAATGGTTATTACAGGCTACAAGCATTTACATAGCATTTGAAATTGAATTTTACAACAGATAGCATTCAAGATGCTGATATAATGTTAATATAATGCTTCTAGCATCTAAAATTTAGATTTAGGGTTGATTTACTGCATATGCTAATGCTTATTGGTTACCTGGGAGGATGGTCACTCACAAAGTGTGAGGGTGGATTTTCATCGAGAAAACAAGCTCAATTTTAAGTAACGCTTGAGGGCCAATTTGGTCCCATTTAAACTAACAACAAGCTTGCTATAGAAGCTACTGATGAAGTGCGATAGTGCTTTTTCATTGGTAAATTATATGAAACTTAAGATCCGATTTGGACCAATTAAAATTAACTGTAAGGATGCTGTTGGGCCACTTACAAAGTGTGATGCTGGTTTTTAATTGGGAAAACAATGTAAACTTAACGTAACGCTTGACAGCGAATTTGGCTTCATTTAAACCAACAGTAGGATCAACAATCAATATAACGATTTGAAATTGGTTCACTGTTGTAGAACCCCTAGTTCCAAAGTACACCTTGCAGTCTGCACCTTGCAATAACTCTTGCGCTTTTCAGTACATTTCGGTTCTAGTATCTTTGTTTTTGTTTTGATTCGCTCTGTTATTTTGACAGTATATTTGAGGATGTGTTGGTGTGAGGTACGTTATTAGGGTCGAATCATTAAGCTTGGGACCGAGCTTGGAACCGGTGTGCTAGTACTTCCAGAGCCAAAAAATATATTCATTTTCTTCATGACTATCCAGCCGCTGGTAGGATGCTGTTGGGGCCACTCACAAAGTGTGATTATGGTTTTTCATTGGAAAATTAAGATAAGTTTCTAGTAACGCTTGAACCCTCTCTCGCGGGTCAAATTTTTCACCTTGTCGACGACGAGAGGGCTTATCTCATGCTATAAACATGGATGTGAGACCAAGAATTTCACCAGTAGTGAAAGTATCACATATTCTGCACATTTATTTCACTGCCACGTCGTAGAACTTTTGTATAAAGGCACTAACACCATGTGTGATACTGGCGGGTTATGCCGCAATTCACTCTTTAGACTTCTTACTTTCAATCAAAGGGAAACGACTAAAAGTACACTTTTCATTTTCGTGGCAACTTATGTTGTTGTTTATCCATTTGTTTTATGGAATGAATAACCAAAATACCTGGTTTGCTCATGGTATAATAAGTGAAAGTAATTGCAAAGGGTGAATGTTTAGATCATGATAAATATCTGACGGTTCGAAATAAAGCACATAGCCACAGAAAAGTGTTACTTTAGAATGACGATGACAAGCATGTACATTAGAGATAGGACGCGGAGGGCCCGCTTAGGAAGCACGAGCAGTAGATTAAACCTTTCCAAGTAGGTTATTTCATCCGTTTTGCATCCATTTCAATTCCATTTCGATTCCGTTTCTGTTCCATTCCCAACTAAATAGCTCGGGGCTGTAAAATGAACGCCATTAGCATAAGACAACCTGACTGACTGACCCTTATAGCACACATTAAAATGGAAGCTCATTACATACTAATTCAAACTTTTAGGGTTATTATTAGAAGATACCGCAGTGCTGTAAGAAATATCATTCGCAGTATGAATAATAAATATAATGCATACTCTTGTTGCAATATTCCTTGGGGTTGACTTCAGTACTACTAGTTGTCAACATAGACTACAAGGCCTGAATGTCGTCCCTAAGAATTATTGCTTGGCAATTTACATGTCTTTATCAAATCTAGTTACTACTGCATACGGCCTGGAGATGACTTCAGCACTTATACGGCACTTTGCCCCGGATAAACATCTCTAGGAAACATTAGAAATCATTAAATAAAGCTTGTGACATCTAGGATAGTGTATTGATTTGAGATTCCATTTTACGACTGCATAACAAAATATCATTGCGGGAAAATAGAAACCGAAGTTTTGAAAAATACCACGGTCCAATACTAATTACTTCAACTAGTGCTCAAGCGGCCAACATAGGCTATTGCTTCTAAGGTATTGATCGTAGTAGAGGTGACGTTGGGAAAGGGTCTAGTCTTGACAACCAAGCTGTCACGCTGCTCCAGCTAGATACACTCAAAAAAAAAAAAAAAGGTTCCAATAACGCATGAGCCGATTTGTACTGATTTAAACCAACAGTTAGGATGCTGTTGGGGCCGCTAACGAAGTGTGATAGTGGTGTTTCATTAAAGGCTAGTATGCAGCTCAAAAGTTATGTGTATTAGGAATATGACAAGTCTAGACAAAATCGTCAAAAGGTCGAAAGCAACAATTGTAAACAATTACTTAAAACGTAAATTTCCGGGAAATGGCAGGCTGCTCACATCTATATCCGCTACCGACGGGTAGGTAATAACTCCCTGTATCTGTTTCTGGTGCTATTTTGTTTGTGGGAGCATGCAGATCCCAGAAAAATACGCTAGAAGTCATTGTTTACAAATGTTACTTTCGAACTCTTGACTATTTTGTCTAGAAGTTATGGCCAAGAAATGCCTTTACTGTCGGAATTAGAGATGGGCGAACGCTCACAAGCCGCTTATTAGAGCCGGCTCTTCAAAAAGAGTGAGCGAGCCACGTGGCGTTCAAAATTGAACGGCAGCTCACTACGAACGGTTTTGAACCATGAACGGCTCAAGCAAAATGAGCCGGTGGCGCTGTCACATTTCTGAGCTTTGCCTGTTGTTCGTTCATTTTGCTCTTTTTCTCTCCTGGCTTTTAGGCTTTTTGACGTTTAATCACCTCACCCTTTCTGGCACATGCAGAGGAATGATGGTTTGTTTTCCTCCAAAAGATTTTCCTTCTTACTTGCACTCCTTTGACCTAAATGGCGCTTTAGTGTGCGTGCGTTCAAGGTTACTTATGCTTGTTCCCTCTCCTCAGCTGAATGAATCAACGTTGTGGATCGGGAAGTTCTCTTTCTTAAAGCCCTACAGTTAAAGTATGGACGACTCTCACCACAAAACTTGATTCTTGTCGTTACAATCGAGCAATAAATTATTCAGTACGTTTTGGCGGTTCGTTTGGAACAGCTTTGGATAGTCGGCCATACTTTTACTTGGGAGCTTAATCAATGCCAATGCTGCTGGTTAAATTAAATCAAATTAAAACAGTTTTTTTTTGTTTCTAGGTTGCTTTTCTCTAGCATATTGGGATGAATGGGTTAATTTATTTCCCACTATCTCTCGCTCGCACTTATTCTACCCAGTTGGTGCAATTTTGTGCGACAAACTCGAGATAATCCCTAGGAGCGTCGCACTTTAAGGTCATACCATGTCATACATGAAAACTCGAATATAACTACAATGGTGATAGAATCAAGTGCCCAGGATCAAGCTGGCTTCATCTGTGTTTGTGAACGGATACTTCCAAGGAAGTGTAAGAAGGGTTAGAGCTCACCGTAGGTGGATCAATTTTTTTAAGAGCCATTGAACACATGGCTCTGAGCCGCTCATTCAAATGAACCGTTTTGCCCATCTCTAGTCGGAATTACTTACCTTGTATGCAGCTGAAAATTAGGGCAAACTTCGTAACGTTAGTAACGCCTGCCCATGTAATCTAAATGGGGCTGTCACTTTTCCTCGCAAAATAAAATTTTGTTCGATTATTCTGCAAGGTAAATATTACATCAGGTCTTTACTTGCCAGCTGCATACTAGGCTAAAGCAAACAAGGTAAATTTTAAGCATCGCTTGAAAGCCGACTTGGACCCATCTACACCAACAGTAATGAGCTGTTGGAGGCACTGGCAAAGTGTGATAGCCGTTTTTCCATTGAGAAAACAAAAGAAAAGTTTAAGTAACGCTTGGGAGCCGATGTGGACCGATTTGAACCAACAGATGGGGGGCCATTCACAATGGGAGAGAGTGGGTCCAGTTATTTTTTTTTTCCAACAATTTTTCCTCCAATGTTTGCTCAAAGAACTATTGGAAACAACAAATTGCCTTTGAAAAACAATGTTTCTTTGCACCCATAGTGGTTGTACTGGCCCTGTAGTGGTGGGATCCATTAGAAATCAATGGATTGTGCTAAGTTGTTAGAACTTAAGTTAAATTTTACCTCCCAGCTTCATGTCCTTGTTAAACTCTTCACTTCACAACGGAAGAGCCATACTGGCGGCACACGAATGTTTAATGTACGTGTGTCTCGCTAAATAAATCAAGTTGAACGCAAATTTTGTTTTCATTTTTCATCTTCTCTAACCTTTATAACATCAAATCATTGTCACGCGTAGTGCCCATCCGTGTTAAAAGGTCAGGAAAACTTAAGAACGAAACGTTAACCGAATCATAGGAGAAAAAACACGACGTTTTAGGAAATTAAAATCGAATACAGGAGATGAACATCATATCTGAAGGAGTACACCGCATGTAGCTGGAACTGAACGCATTTGCAGAATTTGTTGAGATTATTTCTATTATCAATTTGTAACATAACTAGGGAAGATGTACCTATATTAATCTCATCACTTTGCAATTCATCCTACCTGAAATAAAACGATAAACACGTGACAGAATTAGTTAGTAATGTTTGTTGTAGTTATTTAACGTAAGCAAACATTATTAGAAAACGAAACCGATCCTTCAACTGCCCAATTGTTTGATTCATCGTAGTATGAATATAGGAACAATGAGATTAATATGGGGGCAGTAACCCTACATTTAAAAAAAGAACAAAATAACAACTCAATTAACCCAAGCATAAACAAACGACGTTGGCAAACAAAGCCATATACCTACAACAAGACAATAGAATGATACGAGAGGCCAAAAGATTGATGAAACATTCTACAACACTGGAAGAACTACGTGACTCTGAAGCAATCAAACAATATCCCAGAACTTAAATGAAGGCGTAGCACAAGATAGACAAAAATACATGACAAATCGAACTCTGTTCACAACTTCTCACATAACCTTTTAAATCAGATCACAACACCCGCGTAACATTGGAAAAGGGCCTGACTTCGTTGATCGATTCTTTCCACAGACTTTCCCTGCTGTAAATAACGCGGCTGCAAAAGCATTTTCAATAGAATTGATTTTTCAAGCTAACACCGTCTTTACTCGATCTCAGCTGCAAGCGGAGCCACACACTTATTTGAACTGCCTCTAAAGGATTATGGAATCTATTCTATCCGCGGCCAAGCATAGAGGATTCGATGCTATTCATCGTACAGCTAGTAACCTACAAAATAAAAGTGTTGTGTAATCTCAGTTCATAACTTGGAAAATGGATTGTGGAGTTGTATCAGTCACATGGAATATATGAATATACAAGTCAACAGTTTTATTTATTTATTTACTGAAGTAAACAGATTTAATGAAAGTAGAGAATACTTATCGCCACGATCACGAAGATCCACGTTCTTTATTTGATTGACACCCAATACCACTCGCACTCCGTTCCAGAGATAAAATTTTTGAAAAGAATATACATATCCCTAAAAACGAAATATGTAGAAGAAAATTGATATTATAGAATAATCATGCATGTCTTAGCTAAGGGATATTCCAGATAGAAACTAAACGCAATTTACAGCAATAAGAGCTATAAGAAAAATAAGGTCAATATTGAACTACATCTACTATTCATTCAAGTTTCATTAACTTCCAATTGAGAATTCGTCAAAAGAAATAGAATCGTCCTAAACAAATGACCTTCCTCGCACCCGCACAGAAAGTCATGCGCTTCGCTATAAACAACACAAAAATCAAAGCGGAATGAAACCTTCACTCGCTCAAGGTCTCAAAGTATCTACTCGAGCCCGTGACCAGATAAGCATATACCCATACCGAAAACATCAGCCCTTTTTTTACGTTACCTTCAGCTATTTTCGTCTGCATAGACAAAATTTGTAAACAAACAACAGTACGATTCACACATACCCGATACTCAGCCACTTCGAACTTGTTTTTCTCATGCCCCTCTCCATCTCTCGCGCTCTCTTCCATTTCAGTCACCTACCCTTCGATATGCATGGAGCTGACCGATCACGAAGTGTCCGAATACTACTCTCCCAAGGACTTCCTCGTTGGTGGAACCGTTTTTGTATTCGGCCGAAAATTCCCCTACTGCTGGACTGCGATCGCTTCACGCGGTCCTACTACGAAAAGGTGCTTAAAATCATCCAACCCGATGCGTTCCACGCGGGAAGCCCCGAACCTCGAACCCCCCGCACGGAACTACCCGCCTATCTTGGCCTGGTGTAGGTTAGGTGGGGTAGTGGTGTGGGTGGGGTCCATTCATATACATCACTGGCCCATTTTGAAAGCTTTGTGAAATGCTCAGGTGACCGACTAAGTCACCAGACAGGAAAGTTTTCAGCCGTTTAAGTCTAAGCATACTCTTTTCCGCTTCTAGTTGCACGTATTCGTGCAAAGGCAGCAGATTTAGAATTGCATTCAACGCATTTGATGGAGTACTGCGCATCGCTCCCGTTATAGCAATGGATACTAGCCGTTGAAGTTTTGTAAGCTTTTTTCTGTGCAGTAGCCTCTTTTGTTTTTGGCCACCACACAAGAGAAGCATACGTTACTTTTGGACGTATTATGGATGTATAAATCCACATTATCATTTTTGGTCTTAGACCCCATTTTCTGCCAAATGTTTTTGAGCATATCCAGAAAGCACTGGTTGCCTTACCGATCACACACTCAAGATGAGCATTCCAGTTCAGTTTGGCATCCAGTATCACTCCTAAGTATTTAACCTGTTCACTAAGATGAATCTTTAATCCTCCTAGCTGAAACGCTTTTAGACTAAACTTCCTTTTCCTAGTGAAAGGTACAATTACTACTTTTGATGGATTTATGCTATGGCCCTCCTTGATACACCAAGACTGGGTAAATTTTAGGGCCCATTGCATTCTTTCTGAAATGATGTTGTCAAATTTTCCCCTCACTATAATGACTATATCGTCTGCAAAACCTACAACCTCGAAACCTTTTTCCTCTAAGCTTCTTAGAAGATCGTCTACAACTAAGGACCACATTAGTGGTGAGAGGACTCCTCCTTGGGGACAACCTTTTGTTGCCCGTACTGTAATAGACGTACTTCCCAGCTCTGAAGTGATTTCTCTTTTTGCTAGCATGGTATGAACCCAGTTAATTATGTTCATGTCAAAGTTCCTTTTCTTCATGGCACGAGCCATAGACGAATAGGAAGCGTTGTCGAAAGCTCCTTCAATATCTAAGAAAGAACAAAGTGCTATTTCTTTTACCGATAGAGCTTTTTCTACCTTTGAAACCACACTATGCAGTGCCGTAACTGTTGACTTACCAGACTGGTAAACAAACTGGAACTCAGATAGTGGATGCTTGTTCATGTAATTTGAATTGATATAATCATTCAACACTTTTTCCATAGTCTTTAATAGGACTGATGAAAGACTAATGGGTCTGTATGATTTAGGATGCGCCTTGTCTCGCTTTCCTACTTTAGGTATGAAGATAACTTTTACTTGTGTCCATGAAGTTGGAATATGGTTGAGTCTTAAACTTGCCTTAAAAATCTCAATTAATGGCGAGATCAACACTGCTTCGCCGTTTTGAAGTAATGCTGGAAATATCCCATCCATTCCTGCAGATTTGTAAGGCTCAAAAGATCTCAACGCATTTTCTACCCTGGCTTTCTTAAAGATTTTATCAGCCAAGTCATTTGCGGCGATTTTGTTCTAACAGACATTTGAGATGCCCTTGTAGAACTTCTTCCATCTTCAAGTGATCCATCTCTGATTGGATCTACACACAAAACTGATCCAGGAAAATGTGTTTCCATAATCAACTTTAACGTTTCACTAGGAGTTTTTGTAAAAACTCCATCCTCATTTTTCAGATGCCCAAGTTCAATCGTGTGATCCTTTGCAAGAGCCCTCTGAAGTCTTGCGACTTCCGGACTATTGCTTATGTTTTCACACGTTAGAACCCAGGATCTTCGTTTGGATTTTCTTATTTCTCTATTGTACTCAGTAAGTGCACTCCTATAGGGGGTCCAATCTGAGGTTCTTTTCGCTTTATTAAACAATCTACGAGACGTTTTACGCAGACGTTCCAATTTAGAGTTCCACCATGGAACATCCCTGTTAGAGGACGATTTTTTGATAGGACAACTAGTGGTGAAAGAATTTAAGATCTTATCATTTACCTTTTGGGAAAACGATTCCAATTTCTGAACAGAATCGATCTTTCCACCTTCTGTAAATAACTCCGAATTCAAACACTGTACATATTGATCCCAGTTAGTTTTCCTAGGATTTCTAAACGTAGTAGTTGACCGATTCCCCTCACTCCATTCAAACATAATGTGTCTATGATCTGACAATGACGTTTCTTCAGAAACTTCCCAATTTGCAATTCTTTCATAGATTGCACTATTGCACAATGTTAGATCTAAGACTTCTTGTCTAATAGCATTTAAAAAGGTAGGTACGTTTCCCTTATTGCATATGTCTATATTATTTGATGAGAGATACTCTTGAGAAAAAAGATGATTAACTAAAAAAATAAATCACAATCAATTAAATTCAATCAAAAATATTTAAAAAAGTACAAGGTTTTATGATTATGATATCTATAGAAATTGTACAAAAATTAAGTCCGTGTTATCTAAGACAAATCAAGAACACCATGGTTCTGTATGATTTTTCTGATATGTTTGTTTTTTTTTGTTAGTTTCTATCGCTAACGGTAACTGTTCTTATATTTATCTCATGTTCCTATATTCTTTCCTTGCTGAATTAAAAGATTAGAATGTAAATAGATTGATTTCTTCTCATAATAATGTTTGCTTATATTTAATAATAAAGACGAACATCACAAATTTTTGCACTGACTCCTCAATTCTCTGATTTTAAGTAGAAGGAATTGCGAGTGATGAGATTAATATAGGAACATCTTTCCTTCATAGTTATTTCTCCCATTGCTAGCTCAAGGTACGCCGGTAATTGCGCATGCTGAATTGAGCAAGTGAATTGACATCAATAGAAAATTTGGAAGTAAAAATAGAATCACAAATTGAATAGCGCTGTTCGGTTTGGTGTTGCCGAGAAGATCTGAAATTTCAAGTTTCTGAGATCCATGTTACTGAAATGTCTACAGTACACTTAAAAAGGCAGCGTAATACAGAGATAGATAGCATGGAAACGCCTGACCCTTTATACTCATTCACCAGTAAATATGCTCTATAGCTTATTTGAAAATATGATTACGAAATTATTGGAACTATTGCTTCACTCTACAAATGTTCTGGTGTTGACTGACTGACAATGCCGAAACTCACCTCACATACGATACTAAAATACAATCTCAAATTGGATACCTTTGATTGAAATGAAAGTAGGAGGAATAGGCTTGGATTCATAACTTTCATATACTTTCACTGTTGTAGACGTTGATGTTTCTCCATTTTTATTTTTGATTACACAACTGTATTCACCAACATCGCTGTAGTCAACGTTTACAATTTCTAAACTCAGTAAACCTTCACTAACTTTGAAGGTATGCTTGGTGCTTTTTTCTATCGGGTTACCATCTTTGAACCATCGGACAGTAATGCCCGGTCCAGATATCGTGCATGTCAATTTCACTGTTGAGCCTTTGGGGGCTGCTCTTGATTTCAAATGTGAAATAATAAGAGGTGGCCGCATTAATTGACGTTGACGTTGCCATTCTAAGTCGCGTTCTCTTTCTGTCATTTCGTGAGCAGATTCTCGCCTTGACGCTTCTTTGGAAGATGGTTTAGCCTCTGCAGGATCCTTTGCCTCTTTCTTAGCTTTCTTGGATTCTTCTTCACTATTTTTTAATTGTTGTTCTATATCATCAACACTTTTCCACACTGAGGGATCGAACTCTTCCTTCGGTGGAATCAACTCAACGTCTGAATCATATTCTGGCTCTGGTGTTGGTGATTTTGGTGGAGGTGGTGGCGGTGGTGTCGGCTCACGAGGTGGTGGAGGTGGTGTCGGCTCACGAGGTGGAGGAACTTCTTCCTCTTCCTCCTCTTCTTCCTCC
The DNA here is from genome assembly GCA_024533555.2 of Aedes koreicus. NCBI lineage: Eukaryota > Metazoa > Arthropoda > Insecta > Diptera > Culicidae > Aedes > Aedes koreicus. The sequence continues at coordinate 386,582 of JAHHFK020005381.1, forward strand.
TCTTCTTCTACTTCTTCCTCTACAGGTTCTGGAACTGGCGCTTCCTCGACTGGTGCCGGAGTGGATTCTTCTTGAGACTTACCTTGTTCCTGTTGCGCTTGTAACTCAGCTTCTGCTTCACTTATTGTTTTCTCGTGCTCCGCAGCGGGTTTGGGTGCCTCGGGTTCGATGGGTTGCTCTTCTATAATTTCAATTTTTACAGTAGAAATGTCACCACAACTAGCTGGATCAAGACTGCAGGAATCCGTGAAAAAAAGCGAAATGTATTCGTCCACATTCGTAACACCTCCAGAAATATCCATAACCAGTGCTTTGTCTATTATAGCTTTTTGTGATGCAACTTGCTTCTCTGGTTTTTCACCAATTTCAAAGGGCGATTTCTCTCTATGTAAACTTCTAAAGTCACGAGGAGAATCGCCCCGTTTTGGAACCGCTAATAAATCAAGGGCTTGGGGTTCTGGAGTCAATTCAATTTTTACAGGTGTTTCATCTTTTGCCGCACGGCGCGATTTTCGTTCTCGGCGTCCACTCATTTTAAAACCCTATTTTCAATTATGAAACTCCAATTATTTCTTCAACTAAACTACAGCAACATGAACTTACGTAATCGAAATATATAAATCTTTAAATGAGTAATTTAATAAAGAACATTTATAATCTTACAAACTAAAACCTTTTTTTCGATATCTTTGGACTATCGTAGAGGGATTGCCAAATTCCCATCAAACAGATAGTGCCGAAAAACTACTCTAAGGGTTTGCGGCATATCATTTTCGAAAACCCAGACATGTATCTGATCGATTCTAAACACACACGATCACGTATTGATGCTTTTATCGCTAAATAAAACTTGTAGCGAGCGATATATTTAGCATTCGTCGACCGTCTAATTTTAGTCTATTGAACGGGTGACACACTCACCGTTGAGTAATGCACATTCATAGATTGTATAGGCGATTAAAATTACGGGAGGAAGCTATATGGTAGAACAGTAAAAAGTAATATTAAGTGATGATTCATATTCACGTATATGTGATAAATCGATGATCGTAAAAAAATATTTCTCATAAAATCATGACGTACCATAAAACTAGTTAATAAATATAAAAGTATTGATTGTTCAAATATTTTTAATATATTGATAATATTCCATCATAATGATATATGTGAATCAACAATATTATTAATGAATTCTAGTCTGAAAACGCTTAATATGCAACTTACATGAACCATAGATTTGTTTCATAGGAATTCTGTATTGATTCTGTTTGTATTGATTCAAACAATCTCTTTGGTGAAGGTTTGAACATTTTTCGACGAGGATTAATTTTTGAGAAAAAGTGTTTTAAAGTTTACATAGCTGTTTATGATGCGAACAGTGACTTTTGACGAAACAAATCATTTCGGGATGTAATAAATTCAGTTGGTAAAGTATCGAACATATCTTGAACTAAAAATACAATGTTACACCGGTAACGTTATATTTTCGTGCGTTGTTAAGATGAAAAACACTTGTTTACAACATTTTTGAATTTGGTTTTGAATTTCCGATGCAACATCATGCTTATTATTTGGCATATCAAGCTTATTGCTTTCACAATTAGCTTATTGCTTGCTCTCAACTTACTGTTCTAAACGCACAGTTATTAATTGAGAGCTTTCGATGCCAGGTACCATTTTTGCATTAGTAGGGTACAATCATACCCTATGCCCAGGGAGTCTGGAAATTTTTCTTAGCGAAAAAATCCTAGACCAGACTGGGAATCTAACCTAGCCACCTCCAGCATAGTGTTGCTTTGTAGCTGCGCCTTTACCGACTAAGCTAAGGGAGGATTCTGCAACATCATGCGCTGAGTTCAAAAAACGTGGTCGAAAGAACAAATGGTAGACCATTTTTCAGGCTGCACTCGAATTTTTTATTATAAAAATTATAATTTTTATTTTTAGTAATTAAGTGCACTGATTTCCAACCAAAAGGCATAATTGAAATAATTTGTGATCCTATGTATTTTTAAGTGAAAAGTGCGTTTTTGGTTATTGTTGCTATAATGATTTAAAAAAATATTTTTTTCTCATTTTCTTCGACATAATTCGAGATCCAAGCCAATAAGAGAAGTCTTCAAACTCTTTTGTTAAGTAATGCTTAAAGCATTTAGAAAATTAATATCAATGAGCACTTTCATTGGTTAGGTGTCCGTTGACAATGGTGGACGTTTTTATTCTTTTTGTCGATTGGTAGAATGTACATTTTTCATTTTATAATTAAATATTTTATTTTGTTTTTGCATATATTTTTTTTTCAAATTGAAAGTAATTTGAATTAAAAACAGTTATTCGGAATCTAAGAACACATAAGCCTTCAATTCCGTTATCACATGGATTTACACTTTAAGGCTATTAGTCAGCAGCAAAAATCTAAACATAATTAAACAAAACAGATTGTTTATTTCAGTATAATAGAGTTATATATACATTAAATACAATTGATTGAAATATTACTTCTTTCTGTAAAATTCTCTAACTTTCTGTGGTACACTCACCATCAGATTCCGTACAGTATCCTCAGATACGCTACGGTGGCGTTTCTCCATCTTCTCTTAAAATCGTCTCATAATCCCATTTGCGTTCTTCTTAGTTTCAAAGAGTTTCCGCTTAACCAGAGCCCAGTATTTTTCTATTGAGTGAAGTGGACAGTTAGGAGGATTGGCTATGTTTGACACGTATTTGATCTCTTGTGGCCAAAAAAGAGCTTCACGATGATAGTTAAATAAATAAATTAATAAATTACGTATGTAACCTTTTATATTATCATAGAGGGTGCGATCTTCTACGACTTTGGTATCTATTCTGACATTCTGACTCTGACATGTATCTATTATTTTATCGATAACTTTTGTTATCTTGTGTGCTATGATTTTAGTGGTCCGCTTTTTGTAACCTGATTAGTCAAAATTGATAAAACTCTAAACTTCGAAAATTTCATCGAACATTTCTTCAAATGGTTATTTGATGCTTAAAACTAGTGCAATCAGCTGCCTCTAAAAACAAAGATATACTGTTCAAAGGGAGTCTCTCGGTATCATCTTTTGGTACTTTGGAAAAATGTTTATTGTGATAATGCATCTCTGTGTGATCTGTAAGTAATGGGTGTCGTTATAACTCTCTTCAAATAAACTGTGTGTTTCTTTGTAATGCGGTAGAGACTCTCCCCCCTCTACCAGGCTCGATTCATACTCATTGTGTTCATAGTTTCGATGCTCGATGCTTCGATTTAACCGATGCAATGTCTCTTTCCAGCGATTTTTCGCCTTATCAAGTCCTCTAGCACTGCATAGAGACGACTGTTCTCCGTTGCTTGTGCTTTATTAAATCGCCAACTCTGAAAGCAAAATTCCGCAAAGCATTAGACGAATTTCACGCCAACTCGTCTTCGTGGCAGCACCCTCTCAGAATCCAATGAAACTTTGTGGGTGGGTAGACTTTGTCTTTACAAGCAACTTTGCATACTTTGTTTTTAAAAAGTTTATCTAAACTACCATTTGAAAAGGGGTTCAGTGTTTTGATCGATTTTTTTTTAAATCAACATAACTCAAAAAGGAAAAGACTTACAAAAAAGTAATGTAAAGGTGACTTTTAGAAAATTGTCCTAACTTTTATGAAAAAAATTGTAAAAATTGTAAAATCGATTCTTACACGCTAAAAAATAATATTTTAAAATTTAAAGTCGATATGCAAAAAATGGCTATCTTAGAATTGGAAGAATTTTTTTCTTAATAAAGGCAATATAATTGTCTATAAGTTCGCAAGATGGGCACTTTTAAGGAAAAAAGTTTTTCTAACAACAAATTTTTCATGTCAACATAACTCAAAAAGAACGAGACTTACAAAAAGTGATGTATGGGTGACTTTTGGAAAATTGTCTTAGCTTTTATGAAAAAAATTATAAAATCGATTCTTACACGCTAAAAAAAATAATTTTAAAATTTAAAGTCAATTGGCAAAATATGGCTATCTTAGAATTGGACGAAATTTTTATAAATATAGGCGATATAATTGTCTAAAAGTTCGCCATACATTGCGAGATGGGCGCTTTTAAGGAAAAAATTTTTTCCTAACAACAATTTTTTCATGTCCAATTTTTACCGTGTATCGCGCCAGCTCGTCATATTATTTGGTCCTAAAACCTCACAGGAGCCTATTAAATTTAATTTTAATGACAATTTGGATTTTTTAAGGGTCTTTGAATGTTTGAAAAATCAAGGCTACTATTTAGAAAGGGCTTATTGTTAAATTATTAATAATTTAAAATTTTAGTGATAATACAATTAAATAAGCCGATGCACGATAATTTAAAATTTTAGTGATAATACAATCAAATAAGTTCGATGCACTGCTCCCGTCCCTCCCACACCTGATTACCTCAGTCTTGAAGTTGAGTTGACCCGAAAAAATGACTCTGGTTGGCGACTTTGGGTACAAGGAAGGTGTGGAGAGCTGACTGGACAGAGTATGATCACCGACAGTTGCGCCGCAATAAACCAAACAAAATTGCTGAGAAGGCTAGAAAACGTAGGAAGCTACAACGAAGGGCGCATATTAATCTTGAACGTAGCAGCAACAGTAACTTTAACCACATCAACTATAGAAGCACCAGCCATACCAAGCCCTTTAACAACAATCGCAGCAACAATCATAATCACAATATCAACGAACTTCTTCCTGATAGAGAGCTTCTTGCAGCAGCGAAAGATCGGTTCTCTAGACCACCGATACAATTTCAACGGAGCGAAATTCAAAACCCGTGCCCAATCCCACGTCCCGACCCAGCGCGCTTGCCCCACTGGATGGCTTCGGGGAGACCGCCAATTCAATTTCAACGAGGTGAAATTTTAAACCCGTACCCGGCGGGCGGTGTATTTTCGCGCCCCGGAAAATCCGGATGGATCCGGGGAGCTCCTCAGCTACATCGTGTACAGCATGTGCAAACAGGCTTGCGGGTTTTCCACGGAACTGACGAACCCTTTGGAGAAAGGCGAGATCTAGCAGAAACTGCCCTTTTTGAAGACTTGACGACCTCTCTACATCAAGGAGAGGTAAATAGTTTTAATTACACAAATTTCACTGACTCGATCAAACCAACTACTTCACCACAGACACAAATAGGAACTGAAATTTTGGTGTATTGCCAAAATTTCAATCGAATGAAAGGTTCCGCTAAGATTAAAGAAATCCACAACAAAATTTTGTGTTGTTCCTTCCCAATAATTCTGGCAAATGAAACCAGTTGGGATGAAAGTGTTCGAAGTGAAGAAGTTTTTGGTAATAATTACAATGTTTTTAGAGATGACCGTAACTTTCATCAGTCTGAAAAGAAATCAGGAGGGGGTGTACTAATTGCCATTTCCACAAATTTCAATTCAGAAATCATCACGGCCGAAAAAAGTAAGGATTTCGAACATGTTTGGGTAAAAGTGCATATGTCGGGGGAAACACACGTATTTGCCTCTGTCTATTTTCCTCCGAACAATGCTTGCAAAGACTCATATGGAAAATTCTTTAGTATTGCCGATGAAATTTCGGCCAATCTTACCCCAGAAGTGAAAATTCACATATACGGGGATGATTTCTTTCCAGACACAGAAAATGAAAGTATCTTACTTCCAGTCGTTGGGGAAAATGAAACACTGCAGTTTATATTTGACAAAACTGCCAGTTTAGGGCTCAATCAAATAAATCATGTAAAAAATCAGCAAAATTGCTATTTAGATTTTTTATTGACAAATATTCAAGAAGACTTCTGTGTGACCGAATCTCTTATTCCATTATGGAAAAATGAAGCATTTCACACAGCAATTGAGTTTTCCTTATTTATACACCAATACCAAAAACCCGACGACAGCGAATATGAAGAGGTCTTTCAATATCACTTGGCAAACTTTGACAGTATTAAGCATAGGCTAAGTATTATTAATTGGCAAACGATTTTTAGAAACGAGGAAAATGTCGAATCTTCTGTTGATGCATTTTTCAAATTATTATTCGAAATTATAGTTGAACATGTACCATTGAAAAGAATAAGGAGACAAAGTTATTCAAAAAACCCAGTTTGGTATAATGAACAAATAAAAAAATTAAAAAACCAAAAGCAAAAAGCACTTAAAGTATACAAAAGAAATAGTAGCAACGAGAATCTGGTAAATTATTTGACCAGCTAAATCAAGCCGTTAATATTGCCTTTGATTGCCTAACTCAAAAACCGAGTTAGAGATTAAATCCAATCCAAAAAAATTCTTTAACTATGTAAAAACTAAATTGAAATCTGACAATTTTCCCTCAAAAATGTACCTAGATGAAAATGTGGGTTCTACCTCGCCAGAAATTTGCAATCTTTTTGCAACTTTCTTCCAAGATATATATACCACATTTTCTGAAGCAGATCGTGATCGCAAATATTTCGGTTTCTTTCCAGAATTTAGTGGAGATATTAGTGTAAACAATATAAATGTGCATGACATAAAAGAAGCATTGAAAAAACTAGATATCTCCAAAGGATGTGGGCCCGATGGGATTCCCCCTATTTTTCTGAAAAACTTAGCTTCGGAGCTTACAACTCCCTTGTTTTGGCTTTTCAATAAGTCGATCAAATCCGGTATGTTTCCCAACTCGTGTAAAAGTTCCTATCTAGTTCCTATTTTTAAATGTGGCAAAAAATCTGACATACGAAATTATCGCGGTTTTGCTATTATCTCTTGCATTCCAAAACTTTTTGAAGCGATCATTAATGAAAAACTATTTTGTCAAATTAAAAATAGAATCTCTACCTTGCAACATGGATTCTTCAAAGGACGCTCAACTAATACAAATTTACTCGAATTCGTTAACTATTCGCTGGTTGCAATGGACAATGGAAACCATGTTGAAGCTTTATACACAGACTTCAGCAAGGCATTTGATCGCATTGATATACCCATGCTTCTATTCAAACTGCAAAAAATGGGTATTGAGCTAAATTTTCTTAAATGGCTCGAGTCTTATCTCACTGACCGACAACAAATAGTCAGATTTAAAGGCAAGACCTCAAATCCTATTCGAGTTACTTCAGGAGTTCCTCAAGGCTCCCACCTCGGCCCTCTTTTGTTTATACTATTTGTAAACGATATTTCCCTCATTTTAAAAAACGTAAAAATTCTTATTTATGCCGACGATTTAAAGATATTTTTAGAAATAAAAAACAAGGAAGATATAAGACTATTCAAAAACGACGTACTCCTTTTTTATAATTGGTGCAAAAAAAGCCTTTTGCAGCTAAACGTCCAAAAATGAAAATCAATATCATTTAGTAGAAAGCGGAATACACTAGACTGTACAATCTCGCTAGGAAATCAGGCAGTTGAAAAGTGCGGAAGAATTAAGGATTTAGGTGTTATTTTAGATAAGAAACTAACATTCATTGACCACTATAACACAATAATCAGTAAAGCAAGTAGCATGCTAGGATTTATAAAACGATTTAGTTACAACTTTCATGACCCATACACAATAAAAACATTATACGTTGCATATGTGAGGTCAATACTTGAGTATTGTAGCGTAGTATGGTCACCTTTTTCAGTCACGCACGAACAACGAATAGAATCAGTTCAAAAGCAATTTATACTGTTTGCCCTTCGAAAATTAGGTTGGACAAGATTTCCTTTACCATCTTATAAAGCTCGTTGTATGCTCATCAGCATAAAAACATTAAAAGAGCGTCGAGAATTTGCAATGGTCTCAGTTGTAAACGATATAGTTTCGCATCGTATTGATTCTGAAGAACTTTTATCAAAACATAATTTTTATATTCCAAGTCGACAACTACGAAATCGAAATGTTTTTAATACAAGCCACTATCGCACAAATTATGCTAAATTTGGGCCTTTAAATCGGATGATGGCAACATACAATATGCATTGCGAAAACGTTGACTTCACAACAACAAAATATAAATTGAAGCAATACTTTAATGATATTTGATAAAAAGCTGCTCATAAATGTACTAGAATGTAAGCTTAATACTGTAACAAATATATTTATATAGATTTAAGAGTGACAAAACATGTAAATAACTGTAACTAAAAGTCTACACATGATTGACTTCAAATAAATAAATAAGGCGATTGATCCTGTTTATCACCAAACCCTTGGAGTATATTACAAGAAGGACAATAAATTGGAAAACAAAAGCTATATCATAATATCTGAAGTATTGACCCATGACTCAATAGCATTTCAGTTGTTTATATCAAAATTTCTAGATTTCATTAAACAAAACTCATTCTATTGCTCAAAAATTATTTTCATGTCAGATGGAGAAGAGGCCCATTATAAGAACAAAAAGAACTTTGCCAGCGTGTGCATTTTGAAGTCCATGTATGGATTGGAACGTCTCATGGGAAAGGTCCATGTAATGCTATTGGTGGTAATCTCAAGCGAATGGCAAAGAGAGCAAGCCTTGCTCAAGATTATGGAAACACAATCAAAACTCCTTGAGAACTATATGACTGGGCAGTTGAACAGTCAAATAAAAGTATTACAAAACTGAATTTCTGCTTCATATCAGCTGAACAGTATGCAAAAATGTCAGAAGAACTTGAGAAGTTCGACAGCCACGTAAAGACAAAACCTGTTATGTACATAGGTTCATTGCTTCGTACCTATTTCAGAAAATCAAATTTCAGCTAAAAGGTTTTCTGATTCAAAGGATAATCCAAAGAAAATAACATTGTATATGAAAGATTTATAAATTTAATATATGAAGCTATGTTAATTCACAGGACTGAAGCGGCTGTCTTCCACGAACAACAATCATGAAGCCGAAAACTTGGTGCTGCGTGTGGTGCTTATTTGACAGCACGGTTTTCTTGAAGGCTATATGCAGCAAACACAATATTCGCGGCGGAAGTTGTCGTGTTTTCTCGTTGATTTGATTCGAGAGAAAAATCTACCTTGTTGTATTTAGCGCAGTGGTTGTCACAACGATACTATTTTCTCATTGTTTATCAGCCAGGCATTATAATGTTTTATCTAAATTACTGATACTAGTAGTTTGGTGGAAGAAATATTGTACAGAAATATAATCCATTGTGAATCGAGCTTAAAATGTTAAAATCGTCACTAGCGCCACACCAAAAGTGGCAGGCTTTAAGAACTAACGCTCTCTTCAGTCCTCTGTGTTAATTACTAATACGTGAAGATGTACATATAACAAATAAATAAAATAAAACACTTACCAATAAACCTATGAGTTTTAATTGACATAAACAGTATTTAGAAAATTCATATAACGTCATATTTGAATCGTCTTTAAATGGATATGCATCAACCATTTAAAGACGACTCAAATATGCTATTTTTTTAGATTTATCAGCCCCCCTCTATCACAATTATTCCCATACCTTTTACACATTCTGTAACAAATCTTGACCGTTCCGCTTCTGCATCATTCTGCATCACACTCGGATTGATCATCCAGTATTCTCTTCCGCGCTTTTTTTAATCAAGTTCTTTTTTTATAAGTTTCAATAAAATTTCTCGCTGATCCTTAAAAGGTGCTGTTAATGTTTCGAAATATGCGTTTAGTTTCCCACAACTCACTCTTAGCCAGCAAGACGATTCTATAAACAGCATAATATTCTTAAGCGCCCTGATTCGACATAGTAAATAACAAAGGGATGAATTGTGGCTTGGTTATTATTCCAATAACTACTTTGAACGGCATCTTGAAGAACAAATGTATAATTTTCGGAAAAATCACACACTATGACAACTCCGCCATTGCTTAAATTATTTTTCGTGTGTCTCAAAAACGAGGATTGTTCGGTTTTGATATAATCATGAGTGACCCATTTTTCTAACTTTTCGGTAAAATATGATACAAATTCATCAACTGGTTGTAAGAGGCTCTCTAGATTACACCGGTCTGTTGAAATCCACTGTTCGAAAGATATGCATTACATTCCTCCATGCATTACATTACATTACATTAAGTTATTTTCAAAAGCTAACCGGCTTGGATAATTTTCACATTCACGGAGATAACAATATTTCGATCTTAACGATGTGTTGCATAATAGTTGTTCGAAGTAACATTTCGTATAATTTTGGAAAGCATATTGTTTTAGACTATGTAGCATCAATTCAATATTCTCGTTAATGGTACAGACAAAAATATCATGAGAACCTGAGCTGCCAAGTAATTAGCATTGCTTTGGCTTTAAAGCTGCAAACGAACTGAAGTCAATATTGGTCTCACTAGTCTCTTTGAAGCCATGATAAGCCTCACGAAGTGAACACATCAAAAGTCTTTTTACCCTTCTTACACCAAAAGAAGGGTATTAAGATCGTTTGAAAACTCGACTTTTTATCCGAGGCCCACAGGACCGAGTATCATATACCATTCGACTCAGCTCGACGAACTGAGCACATGTCTGTTTTTTTTTGGTTCTAGGAGTTCAAAAAATCTTCTAAAGACTGGCCTGTTGTGTTCATGTTCATCCACATGCCAGTGTCTGATTTGGCGCTGTGTGGGATTCACATGTGTGCCTACCCACTAAAAACACTCTCCTAGTTCACCGATCACCTAGGTTTCGCCTCCGGAACTACCATGCAGTATTACTTCGGAGGGGAAGCGTGCACATACGTCCGACGATATTGTCTACGTTGACGTCAGCGCCGACAATGGCTGCCATTTCTCCTCGTGGTTGCGCAAACCTTGGGCAACTGAAAATGACGTGTTTCGGCGTTTCTTCTGTGTCATGACACTCAGGACATACCGGCGACCTTGCATGGCCGAATCTGTGCAAGTACTGCTTAAAGCACCCATGACCAGACAGAAATTGCGTCATGTAGAAATTATCCTCCCCGTGTGCTCTGTTGATCCACATCGACAGGTTGGGAATTAGACGATGGGTCCACCTGCCATTCGCAGCGTTGTCCCACTGCTGCTGCCACTTGGATAGTGTGTTGGCTCGCACTCTATTCCGAACTCCTCTTGTGTTTCGGTCCCTGTAGCACTCGCTATCTTCTTCCAGTAGAAGGCAAATGGGGAGCATTCCGGCTATCACATGCACGGTGTCCGACGAGATGGTTTGATACGCACTCGACACACGCATTGCCATCAGCCTGGACGTACGGTTCAGTTGGGCGCGATTTCTTCCAGTCTTCAATGCTGCCAACCACACTGGACATGCGTACCTGATGATTGACGATGATACGCTCGCTAGTAACCTCCTCTTGCTGCTGCTGATCGCAGAGGTGTTGGGCATGATCCGGGATAGTGCTGAGATCACTGCCGTGGCCTTCTTGCAGACGTAGTCGACATGACTATTGAAGTTCAGTCGGTCGTCCAACATGACTCCCAAGTGCCTGACTTCCCGCTTTGAGTCAATGATGGACTCGCCGACCATGATTCTTGCATGCTGCACTGTCTTCTAGTTGCTGATAATCACCAGATCAGTCTTGTGGTGAGCTAGCGATAGCTTTTTCTCACGCATCCAGTCTTCCACCGCATCTATCGCCTCCGTGGTCAGTACTTCGACTTCTTCTCGTGACTCACCGATCACTAGAAGCGCCACGTAGTCCGCAAAGCCCGCCGTAATAGCCACACTCCTCTTTCCGGCGTCTGTTTCGTAAATCAGTCTGCGATTCTGGAAATAACTTTTCAGAATCTGGCACAGATACTCAGGAACCCTCAATCTGTGTAACGAATCGGCGATTGCTGCCCAGCTGGCACTGTTGAAGGCATTTTTTACATCCAGGGTGACCACCGCGCAGTAACGGTTTCCTCTTCTCTGTTGCTTCTGTGCCGTCTCCATAGCATCCACAACCGTTCTGATGGCATCTACAGTGGACTTGCCTTTCCGGAATCCGAACTGCATCTCTGATAGACCGCTCTCACTCTCCGTGTACTTTGTGAGCCTGTTTAGGACCACTCTCTCCAACAATTTGCCAACGGTATCCAATTGGCATATCGGCCTATACGCTTTACGACTTTACGGCTTCTGCCGTTTCCAGATGTCGGGAAAACTGCCCTCCTGAATACAATGTTGTATTGTGGTCCTGAACATATCAGGATGTACACGGATCGCTGTTTTTAGAGCTATATTTGGAATTCCGTCTGGTCCTGGAGCTTTTTCGGTTGGCAAGTCTTTCGCTACCGCGATCAGCTCTTCGATACCCTGATTTCTTCGTCATGGACATCCTGGTCGGCGTAGGGTATGGGCGGCCAAACCGCCGGCTCATGCATCGGGAACAGTGTTTCGATGATAATTTTCATCTTCTCTGGGCACCCGTCAGGTGGTACGGCAGGACCTTTTATCTTAGACATGGCTACGCTACCCCATGGGTTCTCGTTAGCCTTGCGGCAGAGATCGTCAAGACAGGATTTCTTGCTGAGCCTGATTGCTTTGTTCAATGCAGCTCTTGCTGCTCTATAGGGTAACCTTAGTTCCTCCCTTTCGCCGTTATTGCTGGCCCTCTGCATTCTCCTTCTGGCTCGGAAGCACCTTGCACGCAGATCAGCAATCGTCGGATTCCACCAGTAGACAGGGCGTCGACAGTTTCTTGGATTTCCTATCCTTGGCATGGTTGCGTCACATGCTCGGGATAGAGTCGCTATCAGCTGGTCTGCGGTGGGGTTCAGTGAGTTACCCTCCAGCTTCAGAGCTTCCTCGAATACTTTCTTATTGAATTTCGCTGTCTTCCACCTCCGCTCGTTAAGTAGAGTTCTACTTGACTCCGCCTGCGTCCTGCCTCCGATGTGGTACCGGATCGCTTGATGGTCACTGTGGGTATATTCCTCACATACTCTCCGGTTTATAGTTCTCATCAGACAAGGGCTGCAGAAAGTTACATCTATGATGGACTCTCGACCTTCTCTACGGTAGGTGCTGGCATTACCTTCGTTGACGATGTCTACATTCAGTTTTGCCAGAGCTTCAAGTAGGCTGCTTCCCCTTGTGTTTGTCAGCCGGCTACCCCACCCGACCGCCCAGGCGTTGAAGCCACCGTCTATGACGTCTGGTCTTCGATCGATTAACTCCTCTGTCACCTTGTCCAACATCTGGTTGAACTGCTCTATCGTCCATCTTGGGGGTGCGTAGCAGCTACAAATAAAGGTTCCGTTGATTTTAACAATCACGAAACCTTCATCTGCGCGGTACACAGCTTCTTGGACGGGGTATTTTCCCACTGTCCAGATTGCTACAGTCTTGGCCCTGTCGGCTGTCCAGTTACCATCTCCTGGGGGAATTCGGTATGGCTCCGAAATTATAGCAACATCGCACTTTTGTTCTGCAACGGTTTGTTGAAGCAAGAGTTGTGCTGTATCACAGTGGTTGAGGTTGATTTGAATTACCTCCACTGGGACTTGAGAGCACTCGCTTGTTTGAAGGCCGGAAATCTTCGGCCACCTGTTGGGTGATTTCTGTTCTCCGCAGATCAGGCAATTCGGGGACTTCCTGCAGTTTAGAGCCTTGTGGCCTTCCTCGCCACACCTTATGCATAGTTTGCTTCTGTCGGGCCCTTTGCAGTTTCGTGCCAGGTGGCCATACTCTAGACATTTGAAGCACACCTCCGGTTGCTGAGAAATAGTCAGTGGGCACACAGACCAGCCTACTTTGATCTTGCCAACTCTTAGTCCCTTGTTGGCTGCATCGATCGGTAGTTTAATCGATGCCACCTTCGTGCCAGAAGGCCCGTTTCTTATGCGGATGGTCATCTGGGCTTCTCCTAGCTCGCACTGCTCCTTCATGGCTAGCCCAACTTCTTCTTCCGATGTGACCTCGTCCAAGTCCTTGCATAGGAGAGTTGCTTCCGGACACAAGGCCCTGACTTGGACCTTTTCACCCATAGCCCTCTCGGTAAGCTCTTTGTAGGAGGAACTGCTGGCTTTTGGGTCCCTTTTCAACTCGAGGATCATTTCCCCATTGCGGGTGCGCCTAATTTTCTGCACGTCTGCCCCTAGCTCCCTAAGATCCGGATTAGTCCGCATGGTGCGCAGAACATCCGCGTACGTGTCGTCACTTGCTTTGATGATGAGAGCTTCACCTTTGTTCCACCTCTTGATAAACTTCCGTTTTTCGGACCTGTTTTTACCGCCCGATTTCTTTTTTCTTACGCCGACAACCTGCCATGGAGTTTGGCCGCCTGCGGCGACATCTTCTACTGGACGACGTTCACCAGTGACGGGGGCGTCCTTATGTTTCTTAGAGCCGCCGGGTCTAACATCTCCTGGTGATGCCCTTGGCCTCTTCGGCGTGAAGAAGGGTGTAGTTTGTATCCTCTGTGGGATACTTCCCACCACGCTGTTTTCCTTCGCTGTTGTATTGGTGTCGTGCCTTCTCGCTTCCGATGTTCGGCTTGCCTCACTGGCAGTCTTAGCTGCTGAGAGCTCCTTCTCAGCTTCTTCGGCTCTCTGTGCCATGTTCTTCCACTCTTTAACCGCTGATCCAAGAACCCCTTGGATCTTAATCACCAACGCTTTGATGTCCTTGTGAACGTTGTTTCTTTTGTCGACGTATTCGTGCAGCTCATCTACCAGCTTTTTGGCTGCCTCTACCCGAGGTAGTTTTGGTACTCTCGACCAAGCGCTGTATTGCTGCTGCATCGGTTGGTGCTTCTTCTCTTGCCCTTGTGGCTCTTGCACCTGCTGGGTTTGCAATGGGGGTGTCCTCACCAACCCAGTTCTGGCAAACGGATTTGCCGCTCCTGCATCGTTGTTTGTTGTATGTTCTTCCATTCTTCAGGGTCCCCCCTCCGCACCGCTATCACCATCCGTTGTACATAGTCGCCTTCGTGATCCCTTGGTTGTCTATGTAAACAGGGAGGCCAAGCGAGGGCTGAAGACGTGCCTTCATGGGGTTCGTATTCAGAGCCAGATCAGCGTAAGTCGGGAATGTTACATCCGAGCCTAGTACCCATCGAGGATTGATGTACAGATGATGAACGTATCCGGAGGCCTGCCAAGGTTTTACCGGGACAGAGGCAAACGCACCATTAGCCCACTCGCCGTTTCAAGTTAGTGTCACCCTTCTTTACTCAGGGAGCAGAATAGCACGAATACCAGCCCATCGTCGCCATCCGATTCATATTCCGTAACTTGTCCGTTGTCCTTTGCGTTGACCAGTATGCCATAATCAGGATGTTACTGGCATCTATCCTGATGTGCCGGTTGGCACTCCGGGTGTTTGGGCTATGGCACTTTGGAAGCGGTACCAGATCGCTTGTACGGAGTTGCTTACAGATATGTGGTTTTTTATAGGGACCCAACATAGCCCACTGTTTAATCCCCGCCACATCCTAGGCATCCTCTGCTTGAGCTGTCTGAAGACCAGAAGCTCGGTCACTCCCCGAAGGAAGAGCCAAAGGTGGTAATCCACACGGATGTGTGAACGGTTTTCGCTTAGGAAAGAATCCCAAGCTCCCACCTGTCCCATTTGCCGAGCACATGTCTGTGTGTATGTATGTGTGTGTATGTGTGTTTATGTGTGTGTGTGTGTATGTTGTGTGTGTGTGTGTGTGTGTGTGTGTGTGTGTGTGTGTGTGTGTGTGTGTGTGTGTGGGTGTGTGCGTTACAAATAATGTCACATCGGTTTCTCAGCCATTTGTGAACCGATTTCAGTTTTGTTGACGGCAAATGAAAGCTACATTTTCATAGAACGCTATTGAATTTTTTTTCAATCGGACATTTCGTTAGGAAGATATGAACTAAACAGTACTTTTCGGCCTATTATAATAGTAATCAAACAGTTAAGTCTCCGATCACATACTGAGCTATTTGTGTACCGATTTTAGTTTTGTTGGTGTAAAATCAAAGCTTTAATTTTCAAATAACTGGTCAAAATTTCATAATGATTAGATAATCCGTCATGGAGATATGACCCAAACAATACCTGAGAGCACATAATTATGAGATGAAAATATACTCGTTGCAGTTCAAAACCGGAAAACACAACTCGCACTAATCGATCCTGCTTGCATTCTATTGTTCCGCATCTGGTGCGTTGTATAGCACATACAGCGGACTAGCCAGACTATGCGACTTTATAGAATTAGAGCATGATCGATTGGCTCAAGTGGTCCGGTTTTGAACTGCAACGAGTATATTCGAAAATTAAACAAAGTCTCCATTTACTATAACTACACAATGTTCAACGAACATGTACTTATTAAGCATCTTGAATCCATAACGATAATCAAAATTGACGCTTTGGATTGTCTAATAATTCATTCTATGGACTGATTATATGAAATTTCTAATATTTATTTAATTTCCCCTTTTATATAACTAACATAAACAGGTCTCTAAAGACTATTAATGGCAAAATTTTAATCACATCGGTGAACAATGCGTTCAGGATTGACAAATAGTTCGTTTTATCAACTGAATTTATGAAATATCGAATATTCCTGGATCTTCCTGGAATTTATGATGAAAATATGTATCCAGTACAATATTGGCCACATTTGAGTTCGTAATTCTTGTGAAGTGTAAGAAGGGTTCAGTCTCATCATGAGCATGAGCATGATTGACCGCCCACGGATGCTACTTTGTTATTGCCAGATCTGCTGTATTTACACAAAGAACCAATAGATGATGTTTGGGACTAACATACATCCTCAATGTGTAAAAACTGGTGACCCATTATGAAGCAATACCGGCGCCGGCCGTTCCCGAATGCTGGTCAATGGGGAATGGGAATGGGGAATGGGAAGGAACGTGTTGACGTGATACTCGCTTTGAAGGAAGCCGAGAAATCCTTTGCACTTCCACGAGAAATCACTGGGATGTTGGATAGTTGGGAAAAGGTCAGAAGCAGGGTTCGTTTTGGTTAACGATACGCTGAAAGTATGTAACTAGCACTATCCGCCAAAAGCATGGGACCGCTCCTTCAAGCAACAGAACATCGAACGCCAGTTACATCACACCCCGAATAGTCCGGCATGACCTAATCACCGTAAACTCGTAAATAATGGTGATCGCTTTTTCTGCCAGTGTAGGTAATAGTTAGGCATGATCAGCGATATGCCCTTTTTCTGTGGATATCCTGCAAATAGAGATAAGACAAGTTGGGCCGCCCCTCCGATTGGTGGCGCATTATAGCATTAAGCTTGTATTACACTGTTTGTCCAATAGCCAAATATTTGTCATAGGCAGATAGGCATCTGACAAACATCTATGATATCTGTCAGCTGTCTAGCTGCCTATGCCAAATATTTGGCTATTGGACAAACAGTGTAATACAAGCTTTAGTAACTGATATTGATTCTATTGATTCCTACACACATTAATTTGGTACCAACCGGGGGAGACTTGGTCCTATACCCAATGCTTTGCTTATCTCCAATCCGTTCAACTACTCGCAATATAGTGGGCGGAATATTACAATTTGAGATAATTCTAAGCAGTCGGTTTACCAAAATTTGGCAGATCGACAGGTAATCGGTGAGTGACTGACCACCAGGTACTTCATAGCAAGATGCTAGGAAGCGGACCGGAAGTGCAAATGAGCAAACTCTCCCAAGAAGGGTTCAGTCGGGTTTTTGCACATGCGGTCGTTTACCATCTTTTCTTACTGAAACGTAGTCCCTAAGTCCAGGCATGGCTCTGCTTATCTGGTCGCTGTCGTAAAACTCCAATATCTCATTTTTTACTTCCGGCGCCAAATCCAGCCGCCTTTCGTGTCAACAAATCCAGGTCATCTTCCTTTTCAAATCCGAAAATGTTTTTTTTAAACCGTCAGTAATATTCAAATATTTTCTCCGAGGATAGTGAACCTGCTTCAGTTTTGATGATGATACCGGTGAAATGTTGATTCCAGCTATACTTTTTTTTAAAACAACTCGATATTATGCGCTCTGGAAAATTCCTGTTGCAAGCTTTCTTAAGAAGATGATGTGATGGATGTAGCCGAAGGTATTTCCTCCATAGCGTACCTTGATGTAGATGGTTGAAGCTCCGGAACGGAGTTGTGTGGTTGCTCATCGATATCATACTCAGTTTGTGCGTGTTTCACTTTGTTTAAATGTAATCGACACGAATCACAGATTGATAAAGACGTATCCAACGGAATTCGGCAGTTCATTAATATTAGCCCTTGAATAATGTTTTCGTTTAATTTACGAAGCTTTGCCAAGCACCGTGTTTTAGGAAAAGGTTTGCACTGTTGTTGCACTTCACCTTATTGAATTCCATTTTGAAATTATTATTAAACACTCATAACAAATTTGTTACTGATGCTTTCCGAGAAGAGGAACGAATTTATATACCAAGTACAGGTAGTTTTAGATTTCTAGGTATACTATCGGCAATACCCAGTAGCCGGCTACCCAACGGACGAGTTTTTCAAGCTACTGAGAGCCTTTGATGCTACCTAAAATTCAGGCAGGCGGTAAGTTGGTCCAACATTTGAACAAAACAGATTATAAACTGTTTAACCCATAGCGCTTGTGTATATGTGACAGTTATGTACCCGGCATGTTCGCGTGTGAGAACAAGACGAACAGTAGCGCTATGCATCCTCTATAGTTTATAATCTGTTTCATTTGAACCGTTCATTCAATCATCTTGAGGTCAAAAAGAGAGTAGCGCAAAATTTAATATACATTTCGAAAAACCAACTCTTATTGTTGGAGAATCTAGAAAGGTCGTATTTTCGAAAATTATTCGAGTATGATAAAATTAAATCGCAAATATCTCGAGAACGGATGATCTTACGAAGGTCATCATCGGGAGCTTAAAAATTTAAAAATACTTCAAAAATTATATTATATAATCAGAATACGTTAATTCTAGCAAATATTAAAATTTTGAGAAATGCACTGAAAGTTGATGCTCTAGAATTTTTTTTCCTGACATTTCTCCATCCGGGAGTCTTTGCTTAAGTTTGCGCAATAACTTCAAGTTTTTACAGTAAGAAAATAAAAAAATCAAAAAATCGTTTTTGAGATATTTTTTTCCTAATTTTTTTTTCTCAGTGTATATTTTTTCACAACCTTCACACATAGGGTCACAACTTGTTCTTTGACAGTTTTTTTGTGCAACCAAAGATTTTCGAGCAACAAATTATTAATTGAAGTGCTATTCAATATACTTACGCTCTCTTTAATACTGACTCTTGAGTCACAAAATTCTATGTTAGCGCGGAAAATGCTCAGTCTCCTAAGCCAAACGCGTATGCAATGTTTTATTCAAATAAAAAAATATCGAAAATAATTTTCCGCATTTCCAGGTCATTTCGCCTGGAAACGCTCTAATGCGGCGAGTAGAGGACTAGAACTGCGTACACTGTGGAAACGCTCCTCCACAAGTTTTACGAATGCGTTCGCGTTGGCCCAGGTTCCACAGGAAACTTGGGTGGATGGAGTTAACTTTCTTTTCAGGACTTGGTGAAACCTGCTTTGAAAATAACATTTAAAAAAAACTTTGTAAAGTGGCCAAAGGCTTTTGAATATGTTTGGGCTAAAAGAAGCTAAACTTTTGACGAAATCTCAACAACTTTCTCAACTCAACTCAACAACCTTTAATGTAAAAATGTGTATGTATGTATGTATGGCAGCCACCATCCCTTCGTGCACTTGGCTTGGATGCAGCTCCACTTAATAGCAAGATCAAATTGAGCCACTGATCTGAATTCACAATATCGCTGTATGAAGGGCCAAAAACGGAGGGGTGGACCTGTAAGCAGAGACACTCACGCGAAATCCACGGGAAATTAAGAATCTCCTTCCAACGATACGATCCAACAATTCGAATAACTCAATTCGCAATACTTATTAAGCTTTCTACAGGATGGCTTGTTAAGAAGGGCGCGTCACTCTCACTGAAACTGTTGGACTAGAATTCGCAGCATCACAATCGAATCGGTAGGATAAAGAAAATGATAATGCTCGTTCCCTCCTAGACTCAGGCAGTCAATCAAACCATCGTCCAGTTTTAGCTTGAATGATACCCTGATGCTCCCTCCCAACCCAGTATTTATTATATATAATGTACATAATATGTCATAATATGCAATATATGCAGTATGTAACAGAGCAATGAAATATACTATAATATTTAATTAAAATATGCCATGGTTGGAATTCTTCTGTAATTTAAATATGGTTATAAATAAAATAATGTGATGAAATAGTTAAAATAGTAATAATAGGCATATGATAATCATATGCAGCTTTACAGCTCAATCAGTGGCAGATGAATATAACTCTGGAATGTGAAGGTCTTATTGCAATTAAATAAAACATAAACCATTTAATTATACATGAATCAAAAAAAATATGTATGTATTCATGACATATAGATATACATAATCAGCAGAATTGAAGAGCATTTATAAATTTTAATAAAATTCAATGATTTAAATTCATAGAAAAACACCTTTAGATACAATGAAATAAAAAATCTGTACTGTCTGGAATCTATTTCCATGTAACCTTAAAGCAAATGAAATTTAATGATTATTATTAATCTTTTAGTAAATATTTTTAATATGATTATACTTATATATATAATGATGATATGATGAAAATAATACGATGTTGTAATAGTATACACATAAAAATTAAATGCAACTATTTGTCTCTTCTGCTGTGATGTTAGATGATTGAAACTCTGAAATGGCAAAAATTTCCAAAGTGATATAAAGAAAGAAAGTTGATCACCGGGCGCCAAGCAAAATAGCAAAGAAAATTTAAGCAAACAATTAGCCGGAATAAATTTCATATGATTATGATTACTGCCCAAATACTGAAGCTTGATAAATCTACAAAAAAAAAAAAAAAAAAAAAAAATTGTGAAGGGATGTTATAATATAAAATGATAGTAACAATTATATTTGTACTGTCTGCATGTCTGTGGACTGATGTCCAGCTGCAATTGTAGACGCTCTTGCATTTTCATTACCACGAAGGAAACAAAAAATTTAAATTTATTAAACAACATAATTCCATAGATGATCTGAAATTATACACCGTATAAAGAATACTTCCATTTTATGTGGTAGGGTAAGATTTCAGCATGCTACCTTCCTACGTCGCGTTGGTGGGATTGCTTCATAAGGTATAGATGACGCGATACAGCGTTTCTTACTCAGCCGTTGGATGCCAGGACAGACGCTGTATGAGCTGCACCTCCTTGGTGGACAGACGCTCGGAACGCACCTCCTCAATCTAGCTGAAGTCAGAAGGACAACAGTGCCCAAGCTGCACTACCAGCTAAGTACGCAACCCTAAGCTAGCGGTCTTTGTCATCTCTTGACCCGTGGAAGCATGAGGTAGGAACTTGTGAGGACCAGTGCTATGTTGCGGGGACGCACGCTCCATCCTAGTTGTCTACTCACCATGTTGCAGCCCAACAACCTTTAATCTAAAAATACTCATAAAAAAGTAAATCAATCATCAGTAGGGCATTCTCAAAACTGTTTTACCTGACTTCCAGCCGCCGCATCACGCCAGAGAAATGACCCTGACCCTTCACACTGAACAACATCAACACAAGGGGCCGGAATCAACGGCTTTACTCCCCTTCCGAAAGAAGAAGTGATCATATATTTTTCGTCTCGGAAAATCACAACGGCGGCGACTTTTCTCCTAGATCCACTGGGGTCAAAGGCAACCACGTTGAACACTACACCACAGGCACCGTCCTCACTTTAGGAAAGAAAGAAAAACATTTTTGTTAAAATTCGTTCCACAAAAATGGCTTATGTGCGAGTTGTGCTTAATAGGTCAAGAACCGGCTCGAAAACCTGGATTTGCAAATATTCCATTCGTCAGTTATAGCTACTGAGAAAATTTTCCCTGGAGCCCGATTCGTTATATTCGCTGCTGATATTGAGTTGTTCTATAATGTCAAAAACATTCCATGAATTTAAAACATCAATTTGCGCGTGTTAGTGCGCCAAATTCAAATTGAATGCTTTATACTATCGTCAAATGTTGTTTCCGCCACGCTAGACGAAAGCTGTTATAAATTCCGAAAAAAGGAATCCTTTTGAATAGCACGGTTGGTTGTGTCGTCCACCCACACACCACATTTCATAGTGCACCAAACACTTAAGGTTGATAGATTATAAGTGGCATGTTTATAATTCATTCTAAACAGTATGTAAAAAAGTGACCCAATTGGATGGAGGGCAGTCTTGATATTGTGATGGGTGTATGGCACAGCCCACCGTCGTATTCGAGGGATTCCTGTAATTTCAAAGCCAAAAGCATTACGCTGCAGTTTTCAGCGGGTTTTCAACTTTAGCTTCACACAAGATAAAAGTGGGGCTAAGTACGAGAAAAATCGCAGAACGGGTGATCAGAATGAATGAGAAACTTTTGTATGTGAACATGGGAGCAGTACGCATCTTTATTTTTTGCCTCTCCAGAAAACAGTAACTGAATGAATACCAAAGCGCTTCCCCTTCAGGCGCATGTTGGCAATGGTGGATTACGGAGAAAATGAAACAGAAAGAGGTTGTGCACCGTAATCAAGCTTGAAGAAATTAAAATTTTTATTCGAAAAAGTGAAAAGATCATAACGGTTTTCTGAACTATTTGAGTCACGGCTGCCTTTGAGAGAAATGGTGTGCTCTGGTGAAAAGCGGTTCGTCTTGCGCTGTGCAGATATAATGATATTTTCTTCCAAAAGCCACTATTATTCTATAGCAGTTTTTTTGTTATTTGTTCCAGACATGCGCAAGTCTAATTACCTCTAGAAGTTCATTGGTCCAACAGCTGGAATCGCAATCTGCCAACCATTTACGATAAATACGCATCATTCCATATATGAAACACGTCTGTTTCGGTGCTGCAGTTACGTTATATACACTGTATACACATTACGAAGAACGGAAGAACACTGGAGTAGATAACAATAAGCTACCAGTTGAACCATTTCAAACCTCGCACCAAAGATAAATACAGAGGTCCGACAGGCCACAGCGCTGTTCTTGCGAATGCCCTTGACCTATATTATGTTTAATAACCGGCTAGTTATTCCGAAAGAATGTTTTATATTGTAAGGAATTATAGCGACCATGAGGATGTTCAATTTATGCATCATTAGCTCATATATCATCGTAAAAATCTCAGATTCCAACGAATTATAAAAAAAGTTCACGTATTAAAGTCGGTGTATATGTGTGTATACGTATGCTCTGTTAATAGTTTAATGTTAATAGATGTTATTTATTTTGGCTGTTTAAAAAACGCGATGAAAAACATTATTTTTAAAGGTAAAAAGTGTTTTTTTAAATTATTTTTACGAACTGTTTAAAATTAGATCACATCATCACATTGACTCAGTTTCCGACTTACTTTCTTGTGTTTGGAATACCAATAATATAAAAATTGGGTGCATGAAATAATCCTCAGAATAACGAGAGCTTTCTGTTTCAGAAACTTTAAGAAATTTTAGACAAAAGTTGAGATTCCAATTGACTGAAAAAAATGTTTTAAATATCTGTATGTTGTAAATCATCATTCTCGTCGAAGATGTACCTATATTAATCTCATCACTTTGTAATTCATCCTACTTGAAATAAAACGATATACACGTGACAGAACTAGTCATTAATGTTTGTTGTAGATATTTAACGTAAGCAAACATTATTAGACAACGAAACCGATCCTTCAACTGCCCAATTGTTTGATTCATCGTAGGATGGATATAGGAACAATGAGATTAATATGGGGGCAGTAACCCTAGATGTAGCATGATTGTTGATTCGATGGAGCCTGTATAAATAAACGAATTCACAAAAAAAAAGATGTAGCATTAAATTAAAATGGGGTACGTCATTACTAGTCTACTAATCTTCTTTTATGTACCTTTTGACCAAACTGAGAATTCCCTAAATGAAACATAAAGATTGCTCGGGCAATGCTTAAAACTTTCTAGATTATTGAGTGATTTAGGAGATCGGACAACATTAATGATATCAAAAGCCATGGTGTTTCATATGTAAAAGCCATGGTGAGTATGTAAAAACTACGTAAGGGTATATAGACGGCAGGGTAATAAAACATCAATAAAAATGGAAAAAATAGCAATAAAAATATGTGAAATCGCCACTACATTATTAAACACTGTGCCAACGAAAAAATAACAGTTCGCACTAGAAAAATATAAAATAGCAATAAAAAATTGATAATTCATTTTCAATAATTCAAAAGTGACCGGTAAAACTTTCAAAAAAAGCAATGGCAATTAGTATAAACGCAATAATAAACTGATAGTTTTCCGTCATAATAATAAGTTTTAGCGCTATACATGTGACAAAAGTCTTTAAATTTTTCAATGCTTTCCAATTAAAACCAAACCAATTATTTAAATTTTTATTTTTTTTATTTTGGATTTTTTATTGCGATTTGTTTGGTTTCAATTGGAAGATTTGAAAGATTTGAAGACTTTTGTCACATGTATAGCGCTAGAACTTATTATTATGACGGAAAACTATCAGTTTATTATTGCGTATATACTAATTGCCATTGCTTTTTTTGAAAGTTTTACCGGTCACTTTTGAATTATTGAAAATGAATTATCAATTTCTTATTGCTATTTTATGTTTTTCTAGTGCCAATTGTTATTTTTTCGTTGGCACAGTGTTTAATAATTTAGTGGCAATTTTGTGAATTTTCATTGCTAAGTTTTCATTAATTAGTGCCAGTATATATTTTAGTCGTATATAGACATATTTGGGCATCTGACATTTTCTTATGCACGATGGCTCATTTTTCAGATTTGTATGTAAAAAAATCATAAAAATAGGGTAGGGAGTTAAATCGTTGATACATGAAATCATTCATGGCTCAAATATTTTCCGTTATTTGCTGC
Source organism: Aedes koreicus (assembly GCA_024533555.2). Lineage (NCBI taxonomy): Eukaryota > Metazoa > Arthropoda > Insecta > Diptera > Culicidae > Aedes > Aedes koreicus. The sequence goes on from JAHHFK020005381.1 coordinate 411,444, forward strand.
AAAGTTTGGCCAAGTTGAATCCACTAAAACGTTCTTCACTGACGGGTCATTGATTGAGGAGTCCGCCGGCTTTAGTATATACAATGGAATTTATAGCGCCAATCATAAACTTCAAGAACCTTGAAGAAGAAAATAGTTGAATTTTTGGACACTCTTTTGTATATAAATTTAACATTTTTAATATCTTCCCTAAGAAATAATTAACACAAACGGCAAATCAAATACTAGAACTATTTCTCATATGGTTTGGATGATACCCCGAACACGTTGTTAAGCAAAATTACCACACACAATTTACTACGCATTTATTCTTTTCTAATGGACTAATTCTTTAGTCTTAAGTTTACATCAAACTAATAAACTTATCAATGACTGCATATCACAACATTAACAATCGAATTCAAAGCAATACAAATTGAAATTGGATAGGACGGGCCAAGATCGCAACATCAAGGTTAACAGAATTTTTATGTATTGTGAAAATATATTCTGTATATTACTGTCCATTTTAAGGTAAGTGTCCAATTTTGGCCCCAAGGGTTTTCTTATAGCCCCTATCTTAAATTTCAATTTTATTGATTTTTTTTTCCCAAAATGATATCTTTTCTACACTGCAATGATTCTGCAATGATAAATATTTAGATATTTAATTTCAATATATCGATCAGATCTATTGAAAATTATTACTGGAATAAGTAATATTTTTAGCACTTTATGTCGCGTTTAATGATCGAAAAAAGTTTGCAACAGTAGGTTACGATGGGAGAATATGGTCATCCAAACCTTCATGTACAACTTATCAAGAAATATACAAAAATGCAGCTTTGAACTATCCTAATATAGATCTTTGTAGTATTTTGTATAACCATATTTATTTGCATGTAATATATTTTTAATTTTTAATTTTTTTGTGATGAATCAAAAGTAGTACAAAAACGCAAAATTAAAATCTTGTGGGGTAAGGATGGCAACTCTCAGTGGTTAGTTGGCAGAAGTACTGCTTATCAGCGCTAGTGTTAAACAGTTAAAATATGCCATATTTTAAGATCCTGGTCATTAAGAAAGTTTCTGTGTTCGAATAATGTGTCCGATAGATCGTCGACTTTAAATAGGTGAACATAATTTCAGAATATTAACACTACCCGGCGTCAGTAAGTCAGCTGCATTCCTGAGATAAAACAAATCCCATAAACAGTTAAAGGTCAAGTAGAAATGCTGCTGTCTTTCTTTTAAATGTATTAAAAATCTTACTGTTTCTCGTAAAAATATCCCAAACAGATCTGCATACATAAAATTTTTATTTAAAATTTTATTTAAAAAAAAAATTAATCGGCGTTCAGTATCACCCAAAAAGTTTTTTCTTATTGTTGCTGACGTTTCATCTATAGATGCAAAATAATATGATATCAATATCAATGGTAATGTTATATCGAAAAGTATCGCATTTTTTTTTATCTATTCACGCGAAAATATTACTCTGTTTTAAATCAACAAAATTGTTTGTTGCTATTCAATACAAGGTTTCTATTTGTTTCAATTCATAAAAAAAATCTTAATCAATTCAAAATTTTATTCAAATTAATCCAAAAAAGTTATATAAAGTTATCACCGCTGTGTTATATTAGTTTAAATATTATTTGATTTATAACAATCGCATATATTTTTTACTCAAATGGTTAATTTATTGTCTTTACAACATATTTTTTAGCAGACATTTAATACTGTAAGTCTGCAGAGCAGCCATATTTTTATTGTTCAAAAGCTTCTCAGTGATGACAAAATGGCAAGTTTTTGCCTCTGCCTCTGTCTCCGAGAGAATTTCTAATGTAAGTTTAAACATAAAGCCTGTCCACGTTAAATTTCGGACACCAAAATAATAGCAGGACAAAAAAAAATACACATTATTTAACAAAACCGAATGTTTGTTTCACAATAATACAGTTATCCTCAGATACGCCCGCCGTAACAATTCTCCATCTTCTCTTGAAATCGTCGGTACCATTTGCTCTCTTCTTAGTTTCATAGAGTTTCCGCTTAACTAGAGCCCAGTATTTCTCGATTGGGCGAAGTTCTGGACAGTTTGGTGGATTGGCTGTTTTTGGCACGTATTCGACCTCTTGAACCCGCATAGTGACTAGAGGCTGGAGAGTCGCGACTTCTGATAAACGGTAGCAAACATAAAAGCGTTCTTTCTTCGTTCTTTTTCGAAAAACGTATTGTGGTTACTAGAGAAACGCGAATAATTTATGAAAAGGTCGTATTTTCGAAAATTATTCGAATACGATAAAATTAAATCGGAAATATCTCGAGAACGGATGCTCTTACGAAGATCAACACCAGAAGCTGACATTTTGTAAAATACTTTGAAAATCAGATTATATTATCAGAATACGTTTGTTTCCGCTAATATTAAAATTTTGAAAAATACACCGAAAGTTGATGTTCTAAAAACTTTTTTCCCTGACATTTCTCCATCTTGGAGTCGTCGCAAAATTTTTATTTTTTGAGATATTTATACTTTCATGTCAATTGTCGATTTTTTTTCCGAATTTTTTTTTCTCTGTGTATATTTTTTTCACAACCTTCACACATAGGGCCACGACTTGTTCTTAGACAGCTTTTTTGTACAACCAAAGGTTTTCGAGCTACAAATTATTAATTGAAGTGCTATTCAAACTGCGTACGGCCTTTTTTAAACTGACTCTTGAGTCCACAAATATGTTGCATCAGTGGAAAAAACTTACTTTCGTGAGTAAAACGTGTGTACAAATTTTCAATTAAATCGGAGACACTCGAAGTTGATCGGTAGGTCATTTCGACTGGAAACGCTCATTTCCTGAACTGCTGCTTTACTAAATAGCTGTGTTAAACGAAATAACATTATTATTGTAAATGAAGCTGATCATACACGAAACGCGTAGAATCGAATTCTGACTGAGATGAATTCAATCAACTATAAGTTGGCGTAATGCCTCACGATCCATTTAGAAATTCAAAAAGAGGTCATTAAATTAGTATTCGGATTATATAAAAACATGCGTGCATCTGAGCCACAGGTCGGTACGCGCACTGTTTACCGGTGAGATTGGTTTGTCATGTCAGGGACAACATATCGAATCCATCAACATATGGACCGGGACTAATGTTATATGTGATCAGAGATTTTTCATCTCAGAAAATCCCAACGGTGCTGACTGGAATTCATACCAGTCCCACTGGGGTGAGAGGCAACAACGCTTACTACACCACCGAATTGAATTGAATCGCCAGCGCATAGCTTCATTATGCTTGCTGAATAGGGGATTATTTTTTAATTATCGTATGGATTATGGATATACGAACAAAAAACGATATTTAAAAAATCAGAGTTGCCACGTTTCCTGTAAAACGCCAATTGAAGTCTTCCGATTTTCCCGAACATCACTAACTTCAAAAATTCAAACTATGATGAAAATTTTCTCAAGAATTCGTAAAAAATGTTATCTTTGAAAAAATCGAATTTCTTCCCACAGTGAAGGAAAATTGCATGGAAAATCCGGAAAAAGCATTTTATGAATCATGAAAAGTTTTGAAAAAAATATTTTCTTGTTCAATAATTCATAAGCTTACATTAGTGAAATTTTGGCAATGGGCTTTTATTTTGTTTTTTAATAATGGGCGAAAAACTATGGGCCCGGCACTCGTCTTCATACAAAAATGGAAAAGTTCCTAAAACTGTCGTCTTCTTGTTTGCTCGTAAGTTTCTCTGATGGTTGTTCGGTTTGTTTCCCATTCGATTGGTTGCCGCCAGGTAGAAAGTTGCCCACTTTTAAAATTAGTTCGTTTTTTAAGGCTCAACTACAAATCCTAAGAGAAGGCATACGAAATCCAAAAATGCGTTGTTTTGAAACTTGTTTTTTATCATTTTACTGTCCTGTATACTCTATTTTTTCCACACAAAAAGTGATTAATATTAGGTGCGCAACTAAGTTCTCGCTGTTTTTTGGAGAAAAAGGAACTTTATTTTGAAAACAAAGGTTACAAACGAATTATTCAAAGTATTGCCCATCACTAGCTACGACTTTTTCCCATCTTTCTGGTACAACGTGAATACCATTTCGATAGAACTGTTCGTCTTTTGATGCTATCCAAGAATCAAGCCATTTTGAGATGTCATCATATGAGTGGAATTGCTGACCAGTGAGACCATGTGCCATCGAACGGAACAAGTAATAATCGGACGGTGCAATATCAGGAGAATATGGCGGGTGGGGTAGGACGTCCCATTTGAGCGTTTCCAAGTAGGTTTTCACGGGTTTCGCAACGTGAGGTCGAGCGTTGTCATGCTGAAGAATTACTTTTTCGTGTCTGTGCTCGTATTGTGGCCGTTTTTCGTGCAGTGCTCGGCTCAATCGCATCAATTGAGTTCGATACCGTTCCCCGGTAATGGTGTCGTTTGGTTTCAACAGCTCATAATAAATAACACCAACTTGGTCCCACCAAATACACAGCATAACCTTCGCAGCGTGAATATTCGGCCTAGGCGACGATGTTGAAGCATGCCCGGGCAGTCCCCATGAATGTTTCCGTTTTGGGTTACTGTAATGAATCAATTTTTCGTCACCCGTCACAATGCGATGTAGAAAACTCTTCCTTTTTTGCCGCTGGAGCAGTTGTTCACAGACGAAAAAACGACGCTCAACATCTCTTGGCTTCAAATCGTAAGGAACCCAAGTTCCTTGCTTTTGAATCATTCCCAACGCATGTAATCGCTTAGAAACGGCTTGGCGGGAAACTCCTAATCCTGAACCAAGCTCTTCTTGCGTTTGACACGGATCCTCATCGAGCAATGCCTCCAATTCAGAGTCTTCGAAGTTTTTTGGCCTTCCTTCACGCGGACGATCATCAACACTGAAATCACCGTTTTTGAAACGACGAAACCAATCACAACACGTTGTTTCACTCAGAGCAGCATCACCGTAAACTTTTTGGAGCTCTCGATGTGCTTCAGCCGCCGTTTTCTTCGAATGAAAGAAGAAAATCAACACTTCCCGCAAATGACGATTATTTGGCACGAAATCAGACATCTTCAAACAACCAAAATATATAACACTAAACCAAAATCACTGATTTGGCAAAGCGGTTTGTTTACCATATGTCTGAGCTTGGTTTATGACGCTTGAGATGTACAACATTCGACCAGCACTTACTACTGGCGCCATCTATTGCTAAACAGCGGGAACTTAGTTGCGCACCTAATATATGTTGATGCTTCTGCTGGTGTTTTGTTTCTTTTTATACGCCCATAGAAGAATATACCCAAAAGGCTACATTTTGTACGAATGAACTTGAATATCCGTACATATAAACTAGATAATAACGAAAAAAGTATAATTGGAGTGTTTACTTTATTTTTGCCAGTACTGTAAAATATGCCTTTTATCCACGCCAGGTCTTTAGTGTTGATTTTTTTATTTTATCTTATTTTTATGGAAAAAACAATACTCAAAGTGCTTTAACTTAATGACTCATTAACCATATTTTGATTTCTTATCATTACTTTGAAGATACTACGGTATATTATAAAGCTTGTGAAAAGCCTTAATAATTATTTGGACATTTTCATTTGTTAAGATAATAATTATTTAAATGTTCAAAAAAAATATTGTTGTGCTCAGAAAATGATGCTCCTTCTGTTCATGTGAAGTTGCGAATATCTTTTTTTCTAAAGTAGAGTAGGAGTATTTGAGGTATAATGGGCATCTTAAACCCATTTTAAGCACCTCAAATTACATCACACTTAAATTACAAACTGTTGTCGTGTTTAATTAATTGCATTAGTTATACATAGCTCTACATTATCTATTGGTAAGGAGTAATAATATAATTATTTGATGGCGACAAAACATAATTTAAATCCGTCGATTTTTTTCAAATTATTTTTTTTGAATTTTTTAGCAATCCTCTTTATAATTCGGTTGAAAAAATGGCAATCCTGTTTTTTTTTCTTTCGTTCATCTATTAATCTTTTAAAAAACACTTGCTCAAAATTTTATTAAAATCTGACTCCCTTCGATCTAAAGCTGTACGATATAAAAAAAACCCTCAGTGACAAATTCACAGCCACCCTTCTTGGCGCATTCACTTTGTGCGAATGGAACGCATTTTCTCCTCGAAAGTGATATACTGCTTCTGAGCTTCTGAGTAGGATAAGAAATTTGATTTGAAAACGATTTAGTTCCCTTTTCCAGACATTGCGATCATATTAGCACAAATCTCTGGCGGTATCAATGATATTTCAGTTCCTATATTTCCTTTTCATTTGTTTATGCTTTTGCATTTGTTGGCATTAACTATTTAGAGTTATTATACTTTGAACTTAATTGTTTGGTAGGCCAAACAAAGGAAAAACAATCAATTTTGTTTGAACCTTTAATCAAAGTAATATGGTCACTATAAGACTAAAAAAAATTTTTGAAATCTTTGCTCCACAGTGCTTTAAAGATTACAAAATGCATTCTGATTAGCATTAGCATTAGCATTAGCATTAGCATTAGCATTGACGTTTGCACATCTCGTGGATGGAGCTACGATAAGGAATAATTCGTTGAAGATATTCCATGCCACTTTGAAACGGAACCAGTTACTGATACGTTTCTTCACGCAATAATCTTCAGTAAATACACTCTTCGATCGCTCACCTGGCCACGTCCATGCAACCGTTGTAGATAGGGAGGATTTGGTAACTACATTAAGAAGACACGGGGAACTCTTGTAGTCTTCAGTAGATATCGAAGGAAATGGAAATGAATAGACGGAGAGAATAGTTAAACAGAATGCCCTGTTCGGTGTACAGAACAAAACTTTATTCAAAACGGTCATTGGGAGCATCTAGTCTAAGAAGTTTTTAAGTGATGCTCCATTTCAATTCAAGCGGTTGAGACTTAAGCATTAACTATAGTCCTAGCCCTATATGGCTTATGATTATAGTCCCATTACTTGCTCTCTGAAACGAAAAGAATGTCTGATAATATAAGAACTTATTGCATTCTCTGTTGTGATCTTCATATGACTTTCATCGAGAACAATGTTTTGTTTTTTCTATGTCCTTTACAAAAACTATAACTTAATCTTATAAACCTATGATTTCTGATTATGTTGCAAAATAGTTAAGTTTGGGCTACAAACCTACTTATGGCACAAGGGCTGCAAAATGGTGAATCGACAACTGTGATTAAGCGTGCGTCACCGCAACATAGCTCTGGTCCTCACAAGTTCCTACCTCATGCTTCCACGGGTCAAGAGATGACAAAGACCGCCAACTAAGGGTTGCGTACTTAGCTGGTAGTGCAGCCTGGGCACTGTTGTCCTTCTGACTTCAGCTAGATTGAGGAGGTGGTGTCTGTCCACCAAGGAGGTGCGGCTCAAACAGCGTCTTTCCTGGCATCCAGCGGCTTAGTAAGAAACGCTGTATCGTATCAGCTATACCTAAGGTGGCAGCTCCACCAACGCGATATAGGCAGCTCGACCCCGGTATGGTAGTATGCTGAAATCTTATCCAACCACGAAAAATTGAAGTATTCTACGGTATATAATTTCAGATCATCCATGGAATTCTTAAGTATTGAGTAATAGTTTTGAATTGTTTTTTTCCCTCGTGGCTATGATAATGCAAGTCTGTCTACAATTTCAGCAGGACCAAAATCTGCAGACATGCAGACATTACAAATATAATTGTAACTATTATTTTAGTTTTTGACATCCCTTCACAATATTTTTTATGCTATTTTCAGCTTAGCATTTATGCATCATGCATCATCATGCTACAGTTTTCAACGTTTAAAAGTGCCTGAACCAAATGGACAGCTTGTAACGATCACTTGAAGATGCGATGGGGGATCTTTGCCCTGGTATTCTCAAATGTAGCACGTAGTAAAACGTGCTAAACGTTGTCTTCTATGACTAAACGTGATGAAATGGAGTAAACTAGTGGAAACTCATCGGGAATGATCTCTCATATGCATCCGTCGAACCATTCTGAGCGGCCGTTGTGAGAATATCACCAATTATTTATGCTTCTCTCTTTTCTCCAATTCTCTTCCCTATCCCATGGCCGCTAGCGGTTACATATGGCACATTGTGAGTCTCGATATGCGCTACTGAAGTCAGCTCTTCAAAAGCAGAAACATCGAGACGACCCTACAGCAAAGGGAGGTTGAAGCAGTAAGTGGGGAACGGTATATAACCCTAACCAATTTTACCAGCCAAATTTTCTAACACAAGCTTCAAGGTAAGATGATTTCAACATCTCATATTATTTCTATAAATTTTGCATATATTTATATAACACCATATGCTGGGATATAGGGAGGGACCATCAGAGCACCCGATTGAAGCGATTTGGATAGGAAGAGTGTGACTGCCAACTTCCTGTTGTTAACATTTCGTGAATAAAAGGCGGGCTCTTCTCCCCATCTAGTGGGACTTTTTACTAGGCGGGGGCTCGGTTTTGTTTTTGTTTCAGCGAACTTGTTTCTGGAAGGAGATTCTCTTTAGACTTTTTTGGCCCTTCATACAGGGACATGATGAAAAATTTACCACAATGCAACCTTGATCAAACTGTTTAATTAAAATAGTCCAGTGCTATAGGCAGTTGCCTTGCTACATTAGATGGTAGTTCACATCATCATCATCATCATCATCATCAAACCTACTTATGGCACAAAACAATCTACAACCGATAACTTTTAAAGCTAAATAAATAGTTCACCCTGCCTGTAATCAGTACCATAAAGTTTTTTTTTTAATGTTTTTGAGTTATAGTGTGCAATGATCATAAAATAAAACTTATCTGATCTTAAATGTATGAAGTAAAAAGAAGTATAAGGTGAAATAAATAATTGCATTGAAATAACGGTTCGCCTCTGGTCCCCAAATAAGTAATTGATATGCCTTTTCCTTGGGAACTTCACCGAAACAAATCTTGATGAGCTCTTCAGGACATTACAATTGCGCAAAGAACTGTAAAATTTCTACAACTTACAACTAAAAGATGTCCGTCGAGACCAAATGAACGTGCATGAGAAAAGTATTCCGCTAATAATTCAACAAGCAGAGTGGCACTTGACACTAAAGGAGCCTGTAAGTTGTAGACGAATTAGGCCTATCTGTCAAAGGGTAAGCTTTTTGACGTAGGACTTACGTCTCTCTTTTCTATTCCAGCATAGGGCAGTCTGCATTGTGCTCTCATGCCGTGCGGTTTTATTTTCTATTTGCTGAAGGAAGTGCTATTGCTACCTAACGCTACAACAAATCTTAAACAGCACTTTTCAGTGCTAAATAATACCTACAATTTTTAGATTTCCTCTTATTCCTTTTCGATCCTTGTTAGGCCCTTCGGGTAACCCGGCTTGGATATCGCATTGGAAAATTCCTCTTCGGTTCCTCGGATTCATATAGTCAATAAATAAATATAGTTATCTGCTTGGTCGTCGATTTGGAGCAATTTATTCTGCCACTATGGCAAATAAGCGTAAACGAAAAGGGAAATCTATTGATTCACCTGCAAATCAGATTAATGTGAGTAATCAATTTGATATGCTGATTTGATTACTTGGAATTGACCCAGTCCAAGTAATTAAAATGAAAATGAAATCCCGGCCTGGCGATTTTCGCAAAGGGATTTCAAACGATTTCTACTTAGTTCACTTCAAGGCAAGTGAACTGAATAACCTTAAGGCTTTAGAAAAGAAAGCCTTTTGCCTCATGTCCGAGTGAAGTGGGAACATTTCAGGAAGACTGGATCAAATTTCCAAAGCCTCACCCAGTGCCGTAAGTGCCAGGGATGGGGTCACGGAACAAAGCATTGCCATATGACTGGTAAATGCATGAATTGTGGTGATTCCTCGCACACTAAAGACGACTGTCCTGTGAAGGAAGATCCTCAAAAATTCAAATGTTCAAATTGTGGTGAAAACCATAAATCAAATTGTTGGGAGTGGAAGACTCGCAAAGAAATTTTGCAGTCGCGCACTTAACGCCAGGTAGGAAACAATACACGTTCCCGACCAGCTACTACCCATTCTGCAGCTGTTAACAACGATCAGCAAAGAACAAATTCCTACCAAACCGTCGGTAGATGTAGATGACTGTAACTTCAAACGCTCAACGAGGAGCAAATACTATTTCGATACCTGCAGGTACCAACAGGGCTCAATCTGCAAACCCTACATTCTTACCCAACCGTGTTGTTAACAATGTTCAACATGTAAATGGACCTACCTACGCTGCCGTTGCAGCGAGTAGAAACCAAAACTAAAATTCCCACGGGACTTCTGATGAATTTGATTTAGGTAATATATCCGCTCCTAAATTAGAATTTTTACAGTTAATCGATATGATCGATGTTTGAAGCTATCCAAACTGGTATTAAATTTGCCAATAATATTGTCATGACAGTGAAGTTCAGTAATGGATTTTAAATCATTAAATATTTTGAATTGGAATGCTCGATCCATCAGAGATAACGAGGATGAGCTATTTAATTTTTTAAGAGTTCATTACGGGCATATTGCTGTTATAACTGAGACTTATCTCAAACCTGCCCATAAGGTCAAAAGAGATCCAAATTATTTTGTCTACGGAAATGATCGCCTTAATGGAGCTGGTGGTGGCGTTGCCATCATTGTCCATAGGCGTATCAAACATCACACATTCTTTCTTCATTTGAAACCAAAGTTTTTGAAACTTTGGGGGTTTCAGTTGAAACAAAATTTGGCCAATTTACTTTTATAGCTGCCTATTTGCGTTTCCAATGCACTGGCCAGCAAAAGAACTGGCTCAAGGGTTACCTCCAGAAACTTATTCGTCATAGGTCTAAATTCTTCGTTATTAGTGATTTCACACGGAAAATAATTTGTTCTTCAAAATGAGAAAAACAGGTCATGATATCATGCATTTGTTGTGTTTTTGTGTTATGAATATACACCATGAACAATATTCATGATATCAAGAACTATTTTCCGCTGCAATCAAATCATGATTTAATCGGGTTAAAACCATGAGATGAATACCTGATACTAAAAACTTTATTCATGAATCTGAAAAATCTAAATTATCGAATCTAAATGTAAACAAAATAATAAATCCACCGTCGGGATTCGAGCCTGGTGTTGATATGAAGGGCGGTGCTAGGGCCTGGTGGATTTACTTACTACACTATTATAACTCATGAATAGCTTCTTGATTAGTGAAGATGATTACACAACTATAGATTAGAGGCTAAACAACTCTTCCAAAGTTCATGACTCGCATCTGTCATTTCTTTCCTGAAACCACGAATAAGAGACATAAATTCGTAAAATAAGATAAGAGTTAGATTCATGATTTTTTATTCATAAAAACAGAAACGGATTTGTCTCCGTGCAATGCAAAACACCGCTCATGGAATAATTCGCAAAGCAATGCCAATGGTAATATACTTTTTGATCATTGTTCTGCAGATTACTACACTATTCAATACCCAAACAGCCCAACTTGCTTTTCTTCAGCCAGAAATCCCTCAACTATTGATTTGGTTCTAACTGATTCATATCAACTTTGTAGTCAATTGATTACCCATGCTGACTTTTCTTTTTCTGATCACCTTCCAGTTACATTTGAAATATCTCAAGAAATCATTTCTAATTCCATCAGTTCTACTTTCAACTACCATAGAGCTAATTGGGATCAATATCGGACATTTATGGAATACAACTTTGATCCTTATGTTCCATTGCAAACAAGAAATGAAATTAATAATGCTCTTGAATCTCTGGCTTTCTCAATAAATAGAGCAAGAGCTGCTTCAGTGCCAAAATGCGAGGTTAAATTCGATTCAGTTATAATTGATGACGATCTTCAGCTCTTGATTCGTCTGAAAAATGTACGTAGGCGTCAATATCAAAGAACACGTGATCCCGCTATGAAAGTCATATGGCGAGATTTACAAAAACACATTAAAAAACGCTTCTCTGCCCTGAGGAACAAACATTTTGAAAAAAATGTGTCAAAATTAGATCCGAGTTCCAAACCATTCTGGAAACTCTCTAAAATATTGAAAAAACCTGAAAAGCCTATACCAGCGCTTAAGGAAGGTTTTAAAATTTTGCTCACAAATGCGAAAAAAGCTCAAAAACTTGTTAAGCAGTTTGAGAGCTCCCATAATCTCAGTTTGGGTTTTACAAGTCCTATTGAGGGTCAGGTTTCCAGGGAGTATCAGAATATTTTCTCACAAGAAAATATTTTTGATGATTGTAATGAATGAAAAAACTATAGGATGAAGTAAAAACTATAACCAAAAAGTTTGAAAATATGAAAGCACCAGATGATGATGAAATTTTCTATATCCTCATCAAAAAACTCACTGAGAGTACTTTGTCTTTCTTGGTAAAACTATTTAACAGATGTTTTCATGTGGCATACTTTCCAGATAAATGGAAAAATGCAAAAGTGCAAAAGAGTTACAAATTTAATTCGTTCAAACAGAGCTGAAGGCTGCTCCACTGGAGTTGCTCTTCTAGACATATAAAAAAACATTCAACAGTGTTTGGCATGAAGGTTTGATTGCGAAACTGAAAAAGTTCAATTTTCCGCTTTATATCATAAAATTAGTTCAAAACTACTTAACTGATAGAACTTTGCAAGTAAATTATCAGAATTCTATATCTGATCAATTGCCTGTTAGAGCTGGTGTCCCTCAAGGTAGCATTCTTGGGCCAATACTTTATAACATTTTCACTTCAGATCTCCCTGATTTACCTCAGGGCTGTCAAAAATCTTGCTTTGCTGATGACACAGGCATTCCCGCTAAAGGAAAAAGTCTTCGTGTTATATCCAGGAGGCAACGAAAAAGCTTGGACTTTTTTACAGATTATTTTCAAAAATGGAAGATTTCTCCTAATGCTTCCAAAACTCAACTTACAATATTCCCACACAAGCCTAGAGCTGCACTTTTGAAACCAAGTAATAGTCTTATGGTCACTATGAACGGAGTTCCAATTTCTTGGTCAAATAAAGTAAAATATCTTGGACTGATACTTGATCAAAAATTAACTTTTAAAGATCACATTGAGGGCATTCAAGCCAAATGCAATAAATATATAAAATGTTTATATCCTCTTATGAACAGAAATCCAAACTTTGTTTGAAGAACAAACTTCTAATATTCAAACAAACAAAGCATGGACTAGCCATGCTTTATGCTGTACCAATATGGTCTAGTTGTTGTGCTACTAGGAAAAAAGCACTTCAAAGGATTCAGAACAAAGTTCTGAAAATGGTTTTGAAGCTGTCACCCTGGTTCAGTACTATTGAATTACATAGAATTTCAAACGTTGAGACTCTAGAAGAAATGTCCAACAAAATAATTCATAATTTTAGACAAAAATCATTGCAATATTCAATTGCAATGATCAATTATCTCTATAGATAAGAACTAGTTTTAAGAAATCAATAATTATTCTCACACGCAGGCAAAAAAAAACCCTGTTAAAAATACTGAATAGACAAGGTAAAAATAATATTAACACAAATAGATATAAATGATAGCATATAAGGTTGAAATGTTTATAACTTAGCAGGAGCACCTAGATTAATATATGAATGTAAAAAAAATATAAAATTTGAAGTAAATAAAGAGTTAAAAAAAGAAAGGTAGAACAGCAAAGCTGAATCCCCGATGCTAACTTAATTCATTACATTTGTTTAAACTAATTAAAAAGTACTTAAAAAGAAAAATGTCTGAACGCTCAAAGCTATTGTTTGAAATGACATCATCATACTGCTACGGTTGCCGTGCCAGCGATTATCAAACATGAGGGGACGTTTGACCAACCATCAGTTCTCGCTGTGCATCCGTAAGTGACAGACGTGTTCGCCGGGCACGTTGGTAGAAAACTCCGCCCATGAAAATAAGAAGACCAGAATCATCCCACGTCACCTGCAGCTGGCCATCCGCAACGACGACGAGCTGAAAAAAACTTTTCTCCGGTGTGACCATTTCACAGAGTGGTGTCCTGCAACGCACGTAGACTGATAATTTCAATCGCAAACTAAAGAGTATGTTTGATTGAAATTTCTCTTGAGCTTATCGAAATTTTCATTACCACGCACCGGTTCAACATGGCGTTGCTTAAAAATCCACGTCCCGGAGAAAATTGCCAAGTCAATCGCCCACGTCATCTTCGTGGTCAAGTGGTTAGCGGCGTCAACCGCCGTTCAAGCGATGGCGATGAAGTGAAGGCTCGATTCCTGTTCCAGGCAGTGGAACTTTTCGCAAAACGAAAATGTCCATACTGGTCCACTGGGTGTTAGGATACGTTGTTCGTTGTAATTCGCTTAATGTTCAATGTTCAGTCCGAACAATCTTGAGTTGAAGACGGTGTAAATGCCTTTTTTTATCGTACACGCACGCTCATCCGGATCTACTCAAAATTGAGTAAAGGTAACCCAAAATCATAAAAATTGGAAATACTCAAAATTTGATAACCGGGTCCGAACCCAAATTTAGGTTAACACCTATTTATTTGATTTTGGGTTGGTTCTACCCATTTTTATAAAATGTAGTTTTTATGGAAATTGGGTAAAAAGTTTTTGTTCCTTGGAAAAAAAGGGTTTGTTAACTTTGGAGTTTCAATATTTTATTTGTGGTATGGTTATACATGCTCAATAATGTTCACCTCTGATTAAAATTCAAGTTACTGTAATTATGTATTTCCTACCAATATCGGGCCAGAGTTGGAAAATCGAGTACATCATTTATTCATAAATTCTTTTCTAAATACACACATGCACACATACACATACAGCGAGCAAGTTGACCAGATAGTAGCCCAATCCCTGTACGGCACCCGCCAGCGAAATAATCGAAGGGTTGCTATCCTCCAGCAGTTGATCTTTGACAACACTCATCACGGTGTCCAGAACCCGGTGCTGGTGCACATTGGTCATGCATCGCGGGACTTCCTTGGTCGTCAGTCCGATCAGCTCGGACAGCTCTGTTGGAAATGGTTGGTTTCATTGATTGAACAAATCGAATTTCTAGAATGGATTTTTTTTTTGGATAATTATTAGAAAATAGAACAAAAATTATAATACCTTTCAATTTGCGGTACGTTTCCGTATCCAATCCGCTGCAATCCGCTGCAATTTGATCCATTTACTGAATGATCGTTTTAAAATTTGAATTTTTTTAAATTCTACAGCTCACTTTGGAAAAATGGCGACTAACGCTGCCGGGTTTTCACTATAGTCTAACAGCTTAATTAAGTTTTGAACCTGATTTACTAACAACCGAGTAAGATTTACCCACTTTCATAAATTGCCTTACCCATGGCTTGACGTTTCAGCCTGTTTTATGAAAATGGGTACAAGTTACTCAATTTTGGATAAATCCAAATGAGCGTGATGCCAAACACCCAGGCCGTCCTGCAGCCCAAAGATGACCGAGAAGAAAATTTCAATCACAAACCATGTTCCCTCTGTAAACAACTAAAATCCGTCCTTATCAGGACGACCAAATCAATTTGCCGACTAAAGAAGAATATGCTTAATTGAGATTCCTCTTGAGCTGTTCGAAATTTTACTGTCCCAATGGGTGTTAGGTTAAGTTGTTCGTTGTAATTCGCTCTATGTTCAATGTAAATTTAAACACAGGATCCATTTAACACTTACAAGCACATTGGACATTCAATAAACAAAATATTATTAACAGTTTATTCGACCCGAAATGCTGTTCTCGTGGAGAACCAATAGAAAAGCCTCACACTAATAGCATAGGGTTTCATGGTTCTTTAGATTGAATAAAATATAGTAAAAATGTATTAATTCGATGACATCAATTTGTTCACATCAACAAGCAATCCTACGTCAACTTTGAAGTTGTGTTACAGACATAACTCACTCTTTCGTTTTTTCTAGTGGAATTTAAAGGAATTTACTGGGGTTACTAGTAATATTTAGATGGAAAAAGTAAATAAAGTCAAAATTTGGTCAAGGGAAAACGCGTGTAAATCGTTGAAATCGTTTATTTAAAAAATCAAATTAAATTTCTTTTTCAAGTTCAATTAGTATAAAATTCAGGAAAAATATTCAGTTAGGCTTCCGCTTTTCCAAATCCGAATTGCCGGGCCTTACGCTTGACCCCTGCCATCAGATTTTGTACAGCCACCTTGTCCACCTTCTTCGCCGCAGAAAGCCAGTTTGCCTTGAACTGCTGCTCGTCCTTAGCAGTTTTTTTGGTCTTCTTTAGGTTCCGCTTGACAATAGCCCAGTATTTCTCAATTGGGCGGAGCTCTGGCGTGTTGGGAGGGTTCTTGTCCTTGGGAACCACCTGCACGTTGTTGGCGGCGTACCACTCCATGGCCTTTTTACCGTAATGGCAAGATGCCAAATCCGGCCAAAACAGTACGGAACAACCGTGTTTCTTCAGGAAAGGCAGCAGACGTTTATTCAAACACTCTTTCACGTAAATTTCTTGGTTGACAGTCCCGGAAGCTATGAAAATGCTGCTTTTCAAGCCACAGGTACAGATGGCTTGCCAAACCAGATATTTCTTTGCGAACTTCGACAGTTTCGTGTGCTTGAAAATATCTGCTACCTTTCCCCTTTTGCCGTATAAAACTCCTGTCCCGGAAGCTGCTTGTAGTCGGCTTTGACGTAGGTTTCGTCGTCCATTACCACGCAGTCAAACTTCGTCAGCATCGTCGTGTACAGCCTCCGGGATCGCGCTTTGGCCGTCGTATTTTGTTTATCATCGCGATTTGGAGACACTACCTTCTTGTAAGTCGATAGTCCGGCTCGTTTTTTGGCTCGATGCACGGTTGTAGATGATACACCCAGCTTATTTGCGGCATCTCGGAAAGATAGGTTAGGGTTTCGCTTGAAACTACCGGCAACTCTCTTTGTCGTCTCAGCGGCTTCCGGTTTTCGATTTCCCCCCGATCCAGACTTCCTGGCTGTCGACAAACGTTCCCCAAACACTTTAATTACATTTGTAACGGTTGATTTGGCAACTTTTAGCGATTTTGCCAACTTTGCGTGCGAGTAGCTCGGATTTTCGCGATGCGCGAGCAAAATTTTGATACGCTGCTCTTCTTGCTTGGACGGCATTTTGACAACTGAAGAGTGAATTCCAAAATCAAAATAGGAGCAACATTCTACACACACACACCTTCAAAATGAGGGGTGTTCAGGTTTTTTAAATGCAAAATTGAAAGAAATACGTCAAGTTGATATTGACCAAATTTTGACCGTATCGCCCTTTAAGTGAAGTGATCGTTTAAACTTTCCTAGTTTTTTGAACAGAATGGGGCTTATATGCAGCAATATGTGCCCCAGCTTGACAGATACATTAAATTGTTAAAAATTGTTTACTAAATTATGTATATTACACGTAAATTTCCAGATAGCAAAATTAGCTTAACCAAGAAAAACATTATTTTCGGATTGATGGTGGCTCAATATGGGAGAATATGCCGTTACAGGCAGTATATTTTTGTGATAATGCACAGTTTGAAAAATCCATGGAAAATTAAACGACATATCATGCACATAAAGGGAATGTGATGATTTGCACAAATTTAAAGGAGGATTGAATTATACATGTAGTGTCTATCCCGGGGCTGTAAATTTACACGATTGGAACAACAGTTTCATGCAACGTGTACTTTTTTGATCAATCGCGTTGAATCGCATAAAGAAAACACAAATTCATTTAAACTCTCATTACATTTGAAAAAGGCATCAGGTATTTGTAAACCAAATAAACATCCACCAAATCAAGGAATAAACTGAAAATTTGCATGGAAGAAAACATAAATTCTAAACGGTAGCAACATTATTAAAACACAACAGTTTATTGGCAAATTATTTAATTAATTTCATTCAGAGCAACATTTTTTAAAACACTTAGACTTTTATCTTAGTCTATGACTAACGCAAATGGAAGTGGGATGCTTGGATAAAAGAGTCAGAAAGAAAGTTCCCACGAGTTTTTGAACACTGTGCATAGGAGTTCTTCATCATATTCCATGGACGTTTCTTCATGATCAACAACGAACTTACCCACTGATTACTTTTTCAGCTCATTCATGCACGTTAACATTTGCCAAAACTTCTGCAAACAACAAAAACTCGGGCTTCTTGAATCCTTTTTTGCGCACATCCGTATTTTGTTATTGCGGCAATTATTGCTGGTCGTGAATGGTTTCCTCGTTAGGCATTTATATGGGCACAGGTTAACAAAAGGAGGTGCACTGCATTATGCGGTCAAAGCTTTCGTTTCCAAAATCACTCCCCGCATGAAAAAATCCTCGATCCTCGATTCTGAGAGCACAGTTTTCTTCCAAATCTGATTTAACCAGTCGGAATGGGCGTTCAAAAAGTTTGTTCTGGTTGATTCGAATATGTGCAAAAAGTGTGCAAAATTCCATATACATATTTGAAGAAACTTTGTTAGAATCCAAACACTTAATTTTTTCGTATTTTTTACTACAATTTCTAACAATCGCACTCGAAAACGTGAAGACAAATATGGCTGACGTTGGTCTAGCATGATTAGATCTAAGAAATTTGAATTTTAGTTCCATAAGGTAGGCAGTAGGTAAACACAAGCATTCGCATGAAATCTTTCCTAAGGCGGGCCCATTTAAGTTATAGTTAAAAAAGGAAAAGGACGGCTGGTCAACTAAACGAGACAAGTTTCATTGTATGACCAGTTTCACGATACGACACGAAGGGTCCCGGGAAAAGGCAGGCTTCCGGTTTGTCCGAGTTTGCTAACTTTAATCTGAGGATTCACGGTCTCGTTCATTCTGTCCGTGACATCTCAACGAATTTGAAGTGTGCGTGTTTGCTCGTGGTCGTTTTTCTTGTTTAAAGTATGGTATTCAAAAGTGATGTTAGTATCCTAATTATTTAAAAAATCTGTTCGTCCATAGAATTAGGGAAAACGAATTGTGTGTAACAAAGTTTGTGCGATTAGGAAAAAGCTAAAAACTAGTACAGGTAATTTATTGTGCTCAAAATGTGCTGTTCATGTAATCAATGTGCGTGCTTGTGTTCATTGTCCTGTTGTAGTCGCTTCATTTCAATTCGCAGCAGGTGATACGCACTAAAAACGCAGTCGCTTCTCCCCGTCGGACGGATTTTCCCGGCCACCGTCAACCCGCCGGAAGCGAACCGATCCAACAACACATCGGTTTGAGGAGACACGAGGGGATCTCCGGTGGATAGTTCCACGCCGGTTCGTCAACATACCGGTACGGCAAAGTAACCGCCATCGAAGTGGCGCGCAAATCGCCATAGCACTTGGCGCCATTCCATTCGCCAATTCACCATTGATCGCCATTGAGCATATCGTCGATCGAGATCATCGAACCCGTCGACAGGTCATCGATCGTAAGCCAACAATAGCTGGTGAGTCAAGCCCTTCTTTACTTTGGAGTGTGGCGTCCGGTGAGGACGCCACGGAGTGATTTTTTGCCAGTCTAAGACTGAAGATAGCCATGCGCTATTATTAGTTCCGAGTTCCGTGCCACGCTTTCCGGTCTCGTGAATGTAGGCCGTTTCTGACGCCGCCTAAAATTCAGTTTGTCGCAGGGGCACAGACTCGCAAGGAGCTGCGTTGCCGGTTCTGTGACGTCACACATCATCGAGTAGAACACAAGCACTTGAGCACACTAGGTTCGTGAGAATAATCGCACACATAGTGAGAATAATCGCACATATAAGGTTGAAATGTTAATTACTTAGCAGGATCACCTAGGTTAATATATGAATGTAAAATAATGTAAAATTTGGAATAAATAAAGAGTTAAAAAAAAAATCGCACACAGAAGGAGAGAGGGACGAACAAACACTATAATACGATGCGAAAATTACAATACAACAATAAATGTTTTCTGTTAGCGCTACAAAAGCTATTTAATTAATGAAGATATTTTCCATCACTTCGCGTCCTCGTTTTAGTTTGGTGATTCCGTTCTCTCGTGTTTGAATTTGTATGTTGGTGAGAGAAAGTCCGCTTGAAGATCGGTGCGATGTCTAGTGGCGGGTGTCGAGACTACCCATGATGAAAAGGAATCTCTGGTAAATGGAGGTTGGAGTATGAGCGGCTCTCTCCGCGGTCTCTGAGTGACTATCGTGAATGTAGTGGCGTACGACGTTGGGGTTGTCCGCTTGGTCGTTTTTTTGTTGCAAGCCAGCTGGTCTGATCCAAAGATTTTATTCAAATGGACTCGCCCTTAGGAGAGTCTCAACCGGGCAAACTTACATTGGGCGTGTGGTCTCCCTTCTGGAGTGGCGCTTAAGCCACACGCCTTAAGAGTTGGATCGTTCGGGAAGGCTACATACTTCACATGATAAATACTATTCAATTTATGTGCATGATATTAAGTACAGGTTTATATTTGAAGAGGGATTACACGCGCCGCTTTTATACTAAAATTCAAATTATGCTCAGGTTTATTTTAAATACTTTTATTCTGTCTGGATTACAAACAAATATTTAATCAAGGTCTTTTGCTGTTGGGGCCACTTACAAAGTGTAATGGTGACCGGTTGGCCGCGGTGACTTAATAAGAGTACCAAAAGGGGACCAGTTATTTCTTTGAGGAGTTCCACAGGGCACACTTGAAAATCCTGCAATATTGAATAGATAGCATTTAGTGGCGATAGTGGCAAGATTATTATCATCATGGAATTATTATTCATTAATTCATTAACGGATTAACATTTCATGCCATCCATGTCACATTATAGTACTCCCAACAATCGGGGAATCAGATACTTGTTTTTATCGTTATCTCATTAGTTGCTGTTTAAACCTGCATTTTAAAACCCATTCTACTCAAATCTTATTTCAATTCAGATTGAACCAATTTGAAACGATTAAATCTCGAATGATACCCAAATTTAACCTAACCTTACATAAAATTAACGTAGTCGGTGTGTGTAAAACAATAACGTTAAATGCAAAATTTGTTGCCTGTTTGCTCAGATGAGTGACCAAAATAATTTTGTGAATTAACCGTACTAGATCGAGATTTAGCTGCACTGATACCCGAAGCCGTATCATATTGCTGTGTCTTTTGCTATTTCCTAGTGAGTCTAATTAGCATGCATCATCTTGGTGTGATGTGGAATGTAAGATGAAAGCATTGGATGCTATCCGAATAACTGTGATACTTTACCCTGCCTGTATACGTCGATTATTAATCTTTCTTGAAAAAGCGCATCTACCTAGTGAAGAAGCATGCTAGATAAACATATGCGAATGATTTTGTTAGCAACAGTGCATAAAAATAACTGTCTCCATAACTGAGTCTACTGCAATAGCATGTTTAGTGGAAGGTTGGCAATGGAAGAGGCACTGATGTTAGGAAATGTTATTATATAGGCTAATAATAGTTACGTTTAACCTTTTAGATGTCGCAAAGGCCATTATGAGCAAACATCAACATAAGAGGTTGAATTGGAAGCATCGGAAGAGGGTAAAATAATCTTGTAACGAATAAAATAACTGATGGTGACGAAACAATAATTGTTCCATAATCCTTCTGTACACCATATATTAACCAAGGAGAATGATAAGTTTTTTATGTTGCAAACCCCAAAAATCCCGATTCGTTAACCGTTCCACAGGGTTTCGTGATCAGATGATTAATGTATTTGAATAAAAAAAATAACTTTATTGATTACTATCATTCAAGTTCATTCTATACTTATAGAGTTCTCAGAACTCTGGTGTATAGGCTCTTTACGCATTAATGGCTAAAATCATTTTACTCATTTCGGGAGTTAACCCACTTAAATCGAAATGCGTACTTTGGTACCCATTGGTACTTGAAAGTTTCAGTGTATGGTGTGCGTTTTCATGGAGCAATGTTTAAAAACGTGTTGGTAATCAATAATTTTGAAAAGTTTTTCAGTACGTAGGGTAAGGGGATGTAATGTTAGCCTAGCTCCTTCATTCGGCCTATGCACCAAAAATGTCATTAATTCAGCGATAATCACCAAAATTATGTTGCTATCAAGATGACCAAAATGTTTCGAAGCAATTCAGATATTATTAATCAATTTACTGGTGTTCAATTCCGTGTAATTATCGATTTTCGTAACTTTTAATACACCATGATTTTACAGGTTAAGCTGAACAGATTATCTCCATGATCTTCGAATGATTTAAATTTGGCTATATTGAACCGATAAACCGATTAATGTAGCCTTGATGTACAGAAAATGGTCACACGTTATAAACTAATCAACCACAAAGATAAAATAAAAATGATTTAACATGAAAACCGTGGACCCATTGTTAGGGACATATTTTTTTCTCTGTTCCCAACTATGGCTTGTTGTATGGATAACATAGTAAAAATGTTATTATTGGTAAAATTTTCAATCGAAATGTATGAGTTTCGCTTGTATATTTTCCAAATGGTGCAATAAATTATATGTGAAAATCTCCTAAATATTTCAAAGCAGTTTTAGTTTTGTTTGTTTGTGAAATTCTATGTTGGGCGAAGCAAATACAGCTGGCAATGCCTTAAATCATAAAATCATGGAAAAAACCGTACGAAGACAGCATTTAATAAAAAATCGATCGAATGGGACGAAGTTGAATAGACCCAATTTGATGCTTATAGACCGACATTACATTCATATCATTCCTTAGTCTACATTGCTTGACGAAATAAATAAATAAATAAATAAATAAATAAAAAGTTTCTGACTATATAAAATGAGTTGTGTAGCTTTTCGTGATACATACTACCAAACGTCTTATTAAACATATCTAAGTTACAGCTAAAAAACTTTATGAGTTATTATAGAAAATGTAATCGATCGTTGCCTGTTAGGCTGAGTCAAGGGACACATACCCTAATAGTTTTGAATGGCGACCTCTTCGTTGGTGCTATATTTGAAAGTAATGTAATGTATTGGGAAAAAATAGCTCAATAATAAGTAGGATAACTGTTCCCAAATTATTCTCATGTTTTTTTTTATTCATCCAACGCTGAATCAAGAGATTGGAAAGTAGATTGACTGGTTTCTGTACGTTATAATGTTTGTTTCTTTACGAAATGATTGGTCTTTGGTCTAGCGCCTCTGAATCAGTTCTGGATGTTTACTAATAAGTAACGAAAGAAAATCCTTCGTAAACTTGCGCGATTTTGAAATCAGGTGTTTTGAGAATGTCAACTTTGGTGCAATTTCATTATTTTAGATTGATGCACACGCGTTTATTGTTTTTGGAGATTTTGATCATTTCTGGCAATAGTTTAGCCAAAATAAGGGGAAGATTAACACTTAACCTAAAATTGTGACCATTTTTTGAAAAGGGTTTAACCCTTTTCCAATTTTAAAGTAATGATAATAAGTTGCAAACAGTTTCAGCTAGAATTGGTTGCATAACATAAAATACATAATACATAAAATCTGTATCTATATCATCACAAATAAAGAGCTTCTTCATGTTAAGATGTTTTCCACTGCAATGGAGTTTTGAGTATGCGTTATTTTCGTAGTTATTTTTTTCTTGCTGTTGGATAATGTATTCCTGCATTTTTGATGGTGTTTATAATGGTTAATTGATTTAATAATAACGTGGACCTTGTTACCATCGACTATTTTGGCTACTTAATGGTAGAGGCTCATGGTTGGCACCTAGAGCACGTTTTGTTACTTTTATATCTTGAAGATATTCAAAGCTGCTCGTTGAGGGACTAAGGCAGTGTACCTCTAATCTCAATTCAGCATCGCTTTTTATCACACTATGGGTACTGAAAGCATAATATGTATTAAACGATTAGGTATGAACGTTTATTGTAACTATCGTGCTCGAAGCTTTACAAGATTTGGTAGACACTACAGTCACTAGGAGTGGTATTTAAACTGACAATGTTTTATTCGAAAACCCTTAAACTACGGTTAAGTACAAGTATAAACATTAGCATTAGCATAAGCATTGACGTTTGCACACCTCGTGGATGGAGCTACGATGAGGAATAACTCGTTGGAGACATTGCATGTCACCAGAAAACGTATCCAGTTACTGATACGTTTCTTCACGCAATAATCCCCACGAGGACACTCCTCGATCGTTCAGCTGGCCACGTCCATGCAACCGTTGTAGATAGGGAGGATTTGATATTCACCTTAAGAAGACACGGGGAACTCACGTAGCCTTCAGTAGATATCAAAGGAAAATGGAAATGAAAAGTCGGAAAGAATAGTTAAACAGAATACCCTATTTGGTGTACAGAACAAAAATTTATTTAAAATGGTCTTTGGGAGCATCTAGTCTAAGAATTTTTTAAGTGATGCTCCATTTCTCTTCAAACGGTTGGGACTTAAGCATTAACTATAGCCCTAGCCACATATGGCTTATGGTTATAGCGCCATTACTCGCTCTCTGAAAAGAAAATAATGTCTAAGAATATAAGTACGGCGGTGAAAAATAACTTGTCATAGGATTTGTGCTCCAAATTGGATCACTACACAACAACATGGCACCACAAGAGACGTCAGATCCAGCATACACGGTAGAGATGTTGACTATTTCGAGACGAATGTACAGCGCATGAAAAAACATAGAAAAAGATAGCCCAAGCAACCCAAACCGTCAAAATTAGTAACAGCAACTTTATTGTGACCTAATTGAGTCAAATTGACGTTGATTCAATAAATTTGCAACAGCTGTGCTGCTAGGGAGATTAATGGTAACGTCACGATACTCATTAGTAGATTTGGTCATTTTAAAAATCCTAGTTGAAAAACTTAATAATTGAATATGTTTGTTAATTGTTGAGTGCTATCGAAAGTGAATTAGCATTGATTCCATAACGTAGTGACTGCACAGCAAGAATAATACTTAAAAATATAATAATCCGCTAAACATTCTCCGGAATAATTTACTTCACGAAAAACTCGGAATCTATTTCGGATGTTGAATAAAAACACCAAAACAAACATTAACAACCCTACTCAAAGACTTATGTTAAGAACAAGAAGGAAAAAAATCTATAGTGATTCAGTGAGCCGAAGAAATAGCTAACAACTAGTACAACAAAATAAAGAAGAAGTTTTTGTAGGGTCAACGATCAGCTGATAAATATAGTTGTAAAGGATAGCTCATGTTTGAAAAAAGGCCAAATCTCTGAAAAATGTAATATATTTATGACGGTAATTCTAACTCAAAGAACCCGAAAACACGTTTTTTGAAAATGGTAGTGTTTTGAATGTGGTACAGAACTAGCAAATAAAACGTATTAAATGCAAAAGCACGGTTGACACACATGCAAACATCAGCTCCGTCTTCATCGAGGGGATTTACAATTGAAATAATTGACTCTATAATAACAAATTCAATCTGTTTTTAACGGTGCAATCGAATCTAGTTTGTGACAGTACGGTGGAAAAATGATGCATCATCTATGAACATGAGCATGCGCTTAGATGACCGCACATTTCGTAGTTGACCTTGGTTGGCTGGAGCCAACAATACTGCGTACAGATCTAAACGAATGGGGCCTGTGAATAGCAAACCACGCTCCATATATATGTTTTAAAGGTTCTTTAGTTGTAAACTAAACGGTCAAAACATTTATTTGCAAGGAATTTTCCCCACTGCACAACATCCGCTACGGGAACTAAAACTATTCTGGTTCAAAAAAGAGAAAAAGTACTTAGCTGGATTCCATTCAGTCCCGTATCCGATCCAAAAAGCCCGATCAGGCCATCAGCAACGAGCAATGCCCATCGCCACCAGCTGAATACTACTCGGGTAATGTTTACTCTACACACTTCCTCCATAATTGCTAGTTGAACAAAATCACAGCACATTTTAACACACGAGATTACCATTAATTAAACCTATCTAATAAATTTAAAAAAAAAATGACAGCGAGAAAAGTACAAGTATAAACATGGATACTAAAGTCTTAATTTCGTCGTTCGATCCTAAATTGACACATGACGCGAACGTTCAAAATGCTTTTAAATTTATTTGCGAAAAAAAAATCGTATTTCGGAGAACGTTTGCAGGAAAAACTTTATGTAGGGTGTCCCAGAAAGTCTAAGCACGATTTTGATACGCCACGGTTGCTTCCAGATGACGTTCAAACAGCTGATCATTACTGTTTATCATTGTTTACATTTCAATCCATAGCTCTGTGAGTCTCAAGTGCCGGTGCAATTACGTTTCATTGAAAATGCAAAGCATTTCCATGGAAAAGCGCAAACACATCGTGCACAAATGGTGCATTTTTCCCAACGGTTCGCTGAGTCAGTTGTCGAAAAAGGAAAGGTGTGAGCATCGGAGCAGTTCGTAACGTGATTCTGAAGTATGATGAGGAGTTTTCCTTTCAGGGCTAGATAAAATCTGGACCGGGAAATCATGCAAGCTTCGCCCGTAAAAAGGGAACTTCCGTTCGAGATGTAGCCATAAAGCTGGGAACTTCGACGAGTATCGTCGACCGAGCAAAGACACGAAATGGATTAAGGCCTTCCAAGAAGCAGAAGAAGCCAAACCTAAGAGAAAAACAAACTATCAAAGGCCCGTAAATTATACGATAAACTGCTGTTTTGAAAATCGTAATCTTGCGTATTTATGGATGTTGAATCTTATCATTTAAACATTATCGTACATATTTGGGCCGAAGAGTCTCACATGTTTATGGACGAAAAAAATTGATATAAAAAATTCAGGATTGCCAGTTTTCCCGGACAACCCCAATTGATCCATAACTCAGGAACGGAACATTTTTATAAGAAAACTTGCTAAAAACATACTAAAAAATATGATCTGAAAAATAACATTCCCTCGGCAATTTTTACGGTGGAAGAAAACTGCAAGAAAAATCCGGAAAAGCTATGTTTCATGGAAACTTTTGAAAAAAAAAACAGAATCGAAAAAGTATGATTTGAGGAATTCGATGCTGTAAAAAATTGCACGACTTCCACATAGTTCAGACGTACAAGATAAGATTACTAATTACTAAGATTACAAATCTCAGAAACAAAATCAGTCGGTCATTTCCTGGGTTAAGAGATATCATTTTCATAAAATTAGCAAATTGAGTTCATCACAACTTTCAACAACGCCTTTCACTTGCCCCGTAGGATACATTGTAACAAAGCAATATGTGGAATTAAGCAAAAATGATCTGCAAAAATGAGAATCTGTTTTGTTTACCTTATTTTGGAAACTTAGGCCTAAACAAGGCCTAAACGCGCGCTATCTTTTGTTTCGGTGATCTACTGTTTAGTGGCGCGAGTGAACGAGTGAGCTCAGAAAAAGAACAATAAAACTGCTTCTAGGTGAAATATGACGGTAATTAGTTCATCAAATACGATCGATACTATTATTGCACCATATTCGCCGTATTACTACGGTGTCGATATAGCGCGTTATCTATTATTTCGATTATGTATTGGTTGGTCCGCGAGTGATTGCATACGCACAGAAAAAAAATTAGGTGATAATTTATCTACATTCACCCTCCATGGTGTTGATGCGGAATGAAATATGATAGTACTGTGGGCGTGAAGGGCCGGAGATAAGTAATTATGACCCACACTTTTGATTCGCCATACAGTCTACTGAACGTAGTTGTCGCGAAAAGTTTAGTGTTTGAGGTTTGTGTGTTGTTATGCTCCGATAACAAACTCGCTCTTTTTTCTATGCAAGGAGGCTAAAAATATGTTCATTAGCAGATTCCTGAGAAGATACCTCAGGATATGTGAGGATGGGTAACAACCCGACCCATTAAAAAAACCATCCTTGTTCTTCGAGCCCTTGTCCTCCCCGGGCTATGCTGTTTAGCATCCTTCTTCTAGCGCTCGTTGCGCGCGTTTGAGATGAGACCGATAAGAAGTAGCCGACTGTCATAACGTGCTCTCTCTGACAATCTGTCTGTTCTTGGAACACGTGTTCAAACCATCGACTTCGCTTATTGATCACGTTCCACGTGTTTTCGTCTCGGCATATTCTTTGGACTATGTTGTCCGGAGTAGTCACTACGGACTGCCTCGAAACGTGTGGCAGTCGAATACCACATGTTCTGGTGTTTCCTCCGTATCATTCCGGACAGCAAAGAGACCCGGCGTGTACAACCCTGTGCAGGTATTTCCTGAAGCAGCTATGACTTGACAGGAATTGCGTCAGATAGGAATTAATCTCTCCGTGTTTTCTGCTCGTCCACATGATAATATTCGAGATTAATCAATAGGTCCATCTGCCATTCTCCGAGATGTTCCACTCGTTTCTGTTCTTATAGTCTTACGGATGCCTCTCGTACTACGTTGCATGTAACATACTGTATCATCTTCTAGTGCGATACACATCGGGATCCTTTCGGCTATGACGCAGATTGCAACTATGCAACTCGCATGGCCATTAGTCTCTGTGTTTTACTAAGCAATGCACGATTTGTTTGGGTTTCAAGCTTGCTGCTCTTTGTTCCACTATTGGCCTAATTGCCATGATTACCATCGATGCCTTCTCACATACATAATCGACGTGACTGTTGAAGTTCAACCGGTCGTCGACCATCATGCCAAGATGCCTCAGCGCGCGCTTCGAGTTCACTGAACTTTGTATCTGCTGAACTGTTTGACAGTTACTGATTAGCACCAATTCCGCCTTATGATGGGCGATCCGAAGTTTAGCCCCACACATCCAGTCTTCCACTGTCCCTATCGTTTCAATTGCTAGCATTCAGACCTCTTCTGCCGTTTCTCCAGTAACCGTTAGGACTATGTCGTCGGCAAAGCCAACTATCTCCACACCGATGAGTGGCTTCAGCATCAGCACTCCGTTGTACATTGCGTTCCACAGTGTTGGACCTAGGATAGAGCCTTGCGGAACTCCCGCTTCGATTTCCATCTGCTTTTGTCCTTCATCTTTTTCGTAGACCAGGATTCGGTTCTCGAAGTAGCTCGGCAGAATCCTTGCCTAAGGGAGCTGAATGAACTGATGACTGGACAAAAGTACGTCGGGTAGCCAGACTTTTGTCACGAGAGACAACAGCCATTGTGTTGTTTCCCGAAGGTTATCAGGGATTTCAACTCACCTTGCTACAACAATCCATCAGGAAGAACATTCCGTTCCGGTATGATTTTACAGACATAGGTAATCCTTGCGCTGATGGTCGGTACACTTTCTTCATCATCATCATACTCGTTGTAGCTCAAAACCGGACAAGACCACTCGCGCCAATCGATCCTGCTCTAATTCTATAGAGTCGCATAGTGCGCACCAGAAGCGACATTATATTTTAAAATTCAAGCAGGTTCGATTGGTGTGAGTGGTCTGGTCCGGTTTTGAACTGCAAGGAGTATGATGATGATGAAGAAAGTGTACCGACCATTATTATGGTTTATTTATTTATTAAGTTATTTATTTTTTTATTCATTTATTTATTTATTTATTTAGTTATTTATTTATTTATTTATTTATTTATTTATTTATTTATTCATCATCTGACAACATGGTCTTTATGAAATGTACTTAATCCTAGCTTAGTTTGGAGGTTTGGACACTTGGAGATCGTAAGCGTTGTTTGAAAGTATTTGTAGACAAGTTAAAATCAAAAACATGATATCCTGATTGAAATCGTCTGCTTATCGAGTTCACGGGGTCATTGGAGCCATATAGAGTATTTCTCGGAGTAGATTGAATTAGCAGCCGTGACCGCAATACACGTTCGGGAGCATGAATCATCATCCGCTCCAGCAAGGCAGGACTATCGATTACAGCTCGGAGTATTTTGGCACCAAATACGGCTTGATTCATCTTACGACGATTCGCCAGTGGTTCAATGCTCAGTAATGCACAGCGATGCTCGTAAGGTGGAAGGTTTATATGGTCATGCCAAGGTAGGTTTCATAGTGCGTGACAAAACCAGTGTACCCACCATCAGCGCAAGGATTACCTATGCTTGTAGAGTCGAATGGCCTCGGTAAAAAAAAAAATAAGTTTCCCAGTGATCTTAATACCCTTGTTTTGGTTTAAGAAGGGTAAAGAGAGATTATGAATAGTAACAATAAATAGGTGCTCATTTATTCCATTAAACAAAATATTTCCAATATTTGTCCTCACAGTTTCAACGTTTGCTGTTTTAAAACAACAAATGAACTAACTATCGACTCCGTATAGATTATACACATGGGCAAGCAAACGCATAAGCTTGAAAAATGACCAAAAATGACATAGCGGCTATTTTGGCCAAAATAGACAAATCGAATTATTCATCTGAGTTACCGACAAATATACAGTATATTAGTTTACCTACAAATACACAAGCTGACTTTATTTTTTAAAGTTGAAAATGCTTTCGTCAGTTTTTTTAGCATTTCTCGGAAACAGGAAATAACACCATCGTGAATATTTCATCAACTCAAGATAAGAAAGTAGTGAAAATTTTTTTTTCTTAATTTTCCATGATTAGGAACATAGTTTTTTCGGGTCATCTCACTTTTTTTAGGCTTTATTATGGTGATTTTCAGGCTCCTGGAGGAACCAGCACCGGAAGCTGAAAATCACCATAATAAATCCTGGTGAGTGTGAGCTTTTTGGTGCAATACCTGTAACCGGAGAAAGTTAAAAGAAAGATTCATAATTTCCATTTAATTCCAACTACCGTTATTGTTTATCATAACAGATACGCGTATTTCGTCTACAATGTGCAGACTTCTTCAGTGTCATGTACTAATACTGTACTAATACCACAATACCAAACTTAAAGCAAAACAATCAGTGGAGTTGTGTTTAACACACGACCGGTTGACGTAGACTTCGTTAAATCGTTTGATTACTTTCGTTAGTTTCGAAGCGGATGATACGATCTCGAGTTGAGGCTTTTCACCAGCGTTTCAACCAGTAGTTGGCAACGCATTACATCTGCCTGCTTTCAGTTTCGCCCGTCGTTTTGGAGGATTTCCCGTATGTTAGATCTTAATGCGCTTCCGAAACTGACGCATACGGCTGGCATTAAAACGATTAGGCATTGCACTTATTCTCACTTTCACAGTTTCTCAACATTTATTTTTTCCTAGAAGTGAAACTCTATCCAACGAGAATCGTTAACACAACAGAATAACTATTCATAACAGTACTAATTGAAATGTGCAGAGAATTTTAATTCGGAATATCATGTTCAAAAATCAAAAAGTTGTCCGTGATAGAAAATTTCTGGATACTTGCCGGAACCAAACATTCTATAAAATTTTCCAACACCGATGGTGAATATGTACACAAAATATATTCATTTTTTATTTTCAAAATTTTAAATACTTGGGTAAATAACATTGCAATCGTAAAAATCTCTAGATTAAAGCAAAAATTTCAAAAATTAATCAATCAGGAAACGATTGAATAATTAGCGTCCGGTGTTTCCATTTTTCGTGATATAGCTGTCATTTGTAAATTGTACAAAATGCTCAAGGTATGCAACGAAAAGAAAACTAAAATTGTTTAACAAACGCTGTCTGCCAATTGGTAAGAACTTGGAAAGTAAAGTTAGATAAATTAAAATCAAACAAACTCTCTCAAAATTAAATTGGTCGTTCTGAAAAGGATGGATTTGAAATGGTTCGCAATTGAATTCAAACCTTCTCGGTCTTTTGAAGAAGCAGGTTATTTCAGCCGTTGTGCGTTGCACCTTACCAAAAGATGGCTACTAAATATGACCAACACACAAGCACCTTATTTCGCTCCACGTGGGGTCACCCTCCGGCTAACTACAAAGACATCACTGGCCCAAGCAACCGACTGCCTAGCACACCACAGCAAAATTTATGGCTGCCTAGCAACGGTTGCCTAGCCAACGGATTGCTAGCAACAACCTGCAGCGCAATCAGATATCTGACCAATTGGTTGGTCGCCAGTGCACCTTCTATGGTACTTGCCACCGCCAGCTGCCAAATCCAAATTGGCGCCTTGCCGCTCAGCACTACTGAATGAAGCTAGTGCACCCTCCTCCAGGGTACATGCCATCGCCAGCTGCCAATCCATAATGGCTTGTTGCTCCGCACATCTCCAGTACTGCAACACGAATGAGACATTTGCGAAGGTGTACCCCTTTTATATCGTTCACTATGAGAGATGAGACCTCCCTTGCTGACGTCAAAAAAAAAAATTGGCTCTTCCTTGCAGTTTTTCTGCACCGTGAAAATTGTTGTGTGGAAGTTTTTTTTTTAGATTTTTTTTGTATTCATCAGCAAACTTACTTATAATTCGGAGAAAATAAAATTGTTCTACGATGCTGCGTTTTGAAATTATGAATTTTTGGAATCAGAAATGTACGGGAAAATCTAAAAAATTCAATTGGGGTTGTCCGGAAAAAATGGCAACTATGATTTAGTTCAATGTTTTTTTTTTCGTTTTTGTATCCACAACATCTATGCGGGGACAAATTAATTTGACACCCTTCGACTCAACCTTGTGCGATATTTAAGAAAAACCCTTTATCGTACACAGTTTGAAAGAAATATGTAATTTTCTGCGTTATTTAATGCACCTATATGGAATGCTAGATTTGGCATTCATTCAAACATATACGATAGAGTTAGTCATATTAATTTAAGCCAGATATCGCTAAAATCAGATCTGTCGTATGAAATATTGCAAACAATTCCGTAACTTATGCTTGCTTTGGCTTGCAATTTAACGAGGGTAATTTTAAGCGTCTGTTAAAATTTATCTTTTTTTTTTAATCCGTGTTCATTTGCCGATCAGACTGTTGAAGAATCGGTTAATTGATTAATCAGACGGAATTCAATGGCAGATCAAGGATGATTTTGGGTCGTTGAATCATTTTATTATTTGTTATTATTACTGCAACCTAGTTTATTTCCTAGGGTGGTTTTCCGCCCAAAACAATTATTCAAAATGTTTTATCTAAGAAAAGTTCATGGAGATCCGAAATGTTTTGCATACCTTAAAAAAAAGTCACACGCGTTCATAGCTGTAAGACATGTACACGAAATTTATACTACACCCCTAATGCCAGCCACTCACCGAAGTGCCGCCATACAACATCACATAACATATCAAAACATTGAGCCAATAACTTGTGGCGTGAAGCGAACGTCGACAAGGTTATCTGACATGACAGCAGATGTCACACCTTCGTCTATATTAAGCGAGTATAGTTGCATGTACACCTAAAAAAATAAATGTGAAATGCGTTCATTCAAGTAAATGGATCATCATAAAACATACAACCTTACATTACAAACCGTATTATGTGTAAGTTAAAAGACATTTCATACTTTATCTAAAATATTGTGTACAGGAGCTCGTCCTTACTTGCAATATTTTTTGCACGTTGCTGCTTCATGTGGAATGAAATACAGTCTTACGCGAATTAATATTAACATCATAATGCAAATTCATTGCTTCTTTTGTGATAATTCAGTTGTTCTTCGATTGTATGCCATTTCATCCAGTGGACGGAAGTCTCAGCTTCCGAAATTATTCAACAATTCATATTTTCAACTAATAATTATATTTTATTAGAACTCAAGGAGTGTCATGGGAGGACAGTGCGGTATAGAACTCCCGGTTCTATATAGTATGAAACACGAAAGACATCAATGAGGGTTTAAGCGCTAACCCCAGCTTTATTTGAGCGATGGAATTAAAAGAGGAAGTAATTTCCATAGATTTAACACAAGAAACGTGAAAGAAATTAGAACACCGATTTTTTTGTTATCAGCTACACAAAGTTCATTGTTTTACAGAAAAATAAATGTTTTCAATTCGATGCCCAGGCACATAAAAGCTGCTTCTACTTGGGCAGAGCTGAAAAAGGCACTATATTTAACATGCCAAAGCTGTTTTTTGAGCGGTTGAATGGTATGGATGTTAAACACTAGGTTCGCCCCCAACTGACAAAGTTTGAACTTGAACACGGATTTTTTTGTGAGGTTTTTGTAATAGTTAAAAAAAACAAAAATAAAGAAAGCAGTCTACAAAAGTTTGAGCCTCGTGCGCGTAGTACTATCTGTTGGACTTCTTTTAATTTGACATTCCAAGCATTGTAAGATATCATAAAAAGCTGAATATCTGGATATTACATGTTGATTCTTAAGTGGCTGAAAGTCAAAGCTCAGAGCATTGAGTTCGATTTCCGAGTCAGTCTACATTAGGATAGGATATTTTCGGGTGGGAAATTTTCTCGACTCCCTTGATTGAGGATATTCATGTAAATGTTAAACAAGGTTGGTGGTTGGATTTGTGTCTTCACAGAAAAAAAAAGCGTTCCCGAAAATCAAAACGGACCGTGAACTAGTTCACGTTTTCAGGATTTTTCCCTTTAAACGTTATTAAGTTCATGATTAAGTGATTGAGTTGGTGGAATACAATGGCCTCGTCCCCGGACATTCATCCAGGGCGTAATCGATGAAATCAGACCCTTTTTGAGCTTCATTTAAAAGTCTACTAGCTAGGTAGTTTGCTTCATTGTTGGTGGTGATGGAATAAATTTGTTTTTGGTCTACTTCAAATGTTTTCAATATTCGTAATATTTCGTTTTTTTTTTAAGTTTCGGCAATTTGAGAAACATTGTAATCATATACTGCCAATGTTCTCAATACAAATTTGGAGTCTATTAGGTACTGTACGCAAATAGCAATCACATTCCTTCCTTTTCGAGTAGCCGAGTCCACTTTAATGCATGTAATTCTATCCTTTATACAGATAAAAAGAAACATTGAATTTTAAGCGTGATCTAATGCACATAAAGGGAATGCTAGATTTGGCAGAAAATAATGGGAGATTTCATGTAAATTGTAGCCTAATAACGCCTGAATCTAGCCTGTTGTATGAAAGAATGCAGACATTGTTGTATGGCGCATGAAATATTGCAAACAATTTCGTTGTTTACGCCTCCTTTGGCTTGAAATTAAACGAGGGGAAATTTTACGCGCTTGTTAAAATTCATTATTTTTTTCTGTGTAGTTCATTTTTAATCTCTGTTTTAAATGCCATTGCAGCTTTATCTACATCCTCTGGAACGATCCTGCGGTTAATACTGGGTACGTTTAAGGCCTTTGTCTGAGTCCCTAGAAGATCCGCTAGACCAGGCTGAACGAGCATATTGAAAGCAAGCCCACCTACCGTAACCATCTTTATACTGTACTCCACCAACAACTCTCTGTCTATCGGTACGGATACCGTAGGAATCTTCCGTTTCGGACGGCGATTTTCAACCGCTTCCGCATTAGTGGTCATATCCTCAAACTTTTCACGATGAACCGTTTGTAAGTGCCTCTTAAAATTGTTGAAAATGGCAGCCACGAGTTCTTTCAAACAAATGTTGCACTTTGGATGGCTACCCTCGCCATTCTTCGAGAAAAAATCACTCAGTAACAACATTTACTACGTCGTTCGTAACCTATGCACGTTTTTTTGTTGACTTTTTCAGAAACTTTGCATGTGAGCTTTGCCACGAACAAGACGGAAGAAATTTTATGAACTTCGCAAAATAAGCGAATACCAAACTATGAAAAGAACCAGTGAACACTGAGCATTTATGAATGTGCTTGATGCGACTACTCGTGGAAAATAAAGGAACGGCAGTTTTTGTTGTTCGAAAATATGTTTACTCCATACTGCAAATACGCTCCATTATATGACAAACAACATTTTTTCAGAGAACAATATAAGGTATGAAGTCTCAACTAACAATATGCTGGGGATAAAACGAAACGGAGATAATACCAAAACCAGCAAAATCCCCCACAGCCATAGAAGAGTGCAGCAAGGGAGTTGGAGGGTATCGAAAAATTGGGGGGGGGGTTTCGGGTGAACGGCCCCGTGGGGGAGTGTTGTTTTTTTGGTGTGTTTTTTTTTTTTTTTTTTTAATCATTTATTTGTACAGGCTCAATCGAATCAACTTTACAGAGCCAAGTTTTCATATTTATATACATCAATTATCTTAAAACTAATGTTAAGGGGATAGAACCGATTACTCGCGGCCGTCTCGAGGTTAATAGGAATAACAATTGTATGGATGGGAAGATAGGCGGGAATTTGAAGTGTGGTTTACAAAGCACGTTTATTTGAAATTCGGAATTGGATAAAAACTTATAACTATACAACTTTAGGTTTTCTTTTGACTTTAACATTTTTGAGAATGAAAAAAAAAACACACAAACACAGAAAAAAAAACTTAAAGTAAACATACAGGTTAAACTAACTACAGTCGAAGGCTTATGTTAGTCAAAAACACATAAATGAGTTTCATAAACTCCAGATCACGTACAGCCAAAATATCTCGAACCGGTACATTGGGTTGTCTACCTCGAGCCCGAAGGGAATCATAAAGCTCAGATCTGACTCCACGATGCTCAGCACATGACCAAATAATGTGATCTGCGTCCTGGTAACCTTGTCCACATTCACAGAGATTGCTGTCGCTCAGCCCAACACGGTATAAATGAGCGTTCAAAGAATAATGATTGGACATGAGGCGAGACATCACACGAATGAAGTCCCGACCCACATCCATCCCTCCAAACCAAGATTTCTTCGACACCTTTGGGATGATAGAATGTTGCCATCGCCCCAAATCTCCTTTACTCCATATATACTGCCAGCTGACGAGTGACTGTTGACGAAA
The DNA here is from genome assembly GCA_024533555.2 of Aedes koreicus. Lineage (NCBI taxonomy): Eukaryota > Metazoa > Arthropoda > Insecta > Diptera > Culicidae > Aedes > Aedes koreicus. The sequence continues at coordinate 448,091 of JAHHFK020005381.1, forward strand.
AATAGTAAAAAATTCGTTGAAGGCGATTTGTCGATCATAAATATCGCCTTCTATAGCGCCCACCTTTGTAAGCGAGTCCGCTCTCTCATTGCCCAGAATTGAACAATGAGATGGGACCCATACAAAGGTGATGATAAAATAACGCGAAGATAAAGCACTTAGAAGCTCCTGTATTTTCATGAGAAAATACGAGGAGTGCTTTACCGGCCTCAAGGAGCGAATAGCCTCTATAGAACTGAGACTATCCGTGAAAATGTAATACTGATCCGGTGTTAGTGAGGCAACAATTTCTAGCGTAAAGTGTATTGCCACTAATTCAGCGACATATACGGAACAAGGAGCTTGAAGTTTACGATTGGCGCTATAAATTTCATTAAATATACCAAAGCCTGCTGACTCCTCTATCAATGATCCGTCAGTGAAGAACGATTTAGTGGAATCAACTTGGCCAAACTTTGCAGCAAATATCACCGGAGCAATCATAGGACGATGATGCTCTGGGATTCCATGAAGCTCCTGCTTCATGGATAAATCAAAATGAACCGAATTATCGAAATCGGAGAAGCAAACAAGATTGGAAATATTCGGCGAAGGGCTGACACCCTGTGTTGTGTACACGTGGTACAAAGTCATGAAGCGAGTTTGAGGATTCAACTCGAGAAGCTTCTCAAAATTTTCGATTACCTGGGGGTTCATAACTTCACACCTGGTGAGGAGCCGGAGAGATAACTCTGTAAACCGATCCGAGAGTGGCAACATGCCAGCCAGCACCTCAAGACTCATGGTGTGAGTCGAGTGCATGCAACCTAACGTGATACGAAGTCACCGAAATTGAATACGTTCCAGTTTTATGATGTGCGACTGAGCCGCTGACTGAAAACAAAAACTACCGTATTCGATAACCGACAAAACCGTTGTCCGGTACAACGTTAGAAGATCTTGCGGATGCGCTCCCCACCAGGTTCCGTTAATTGTGCAGAGAAAGTTGATCTTTTGTTGGCACTTTCGCTTCAGATACTCAATATGGGATCTCCAGGTGCACTTTGAATCGAACCAAACCCCAAGATACTTAAATGACATAGAATGAGTTATCGGTGTACCCAAAATTTGAAGCTTCGGTTGTGCAGGGTTAAGCTTCCTTGAAAAAACTACCAACTCTGTTTTCTCCGTAGAGAATTCGATACCTAGCTCTAGAGCCCAAGTAGACAAATTGTCTAAGGTATCCTGTAAGGGTCCTTGCAGATCGACCCCATTGGGTCCCGTGACAGACACTACGCCGTCATCCGCAAGTTGTCTCAACATACAGTTGTCATTTAGACAACTGTCAATGTCTTTGACATAAACATTATACAAAAGAGGGCTTAAACATGATCCCTGGGGGAGACCCATGTAGCTAAATCGGGAAGCTGTAGAGGTTCCATGAGAGAAGCTCATATGTTTCTCTGACAGCAAATTGTACAAAAAATTATTCATTAATGGTGAAAAGCCACAAGCGTGGAGTTTATCTGAAAGAACTTCAACAGATACTGAATCAAAAGCCCTCTTTATGTCCAAGAATACAAAAGCCATTTGCTCTTTTTTAGCAAAAGCTAACTGAATATCTGTGGAAAGCAACGCGAGACAGTCATTCGTTCCCTTACCCCTACGGAGTTCCAGAAACTGATTAAACAAGTTCAACATGCGCCTCTTAGCGCGTCTGGGAGGTTCTTAAGCAAGTTGAAATTGATTCTATCAGCCCCTGAAGCCGTATTGCCACACGAAAGGAGTGCGAGAGAGAGTTCTACCATTGAAAAAGGTTGGCTGTTCTCATCTATCGAATTCGTGGTTTCGCGAGGAATCATCCGTGCCGGCACAGAATCTGGACAAACTTTTCGCGCGAACTTGAGGATCCATTGGTCCGAGTACTCTTCGCTCTCGTTGTTCGTAGTTCGGTTACGCAATTCGCGCCGTGTTCCAAAGAGTACTCATCGACGTCTCGCGCGATAGCCCGTCCGCGAATCTTCGCCAGTAACCGCGTTTCTTGGCCTTGATGAGGCTCTTAAGTTCGCGTTCGAGAGCCGTGTATACTTCGAAGTGCTCAGGTGTTCCACGTCTATGGAAAACTTTAAACGCGTCGGACTTTTTACGGTAAACCTCGGTGCACTGTTGATCCCACCATGGAGAAGGAGGTTTCCTACGAAATGACGTTCCTGGAACTGGTCGAGTTTGTGCTTGAAGCGCGCTGTCTAAGATCAGGTTGGAGAGGAAGTTATATTCCTCCAGCGGTGGAAGCTCTTCTACCGTCGTTACGGCTTCCTCTACTGCTGTCCTGAACTTTGTCCAATCGATGTAACGGGTAAGATCATACGCGACCTTTATGGATTCCGATGGATTGAACCCGGTGGCAATCGAAATTTGTATGGGCAAGTGATCACTACCGTGGGGATCTTGAATCACATTCCATGTGCAATCCAACGATAATGAATTCGAACAAAGTGTGAGGTCTGATCTACTGCCAATTGAGGATGGACCAGCCAAACGTGTTACTTCTCCATTGTTAAGAACTGTCATAGTGAAATTGTCACAGAGGTCATATAACAAGGAAGACCGGTTGTCGTCGTACAGTTCTCCCCAGCTGTACCGTGAGAGTTAAAATCTCCCATGATCAACCGCGGAGCAGGAAGAACCGAACAAATATCTGAAAGTTGTTTTTGGTTTATTGAGGCTCTAGGAGGAATATAAACGGAAGCAATGCAAAGGCTTTTATTTTTAATAACAGCCTGACATGCGACAACTTTAATACCTGGAATAGGAGGAAAATTCACTCTATAGAAGGAGTAGCACTTTTTGATCCCCAAAAGTACTCCTCCTCCACGTGAATCCTCACGATCAAGACGAATAATGTTGAAATCATGAAACGGAAGATCGATTTCGGGTGAGAGCCATGTTTCACAAATAGCAAATACATCACAACCGGTATTGCGAGCCACAAATTTGAAAGATTCCAATTTAGGAACAAAACTTCGACAATTCCACTGCAGAACAGTGATCAAATCCCCGACCTCATTTGGAAAATTATCCATCGAAGGAAATGATAGCTGCAAGGAGGGGCAACTTAATTGTCAATTGCTTCAAGAAAGTCTTCACTGTGGGAAGCATTGCCAATACAATGCTTTTGAGAGGGTCAGAAATTTCGAGGTACTAGAAGACACCTTCGACAATGTTATCAAATGAGAACAGCCCAGTCGAGGAAGGGGCTTCTGTTCTTAAAATCGAGGCATCAGGGGTTTTGGATGTCCCCGGAAGAGATGGAAAGTCCTGGGTGTAGTTAGTGCTACGAAAACTAGGTGGAATTGGATTTTCCTTCTTTCCACCTTTGCTTGAAATGGGCAGTCTGATTTCGGGCTTCTGTTCAGTAATTTTCCATGGGCGGACGCGTCTTCGCTTCCGTGAAGCACCTTCCGGAAAACTGACTGATGTTCCCTCTTCAGCCAAATCAAAGTCAGACTCTTCATCTGACAGAGGAGCAAAGGGATTTGTATTGGCATCGGGTGATGGTGAGGCTTTTTTCACCATTTCGGCGAAAGATTGCCTAGAACGTTGTTTAAGCGAGCGTTCTAATTTTTCCCCGCGTTGTTTGTACGCCGGGCACGACGAGAGAGCATGAGGAGGAGAGCCCTTGCAGGAAGCGCATTTTGGTGTGCTATCTGCGCAGGCGCCATCCTCGTGTCCCCGCAGTTGGAGCAGCGTGCCTTATTGCCGCAATGGGAGGTCGTATGTCCCATCTGCTGGCATTTTTGGCAGATCATGACCCGAGGTACGAACAACCGCACAGGTAGTCGAAGTTTTCCCAACTCGACGTATTGAGGGAGGGCTGAACCAGAGAAGGTCACACGAAACGAGTCTGACGGTGTAAACTTCTTTTCACCCTTACTGATCGATACTGTGCCACGTCTTTTCACATCCAGTATCTTCACTGGAGAAAGCAGGTGGTTTTTAAATCGACCAACCCCCTGTTTCAGCAGGATCTCAGGGTTCACACTCGTTTCGGTGACCACACCTACAATTTCAATACCCCGAGCTGGTATATACACCCGATACTCGAGTGTAAAAAGCTGAGAGACAGCAATCTCGTTAGCTTGCTTAAGGTTGGACACAACGACCCGAAGTTTATTCGGTCTCACTTTTATTATCTCGGTCACGGCCGAGAATCACTTCGTCAGATCGTTGGAGATCTGATATACATTAAGAGGTTTCGTTTTGGGCTGAAAATAGACAACCCATGGACCAGCTGAACCATCTGGATAAACACGTGACCGGGTAACTTTATGAGCTACCCCATCATTTCGCGCCATAGATGATTCATCTTCCGACAAATCATCCATGGCTCTCACGTGGGAGTTTATGACGCTCAAACCCTCACGCAATTAAAAATAATCGAACACAGAAAAACAAACTAAAGCTAAAAACACTCTCTCACACACACACGCACTCACTCAAAATTAAATTATAATGTATTAAGGAGAAACAAAAACTTATCTTATATGTATCACTGATCTGCTGCAGCCGGTCAACGAATTTGCTGCTGCTGCCGAGCGACGATGTGTGGCCGCTTGTACGGGCTAGACGTGGAGCTCAGCGATGATGAAAATGATGACGATGATGAAGACGCTGGTCGGTGGTGGTTGGCAGATGAACGATTGCACACGATGGACTGCTGGTGTGCGTGCCGTGAATAGATGCGGAGCAATATGGCTATTCGATTGCTAATTGCAGTTAATAGCGTCGTTGCACTGATTAACACACGTTTGCTTCTTCAGAAAAAGCAAAACTCGATATCAACTGCGATGAGGACACTATCGAGAGAAAAAAAACTGTACTTGGAAACAACGCGTGACAAACTTCCAAAGCAACGGAGAGCGGACACAACGAACCGCACCGTTCGCTTGTTCACTGGACAATGATTTGCCGAAGTTGAAACACTCGGCTTTCTCGTTCGGAGGTACAAACCACCGGGGCCAAGAAAAATGACGGGGGACTGGTGTCGGTGGTTCGATTTTCGCTCTGAGTGTACTCTATTGAGCACTGCCGCGAAGTGGTGATACTGATACACGCTGCTGTGGTGTTCAAATACCGCACGCAGTGTTGTGTGTGGTTTGGACAAGCTTACTCGTTCTGAGCGTATCTGCTTTATGGCGGATAGGACTGAATATGGGCTTCAAATGGTGAGTTGACATCTTAGAAGGAGGGTGCGACCGACCTCTGGTCCTCACAAGTTCCTACCTCACGCCTCCACGAGTCATGTGATCACAAAAGACTGCCAGCTGAAACAAGGAGACGCTGGTTGGCGTAGCCTGGGCAATGTTGTCATTTTGACAATAGCGAAGTGAGGGGGTGCGACTCAAGATCGTGTACCTATAAATTATGATGTTTATCCATACCTGTAATGCATATCATACTATTTTCCATTCTCATTTAATTAATAATTTCAGCACGCTTTGGAATCATCTTTGCATTCCAAAACCATGTAAGAGCCTGGAGCAACATGAGAAGCATCAAAGGCTCGATTTCTTTTTCAGGATTTCAGCATAACATTAAATTTAATTTGCACTTCAGAACTTCAACTATAATATTCATAAAGGCAGCAAAATTAATCATCAATTAAAAGAAAGATTTGAGCAATAAAAAAATGAAAAAAGTGCCACTAAATTATTAAGATAATAAAAAAAAATACAGTGTGTTTACTTTAATATGAACCAAGTAAATGAGAGAAATTGAAAAAACGATGAGTGTAAATAACATAACGGAGAAAGGGAGTGACCGTCAGGGCACCCAAGTGAAACGATTTGGATAGGGAGCGTGGGACTGCCTCCTCCCTATTGTTAACATTTCGCGGAACGAGGGCGGGCTCTTCGACGCCATCTATTGGTTTTTTTTCTGTCAATCGAGGGCTCGGTTCTAGTGCTGTGAGTGTGAACTTGCTTTTGGAAGGAGATTATCTTCCCTATATTCGCGGGTCTCGTGTAAGTGTCTCTGCTTACGGGCTCAACCAAACGTTTTTGGCCCTTCGTACAGGAGCATTATGATCACAAACAACAATAGAATCCTGATCAAATCGTTTTTCAGATTATTCCACTGCAATGGAAAATTGCCTTGCTACAATAAAAACTTCCTTGACCTGAGCCAACGTTTTTGTAACTAACAGGCTGCCGTTTAAAATAAACTACAATTACAATTACAATAGATGGTAGTATTACATCGTCTTCACCTATGACGGATAGGACTGGATAGTTGCTTGTCTTTTGATAAAACTTTTCATACTGGTTTTCTATATCTGCGTTACCTAATGCACATAAAGGGAATGCTAGATTTGGCAGAAAATAATGGGATATTTCTTGTAAGTATATAACGCCTGAATCTAGCCTGTTGTAAGAATGATTGCAAACATTGTTGTATGGCGCATGAAAAATCTTAAACAATTTCGTTTTTTACGCCTCCTTTAGCTTGGAATTAAACGAGGGGAAATTTTACGCGCTTGTTCAAATTAATTATTTTTTTCTGTATATAAATGCGTTTGATTTTACCATGCCTGCGATTAGATCAACCATGGTGAGGTAAATATCAATATGTGGTCTGTCAAAAAAATATACCACAAATTTGCAATTGCACAGTTGTGTCATTTCAGTAATAATGTAATTTTGCGTCTCAAGTCTCTTATTTTTTTGGATTACGACTGCTCTTAAAAAAGTCTGTGTGAAAAAGTTTGCAACTATTTTGAGAGAGTGACCACTACGATAGGTATGCAAAAGTTACAATTTCAACAAATAAAAATCTTAACAAGTTTTGAAGTGAGGGAGTTAGAAGCCAAGTGGTGTAAGTGAAAAAAATGTAAAAATTGGATTAAATATGCCAAAAGATTGCAAATACTTAACACTTTATACAGTTTTAATATATGTTGTGTAATGTTTGTGAAGATTTAATCAACCTGAATTATTTTACACCGAACAGAAAAACGACTCGTGTTAGATGCTCCTGCTGCATGCAATTTGTATGGGATCGAAGAATACACATTAACACTTCTTTTCAAAATACATTTTTGTCGCTTACATTATTAGGTTACTAACCCCCTCATATGACTATGGTAGAGATGAACCAACCCGAGAAAATCTCGATAATAAAGAAAAAAAAATAATGAAGGCCGTTTTTCGCCAACATTACCCACACCTTCTACTAGCTTAAACCTGTAGTGCAAACTTTTCCCGTCCTTATGATGTTGTTCGTTTACGTTTGCTTCATTCGGTTGTCGAAAACGGAATGAAGTGGCCGTAGAAAGCCATTAAAACGTAGGCGACCTTTAAAGCCCTACTCCAATCTAAACGGAAGAAAATCTCGCCATTGAAAATGTAACTAGTTTTCGATCCATGAAATAAACACTACCGAAATGGACTAAACGAAACAATTGTTATCAAAGAAACTGGAAATAGCGGGCACTTTAAACATTTAGAAAAATTAATTAATCGGGTGGATGCACGACAAATGAAAACATAAATCTTGTTGTTTCGAGGGGCAGATCGGAATTCGGATGCCGGGTCTTGAGAAGCACAATTCGGATTTCTCTGTTTAGTGCAACTTTTAACTGCAAGTTTAATAGGGGTTAATATTGTTTACACATTTTCAGGTTATGCTACTTACACTATCGGTATGCTATCTTGTGTTACCGATCTGCTCAGAAACTAATGTTAGTGGTTTAGCGTAGGAACTGCAACAAATTTTAGGTTCTTCAGTTATTTCGTAGTTAAGATATTTAATTTACTGTTTTGTGTAAATTTTAATTAGAAAACCAATTCACTGCAAGGGAAACCAATTCAAGTTGGTTTCAATCAATGTGGAAATAAATTATTGATGTGAACTAATCTTATTCAGTAAACTATCAATTGTGTATTCTTCTTTTGCTTCGGAAGTCAGCTTGTTTTTCTGTTCATCGTTGACACCAGTCACCCATTCTTCACGTCCGTGATTGTAGTGCAGCTGAGACGTGAACGAATAATGTCAAACTGAGGCAGTGCGCTCAGCGGCAACATCCCCCCCCCCCCCCCCCCGTAACACTAGCCACCGGTCCCAGTTTTACCACTTGACTCAACCTCCAATACAGCCAATTTGGATACAGGCCTACGTAGCACTACCCTCGCAGTTTGTACAACAGCTTGCCGAACTCTTCCATCCTTCGCAGTCACAACTTCCTTAATGCGTACACGAATCCAGCCGTTCCTGCGAGTGTTGTCGACAACTATGACTAGGTTTCCTTCAGTTACGGGATCGACATCGCCAAACCATTTCATTCGCCTCGTCAGCATTGGGAGAAAGTCCCGTATCCATCGTTTCCTAAAAACGTCCAATTGATGTTGAATCAGGTTCCACGAGTTTTTAACCGCAGAAGCTAGATCACTGAAGGCTACAGTAGGCTGGCGTACGCCTCGAGAGCTTTCCAACAGGAAGTGGTTTGGGGAGAGGGCTTCTCCTTCATCAGTGGCAAGTACGTGAGTGGCCGACTGTTAACCATTCCTTCGGCTTCAACGACCAATGTTTCGAGTCCTTCATCGTCCAGTTTTCGATCGTTGTTGTACGCAGCTTGCATAGCGGTTTTTATCGATCGCACCATTCTTTCCCACGCACCGCCCATGTGAGGTGCTCCTGGTGGAATGAAAATCCATTTAGTATCGGTGTTGGTGAAGGTGGCTGCCAGCTCACCGTGTATCTCTTCAATCTGCTTACGTAAGAGGTTCTCTGCACCCTGGAAGTTGGTGCCATTGTCCGTATAAATCTCCGATGGTGAACCTCGACGGCAGACGAAACGGCGAATACACTTCACGCAAGACGGTGTAGAAAGGCTATGGACAACCTCGACATGGACGGCACGAGTGGTCAAGCATGTGAACAAGCAGATCCAGTATTTCACCGCACTCCTTCCTACTTTCACAGACAGCGGGCCAAACAGGAAAATGCCAACGTACGTGAATGGTCGGTTGTAAGAGGAGAGGCGAACTGCGGGAAGCGGTGCCATCCACGGTACCTTCGGAGGTGCCTTCGTCAACTTGCACCATTGACACGCTGTGGATATTTGCTTCACCACAGTCCTCAATCGTGAGATGTAGTAGAACTGACGAGCTTCATTCACCACTGTTTCGGAATTCCCGTGACGAAAGGCTCGATGAAGATCATCCACAATCAGTCTGGTTACTGGGTGTTTCCTCGGGAGAATTACCGGAAACATGGCATCAAAAGTAGTATGTAGCGCACATCCAGTTCTTCCACTGACCCGTAACACTCCATGTTCATCCACTGTTGGCGTCAACTGATACAAAGCACTCGTTTTGTGTAGCGCCGATTGTCTTCTCAGCAATCCCATCTCATCAGGATATTCTTCCCACTGCACCATTCGCATCACTGTATTCTTCGCTTGCTTTGGTTCATCCTGACTCAGATACGATGATTCAGTTGCTTCTCGTCGACATCTACGTCTGCAGTTATCCACAAAACGGTGCACATACGCAATTGCACCTAACAACCGCCGCCACTTCGAAAAACGAGAGAAATCCACAAGGGTGACAGGAATTGTAGAGCCTTGGATCACAAAGCATGGTCGTAGCTCTTCATCCGGTTGAGCGTGTTCCACAGTTTGCTTCGGCCATTCCTCCTCGGGCAGACGAAGGAACCTCGGGCCTCTGAACCACTCGTCGGTGACCTCAGGATACGAGTTTTTCCCCATTTCGTCGCAGCATCTGCAGGGTTGAGTTTGCTGGGAACCCATCGCCATTCTGCGACGTCTGTTGTTGATAGTAGCTCTCCAATCCTACAGGCTACATATTGTTTGTACCTGCGGTGGTCAGCTCGCAACCAGGCCAATACCGTCGCTGAATCACTCCACAAGAAACGTTGCTTCACTTCGACGTTGTGTCCCTCCTGTACGAACGACATCAACCGACTTCCCAGAACAGCTGCTTGTAGTTCCAATCGTGGAATTGAGAGTGGTTTGAGTGGTGCAACCTTTGTCTTGGCAGCGACTAATGTGCATTCAGCTTTACCTTCAGTGTTGACTACTCTGAAATAAGCCGCAGCTGAGAACGCTGCTTCGCTCGCATCCACGAAAATGTGAAGTTGAAGTTGATCGTATGTTTTCGTGGTCGCTTCCATGAAATAACACCGAGGGATTCGTAAGCCGCCAATCTTGCGAAATGTTCCAGTCCATCTGGTCCATCGATCGAATATTGCTTCCGGTACCTTCTCATCCCACTGCAGTCCTGCTCGCCATGCATCTTGAAGCAGTATTTTTCCGTGTACGAGGAACACACTCAGAAGTCCCAGTGGATCGAATATGCCCATCAGACATTTCAGCATCTGTCGTTTAGTTGGCCGATCACCGCTATCAATCACCTGCTGGACTTCATCCTTCATCTTCATAGAGAACCGCAGTTCATCTTCAGAAGTCAACCACAGCATTCCCAATACTCGTTCACTCTCTTCCGTTGGACTCAAGCACAGGTTCTTACTTTCCATTGTCTCCTCTTCATTCAGTTCATTTAGCACCTTCGAGCTGTTGGATAGCCAGTTTCTAATGTGGAAACCTCCCTTTTGATGTATAGCTTTCACTTCTTGGGACACAAGAACGGCTTCATCTTCGCTCTCGAAGCTGTCGAGAAAGTCATCCACGTAATGGTTTTTCAATATACCTTCAACCGCTCGTGGGAAGCGATTAGAGAAGTCAGCAGCATTGAGGTTCTTTACATATTGCGCTGACGCCGGCGAACACGTGGCTCCAAAGGTTGCCACGTCCATTATATAGATTTCCAATTGCTCTGATGGATCGTCCCGGAACAAGAATCGTAGAGCATGGCGGTCTTGCTCTCGCATTAACAGCTGATGGAACATTTCTTTAATGTCTGCAGAAACTGCCACCCAATACTGCCGGAAACGAAATAATACCGCTGGGAGTGAAGTAAGCTGATCTGGACCTTTGAGCAGCATGGAATTCAACGATATTCCATCTACCTTGGCTGCCGCATCCCACACTAAACGAACTTTACCAGGCTTTCGTGGATTCGTCACTGTGCCTAGCGGTAGATACCACACACGTTTGGGATCTGCTCGCTCCAGTTCATCATCCGTCGCGCGGTGCGCGTAACCTTTCGTTAAGTACTCCGTAATCTGCTTCTTCAAGTTAGCCGCAAGAGCGGGATCCCGTGTCATCTTGCGCTCCAGGCACTCGAACCGCTTTGCCGCCATGATGTAACTATCTGGAAGCTCTATGTCGTCATACTTCCACAATAGTCCAGTTTCAAATCTTTCGCCGGCCCGTACAGTCGTCTCTTCCAGAATTTTCTTAGCTCGTTTATCCTCTTCTGACTCTGGCACTGGTGCCGGCTTCACCCCTGCATCCTCCATCGTGAAGTAATCTCGGACAGCATTGTGTAGCTCCTGATCACTCGCGCATTCGCATGAATGGAAGTTCAACGTATCTGCTGACTCCTTACCATTACCACCGAAGATGCTCCATCCAAGTCTGGTCTTCACAGCGATAGGTTCGCCTTTTTTGCCTTCTTTTACTTGAAGCGGTACCGTGAGGTTAACATTGTTGACTCCTATCAACAGGCGAGGAACAGCCTGTTCGTAGCTGACAATTGGCAGACCTTGAAGATACCGGTAGCGTTCCGCGAGATCATTGTAGTTGAGGCTCTGTTCCGGCAGATTAAGCTCCTTCACCGTGCGAATGTCATTGAGGGAGAACTGCTTCCGATGGTTCGCTCCTCTTATCGAAACTCGGACAAGTTTCGACTCCGCCTCGACTCTGGTAACGTTTCCTGTCCACTTGAGGCATAATGGTTTTGTCCATCCATCGATACCCAGCTGCTCCACCAAGCTGCTTTCAATCAGCGATAGATCTGACCCGTCGTCGAGGAAGGCAAACGTTTCAATGGAGGTTCGTGGTCCGGAGATGATGACAGGAATAATACGAAATAGTAGTTGTTGTTTGTACTGTCGATGAGTGTGGTTCTGCACCGTTGACAACCCTGACGTCGGCTGACTGCTCAAGCGATTTGAATGCAACAACGGATGGTGGCGGAATCGGCATCCTTCAATCACACACTGTGTCGCGCTTCTGCAGCTCCGTCTACCATGTGCATTTAGACAACTCCGACATAGACCGTTAGTTTGTGCAAACTTCCATCGATCATTCACGGTGTACGATTTGAACACTGTGCACTCCGCTATACGGTGACCCGATTTCTTACAACAAAAACATACACGTTCCTTCTGGCTCGCTGAATCACCGCTGGAGGCTGATCTGCTGAATGCTGCTCCGCTGGGCGCTGCTTCGCTGGTGTGATTGTTGACTGCTCCTTTTTTGTCGCTGCTTCTGCTGTCCGCTGCTGCTTCCTCCAACGCACATTGTCACTCTGCTTATCGCTGTAACCACTCCGTACATGAAATCGCCGAACGTTTTCAGATTGACTACCGAGTGCTGCTGCATATGCTCCGCCCATTGCATCTTGGTGTGAGGAGGTAGTTTCTCCACCAATTCCATCAGCAAAGTTGGGTTAGAAAGATGCTCTAGTAGACCGGCAGCTTCTAAATGGTCACATAGGCTACGTACTGCCATTCCAAAGTCGATCATGGTCTCCAATTTCTCCATTTTCGGCGCCGCAACACTCCGCACTTTCTGTAGCAAAGCACTGATTAACAGTTCTGGACGCCCGTACAGCAAACGCAAGGTGTCGATCACTTGGGGTACTGATTCGGGAAGCAATAATCTACTTTTGACAGATTCGTACGCGTGCCCTTTCAAACACCGCTGAAGACGCGCGAGATTCTCAGCACTATTATACCCACAAGCGAGCGTAGTATTGACGAAGCTGCTTATAAATATTGGCCAATCGGTGGGATCACCGGAAAACATAGGTAAATCACGAGCCATTACTTGTCGAGCGGCTAACTGCGAGGGGGAGGGACCATATTCGGGCAATCTTGATGCCGGCAAAGCTGAAAATATGTTTGGTTGGAGTTCGCTAATATTTTGGCTTGTATTGGCTTGAAGAGCGCATTCACTTTCGTTCCTCCTCAAAGGCGTGGAGAGAGGAACCGTTTGGGCGGGATGACCAGAAAGCATAGGCTCAGTCCCAATTGGTCGGGCCGAACTAGTATCTTTTACTATCGGACTATTTGGCCCTAATCTTGCTACCAGATCTAGATAAGAACTGTAGCTCTGTTGAGCAGGAGCTTTTGGATGTATATTGGGATAAGTTGGTGTCTTACCTGGTGGCAGTACGGGGGGCGCAGAGGGGATACAGTTACCTACGGTTGTTCCAACACGATCGCCATCTTGCTGCTTCGGAAACGTTTTGGGAATCGCGCCGATGTTTCGCTGCTGAATCCTTTGAAGCTGCGATTGATCCGTTGAGATTTCATTCTGCTTGATCTGCTGTGATGCGTTGCGAGGCACTTTCGATTGCTGTTTCGTTTCCTTCTCGTTCTGTGCGTAGGCCTCTGCTGGACATCCCGTTGTAGGATTATGCAAATCCACCTGTTCACGTTGCTCTATGGCCAAAGGTATCTCTCCAGATGCTTCCTCTCCTGGCGAAACATCCAATGGTTGTTGCTCTACCCATTGCGTCACTCTTTGTACATTTTCCCTTCGACTCATCCGGCTACGGTGGCTGATGGTATCTCTATCGTCTTTCAGCTGCTCCTCTAGCAGGGTGTATTTCTCCTGCATATGCTTTTCTCCTGTTCGCGCGCTTTTCTTCCAACTTCTGCAGCTTCAATGCAATTCTAGACAATTTATTGGTTGACCTGGAGAAGACATTCGTTGGCAGACAGTTACGGCACGTCCAAAACCTTTCTGATACCGATCCTGTAGCTCCTGCACATCGCATGTGCCACCAGCTATCGCATTGGTCGCACTGCACAAAGTTGTCGTACGTAACGGGGCGCGAACAGTTAACGCAACCTCCCGTCTGGTTCATTTTCGACACGCGTGATGACTCCTTCACATCGGCGCGACTAGCACTCATGACGATAGTTTAAAAGATTGTTGTTTCGAGGGGCAGATCGGAATTCGGATACCGGGTCTTGAGAAGCACAATTCAGTTTTCTCTGTTTAGTGAAAAAACTTTTAACTGTAAATTTAATAGGGGTTAATATTGTTTACACATTTTCAGGTTATGCTACTTACACTATCGGTATGCTATCTTGTGTTACCGATCTGCTCAGAAACTAATGTTAGTGGTGTAGCGTAGGAACTGCAACAAATTTTAGGTTTTACAATTATTTTATAGTTTAGATATTTAACTTACTGTTTTGTGTAAATTTTAATAGGAAACAAACTCACTGCTAGGGAAACTAATTAAACTCATTTAATTGTGGAACTAAATTGTGAATCATAATAATCAATTGTGTATTCTTCTTTTGCTCGGAAGTCGACTTGTTTTTCTTTTCATCGCTGACACCGGTCACCCATTCTGACGTCCGTGATTGCAGTGCAGCTGAGACGTGAACGAAGAATGTCAAACTGAGGCAGTGCACTTGAAGTGGCAACAAAGTGAATACATGTATTCTATATTATAATATTATAGGTATTATATTGAAACTATACTATTAGCTAATTAAAAGAAATCGGAAGGATGCATCGTATAATACTGTATCATGTGTAGGAAAAACTAAAATTTAAACATTTCACTGAATTTAACTGTGAAGAGCTTTTGAGTGGGATGAGTTATTTCATTTTAATTCCGTTATAATTGCTCATGCTTTCACAGAGATCTCTATTTGATAACCACTTAAAGACATTCACAGAACCTCGTACTCAGATTCAGTGTTTTTAAAGTACGATTAACTGAGAATGTTTGCAAGCAGTAGACGAAATACGCGTAGCTGTCGAAGGTTAAGCAATTATAACAGAATTAAAAGGAAATAGCTTTTCATAAGACAAAAGTGTCAGATAGAGAGTAATAATAAATAAATAAATAAATAAATAAATAAATAAATAAATTTGGGATTCCGTTAAGAGATTCGACCAGAATTAAAAGAATTATACTTTTTATACCGTGCACAAACAATATTTATTGCTTTGATTACCCTTGGCATGGGGTCTAAGATTATTTAATCGGGAAAGGCAAGTAACTACCAATCCAGAGATGACGGATTCAATACCCAGTCCGACCGAGGCAGTTTTTTTACTACTCTGGGTATTTAATTTTCATGCATGGGTATGGGCATCGATAGCATCAGAGCAAATGCTCGTCAAATAAGAAAAAAATATACATTAAACCTATTCGGTAGTTGCCTCAATCAATATTCATTAGGCTAAGAAGGCTTTAAGAAATTCAGAAACGCTTTGATGTTAAGCATTTGTATATTTGACTTTCAGCATTAATTCCTTACATTTGACCTTATCCTAAGATGAAAATGTCATCTAAACAATACAACTAGCGCTTAGTGAGAATGTTACATCAATAAATTTATTATGTTCCAGATTGATGTAGATATAGATGTGCATGACATAATGGAAGCATTGAAAAAATTAGATGTCTCCAAAAAGATGTGGGCCCGATGGGATTCCCCCCATTTTTCTGTAAAACTGTATTTTCCGGAGCTTACCACTCCCTTGTTTTGGCCGTTCAATATGTCGATCGAATCCGGTACTTTTCCCAACTTGTTGAAAACTTAATGCCTAGTTCCTATTTTTAAATTGTTTATCAAATCTGACTTGCTTAATTATCAGGGTAATGGCTATTATCCCTTGCATTCCAAAACTTGTTGACGCTCAGCTAATAAAAATTCACTCGAATTCGTTAACTATTCGCTGGTTGCAATGGACAAAGGAAACCATGTTGATGCTTTATATAAAGACTTCAGCAAGGCATTTGATCGCATTGATATAAATTCATGCTTCTATTCAAACTGCAAAAAATGAGGTATTGAGCTAAATTTTCTTAAATGTCTCTATTCTTATCTTTCTGATCGACAACAAATAGTCAGATTAGTAAAGTACTAAGGACCAGGCTTTAAAGATACTTCAAATCTAGTATTAAATGATAAATGATAAGAGTTACAAGAAATAAACATGAGTGGAATAAGGATACATCTGAGTACGAGTGGCCAAATAGCACGGAATCTCCGAACTCAACACTGCTCGAAAATGTCCTGTAAGTTAGTTTTCTACGAAAGCGTGGAAAAACAAAAAAAATCAACCAAAACTCAGTTCCACAGCGATTTTCATATTAGGACGAGTCAACACTTAGAAAAGAGTTTCAACAAGAAAGTTATTGTAATTTTTTCATTAAATTTCATCTTCCCGTCGTTCGTACGTTTTAAAACCACAAGTAAGGTCCTGATTAAAAAAATGAAAACCAATTTCCAGAAATGTATTGTAATTTTCCCTTCAAATGTTTAAACTGGACAAAATAACGATTCTCACCAAGAAAACTATATTCGCTTGAGTCCAACGAGAATTTGATTTTCAGCAAACGATTGAGTCTTCTTTTCCCCGATGCGTAGCTCCATCCACCCATCAATGATACTTGATTACGGTCGAAGCCTCTCTATTCAGATTGTGGATAATACGGTTGCTTTAAATATTCATCCAAAAGTCAAAGCTATTACGTTCCACAGACAAATCGTATAAAGTAAAAAGAAAGCCCCCAATCGCAATGATTTCCGAATTTGAAAGGCAAAATCTCGTACTCAAAAGTGTATTTCGATTATTTGATGAAATATCTAGCTATCATTCTAGACACTGAAACTTGTAAATTAACTCTTTAAGTCTAAACACGGCAAAGATGCTTCTCTCTCGCTTCCAGATGGAGATTTAAATAGCTGATTATTCCTGTGATTTGAATTTGCGGAATTCACCAAATCAATGAGGAGCACGTTAAAAATAAAGTACGTAATCTTAAAAACTCTGTGGCATACGGTTCGGATGATATTCCTGCATGCATTTTGAAGAATTGATAAAGCGTTGTTATCCCTGCCATTAGTCAAATTATTCAACATTTCATTGCAACAAATTATATTCCCCACCGCGTGCGTAGGAGGCTTACGACATGCCCCCGTCTACGAAAAGGGCGACATTTTTTTTTTTTTTTTTTTTTTTTTTTTTTTTTTTTTTTTTTTTTTTTTTTTGTAACATTGCTAATTATTGTGGAATAATATCGTTTAGTGCTTGCTCAAACTCTTTGAAATCATTGTAAATCAAGCGCTTTTCGTTGCTTTCAAGAACTATATATCCAGTTCTCAGCATGGATTCTCGCCGAAGAGATCCATGACGACAAATCTCTTGCAATTCACCTTTTTGTGCATTCGATCGGTAGCATACAAGTAGATGCTATATACACGGATTTCAAAGCTGCATTTTACCGAGTGAACCACGATCTTCTGCTTCGAAAACTAAAAAAAAAGAAAAGTATCCATAGCCCTTGCAGGCTCGTTCAAATCATACTTATCCAGGCGGTCTATAGTGGGCTCATCCCTTTCAGATATATTTCCAATATCTACTGATGTTCCACAAGGGAGTAACCTGAGCCCCCTGTTATTTTCGCGCTTCATTAATGATGCAGCATTCATTTTTACCTTGAACGTACCTTTTCGCTTCAACGACGTTTCAAATAAGATCTTCAAGGTATCGAGGACTGTGCATACCTGCAGAAACTGCTGGATTTTTTTGCGCATTGATTTAAACGGAACCTCCTGGAGCTCGTATATAACGAAGTGCAACACTATTTCGTTTACTAGAAAACGTCAACCAATCATTTGCTGCTACCGTCTTAATGGACATGTTTTAGAACGGCTGGAAAAGGTTAGAGACCTTGGTGTGATTTTGGACTCACAGCTAAACTTCCGAATTCATATTGAGGACGTGATTTCAAAAGCGAACAGACAGCTTGGTTTCATATTCAAGCTTACCGATGGTTTCACTGACCCTCTTTGCTTGAAATCACTGCACTCTAGTGCGCTCGATTATGGAATCTGCTGTATTAGTTTGGTGTCCGTTCAACATTATGTGGATTAACCGTATTGACTCGATCCAAACAAAGTTTGTGCGTCTAGCTCTTCGTCATTTATCATAGCGTGAATGTCTTAACATGCCGCCATGCCGATGTCGATGTACCTGATTATCGCGCGGATATTGATATACAGCGATTCCACGGGAAAAAAATTGAGTTGAAAAAAAAAGTTGCTCAAAATCGCTTGGTATGTTCTTCATCGAAAATAATTAGACCCGTATTTTTTCATTTTTTCATTAGGGTGACCATGTTCGATATAGGGTTACCAGAAAAATCGACATTTTTCGAATTTTTTTATTTAAAAAAAATCATAACTTCTGAACCACTGGATTGATTTGCAATGTTTTTTTATGAATAGAAAGTCTATCACTTCTTATTTTTACTAAAAATATTGGTTAAAATAAATAATGTACTCAAATTTGCTAAAATGGTCTAAAATGGTAATTAGAATAATCTCTTCTTTTTGTTCATTCAGACGTTATGATTTTACGTTATACAAGTTGTACTCGATTATTCAGAAAATTGAAAAAAATATCAGTTCCGTATAATCTTACCTAATCCGACCTGTAGCTCAATTTGTTGCCTATCATACAAGAAAATAGATACTTCAAATAATCGAATACAATCTGTATTACATTATGTAAATAAAAATGTTCCTAACTAATTGTGATATTTTACCATCTTGTTTTCATAATCTTTGTTTTCTTTGGAATCAACGAGTGCTGAATCAATTGGAAGCGCTGCTGCCCAGAAACCCAGAAACCCGCTGCTGCCCAGAAATATGAGTTAAGTTTACTCAGTCGTGGTTTACGCTACAACTCAAATTCGGCATGAGTGCCTCTGCAATCCTTATGAGCACTCATGCTGAATTTGGACGCTAACGGACCATTGTGGTTCCAGTTATAGCGTAAACCATGGCTGAGTAAACCCTAGCAATGTTGGTCTCTGCTTTTAAACAATTTGAGGCTGATTTATAGTTCTTACTTTAATGGGGTCAGAATTGGACCAGCCTCCCCTACTGTTGATGGGTACATTACTTCACAAATAAAACTAGATTTGTAAACATGGTTATCATGAATTTATTAGGAATAAATTTGATAACTTCAATGAAATGATTCCCGCAGTTATTTTTGAAGTGATGGAAAATGATGCTCATTCCATGTGTGTATGGGCAAAAAACTATGATTTCAAATTTTTTGATATGTTATGTAAAATTGTTTGAATTTTCATAAAAAAATATAAAAATAAATAGTCGTTGTGGTCCAACATTTCAAAAATCATAAGAAACTAATATTTTGACCATTTTAGCAAATTTGTGTACATTATTTATTTTAACCAATATTTTTAGTAGAAATAAGAAGTAACTGACTTTCTATTCATAAAAAAAACATTGCAAATCGATCCAGTGGTTCAGAAGTTATGATTTTTTTTAAATAAAAAAGTTCGAAAAATGTCGATTTTTCTGGTAACCCTATAACGAAAATGGTCACCCTAAAAAAAAATAAAACAATACGGGTCTAATTATTTTCGATGAAGAACATACCAATCGATTTTGAGCAAAATCAGACAATATTTATATATATATATATATATATATATATATATATATATATATATATATATATATATATATATATATATATATATATATATATATATATATATATATATATATATATATATATATATATATATATATATATATATATATATATATATATATATATATATATATATATATATATATATATTAATAAATAAATAGATGGATACAAACATAAATTAATTGATAAATAAATAAAGAAATTAATAAATGATTTAATAAATGAATAAATAAATAAGTTAATACAGAAATAAATAAATAAATAAATGAATAAATAAATTTACAGTGTATCATTGTTTACATTTCAATCTTTAACTCTGTGCGTTTCAAGTGCCGGTGCAATTAAGTTGCATGAAAATGAAAAACATTTCTTTGGAAAAGTGCAAACAGATCGTGCACAAATTGTGCACTTTTCCCAACGATTCGCTGAGTCAGTTGACAAAAATGGAAGGTGTGAGCATCGGAGCAGTTCGTTACGCAATTCGGAGGTATCTTGTTTTCAGGACAAGAAAAATCTGGACGTAAACCGGGCCCTGTGGACCAAAACCTGGACCGGAAAATCACGCAAATGGTACTTCCGTTCGATATGTGGCCATAAAGCTTCGAAGAGTAACGTCGACCGAGCAAAGACACGAACTGGACTAAGGATTTCCAAGAAGCAGAAGAAGCCAAAACGAAGTGAAAAACAAGCACTTATACGATAAACTGTTGTGTGGAGAATCGGCATGCGTAATTATGGATGATGAATCCTACGTGAAATTACTTGAGACGTTTCCGGGTTCTACTCCGTGCTGGTCAAACTATTGACGATGCCGATAAGTCAATTTTTACCGAATAATTCGGTAAAAAAGCAATGGTTTGACAGGCAATTTATGAGTGCGCAATGCTTTCAAATCCGTTTGTAACAATCGATACGATGACTGCTGATGTTTACGTCCGGGAATGCTTGGAGCGGCACCTGCTCCCCATGATCGGGAAACATAAGAATTAAGTTTTTTTTTTTTTTGGCCGGACGTGAGAACACGGTAGCCTGTTACAAAGCCAACGGAGTTGAATTCATACCTAAGAAGATGAATCCTCCAAACTATCCCCAGGCAAAGCCAATTGAAACTTTTTGGCATATTTGCGCAAACATGTCAAGGCAGCGGATTCCATCAAACCTTCTGAAAGAGGCTGGAAAAAGTATGTGCTGAAGCTAATGTGCAGTGTTAGATCAAAAGTCCGTTATTTGGCTTACGATTAAATGGATCTTGGAAATGACGAATTTCACGTCAACTCATCCAGTGTTTGGCAGCACCCTCTCAGAATCGAATGAAACTTTGTGGGTGTGTAGACTATGTCTTTTTAAGCAACTTTGCATACTTTGTTTTTTTTTTAATTTATCTAGACTGCCATTTGAAACGGGCTTAAGTTTTTTGATCGTTTTTTTTTTAATTAACATAACACAAAAACGACAAGACTTACAGAAAAGTGATGTATGGGTGACTTTTAGAAAATTGTTTTAACTTTTATGAAAAAAATGTCAAAATTGTAAAATCGATTTTTTCAAGCTAAAAAAAATATTTTACTAACATAGAATTGGACGAAATTTTTTCTTAATAAAGGCAATATAATTGTCTAGAAGTTTGTCATACAGTGCAAGATGGACACTTTTAAGGAAAGTATTTCTTGCAACAAATTTTTCATGTCAACATAACTCAAAAAGAACAAGACTTACAAAGAAGTGATGTATGGGTGACTTTTAGAAAACTGTCCTAACTTTTATGAAAAACAAATGTAAAAATTGTAAAATCGATTCTTACACGCTAAAAAAAATATTTTAAAATTTAAAGCCAATTTGCAAAAAATGGCTATCTTAGAATTGGACGAATTTTTTTCTTAATAAAGGCAATATAATTGTCTATAAGTTCGCCGTATATTGCAAGATGGGCACTTTTAAGGAAAAAAAAGTTTTTCTAAAAACAAATTTTTCATGTCCTATTTTTACCGTTTATTGCGCCTACTCGTCTTATAATTTGATCCTTAAACCTCACAGAATTAAATTCAATTATAATGACAATTGGGATTTTTAAGGGTCTTTGAATGTTTGAAAAATCAAGGCTACCATTTGGAATGGGCTTATTTTTTAATTTGATTTTTTTTAAACTTTAGTGATAATACAATTAAATCATTGTTGATCCTGTTTATTATCAAAACTTTGAAGTATATTACAAAAAGGACAATAAATTGGTAAAAAAGCTTTATCCTAATATCTGAAGTATTGAAACATGACTCAATAGTAGTTCAGTTGTTTATATCAAAATTGCTAGATTTCATTAAACAAAACTCAATATATTGCTCAAAAATTATTTTCATGTCAGATGAACCATTATAAGAACAAAAAGAACTTTGCCAGCGTGTGCAATTTCAAGTCCCAGTATGGATTGGAAGCAGAATGGCACTTCGTTGCAACGTCTCATGGGTCAATTTGATGCTGTTGTTGGTACTCTCAAGCGAATGGCAAAGAGAGCAAGCCTTGCTCAAGATGATGGAAACACAATCAAAACTCCTCGGGAACTATATGACTGGGCAGTTAAACAGTCAAATAAAAGTATTACAAAACCGAATTTCTGCTTCATTTCAGCTGAATAGTATGCAAAAATGTCAGAAGAACTTATATAGCCACGTTATATAGCCACGTAAAGACAATACTTGATGCACAGGCTCATTGCTTTGTACCTATTTCAGGAAATCAAATAGCAGCTAAAAGGTTTTCTGATTCAAAGGATAATACAAAGAAATATACTTTGTATGTGAAAGATTCATAATTCAAATATATAAAGCTATGTTAGTTACTAATACGTGAAAATGTACATATAAAAAATAAATAAAATAAAACCCTTACCATGCAAAAACCTACCTACATAAACAGTATTTCGAAAATTCATACAACGTCATATTTGAATCGTCTTTAAATGAATATGCATCAAGTCTTATCAAATTAGAATTTTCTAATTTAATTAGACTTGATGCATATCAATTTAAAGACGATTCAAATATGACGTCCGCTATTTTTTTTAGATTTATCAACCGCCTTCTATCACAATTTTTTCGATAGCTTTTACACGTACTTTAACAAATCTTGACCATCCTTCCGCCTCAACCAATAAAATACGAGGCCACATTTGATTCGCCCTAAAATAGGCATATCCGAACAAGCAGTTATGAATGACTTTTACTTAAACATACACTTTTGGTTCTGTTTTACTGATGTAAAGAGAAGTATAATGTTTTTGACCCTTTTTAAATGTTATTCTAGATTATTATTATGTTTTGCAAAGATGTTCAATACATTCAATTCTTTATGACTGCTAAATTTTATTGGATTCTATAGGGGTGTTGAATACCATAACTAGACGAGTTTGCGTAATACACGGTAAAAATAGGACATGAAAAAGTTGTTGTTAAAAAAAAATGTCTGGCATGTAAGAATCGATTTTACCATTTTTACAATTTTTTCCTAAACGTCACCCATACATCATTTTTTTGTAAGCCTTTTCCTTTTTGAGTTATGTTGATTTAAACAAAATCGACCAAAGGACTTAAGCCCTTTCCAAGTGACAGTCTAGATATATTTTGGAAAAACAAACTGTGCAAAGTTGCTTGAAAAGACATAGTCTACACACCCACAAAGTTTCATTGGATTCTTAGAGGGTGCTGCCAATCACGAAGACGAGTTGGCGTGAAATTCGTCAAATGTAACGTTGAACTGTAGAAGAATATTGTAGAGAACATAAAAATGCAATAGTGCGAACCGAGCTCGTATTGTTATTTACAATTCGTGCTTAGACTTACTGGGACACTCTATACGTCTTAGAAGATTTTAAACAACTTCCAGGATTGGCTTTGTAGACTACTATGGGAAGAAATGCAACAACTGAATATTTCAGGACAAGAAAGGCAGAATTTCCCTTAAATACATTACTTAGCAACAGGGTGGCCACAGAACCGGGAAAACCGGGAAAAAACCGGGAATTTATGTTCACATGATTAGTTATAATTTAGGTTGTGTGTTATTATCATCGAAACTCTAGTTATTGCTTTCTTAGCGTGTTCATCCATAACGATCTGTGAAATTCTAGAGTGTGTCAATTGATTTACCTTCTATAAATATCTTGGCTCATTCTCGAAGTGTGTCGCAACGTGTGTTCTGACGTCTAATCTCTTTTCTCTTTCAAGCGCATAGAAACTATAGGACTTGCTGTCAGGCATACGTTTCCCAATCAAAACAATTTACATTCATCCTATGCGTTTGAAAGAAAGGGGATTAGACATAAGAAAACCTAATAACCTAATAATTAATCTCTCTCGTTCACTTTTTCGCTTTTTTGGTGATATTGAGGTCATATTCGTCGCCCAGTGCCAACAATTTTATTTTCAAATTAACACTAATCGTATTTCGGCAGCCGTTTTTTTTTTAATTATAAGAATCCCGAGTAGCACATTTCTATCAAAATATGTTGCAGTGACCTGGTAATGACTGAATTTAGTCGTATATCAGTATTTAAAACCCATTTGAAACAACCGTGCTACAAGAGAAGCGATACCAGTGTAGTATTACCACAATAACCGAAAACGGCGTTAAATCAAATATTTAGCTATCTTGTGTGATGTTTTAAAATCTCCTTATCCCGTTTTGTCGTTTTGGCTACGCGTTTCTTTTTTTTTGTTAGGAGGTCTGTATTTTCTTCGTTCAATATTTCTTCCTCTGTTCATTCAGACTGTCAAAACCATCAAATATTCGAGCACATCAATAGATCATTGCACGATGGCGTCATCAATGGCGTTTTGACAGTTCAGGAAGCTTGTTTACGTGGACTTAGGATATTTTCGGTAAGATCGGTTTGAGATTTTGTGATCTAAATTTATTACGATTAAAGTAAAACAGCCGGAAAACAGAAACCAGTACTTATTTCTACATCATTTCCTGAATCTAATCATACAGAATCCAGAAAAAAGTCAATGAAAAATTTCGTTTGAGCGGTTCAAATTCTAACACCTGGAAAACAAGCTTCCTGAACTGTCAAAAAAGTGAGGTTAATGTATTCCGTTTAATGATCTATATCGAAAAAAAAAACTGTTTCGGAACTCGGCTCTCCTTTTGACATTTTTTTTCTATTCGAATTCAAACTTGCAAAATCCGCACGAAAACAAAGCGAAATGTTTTGTTCTCGCCGAAGAAGAAGTGTATAGAGATGAATTTTATTTCCTAGAGAAAAATTAGGTTTACACTTCAAGAAAACTGTAATTTTTGTGTATACTTATTTCCTGCGACGGGAATTCAAATCCCGGGTTCCATTTAAAACACACAAGCGCACAAATCCAGTGACGGTTTTCCCGACCTGTAAACCAGTCTTCAACCGGGAAATTTCTAACATTTGGTCCGAGAAAACCGGGAAAAAACCGGGAATTTGAAAATGAAAATTGAGTGGCCACCCTGTAGCAAGCATATGATAAGTGTTTTCAACTGGTCGTCCTATACTTAACTGCTGGAAGATGTCAAATGCATCATCCCTCCGTGTTTCCTTCTATCTTATGTCAATAAAGGGTGTCCACAGTAAAATTGCATCATTTTCAATAAGCTGTAATTTCGCCCTTTGGGTTGATTTCAACGAAATTATGGGTGAAATGACGTCAGCGTGTATTGTTTACATTGTGAAATGTGTCGTAGTTTCGAAAATGGAGTCGAAGGAACAGCAAGTGCCAGAGAGCATTTTGCACACGCACCTCGACAACCCACTTCTTTCGCACCGAGCCATCGGAAAGATGTTGAAAATTCACCAGTCTACAGTGTCTCGTGTCATAAAACGTTTCGTGGAACGTTTAATTGTCGATCGGAAGAAGGTGAGTGTATGATGTATGATATATACTACCACCCATTGTAGCACGGAAACTAAGTCCGACAGCAATGGGCTCTCCTCTCTGTTAGATTTGATCAAGCTTTAATAACCACTGATTATCCTAATCATGCCATTGTATGAAGGGCCAAAAAGGAGTTGGGTGGATCGATATGCAACATCACTTATACGTATCCACATGGATATAAAGAATCTCCTTCCAACAACAAAACTGAACAATTGGTCAAAAGAGCAAGCTATCTAACATGAGGATGCCCCAATGGGCGGGGAGAAGCGCCCGCCCTCTATTCACAAACTGTTAGCAATGGGGAGTTGGCATTCCCACTCTCCCCATCCAGAGTGCTTCAATCGGGTGCCCTGATGGTCCCTCCCATTCTCATGAAATGTTTATATAATGGTGTATATATTTATGTAAATGAAAAATACTACAAGCATTCGTATCTATAATATATGATCTTCGTTCGGTTGATCCTGAAATGCAAGAAATGTTGTAAAATGTTAAAGTGTAGAGTTCTGTGGTTTCGCGCATAAGCACGTTTTCGTTCGTTTTCAGCGATAGCAGCATTTCACCAAAATATTGATATGAGGTATCCTGAAAAAGTTTATTAAATCTATTGAAATGAAATTTTACAAAACTAACATTTATACATTTTAATTTACTGTTGCCATGGTCACTATTTGCTACTTGATGCTGATTTTATAACAGCAATCCGCTTTTATTTTTGCTGACCTAATAGTTATTGCTACCGAGTAAGGAATGGAACGATTCAAGTGGAAGGGAGTTAAAGATAAATGGGCAAAAAAAACAATAAATAATGTTTTTATCATCTTTGAAGTAAAATCAATAAAACAATATTACCAAATATAATGATGTTGTGAGTTATGATCAAGTAATGACAAAGATTGATATGTAAAATCAAACACTAGCCAAATGGCACACAGCGCTGCATGAATCAGATCAGCTCAGAATTGGTAAAAAGTCCATTTGTAAACCGGAAATGAAAAATACATTCAGCAATAAGTGCAAAAGCCTACCACAGATTCCGTAATTTTCAAAAACCTACCACAGCTGTTATTTTCTGCGTGATATACTGGACATATAAGGAATGCTAGATGTCATAAATTGAAGGTATGTTTCGTGTTTAAGCCAGATACCGCCTAAATCAAGTTTGTTGTATGAAAATGTGAAGGTCATGATATGATGGAAATAATACGATGTTGTAAAGAAATACTACATAATGTACATATAATAATTAAATGCCGCTATTTGCCTTTTCCGCTGCGATGTTAGATGATTAAAACTCTAAAACAGCGAAAATTCCAACGAGATATAATGAAATAAAGTTGATCACATGGCATCCTGGCAAAATAGCAAAGAAAATTTGGGCAAATAAATTTCATATGAGTATGATTACTGCCCAAAAACGGAAACTCAATAAATACAAAATAAACTAAAAATAAAAATGAATGACAGGAAATTCTTCGATAACTCTTTTCTCCTACTGGGCTCATAAATGATTCTTTATGTCTGTAAAATAGAAAATGTAGGATCATAAACAATGTTAGCTTTTTTTTTTTGTAGAATTTGTCGTATATAATCCACTCTCTAAAAAAAATGTAAAAACCCATCCCATCTTTTCAAATACATAACGTGAGTTAGGTGGGCCAAAACTTACAACGATGCAAATGCGAAGCTGAAAATAGCATTAAAAAATATTGTGAAGGGATGTTATAATATATAAAATGATAATAACAATTATATTTGTAATGTCTGAATGTCTGCTGATCCTGCTGCAATTGTAGAAGGACTTGCATTATCCTAGCCACAGGGGAAGAAAACAATTCAAAATTATTACACAATACTTGGGAATTCCATGGATGATCTGAAATTATATACCGTATAGAGAATACTTCCATTTTTCGTGGTAGGGTAAGATTTCAGCATGCTACTTTACCGGGGTAACGCTGCCTACATTGCTTTGGTGCGGCTGCCACCTAATGTATAGTTGACGTGATACAGCGTTTTTTACACAACCGCTGGATGCCAGGACAGACGCTGTTTGAGCCGCACCTCCTTGGTGGACAGACGCTCGGCACGCACCTCCTCAATCTAGCTGAAGTCAGAAGGACAACAGTACCCAGGCTGCACTACCAGCTAAGTACGCAACCCTTAGCTGGCGGTCTTTGTCATCTCTTGACCCGTGGAAGCATGAGGTAGGAACTTGTGAGGACCAGTGCTATGTTGCGGGGACGCACGCTCCATCCCAGTTGTCTACTCACCATTTTGCAGCCCTCGATCGGAAGAAGGTGAGTGGTAGAAAAAGTGTTCCGTACTGTGTGAAGGATCACAAGCGAGTAGTTGCTGCCTTTAAACGCAAACCCAACTGTTCCGTTCGGGATGTCGCGAAAAAGCTGCACTTGACCAAAAATTTCGTGCAGAAAGCCAAGAAACGAGCCGGGCTCCGTTCATTCAAAGTTCAGAAAGCTCCGATCCGCAATGAAAAACAGAATAGGACAGCTAAAACACTTGCGCGTAAGCTGTACACACAAAGCTCGGGCTTTTGGGTTTGGTAAAGAAATACAGTGAAATAAAAATACTTTAACCAAGATTATACATTGTATTTTATTCCCTGAATATTTCATGACAATCGGTTGAGAGACTTGTTTTTGAGGACGAGTTTAAAGTGATTCAATTTAACTGTGGCACCCTTCAGTCACACTCACCTGTGATATTTGAATCTTTTGGAAGGCGTTTAAAAACAGCAATTTAAAAAACTAGGCAACGGTTTGTCTTACTTGTAAGAATTTTTTTCTGCCGATAAGCTTTTGACATTTTTATTACTGTAAATTGTTTGAGAACTGCTCCTCCTACCAGGTGAATGTTGGATTTTTTAAAATAATAATACTAATTGTTAGCCAGCTCATGCCTTGATAGGAGAATAAAAAATAATCATACCACAGATTTATATTATAATGTATATTTAATTCAACAGTTCAACACAAGCAACTGAACATTGAAAATTTGATTCAAATATAAGAACAAATAATCAAATTCTAGAGATACTGTTTGTTTTATGTTGAACCTCTTAATTTTATTTTTGACCGACATCTCATTGACTTTTCAGAAAACACATTTTGGACCACGTTTTAGAATATTATTTTTAATCACATAATTTTAAAATTGAATAATCTGTAGAAGGAGATGTTCGCTCAACACCATGAGGCACCAAGAGTGGACAGTAATGTTTACTAGAACTGAGAGATATGAAGAGAAAGTGTTGATAGTTCCGTCAGCGTACAACAGGTTGTGAAAATTGAATAGAAGTATTGAAAATTGAGCGAAGATTTTGGATATAGGGAAACTGCCCCCATATTAATCTCATTGTTCCTATACTCATCCTACAATTAATCAAACAATTGAGCAGTTGAAGGATCGGTTTCGTTTTCTAATAATGTTTGCTTAAGTTAAATAACTACAACAAACATTACTAACTAATCCTGTCACGTGTATATCGTTTTATTTCAAGTAGGATGAATTGCAAAGTAATGAGATTAATATAGGTACATCTTCCCTAGTAGTACTCGAACCAAGGACGTATTCTTTGCCTCACATCCCCAATGCAGGGTATGTGAAAGCACGAACGAATCCGCCACCTTCACATGGCCAAATATGGTATTAGGTGGGGATGGAGGGTAAAAGAGACCATTACCCTATTGAATTTATGCAAATTTATTTGAATAGACACAAAAAACAAAGAATTTTAACAGACGCGTAAAATTTTCACTCGTTTAATTGCAAGTCAGAGCAAGCGTAAACACCTAAATTGTTTGCAATCTTTCATACAAAAGACCTGAATTCAGCGATATTTGGCTTGAATTCTAATGGAATATCCCATGAATGTATGCCAAATGTGACATTCCGTTTATGTGCATTAGATAACGCAGAAAATTCAATGTTTATTTGAAACTGTGTATATTCCAATTTGAATCAATTTGTGCTGTCGCCATTCGAATGTTTTCTCCCCTTCTAATAATTTAACCTCTGGTAGCTCTGACTTCACCTTCGACTTTACCTTCGATCTTCCGTCATTTCCGTTTTTTGTTAATCGACGTTTTGTCATTCGACGTTTTGCCGTATAATCGTTAAAAACATTGAGCTATATTTAGTGTATTTTGTGATGACAAGTTTGTTTACATTTAAATTTCAATCGATTGGTTTCGGTACAGTGGAGCGTTTCAAATGGAAATGATTTGGGCACACGAAAGAAAACTCATTTGGTACTCGGAAAAGGGTGTCACGTACAAGCAAATTGCAAAACGGGTGAAAGTGAACCACACCAGTGTCAAAAATGTATTTAATCGAAAAGTTTGATGAGACCCTTTCCGTGAAAGATTTGCCCTGATCCGGCAGGAAACCGGGTCTCAGCCAGCCCAGCCGGTACTTGAAAGTGGTTGAGTACATAAGGAAACCCCCATCGGCATCGACGCGGGATTTGACCAAGCAATTCAACACGAGCATCGGAATGATTCAACGGATCAAAACTCAGAACTCCATTAAAACGTACAAGAAACACAAGGTGCCAAAAAAGTCCCTGGAGCAGCAAGCTCGGGCCAAAACAAGAGCGCGAAAACTGTATAACCGAATTTTGAAGCAAAGACGAATGCATCCTGATCGACGACGAAATCTACGCCACGGAAGAAGCGTGAGCGATGCCCGGACCGGGGTATTATACGAAATCGGGGGACCAGGACCTGGACGACGCTGACACCACGGTGGGGATGGGGAAGTTTGAACAGGAGGTGAAAGTCTGGCGAGCGATTTGTACCTGTGGTTTCCGTTCGTCGATTACAATTAACGCCAAGGAGTACGAGGAAGAATGTTTGAAGAAGAGATTGCTGCCACTGTACAGAAAGCATAAGGCTCCTAATCTGTTCTGGCCGGATGTGACTTCCGCCCACTACGCCAAGTCGGATATACAGTGGTTAGCAAACAATACTGTACAATTAGTGAAAAGGGACATCAATCCGCCGATCTGTCCGGATCTTCGGCCAATTGAACAGTATTGGGCGATCGTCAAGCGGCACATTCGGAAGGGGGGTACTGTGTCCCAAAACATCAGAGTTTCATAAAAATTGGACAGCAAGTCACAAAAGCAACTGTGCAAAATTTAATGAAGAATGTCAAGTCCAAAGTGCGAGCGTTTTACAGAAACTAAGATTTATAATAATATAAACAATGAAATGCAACATAAGGTTATTTTTCTCCAATAAATCGAAAACTGAACTTAAAATATGTTTTTTTTTCACAATTTCATTCGAAAATCATTGTTCCTAACTACTTTTCCATACACTTTTTAAGTGTGATTATTCAGTCGGTATAATAGTTGCATTAAATGTATATTTGTGTTTGTGTTTCTAAGTCAAAACAACCAAAGCTTTTAATAAAATATATCGTTAAAAATGGAAAAAAAAATTGGTTAGAGTTTTGGTTTTTGGTAGCCCTTAAGCTGAATGTTCGTTCTAAACTAAAATCGAGAATAGGACAATTACAATAATTCTAAAAAAATTAACTCATTTTATTTATAAGAAGTCACTAACAAACTTGTTGTTTTAAATTTAAGCATTTTTTCCGTGTTTTTAAATAACTAAGTTCTAAATGAAAATGCTCGTTTATCGAAAGCTTTTTTTTATGCTGCATTCACGTGACCTTCAGCCTTGAGGGCTAGAAGTTTCCACGCCAGGGAAACGACCTGGATCCTACTTATTGATTCATTAATGCATGGACCTGGACCAACGATTTTAATTTTACGCCAGGGAAACGACATGGATCCTATACTTATTGATTCATCAATGCATGGACCTGGACCAACGATTTTACTTCCCTTCCGATAGAAAACGTCAGAGATTGTTTGTCTCAGAAAACCCCAACCACCGACGCCGTCAAGAATTCCTCCGAGGTTACATTTTAAAAATTTCAGCGCTCAGAATAGTTGATTGTCAGATGGGTTGACTATTGATTATTTTTTTAAATTTATAGTGCATTTTTTATTATCTATATTAATTCTTTCAGGTTGGAATCAGATGTCAAGATTAATTTACGATACTAGTTACTTTTTAGAATAAACAACATTTCACCCTAGCTGTCAATCGTGAAATATACGAAATATAAATATTCCGTTGATACATAAAACACAAATAACATGTTTTCCGGGGGTTGTGATGTTGTTTCCATATGCAATTGCTTGGATTTTACAGAACCAATTCAATAAAATGCTTATAATATAGATTACGATTTGGTGTCGGGTTAATTTTTTTCAGGTCATTTATACAGAAGGCTCAATGCCGATTACTTCATTAATTTTGTTATCTAATCTATCTATAACTTAATATATGGGTGGAAGTAAACCGATTATTGGCGGATGGATTAAAAAAAAAATGAGGTTTGAAATGGAATATCGTTAGCTCACCTAAAAGTTGTCTCTTCTCGTTTGGTTGATAATTTTTTTTTTGCATTTCAACGTGGGGAAGTAAATGAGAGAAGACCTTGTCATTTCACATTCACAATTAGAAACAGCTATAGAGTGAAGAAAGTCTCCCGGCTCGGAGAGAGTCGTCGTCGCTTATTAAATGACAATGAGACTGTACAGTGGCATGTTCGTTGTTTATCATTGGGGTAATAAATTCATAATGTCCAGATTTATAAGTAGAATATATCTACGGTTTCCGTTATAGATATAGTTAGAATTGCTATTTTGACTTTATTCCTAATGGTGATGCTCTGATTCACTTCAGCAAAAATATTATTACACTGATAACACTGTGGATTACACTTACATAAGTTTTAATTTTCTCGAAGAATATCACAAACGTTGAGTTATCATACATGCAGGTACATGAGGTACATGCACAGTGCATCGTAAAGATATGCACTCTCATAAAAATACCAGGGCCCATTGAAATTTAATAGAACTTTATGTGTTATCAAGGGACAATAACTTGTTATTTTAATACTTCAAAAAAATTTAAAGTGATTCTGAGTATTCTTTTGCCTGCCGTTTTTCGTTTACCTAACAGTTCAGTCTGTAAGAAACTAACCAAATATCATGGCATAATTGACAACGAACGTTACTTTGTGAGCATTAGCAAGCTTAAACCTTACGGTGCATTGAGTAAAAAAGACAAAATCTGTCAAGCATAGAGCATGAATGTCAAACTTAATTTTGAAATTATGCCAAAGAAGTGGAGAAAAACGATTTGTTTGCTTCAATTTATGTAACGGTGAACGTGTGCACTAATGTGTTGAAACAGGGCTCTACATATTGGTAGAACATGCCAAACAATCACGCTCAAATTATTTCAGGATATAGGTATTCAGTTATGCGAAAAGCACTTACGTTGGTCTCAGATTAGAAGCGGTTCAAAAGCTATGTGACGTGCACCAGAATTTGCAGAATTAACGGGTTGACAAAAATTTCCCATGAAGTTTCCAGCGCATTTTCTAGGCAGATGTGTAACTACACAATCATTGTAAATGAATCTAGCTTAGTGTAATTGGTATAACCCAGCATGCCAGCATTTAATGCCTCCACCGCATTACTGGTTGTGGTGGTTGAATAGAAAATATAAGGCCGCGGGATTGTGTACCACATTACCGTAAACTAATTCTCGCTTTTCCTCTTTACTTTCCTCTTTCATTGAGGTTTTGCTTTGAATAATTCGCTCTTTCTCTTAATAATTCTCTCAAAATAGACTCCAGAAACTCTTCACGTTCATTACTGATTTACCAACGAGAAGAGGAAAAGAGAGTTTCGAAGCATATACTGCTATGTTTTACAAGAAATACCATCCACATCTTCAGGAAGGCCATAAAAAGCCTCGCGAACATCAGCCGCAAAGTCATTGTCCATGATGCAACCTGAGCGTTAGCATCAAGTTTCGTTTCTTTTCACTGCTAATCTTTAGTTTTCAGCGTTGGTGCTTTTAAAAGTACTGTTGCTTCTCTATTATATCTTTTTTTTAAAGCTTGGGTGACACCGTTTCGAAAGGATAAACGTTTTATTATCTTCCTGATCTGATTGTGTGAATCATTGTGTGACGTTAATAGTTAATTACATCGAGTGACAGAAAACTGTTCTTGTACGTACAAGAAAGCTGTAAGCGGGAAGATCAATTTACATCAAATACCGTTACGGATTCATCTACTGGCTGGAGAGAAAAAAAAACTAACGGGTGAAATAAAACAGTGCTGTTGAAGGAAAAATTGCAGAAAAGCAATAGTATATTTTCTCAACGAAGAACGGTTTGCAAGGAGGACCTACTGCAAGAATTTGTGGGAGTTTGTGAATAGTGATTAAAACAAATATCGGAAGCCACATTTATCAAATCAAAGGTATGAGTTTTCATCATGATCTACGTATATTCAGAGTGCAATCGGAATCATCAGACAGTGATTCAATCTTGGAAAAATGCATTATGCTAATTAGTGCCATCTAAGAACAGTGTAGCATATGTATAGTGTATTGAAAAAAGAAAAGGAAATATGAAGCAGAATGCTCTAATGAACCATAACGGAAACGGGACATCGGAAATTTCATCTCGGCCTTTCACGATCCAGCTATTGTTAAGCGAACGATGTTTCCATATTGCAGTGTGTTGGTGAATGGTACCTCGACACAAAACTGTGTCACACAAGATGCCCTCTCGGAGTATAACTGTAGATTAGAATTGCGCTCTTGAATGCAGAAGGAGTATACGCGATTGTAATGTTGGAGGTCATAGTTGTCGTTTTGTGGATGATAATCAATGCTACTGAAATGCCATTTTGGGTCAAATTATTCAATCTAGGGGGTTTCAGCGTAACGGTAAAAAGAACACAAATTATCTGTATACAATTTCTGGTTTGTAACGGATAACGGACCCGGTTCCCGTTGAAAGCGATTTTCACGTGTGGGTATTTCGAGTGCTCCAGATATCATTGGCAAACGAGATGAAACCATGGTGTTTCCATTTCAAATCAGTTACGACTTGATTATCTTTGGTTTTCAGTGATATATCTTGTTGATGGCATACAATGGCTTGTACCGAATTTTATGTTCATCTGAATTGATTTTTTTTTTAAATTACGAAATAACACGTGATGTACATTTTTTGCCTCTAGCAAAAAAAAAAAAGGATGAATTGAAGGTTCCTCACTGTTCATGAAATGCATTAAGTTTGTTTTTATTATTTGCTATTATTTGACTATGACTATCCTTTGGTGTTATGCGTCCCTTTATTTATATAGCTCATTATTTATTTTCAACTAAATAATCCGACAAACGTTGTGTTGCCTTCAATTTGTGTTCGGTTTTCACATTTTCACATTTTTTTTTTATTTGAACCTGGTAGGACCCAAGATGAACAAATACTATATCCTGTCAACATTATCATCCTAGTATATGAAATAATTGCAATGGTGTTTGTATGTCAAGCACATTTTTAAACTATTAATTATTAATTATTAATACAAAACCTATACTTTTCTTAAAATAACTTTTTGTTTTCTTGGATCTATTGTGAACTATTGATTTGAATATATTTTTTTTAATTTACTTCACGTCATGCAACTAAGAAAACCATTTTTGATGGTCAAGTTGAATTTCATTCTATGTTTGTGCTATTGCAACTAATCAACGCAATGCAACAACTACCAAAATTGCTCTGAATTTTTTTAACTTATCACATGTAGAATCTCTAAAAAAAAGAGCGTGGAATATGTTTTCTTCAACATTGTTGCTTATTTTGATTATTTTTGCGCTTAATAGATGATGAAACTCTTTTTATAGAGAGTTAATTGAATCAAACTGCATTTAAAAAGTTGACAATAAAATCAACATGTAATTAAGTTGTTTCATTCATTGGATATTAATGAATGATTTGTATTCGTATTATATTTGTAATAAAGTTGTTTCATTTAATTAGAGAGATTTTCAGACCTGAGCTAGTTCATCTCGTGTATAGTAATATAGGTTGTATTCTGAACGTGGGCACCTTTCATGGCAAAGGATCGAGTTTAAATCTTACTTCTAGTGAAATCATGAGTAATCAAATATCGTTAAAGTGACTAATGTGAGAAGAACAAGCCTGCGGCTCAAAATCACTGTATCTCTGTATCTCTGTAAAATCTCTGTATGTAAACATGTCTTGTGCATCTGAGCAAAAACATCTGTAGACCAAATCAAATAATCCACTATAAAGTTTTGATAAGCATGCAAATTACAGTATCACTTGATGGGTTTCCATCAATATCTTAAAATTGACACTTTTGCAAATGTATGCTGATGTTGAAAAGACCAGAATAAACCATAAGTTGCTGATACTAAACACAGACATCTACATCAACTACACACTAAAAAATTATTATCGGATTCAATATTTTTTACCAAAATCTGAACAGTTGTACTAATCGGTAAAATTTGTGCATTAATTGTTTTATAGCGTATTTCAAGGTTTTTTTTATAGGCACACAAGGTTGTCTACAAGGTTGAATGTGTTTTGAATTGTGTTTTGAACGAACTGGCTTCTAAAATTAGCGTCTGATTTTTAACTGTTCAGAATTTGGTAAAAAAAAAACCAAACCATAGAACGTGACCGTGAACTAGTTCACGTTTACAGGATTTTTACCGTAAAACGAGAGTGTGTAGAGAGGAAATTGAACCCCTAACTCGAAGCACAATACGCCTAAGCGATGAGGCACGTCAACAAAATCCAGCATCACCATATTCCCACCATTACACATGTTTTGGGCTCAAATTCTGTTTAAGGTATTACCTGATCCGTTACATGAGTCTCGCCATATAGCTTGAAGTACCTACAATAAGTTCGGGTGTGTCAAACATGATGAATTCGGGTTCGGGTGTGTCAAATATGATGAATTTTAAAAAATAATTTTTAATCATATTTTGTGTCCATAACCAATTTGGCTATATCCGGACATGTTTAAAATGACATTCAATTGATAAATGAATGGTTAGGTTTAGTTAGGACTGAACAGTTCACACAGTATTTTACACAGGACCATCCAAATGTTCCTTTATTTCTTAGCAATCTAGGCTTAGAAGCAATATCTAACAATCAGCTTGTTACAGGCTCTCAACATAGTATTATAAATGCTTGATTTCCTTAGAATTTGAGCTTAGAAGCAATGTCTAACAATCAGCTTGTTATCGGCTCACAAAATAGTAATATAAATGCTTGATTTCCATGATTGTTAACTGAGAGCATTCTAAGGAATTCATCTATGTGATGTGATGTGATAGGAAACCACCACCAGTGCAGGACTTGCCATGGCGTACAGTTCCTCCTAATGGCTAGATCAAACTGTACATACCTGTAATCCTCACTATTCCGTTGTATGAAGGGCCAAAAACGGGGATGTGAACCCGTAAGCATAAGCACTTACACGAAACCCACGGAAAGGATAGAGAATCTCCTTCCAACGAAACGCTCTTATTACAGGAAATGAACAGTAAGAAACACACACAAAAAAAAACTAATAACTTCATGACAAACGACTAAGTATCAACTTCAAATGCAGATACCATCGCGCTTGAATTTTATCTTTTCTAGATGATACTTTTATATTTTCTCTCTCAAGATAGCCAACTCATTTGAGCTTTCCTCGAAAACCATACCAACAAGAAACTTACAGTAGATAATCTCAAGATGAATCTAGCTTGACATAACACATTTTAAATGTGCGAGACAAGTACATTCTCAAGTAGCACGGAAAGGAAACTAGTCAGCCCACTGGCTGGGTGGAGTACCACTTACAAACGCAGTCGATCAAGCACCTTGGAGTAAGTATTGACAGGCATCCATGGGATTGAATGAAAGTTTGGAGAAATTATTCAAGCGAACTTTCCACTCTCATTCGGATGTACAAGCTATTTATTTGGACGATGGGTACCTTGTTTGCAAAGGCAAATGCTGGCTGAGCTCATGGCTACGTGGCAATGACCTTCAATGCCGTCAAGACAAAAGGCATTCGCTTGAAGCTACGATCAATGCCTTTTGTCTTTATATACCTATACAGTATACTGTGTCTTGAGAGTATTGTGCAGTAGCATTTTAAATCATGCTGCGTTTTCTTCTATTTTTTTTTTTCATAATGTTGACTTGATATTGGGAAGCTTACAGTACTATACTATATAGCAATTTGATTTTGCTCAATTATTTTTTGAAAATAACAATTTAATACGCATATCCTTAAAATACATATTTAGAAGCAAATAATATATACATATTTAGAAGCAGATAATATATATGGGTATTTTATCGCCACTATTTTTGAGTTGGTATTCTGATAATGACGTGAAATTAAGTTTCATTAGATCTTTTCATTATTATTTATCTTTTCTGATTATTTTTCTGAATCGTTTTTTGATGCATATTTATATTTATTTTCTGCAGAAAATTGCTGTCCACTCCTAGAGTTGCATATTTATAAGAATTATATTTCCAATTTTCAAACATTATAATTAATTACGTGCTGCAACAAACAACATGATTAGTTCAAATGTATTTGCATATTTATAGTTGAACAATAGATTAAGAAGTTAGATACCATCATCATTTTACAAAAATTCAAAACCAACTTTTTTCGTTCAAAGCTGATTTTCTAGCTATAAAATATCATCTTTTCAAATGGTAAGTAGAATACAATGAAACTGTTTGATGATGGTGATAATTATGCTAATAGTTACTTGCCTCTAAAATAGACAAAAAAAACTATTAGTCATACAACATTACAAAACGGATATTCGGAGTCTTCGCTTGGATAAGGTGAATCAAGCAGACGAGATAAGCCAAATTAGTTGTGTAAAAATCAATAGACAATGTGAATGGCTTTCAGACGGCTTACTTGGTAAAGGCGAGGGTGAGACAAAAAATATCTCAAGCTGGAAAATTTCAAATATATTTGAATGGGCTTCCTATGGAAGAGAGTGTACAGCATATCAATTGATTTGTATTTGCATTATCCTTGCAATCTGACTGATGTTAAATGTCTGCCTGGAGTCCACCACTCTTGATTCCAAAAATGTCATACAACCGGTTATTCGTTTGCAGATTCTGAAAATGTGCAGACATTTCCATAATGAAACGAACATACAGTGCTTTAGAGATATCATTGATGTAATCGTAGTTTCAGAAAGAACAATATGTTAAAAAAATATCCCTGTAATAAAAGTTCATTATCGATGATAGGCAGTTAACAATTGAGAGCATAAGTACAGTTAATACATAGAACTATATAGCAGGAGAACTTGTATGAAACAACGGCATATTTCCCAAAAACAAGCATGATATTAAGAATTAAGAATGCTGCTTTAGAAGTGGCAATACGCGTTTTTGAAGGCACTCTGTAGATTTCCCTGTAATATTACCGGTTGACATGAATGGTTGGCTGATTTTACTGCACGTACAGATAGCTTGCCAAACGAGATATTTTTGTGAAAAGACAGCCTTAAGTATGTTTCATCGTCCTGTACGATGCAATCTGTATGTTTGGTTAACAACAAATCATAAAGCTTTCGGGCCTTTTCACTTTTTCAAGCCCTTTATCATCTCGACGAGGTTTCTTCTGGGCTTTGAATGGCCTCAGCCCACATCTCACTTTAATGTCCTGCACAGTTGACTTAGCTACATTCACTTTTTTGGCAACATCTCTGACCGACATGTAGGGCTTCCTCTAGCATACTTTCACCACTTGTTTCTCATCTGTTTTGTTGCGTGTTCTCCTTTTCGACTGCTTGATTGGCTTCATCTGAACCGTTTTGGTCTGTAGAAACCAAACAGAATGTGTAGAAACCGATGACATTCGACGCCGTTTTGTTTCGTCACCCCGTATGAATTCTCAATTGTTTTCTGTGAACGATAAGGATTTTCTAACCACTTGATTTTGTAGCTCCTGTTGTCGAGACGCCATTTTCAATTGAAAAGTGAACAATATGCACATCGACACGAAGGTAAAAGCATCCACTGACAGCTAAACCATACTTTCAGTGTTCAGTGTCTTTCGACTCAGATCACTGACGCGACAAAGTTACAAAAAATATTTCCGGAAGATTCGCTGTATGTACGTTGCAAGGAGGCTGTTCTTGTCGATAGTGACGTAACGCACAGTGCACTTAGATTACAGAGCATTTCAAGGAACACTTCCGGTCAGTTTTTTTTTACATTCATGGATAGAATCCGATCAGCTGGTTTTTACATTTTTGGATGCAATTGGATGCTAGAAGCTGCGGTCAACTGGGAGAAGCAACATCCAAATAATCAAAACAACAGAAGGCGTCTGTCTTCTGGATTTTCGTAAAACAGCCAATATCCTCAATGTGCAAACATGCTTTCAGTTTTTGTTTCTATATCAAATGCCTCTCAAGTTTTCCACCCCTAGTATTTGAGGAACGTGTTGGTTAGATGTCTTCTTGAAGTTGCCGTGAATTTGGATGGAATCAATCTATATTGTGTTATTATATCTTGTAATGTTGCTCACTGGACAAACCTGTTGAATTTTGAACAAATGTGTGTAAAATTCTCAAACCAGGTGGCAACATTGTCATTATTAAACATGGATTCCGGATTCTTTTAATGCATTAAGGAGCTTTGAGAATGCTTCCAAGAAACTCTTAAACAAGTTTTGATCCACAGATAATTGCTAGACCCATAAACAATAAACTATTACGTAGTTAATACTTCTTCTTTATAGTGTTTCAAGCTTACTGCACAATAAGCTTTGAGAGCTTTCGATGCCAGACCATTTTCCCATTAGTATGTTTGTGTGGCAAGTACAATCATACTCTATATGCCCAGAGAGTCCTTAACGAAAAATATCCTAGACCAGACTGGGAATCGAACCCTCCAGCATGATGTTGCTTTGTAGCTGTGCCTTTGCCGACTGAGCTAAGGAAGGCCTCGTAATTAGTACACGTCTTTCAAAATATTTGATTATAGTTCCTGAGCACCTTCTAAATACTTATGTCAGATCCTTGGTCGTTGTACCTCATCAAAATCATCGAAGTTTCATTCAAATATTTCTTATTAAATTAATGAAAAATTGACAACACGCGTTGGAGATAGGTTCATAGAAATCCATTTTGTTTTAAACACGAACAATATTTTCTTAGTGAAATTCATTGAGCGTATCGTAAACATTAAGACAATCATAAAAATATTTAAATATATTTCAATAATATAATATATATATAAATATATATTTTGCTTTTACTTAATAACGGACGTTCAAACATTTACGAGGGTGTTTACATTTCCGTCCGCTACATGAATACCTCTTCGCTATTCCCGTTATTTCATAAAATTCCATTTCACCTTAGTTATGATCTTTTTCTTTCACCGAGATACTAAAGGCAGCTAAAGGATTTCACCGAGGTATTTTTCCACCTCTTTGTCTTTTTACTTCTTTCACAAAAAAGTCGAAACCTGGATAACTCGGAACTTTGCCAAATCCAATGACATAACTCTTTATGGCTCAATTTATTTTGATTTTTGTCCCGAAAATTTAAAGAACAGTTTTTGGTAATGCATCATTTCAGATCGCTTAAAAACTTGCCTCATTCTATTTATTTATTCATTAGTCAATCACATGTAGACTACATAATATCGCTGTTCCATTTTTATTCTAAAAAAATGACGGCATCATTTGCAATCTAAAAGGATATGGCGTAAAAAATTGCGTTTTGAATTTTTCGAAAACTCAACAAATCGTTAATATCGTTTTGCCGAGATAGATGTCTGTAATAGAGAGTGAATACAACGTCAAAATTGGAACAGCGAACATTTGTCAGTTTTATACACGCTAAGATAAGATTACCAAAAATAAGGTTTTAATATTACCGAAACTTAGGTTTTGGTAGCAAAACCTAAGGTATCGGTAAAATTTACCGAAAGAAAACGTTTGATTTTACTTATTTGGATAACATAACATTTGTAAAGTGGATTTACAAATTTTATCGTTAGTTTTTACCTGAATTTGGTTTAAAATGCTATCATTTGGCTGCAAGCAATTTCGGTAAAAATAACCGTAATAAAATAAGTAACTATTAATGTTTTCCCCTTCTCTCTACAATGCCGAATTTTCGGTAATCCATGTTTACCGATAATTTCAGTATGTAATTTTTTTGCGGTTTTCGGTATTTTTTACCGATTATTCCATATTCTTAGCGTGTAGTTGTACCCAATCTTTTGAATGTTTGAAACAATAGTGTAAAGCTGAGCCCACAAACTGACGTAAATGTCAGCGTTGGCAATGGAGTTATTACGCCCAAATTGCTTTTCTACCCATATCTCTCCATGGCGACTTCACATGGATGCTACGTCAGTTCGTTAATTTGGAATAGTTTCAAAGTTAACGCTGACGTAGATGTAAACGCAGCTTTGTGGCTATTTTCTCTAGGTTAATTGCAATTGGGTTTTTAGGGGTATCGAGATACATGCATACATATTTGAAAATGTTTAATGGCATCAAAATCCGAAATTTCTTCAATTTCGGTGCTCTGGAACTATTTAAAAAATTAATCATTTTAGTGCCCCTTAATGGGGCTTTGTACGGGTGCAAGCTGTCAATTTATGAGTTGAGTGTTGAAAAGTTAACTTAAAATGTTTCCTGAAATGTTGATCCAAAACTCAAAACGAGAGTCTACGACATCGAAAAAAATATCGTTTTACCTTTCGCATGTTTTATCTAAGCCTACAATTTTTTTTTCCTAAATTGAAAAAATAAATTTTAATATAATTATTGTATTGATTATCCTGGGTCCTGGGATGTTTTGTAGTGAGGAGTAAAACCAGAGCTGGCACAAGTCATATACTATGAATATGATTCGTTTGTTAGTAACTCATTTCTCAAGCTAAATTAAAAAAAAAAGAAAAAAAAATCAACGGTACTAGCTAAGAGTGAGACATCAAAACTCCTATATAAACGGCATGAGAGAAATAGTTACAGTTATGCATACTGAATGACTGAAGCATCCAGTCATTTAGTATGTCTAGGTGGTCTCATGCTATGCATATAGGAGTAAGGATAAAATAATATTGGACGAAGTTGTAAGAAAAATTAAGCACCACGAGTTTCTCTTATTAAGACATTCTCAGCTTCTGACATGTGGTACCGATAAATGAGTCAAGTTCATACTAAACAAGTTGTCCCAGCCTTGAGTAAAACATTGTAGTAATTTCGCGTTTTTGCTAAAAAAGTGTTTGTATATTTTATATTCTCTCCAAACCTTGATTTTCTTCCAGACAAATTTATTGCAGTACAATCAAAACCACCAATGCTTTAGGGAAAACAGTTGAGTTCCTTAAATGTTTCTGAGCATTCGATTTTTTTTTCCAAAGTTTCAATATAAGTTTTCGTGTGTTTTGGTACCGAAAATCTCGTCGAAAAATCGTTTGCAGCTATTATGATGATTAAATGTTTCGCCTAGATTTTTAACAGAGATTTCTCTGACTTAACTACTGTACTAGCTGAGCATAGCATAACATAGCATTGATTGCGAGCCTCGTGAATGGAGCTACGATGAGGAATAAATCGTTGAAGACATTACACGTCATCATGAAATGGAATCAGATACTGATATGTTCTCCAAGCAATAATCTCCAAGAAGGCACTCCTCAGTCGCTCACCTGACCTCGTCCATGCAACCGTGGGAGAAAGGGAGAATGCGAAACCCACGCAGCCTTCAGTAGATACCAAAGGAAAAGAGAAATTGGATAGTCGGAAAAAAA
Organism: Aedes koreicus; assembly: GCA_024533555.2. Taxonomy (NCBI): domain Eukaryota; kingdom Metazoa; phylum Arthropoda; class Insecta; order Diptera; family Culicidae; genus Aedes; species Aedes koreicus. The sequence continues at coordinate 491,407 of JAHHFK020005381.1, forward strand.
ATAGTTAAACCGATTGCCGTGTTGGGTGTACAGAACGAAAATTTATTTATAACAGTTGTCGTTGGGAACATCTAGTCTAAGAAGGTTAAATGATGCTCCATATTCTTCAAACTGTTGGAACTTAGCATTAACTATAGTCATATATGGCTTATGGTTATAGCGCCTTTAATCGCTCTTCGAAAAGTGTACAACTTATATTGGAAAGCCCTTTCCTAGTTTTGGACATAAAAACCAGAATCTGACACACACATACAATAACTCTCTAACTTACCTACCGTACTTTGTGTAAATTCCTAGTATGTTTGCTTTTTTTATCGCGGCAAAGACTAGTCTTACATTCAATATAGTTTTACAAACAATACACTTGAAACCATCAAGAAGAAAGTCTTCGATGGCTTGTTCTAAGCTCGATCAATTTTAGATTTAAGAACGGAGTCGTTACGAGAAAGTCTATTTGAAGACAAGAAACAAGGAAATTTACACTTACAGGGGTGTGAGAAAAGTAATTATGGCACAATCTCAAATTTTGATAAAGTTCGGAAACACTTTTTTTAAATAAAAAATTATATATGAATCAAATTCAATCAACCAATGTATCAATTTTTTTCATTGACGAATTCTTTAAGTATCCTTCGCTATGAAATTTTTAAACGCACTGGTTCTCGAATACTGTCATCGTTGGCAGGCAAATAACGAAGCTACCCAATAGTTATCACAATAATTTGAACTCTTTATGTTAACGGTTATAAGGCTTTTCTAATATCTTATTTTTGATCAAGTATAGTTTACAATACGTACATTAATCTCTTTGATTGCATTCTCATTTCGCGATTGTATTCAATTCATTTCACAATAGGTATGGAGTCTAATGTTTTCAATTTCTTACATATATAACAATAATTAATTTATTACTTTCTATCGAAGAAATGGCAACTGGCAACGATAAGTGCACGGCTCATCATAAAACGTATGTTGGATTAAAAGGAGAATTGTTGCATTGCATCCCACCCATCTACATTTACTTGGAATTTAGCAATACAGTATGAGTTTAATGAATTCTCATGCAATGACTCGCTTGACATGTAAAACGTAAGGTGAAAGACTTCACTCGGAAAGCGCAATTGATGTGGTTTATGGGAACTAAGTGTACTGAAATTCATGGATGGAGCGTTGTTCGGTACACCGTTCCTATAATTTCAAACCGACGTTTTCAATTGAATTTTTATGTATATTAAAGCTGGTGTTCTCACGAACAAGTATAACCAGTTTCTTACCGTATGTGTTTTTACTGAAAGCGAAATCACTGAAAGGGTATTCTAGTGAGCCAGCGGTGAAAACACAGACTTTGGTTCAAATGAACAAGATTTTTTGAACTTGTGGGATAAAAACTAGCTCTAATATATTTGTTGGAGAAGATATTAAAAGCTTTGCGTTACCTTCTTATTTATTGAAGAAAAAAAAACTTCAAAAGTGATTCTGCTAAATAACGGTAAACGATGGAATTATCGTAGAGGTAAATTAAACACAAAGCACACACTTAGAAAATTTTACAGTATTCGGTCATTTTTGACCGAACTTTCAACAGCTGAACGTTCGGTAATTCTATTTACCGAATTTCGGTGAAATTTTACAGTATTCCGGTAAAAAAATTACTTGTCAAATTTTACCAAAATCCGTTAAATCGGATTACCGAACGTTCAGCTGTTGAAAGTTCGGTAAAAAATTACCGAATACTGTAAAATTTACCGAATACGATAAAAAATTACCGAATACTGTAAAAATTACCGAATCTTACAAATTACCGAATACTGTAAAATGTGCATGTAAACTGCATCGAAATCCGGAATTTTGTTCATGATACAGCCGGTAGCATGGCGTCAGTCTTTTACAAAAACTTTAGGGCGTGTTGTCTCAAAACCACATTGAATGTGTGCAGGATGATTCACAACATTTTCAACCGAATGACCTCAACGAATTTTTCTGTTTGAACTTTTCAATATAATTTTATCAGTTTTTCATACTTTTTATGCAACTGCGATATAAAATAAATTTTGAATTAAAATATCAAAAAAGTGAATTTTCTAATGTCCATTACATTTAAGTAGTTCGTATAAAATAAATAAGTGAACTGATTTGAAATTCACTTAGCTCAGGCAAAAACTACGGACGCTATCATTTGCACACAATTTAACTACTCCAGAGGCGAGGCATCCTAATTCACCATGAATAACGCATCCATTTAGGACAATTTAGACTTCAATTTGTTTGTTTGAATTTTGCTCAGAAATATCTTGGAATAACTGTTAAAGATCATGGATAAGGGTATACCATTTTTTATCAAGAAAGCTCATACCGAACTTTTTTTTCAATTTTATAGTTATCACGTAAATTTAAATTTTATGATCAAATAATTTAATAAAGTTCTTCGTGTTTACTTTTATGTCGTTCTTTAACGTTATTCAATACCACATACCTTATATTATTTATCTTCAGTTTTATATAATATATATTATGTATCATACAATATATGTTATATTTTGTTTAGATTATCAATTGCATAAACTATACATAATATATAAAATATATATATTATGTATGTTATATGAATTATATATAAAATGTATATTATTTTATTTAAAATACCATGAAACTTCAAAACATACAGTACATAACTTTTCACAAAAATCGTATTATATATTTCAATAGAATCGCATGAGAAGTAAAATTCGAATGTTTTTATTTTCAATTTATAATTGCATATGGCCCATTTTTTCCTTCTATCGTAATTTCCTACGAGCCAACAACAAAATCACAATTAAGTTTCAAAACTTGACTAAAAATAACTACGTGTTTTGCATCCCCTCGTGGTTATTTTCCAGAATCATCCTCCCCTCATTATGACCACTTGGCTTCAGAATAGCCCCAAGACGCGATCCGTCAAAACGTCAAACGCAAGCGAAAAATATGTGATCAACAACGTTTGTTCTCGTTGGATCTTATCTACTTACAGTTTCAAGGAAAGGGAATGTTCGTCAACTTTTTTTTCACGCTGTTTAATATAATATGCTTGGAATAGGGAGCTGAAGCTGTTCCCTACCGTATTTTGTATGAGATGTTCACTTCACCTAGAACCCAAGCAATACACGCATCTTTGGTTATGAGGAACATTGAAAATTACGGTTTTTATTTAGTTTATACATTTACTACTTTGAATTCAAATTGTATTAATCCAGTTTTATTTTTTCTGACAAGAAAATATGTATATGAAGTATTAATTAGATTTTGCGTATTCCAACTACACATTTATATCTGGATGTATTTGATTGAAACATTATTGGTATTATTGGCATTGGTGTAAAGTGATGTGATAAGAAGCCACCACCAGTGCAGGACTTGCCATGACACACGGTTCCCCCCTTCCCGGATCCGTGAGCAGAAGCACTTACAAGAAACCCACAGAAAGGATTGCAAATTTCCTTCCAACGAAATTCTTTTATTGCAGGAAATGAACAGTAGTAATACACATTCACATTTCCGTATGGTGGTTTGTTAAAAATAGGGTTAGCTCACTCATTGTGGACTGCCGGAAGAGAATTACACCTTCGCTAATCTGACGATTTCCAACTAGAGAGGTAAAATTGTAATCCATGACTCTGGTCAGATCACCACAAATCCGGCATCCAGCCTACACTTCGTCTGGCACCCTTTATTCCCCGCTTACCCTTTGTTTTTCTGAAAGTACTGGTATATAAATTTTTAAATATTGACACAATGATTTTTTTAAATATAATACATGAATGAGCAAAATATATCTGACATCCACTAGTTTGTTACTGAAAAGAAAAATTTGGTATGTATTAATATCCTAGTATTCCTGAAAAAGCTGAAAAAGAGTAGATCATTCCAATTATCATAGATAAAATTTTATGATTTTTTTTTTCTGAAAAGTAACAGATTATTCTGAAAGACATGTTTTAAAAAGTTTTCTCTACACTCTTCTAGTTACATTTCAAGGATAGTAGTATGAGTGATCGAAGAGCTCGGTTTTTTAATGATTTATGAAATAAATGGCTTATCTAAGCATAATACCACTAAACAAAATATTTCAATATAATCCTACACTGCTTATGAGCGCATGCCAGTCTTTTGCCAGTCTTTTATGAAAATAGTAGTAGAAGTGCAATTTTAATGCAAATGTAATGCAGAAATGCTGGAAACAAATTGAGCCTTCAAGTGAGCTCCATGCTCTTAAGATAAATGGTTTCGGTATGCAAATATGATTCCAAAGCGTACTGGAATTGTTGATTGAATGTGAATGAAAAAAAAACAATGTGATATCCAGTTACACGATCTTCTGTAGGACTTCGCTCTTGTCAAATTGCCAACTATGCCCAGGTTACGCCAACCAGCATCACCATGTCTTAGCTGGCAGACTCTTGTGATCATATGACTCATGGAGGCGTAAGATAAGAACTTGTGAGGACCTGAGCTCGGTCGCACCCTCCTTCCAGGTTAGCAGCTTACCATTTGAAGGCCCATTATTGGTATTATTGGTATTATTGACAAACACAAGTCCGCCTGAAATATAAGTTATTCATAACGTAGACTATTTTTTGTCTTATAACATTGTTACACTTGGTGTAAAACTTATACAGGTGATCATGGTATTATCCATTATCAGTTTTAAAACTTGCACTTAGGTGCTAATGGATGGTAGCAACTAATAATAATTGGAATGCTTGCACATTTTGTGTGTGTTATGCTCAACTTTATTATTTCTATTTCTGAATTTTAATTTTATTTGTGTTATCTATTTTAGTACACAAGAGAAAAAAAACTAATCACCTGAAATGAAGAATTGTTAAATTTCTTGCCAATTTTATCAATTTTTCAATCAATTCAATCAATTGTAGCGGAATAAACGTGCCTTAAAAATAGAAAATTTCCATTAAAGAAATCTAAAATTGGAAGTAAATTAATAGCGGACGTAGCAATGCAGAAATTCAAAATTCTCATGGAAAACTAAAATTCTCATAATTATACTTAAACTTTCCATAACTTAATGATTCGCAAACTATGATTAAAAACCTATATAAGAAGATTTATTAATTTCAATAAAAAAAATCAAACACTTCGATTAAAAAACCAAAGTTTTTCACAGATGACTCACTAAAGGCAATTTCTTTTGGAAATTGTTATGTGCATTTTTAAAATTTGGTTTTACTATTGCTTGAAAACTATTTAATTATGGAATATTTCAAATAAGTTATGAATTTATGGGAAGTTTCCATTGCTACCAACCCCATTTATCTGCTTACAATTTTATTTTTATTTTTCGTTTTAATGAGTCAGTTTTGTTAACTTTGAACCTTGCATTTTTATTATGAAATTTTAGCAAGATTACCTGGGATATTGTATTTTGGCAAGTATTGACTTACTCCTGACCACGAAGGACAGGAGAAACCGGAAGCCTAAATTTTAATATCAGGTTGAAGCACAATTTGCGAAAAAGTATCTAGCTGGAAAAGCTTCAAATACGGTCCAAATAGTAAAACATTTCAGCGCCAACATTTGATTAGAGCGAATCTGCTTTTGTAAATAAACACTTTGTCTGCTAATTTAGCGGAAGTGGAATACAATTCCTTCAAATTGAATATATCAGCGGATAGAGATAAAGCTCCTCTTCCTTAAAGATTGCTTAATTTGTATTTGTGACCTTTTGTTCAAGAGAAAATGATTACGAAAGCCATTGTTCAAAAAAGCAGATTCGCCCTAATCTAATGTTGGCGCTGATTTATCACAACTATATTTGTCAAATAGTATAGTAGAAAACTAAGTACTAAGGACAACCCGCATTTCATTCCTATTCAAGTTTCTATTATACTTTCGGATTTGAACATACAAGAGAACATTTAATAACAAATTACTTCCTAGTATGTTTACGATTTATTCACGATTCCATACGTACCATTGCATTTGAGTACAAGAAATAAATTATTCAGATACTAAAAACAATCAACCACCTCTTCTTTAGCCCTATTTCGTTCTATGTTTTTTTTTTCGTTCTAATACATTATGCCATTGTGAGCTTTAGAAACGGGAGAGTTGAGAGATTGTGGCTTACAAATCTTGTGCCCCTTCCCCTTATAATTAATCATATTTTCAAATTAGCTTGCGGAATAATAGGTGAGTTTCCTAACAAGAAGTATTTCCCTCCCTCGACTAAACTGCTTGAAGTTGAATGTGTTTTTGATTTGGCTTGCAGCAAAATTTCTGTTTCAATGAATGGTCAGTAAAACATAAGTTTGCTGAAAAATGTTTAGTAATCCATTTTGCTGCAAAAAAAAGTTGGTCTACCCTAGCAATTTTTCATTGCTTTTCAGCGTTTTAACCGCAACACTGAAATTTATTTTCGTAAATTAGATGTCACTCGTTTCGTAAATATGGGTTTGTACATAGGACAAATGTCTCGTACATTGTACGAAACATTCATATTGCTTGTCATCTGGTGAAATTATATCATTACAACTTTTTGTACAATGCACGAAATTAATTTCGTGAAGACCTGCCAATCGCTGCAAAATAGCCAATCGCTGCCAATTAATCATACTCATAAATGTTGATCCTGCTGCTGGTTAAGGCAGGAATTATTGATGTATACCAAAATAAAAATTAAAGCGCGGTTAAGAATTATTGCTTCATACTCATTAATCAAGTTGCTTCTCACAAGTCACCATGGCCTAGTAAGATCAACCACGGATTCAATAACATTTCAAAAGATCGAACCCCGTGTTAGAAACATTAAAAAAACGCTGAACAGCTTCTCGTGGTTGCGTTTTTATATTTCAATTACATTTCGAGTCAATATAAATAGATCTGTCAGTCAATCATGCAACCACCAGCGAGACGTTTCTTTTTTATTGGTAACAAAATATTCGTAGCTCTTTGTATTGTTTTTGTACAATGAACGGATGTTGTTCATTATGATGTAAATATCAGAGCATCTAAAATCGTATTTTTTTTTCCACGCGAAGCAGCAACTTGCATGGAATAGTTGTAATAAAGGCGATCTTTTGTATACAACATTATCTGCAATGAATGAAGTTCTGGGATACAACTTTACATGATTCATAATGTTAATTTTTATGTTTGTGACGCTACATTTGCATGATATTGAACAGAACTTTTTTCGAGCTGTGTATACAATAATACACGGTGTTCAATAAGTTCAGATACACTTTCAATACAAATTAAAAAAAATGAGAATATTTTTTTTTCTGGGTTCATTTTATTGAAAGCAATGTTTATAAGGGACGTTTACTACATTTCTCTTGGAATGACCCCCTCTTGTACTTCTTCACGAGCTTCAACTTTTCTCGTACGCATCGCAAGCGGCACGCATGGACAGCATGGGCACTTTGTCCCAGATTTTGAGATTTACCGTTTTGAACTAATCCAAGGTGCTGAACTTGTATTCATTCAGCTTCGACATCATATAGGACCAAACAAAAAAGCCGTGAAAATTCAAATGCGGGGAGCTGCGAGTGCTCAAATTTTTGTCCAGAAAGTCGGTTAAATTGTCCCGGCACCAGGCTTGGACCATATGGGCTATGGGCTGTATGGGCTAGTGCACCGTGCTCGTGCAGAACTTCCAGAACCTCAGTGTTGCAGTACTCCACGTGGATTTAGACTTTTTTTTTTTTTTTTTTAATAAACACCAAGAGGAGCATACCACATTTTCATACTGCCCTCCAAACCATCACCGACGCTGAGCTTTGGAACCGAGGGGTGTTTATATTGGATTCAGGAATGCTTTCCCTCGTTGACGCCCACACCCGGTCATTTTGCACATTGTGCGGCTGATGCAGCACGAACGATTTCGCGTCCGAAAAAAAAAACGAATTCCAGAGCAGCGTGCCAAGAGAGCATAATTTTGGCTCGATCCATCCGCTTTTTGCTGGTAGCATCCGAAACGCTGATGAATAAGGTGTGAGCGGTCGAACTTGCGCCAAATCCACTCCCTCGCGACCTTGATGGCCCGTGGCGTCCTCGCCCAACGCGGCCGCCCGGATCTCGCACGGTCATCGGTCGAGAATGTCTCCTGGTATCGCCTGATGGTCGTGTAGCAAAACTTCCGCTTGATCCCATGTGATTTCAGCAGCCGGAATGTATACCCTTCAAAAAACGCTTAATTACGATGCCTCGATACTCTTTCATCGCGCGTAACAAACGAAGAACTGACAGAATGTCAACACCATGGACATCCGTTAGCGTATATATAAAGCTAAAGCTGACATCAATATCAATACAGAATGTGTACATGGCGCATACAAACACAATGATGAAAATTTGAATTTGAATTTATTGAACACCGTGTATTTTTACATTTATCGTATCGATAAGATTTTTCTATAGTATATGATGAATAAGTGACAAACATTTAATTTCCGTAAATTGTTTTGTTGTTATTTCTATGGGAAAACTGTTTCAACTAGTATTTAAACTTTAATTTAAACTTACAGTCGCACCCATTAACCAATCTTTAAGGTACTATCTACTGTTTATTTATTTTTTTCTAAATTATTGTTAAAGTTTCACAAGACATCTTATTGTTCATGAGTGTGTAAAGGTGCTTTTTTCTGTAGGTACCATTTCATCGTACAAAAATTAGAATACCTTAAAACTATAAAGCCATCGTTAGCAAGTCCGTTCAACTTTCCTTTGTTCGAATCGAATTGACTTTATCGATACGTACAACAGCAACATCTTAAGAAACTAACGATTGAACTATATTGGCATTTGCATCCGTCACCCTAATTCGTGTTGTGGTTTGATACAGTTCGTAATTCATGCCTATGCATTTTTTTTTTCAACCTCATTCAGTTGAGAATGATTTGAGTATAATTTTGCTGATTGGTTACACTTGCCGAATAATCAAAGTAGTAAAATTCTTAAAATATCTGAATAATAATCGTCAGCACTTTCAAATCATCAATCAAATCATGTTAAGCTATATAAACCGTAACTGACTTAATTTACTAAAACAGAGCAAGATACCGCAATGGCAACGATATGATCATCACAAAAATTTCTTGAATTATACAGCAAGCTTGTCACTGACAAACAATATATGGGAGAATGAACTATATTTCCCAAGAGATACAATAGCTTTCTATACCACTTCCCATTCCACCAACGAGACTGATCGTAACTGGTAAATACACCGTGCATTCGCTGAATAGGGAGCTAACCCTCACAATGGTAAGCAACTATTAACTATAAAAAATATACTCAACTGCTACAGGAAAACCGCTATGGAGATTGCACGCAGAAGCTATATGTTGCTCTATGAGTTGAGTTTGTGCCACATTTTAGTTTTCTCTGACCCGCTTCTCTAGTGTAAAGAATTCCGACAATTGAAGCAATACGCTTACCTTTCCAACCTGGGCCAAAAACCGGCTAGCTGATTATTAGCATTTTCTCTCCCGTTTATTGACTTTTCTCGTGAGTAAACGCAGTAGGCGCTAGCGGTTTCAATCCCGTACTGAGCTTTGAAGATGGTTAATATGATTACTAGTCCCGTTTTCTTTTGATGTTAATCTGATGATAACAAACAAAAATGTCCTCATTCGGTTTTCAGGCATTGGAGTTTAGTTTTTCGAAGATTTTAAAAATAAAGTGGTGCAAGAAATATCTTTTTTTTTTGTATATATACAGTGATTTGTTTTATTAAATACAGAAAACAAACGCTTTGCTGCTCTATGTCGTATTAAACCACGACTAGTTCACAACACTTTGTTTTTGATGAAACATGCATATGAATACAGAAAAATCTTTGCAAACGAGGCAAGGGAAAGGAAATTACTTGAAGTGGCAGCTGTGTAGCTGTGTAGTGTTTGATCACCTTGTATGAGTTTACTTTATATCGCATAGAACAACCATACATTGCCTGGTGATTGATGAAACTATAGAGAAATGGTAATGAACTGCGTGAAACCATCTCAGCTGTTGGATCACCTACCCATAAAGTAGCTAAATAGTCAGTTGCCGAATTTAAAAACATGCCAAAATAATTTCCGACTAGATCAATTAAAAAACTCACAACATTTCTTAGCCTTCGTCCATAACATAGATGTAAAACAAGAGGATTTATTAGTTTCCGATTTTCAATCTGGGCACATTTTTTATGTCATACATAACTATGTTACCCGCAGCAATAACTATTTTTATCAAAGTAACTCACTTAAAAAAATGAAGCTAAAAATTACTTCTTGTTAATTTGCAACAAAAATATATCAAGTAACTTTTTTTTTATTATATGAAATTTTTTTTCAGTTGCCATGTTATGACTAAAATCATAGAGGCAACAGGAAATAACACACTTCAATGCAATCAAGTATTTGATTAATATTTGTGTAGTTTTCCATTCTTTTGGAGATGTTTTTCTTTTGTAGCATAAAGTAGTTGTATGAGCCACCACAGTTGTGCTTTTGACTGACCACCCTAGTAGAGTTTGAAATCAAATTGAAAACTAAATATGATGTTGTGATGTTGTGATGTTGCTGATAATGAATACTCAGTCGTTTAGTCGTTTTGGTCGTTTTAAAGGTTAACAGATCATAATTGATAGCAAAAATGTATTCCTGTAACATCAAATTTCAAACTGATCCTGCTATAAATGAGAGCAAATTGAAAAGGCAATATCTATTACACATTCATCGACCTATTTCCATGTACCACTGTTATTTCAAACATGTAATTCTCATGAGTAGACACACACATTTTCAAATCACATTAAATTTTCTTGATGTCAGTTTTAAAAGATAACTGAATTGTTCGTTTGATGTTATCTATATTTGATCCAACATTGTTGAACTGAAGTAGACGGTAAATGAAGTCGATCTTGCCGCATTGTCACTGTCATTGTAGAGCTGTCTTAACTGCCGAGCTGTCCTAACATAATTGCATAATTGTCGTTTTTTCTATAGGAATCATTATACACATGGGACAATAATGCTTCTAACGATAGTTCAGCCTAAATTCGACTTGCATTGATATCTGAAATCATAGATTCAATTTGAAGAGCTGACTGTTTCACATATTGACCTTCAATAGTTGTTTTCACGCAACCTGTTCAGTGATTATCCTACACGCCATGCCCCGATAGTAAACAAATCAAAGCCAAAGAAAAAAAATATCATCGCAACTTTGTCGCGTCAGTGGTCTGAGTCAACGTAAGAATTTCTCTCAGTGTATGGTTTAGTGGATGCTTTTACCTTCGCGTCGACGTGCATATTGTTTACTTTTTAATTAAAGTTTTGAAAATGGCGTCTTGACAACAGGAGCTGCCAAATCTTATTTTGGACAAGTGGTTAGAAAATTCTAATCGTTCACAGAAACGCGAATTTGATCAGGGTGAGGCAGCAATCGGTGTCGAATGTCATCAGCAAGTTTCTGCAAACCAAAACGGTTCAAAGGAAGCCAACCAAGCAGTCGAAAAGGGGAACACGCAACAAACAAGATGGGAAACAAGTGGTGAAATTATACAACTTGTCGGTCAGCTATGTTGCCAAAAAAGTGGATGTAGCTAAGTCAACTGTGCAGGATATTAAGTGAGATGTGGACTGAGGTCATTAAAAACCCACAAAAAACCTCGCCGAGATGATAAAGTGCTTGAAAAAGCGAAAAGTCGGGCCCGAAAGCTATATGATTTGTTGTTAACCATATATACAGGTTGCATCGTACAGGACGATGAAACATACGTGAAGTCTGACTTTCCGCAAATCCCTGGTAATAAATTCTACACTACGTAAAGACAGAGGAAGCCAAAAGTCTAAGTTTAAAGAACAGAAGATAGAAAAATTTGCGAAAAAATATCTCGTTTGTCAAGCCATCTGTACGCGCGGTAAAATCAGGCAACTATCCACCTCAACCGGGAATATTAACAGTGCAATCTGCATCAAAGAGTGCCTGCCTTCAAGAACGCCTATTGCCACTTCTGAGGAGCATTCTTAAAACACACTACTCAACAGTGACGAAGAAATGCTACGAGGAAATCAATGTCATTGTGGTACCTCGTGCAATTAATCCTCCAAACTGTCCAGAGCTCCGACCGATCGAGAAATTTTGTGCAATAATGAAGACTAATTGTCGGAAAATGCAAGGATAGTCAAAATCGGTTCAAAACATCAAGCATAAGTTGACAAAAGCTTACAAAATCAGATGAGAGAAGCTTGTCTAAACCTTGATGGCAGGAGTCAAGTCAAAGGTCCGAAAGGTTGCGCGTAAGGATGAATTTAAATCTATTGTTGCACAAATGTAAAGGAACATACTTGAGAAAAATAAATGTTTAGAAAAAGATTTGTTTGGATTTCTGTTAAACCTCTAACGTTCGTGTGATAATTAACATGTTGATGCATGCTTTTATAGCAAAGTTAATAACGAAAGAAATTATAAATGTTACTTAGAACTTAACGTATTGTTTACATTGAAATGTCTCTGATTCGGATTCCGATTGCCTTACATTTCGTCTATCATCAAAACATATAAACACGTTGTAATTTTTTTTCTTTCATTGCAGGACTCGTTGTATTTTGCCATGAAAACCCGCATATCGAGGGATATGCTATCATCATTTTTACTGCTTTGCCTGGCAGTAAATTTTGCTGCCGGGCGAATAGCATTTGAAAAATTAACGGATTTTGACTTCCAAGGCACGACCTACTATAGTGTAAAAAATCTCTCACTTTACGAGTGCCAAGGCTGGTGTCGTGAGGAGCCGGACTGTCAAGCAGCCGCTTTTAGGTAAGTTATATTTGATACTTTTCAATATAGTCAACATACTGATTTATTTCTCCTTATGAATACTGAAAACAGGGCCTTAAGTTAATGAGAATCAGTATTGTTGTTTTATTGTTTTATTGTTTAGAGCAGCGAAAATCCCGTTTGTGTATTCTCAGATATCTCTTTCGAATGGGTGCAAACCATTCTCATCTAATCATATCAACAGAATGCAATAACAATCCAAATAACCCAAATGATACAAGTATGTTCTATAAAGAAAAAAAATATGAATTTTAACTGATGGCATGGATGGCAATTCATGTACATGCATTCAACATTAATTTTTCTTTATTTTTTTCATCAGCTGAACTCCATGAATCGCTTTATGGAGCACTTGTAAGTAAGCATACAAGCTACAACTCTGTTAAAACTTTATGCCTGTATCTTTTATACACAGTAAACTAAAATTAATAGAATGTGTTGATGTTCTCAGTGAATATATTTTACGTTCATGGAAAACCCCGCTTTAGTTCAATATGGCTTAGAAATACAGATTTAAGTTGTTGATGATAAATGAAGCCAAAATCAGAACCTACCATAGTTCCATATATCATTTTATAAATAAGGCTGATGATAGTAAGCGACAAAAAAATGTAGAAATGAAATGATATCCTTTAAATCCATTCATGGTTGAACATTTAATGATGACCAATGAATAACTATATCATCCGTTTTGACGTAGGACTTACTTCTCTCTTTTCTATTCCTGTATAGGGGCGCCGTTCTGAAATTTCTGAAATCACAAGCGTTACGCGGGTTTGAAGACTTTGAACGATAAAGACTGGAGTCGGAAAAAATGAGACACAAAAAAATGATCACAAAAAATTTAAATCGGATACTTCTCAAATTTTCAGGGATTAAATAACTATATATTAGCTATGTTTTGGCATAATTTATTTATTGACATAATTCCTCACATTTATTTTGGCATAATTCCTCCCCCAAGCTGAATGCTTGTACATTTCTCCTAACACTGGTCATGAGATCTTGGGCGAGGCTTTGTCCTTCTTCCTTACACAATTTCTCCCAGTTTTTCTTCAAAGCTTCATCGGTTTTGAATTTTTTTTCCGCTTTTCTTCAACTTCTTCTTCATTATCGCCCAAAACTTTTCGATCGGACGAAGTTCTGGTGTATTTGGCGGGTTTGCCTCCTTCGGGACCACATTAACGCCCTTCGCTTTGTACCAATCCATTACAGGCTTGGCGTAATGGCACGAAGCGAGATCCGGCCAGAACAGCGTGGGACCACAGTGAGAGCGGAGGAAGAGCAGCAAGCGCTTCTGCAAGCATTCCTTTCGATAAATCTGCCCGTTTATGGTGCCGGTTGTAACGAACGGCTTGCTGTACCGTCCGTACTCGCAGATCGCCTGCCACAACAGGTACTTCTTCGCGAATTTGTCCATCTTTCTCTTCCGGAACTTTTCCGGAACCTCCATGCGGGACGTACCGACAAAAAACTCGAGGCCAGGGATTTGTTTGATGTCCGCCTTGATATATGTCTCGTCGTCCATGACGAGACAGCCTGGCTTGACCAGCCACTCACGGTACAGCTTCCGCGCACGCAATTTGGCCACCGTGTTTTGCTTGTCAGTCCGGTTTGGCGCCTTCCTGACCTTAAAAACACGTAGCCCAGCCCGTTTTATGGTCTGCTGGACGAACCACTTCGACGAATTGGCCTTTTTGGCCACGTCTCGGGTGGAAAGGTTCGGGTTATACTTAAAGTACTGCCTTATCTTCCGTGCCTTCTCTGAGTATTCCGTTTTAGGGTTTTGGCCGCTTCCAGCGCGGCGCTTACTGGTCTTCGTCTCCTGGAACATCTTCACAGCGCGTCCATCTGTGCGACTGACCAGGATTATCGATCACCGCGCCTAAGATTTGCTGGCGTAGCTCTTCTTGTTTCGAATGCATCTTGAAAACTACTTGACAGATCGCGATAAAATTTCCACACATTAACATAACACTTTAAACTAGTATTACCCAAAATTTCATTAATTTTTACCCACGCGATAAAAAGTTACACCCAAAACAAAGTGTCGCATTTTTTTCGAGTCCAATCTTTAATATCTCCTCTCTGGCCCACAGAAAGTTTACGATATGTATTTCATTCGAAAGGTAGAACATCAAAGTTGGATTCCGGTTGATAACTAAATTCATTACATTTTTTTTAAACTAATTAAAACGTACTTTAAAGAAAAATGTTTAAATGCACAAAGCTATTGGTCGAAAATGACATCATATTTGTGCCACGCTCTGATTGGTTAATACTGCCACAGTTACCGTGCCAGCGATTATAAAACATGTAGGGACGTCCGACCAACCATCAATTCTCGCTGTGCATCCGTAAGGACAAGCGCATTCACCGTTTGCTCTGGAAGGGCAATAAAACAGAGCGCGTTATCACCAGTGCCCTGGTCTACCTCGCTGTGGTTTTGGAATACGGTTTAGGATTACTCAAGTTCCTATGTCACTTGCAGCTGGCCGTCCGCAACGACGAGGAGCTGAATAAACTTCTCCGGTTTGACCATTTCACAGGGTGGTATGCTGCTAAACACCCAGGCCGTCCTGCAGCCCAAGAAGACGGACAATATAATTTCAATTGTGAACCGTGTTTCCTCCGTAAACAAATAAAATCCGTCCTTTTCAGGACGACCAAATGAATTTGTCAACTAAAGAGTATGATTGAATTTTCTCTTGAGCTGTTCGAAATTTTCATTACAACGCACCGGCTCAACATTACGATGCTTAAAAAGCCGCGAACAGAGAATGCCCCAAAATCTTGCTTACTATCCATATTTAAATCCCTATTCGCCATGTTAACACTAGCAAGCTCGTTGGAATTCAATAAACGAAATAGTATTAACAATTAAGTCGAGCCGAACTGCAAAACGGCTGACCGCAACAACTATGGCCCATCCCCTTTTGTAAAATTTGATTCACATTGCCTTCGTTGATACCCATGCCATGCAGTGGTACCCGATGTCATTGTATAAAATGGGCCCGACAGTGCGAGCAGCTATCAGTAATACATATCAACTCTAAGCAGCACCACACAAACATCTATACAGCAGCAGAAGGGAATCAGTTGGAAAGGCAGTTCTCAGTCGCTGCTCTGGAAGAGCAACTAAACAGAGCGCGTTGTTGCCGGTGCCCTCGTCTACCTCGCTGCGGTGATGATTCCATCATTTCACGTGATTACTGAAGGGCAGCAGGGTAAATGCACCCTTCTTTTTGGGGAAATGCTCCTTAAACTTTGGAAAAATGCTCCTTAGATGCGTTTGCCCGGTATAATGCAATCGGAGGTATTAACCTTCTGGTTAGCGCTTGCCGGGTGTTTTGACGGGTCTTAAGTTTCTTCAAGATTGTATAGCAGAGCTTCGCTCCGCAATCTTGTAGTTAGTTTTGACGTGTTTAAATTTCATTTTGACGAGTTCTAATTTAATTTTGAAGAGTCTTAATTTCGTTTTGACGACTCTTAAATTCAGAAACTTAAAACCCGTCAAAACTATACAATCTTGAAGAAACTGAAGACCCGTCAAAACACCTGGCAAGCGCTAACCAGAAGGTTAATACCTCCGATTGCATTATACCGGGCAAACGCATCTAAGGAGCTTTTTTCCAAAGTTTAAGGAGCATTTCCCCAAAAAGAAGGGTGCATTTACCCTTTGCCATTACTGAAGTGCCTATGTTACTTGCAGCTGGCCGTCCGCAACGACGAGGAGCTGAATAAACTTCTCCGGTTTGACCTTTTCATAGGGTGGTGTGCTGCCAAACCCCAAGGCCGTCCTGCAGTCCAAGAAGATCGACAAGAAAATTTCAATTGTGAACCGTGTGATTGAAATTTTTCTTCCGTAATCGAAATCTTTACTACCACGCACCGGCTCAACTTTTTTTCGTAGTTTGTAGCATTGCTTGCTGCCAAACACTCATGCCGTCCTGCAGCCCAAGAAGACGGACAAGATAATTTCAATTGTAAACCATGTTCCCTCCGTAAACAAATAAAAATAATTTGCCAACTACACAGTATGTTTGGTAAAATTTATCTTGAGCTCATCGAAATTTTAATTATTACGCACCGGCTCAACATGGCGTTGCTTAAAAAGCCGCGTCCCGGAGAAAATTGCCAAATCAATCGCCCACGTCATCTTTGTGGTCGAGTGGTTAGCGGCGTCACCCGTCGTTCAAGCGATTACCATGAAGTGGGTTCGATTCCCGCTCCAGCCTGTGGAACTTTTCGCAAAATGAAAATGTCCAAACTGGTCCACTGGGTGTTAGGTTAAGTTGTTTGTTGTAATTCACTCTATGTTCAATGTTCAGTCTGTATAACCTCGAGTTGAAGACGGTGTAAATGTTATTTTTATCGTAATATTACGTGCCAAACACCCAGGATGTCCTGCAGCCCAAGAAGACTGAGAACAAAATTTCAATCGCGAACCTTGTTCCCTCCGTAAACATAGGATCCATTTCAACACTTACAAGCACGTTGGACATTCAACAAACAAAATATTACTAACAGTTAATTCGAGCCGAACTGCAGTTTCTATAAATTTTCGTGGAGAATGAATTGTTAAGCCTCACACACTAATAGCATAGGGTTTTGACTGAATAAAATGTAGTAGAAATTTATTAATTCGATGGCATCAATTTCTTCACATCAACAAGCAGTCCTACATCAACTTTGCAGTTATGTCACTGACATAACTCACCCTTTCGTTTTTTTTAACAGAAAATTGTACTACACGATGCATTACGTAGTGATTTATTGAGTTACTTAAAAAAAAACAATTACATTTTGAGTCGATATAGTAGATTTGTCAGTCATTCATTCCACCAAAGAGATGTTTCTTTTTTATTTGTAAGAAAATATTCGTAGCTCTTTGTATTGTTTTCGTACAATGCACGAATGTTCTCTGACATTGAATACGAAGGAAGTTTCTTGGAAGATAAAAATCAGTTTCATTGCAGAAAACAACGAAAAGATTCGTTAGACCTACCTTCGAATTCATAATATAAATGAAATTATATTGTTAGTGTAATTCCGTTTCAATTTTTCGCATTTGTGTAGACTTTCTGATACTCAAGAATCACTGCAAAATCCATCATATCCCCACCAACTTATATAAACTAGATAGCAGATAGCTATAGGTAATACTATACGTTATCAAGAGGAATTCAGCTAAGTATCTTTTATACGTTTTAGACCCAATTAGTTTCAGCTCCGTAGAGTAAAATTTGAAGGTGAAAATACAGGACCTTAGCTCTGGGCTGCAGGAGTGCGGGTGTCATCTCCCACATAGCATGATGTAGAAATTACTGCTCTATGTTTGTTGTAACGCGCCAACCGCTGAATGTCGGTTTCATATAGATGTATTTTGTTCGGGGGTAACCAGAGGCAGTAGGAACGGGGGCAGTAGGACAACCCATTTACCCTCTTCGTTGAGTTGGGGATTTCAGAATTTTTGTCTGCCCTAATTCGCAAGAGTATTTTGAGATTCGTGATAAATCAATTTTTAAAGTTATTGTTTTTTATTTTTAAATTGGCTTTTAGGCCCTGATCATGAATTACTCAAGATTTGATGGAAATACAAGCCAGATATCGCTGAAATCAAGTCTGTTGTATGCAAGATTGGAAACAATTTCAATGTTTAAGCTTGCATTGGCTTGCAATTAAAAGACGGGAAATTTAACCGCTCTGCTAAAATTAATTATTTTCCTCTGTATTAAGAAGACTTTCCATCACTTCCGGAAGGTGCTACCATTGAGATGTTGAATATCTGACAATAATTGAGTGCAGAATCTGGACTTTCTGATTTATTAAAATACAATTTATTTTCTTTTTTCGACGAATTCGATAGTTCTAGGCCACGGGGAACAATTTATGTTCTATCATCTGCTTCTAGAACACATTTGCCCATGTTTTTGTTTTTGCCCAACATAATAGACACCTTCTTAGGTTCTTCCACGGGTCAAGAAATGACAAAGACCGCCAGCTAAGGGTTGCGTACTTGGCTGGTAATGCAGCCTGAGCACTGTTGTCCTTCTGACTACAGCTAGATTGAGGAGGTGCATGCCGAGCGTCTGTCCATCAAGGAGGTGCGGCTCAATCAGCGTCTGTCCTGGCATCCATTGGCTGAGTGGGAAACGCTGTTTCGCGTCGGCTATACCTAGGGTGGCAGTACCCCCAACGCGATGTAGTCACGAAAAATGGAAGTATTCTTTATACAGTGTATGGTTTCAGATCATCCCAGGTGTTGTGTAGTGATTTTAAATTGTTTTATTTTTCTCTCGTGGTTATGATAATGCGGATCCGTCTACAATTGCACCACAATCTGCAACATCCAGACATTACAAATATAATTGTTATTGTCACTATGTATTGTAGCATCCCTTCGCAGTATTTTTTATGCTTTTTTAGCTTCGCATTTGTGCATCGTTGTAAGTTTTAGCCTTCCCAACTTACGTTGTGTATTTTAGAAGATGGGATGGTTGTTTACGTTTTTTTTAGAAAGGATCATCTTCTTCTTCTTCTTTATCATTTCAAGCTTATTGCTTTCACAATTAGCTTATTGCTTGCTCTCAACTTAGTTTCCATCTTATGAAGCACGCTGTATGTTTATCAGCATCCAATCATTAAAGGAGCGCCGTGAATTTGCATTAGTTTCATTCGTAAATGATATTGTTGCGCAACGCGTTGACTCAGAAGAACTTTTATCAAAACTTAATTTGTACATTCCGTCTTGGCAATTACGAAATAGAAATATATTTACTACAAGCAGTCATCGCACAAATTACGCCAAATTTGGACCTCTTAATCAGATGATGGCAACTTACAATAAGCACAAGAGAAAATGTAGACTTCACTATGACTAAAACAAAACTGAAGCAATACTTCAATGTAAAGACTGTATTCGATGAAATTTGGACACACACAATTGTTCGTAACTTTTTAGCGTGTGGGTAAAAATTATTGAAATTTTAACTGAATGTATTTCATTGTGTTGTTTCAATTGTGTAATGAGTTTCGTGAAAATTGGTCGAGTGATTTCAGCGATTGCTTCGAATGAAGAAATAGTGCGCCAACAAATTTTGGGCACTCACTTCGAAAACCCAAACGCTTCTCATCGATGGATCGGAAAACAGCTCGGAATCGCACATTCAACCGTATCTCATGTGATCAAAACGTTCAAGGACCGTAAGACAGCCAAGCGAAAAAAATGTAGTGGCAAAAAACGTGGCACATCAAATCCGGAGAAGGCCAGGATGGTATTGAACCAATTTAAGCGTTATCCCAACATTTCGATCAGGGATGTTGCGAAAAAGGCGAAAGTTTCAGTTTGTTTGTGATCACCTAAAATTCATTTTAAGTCGGATATTTTTGAAACACTCAAGGAGTAAATAAACACATATTAGCTATGTTGTCCTATTCAACCTCCTCTCCTAGATGCCCGCACCTTGGACTTAACCACGGAACGGAAGGCAACTTAGAACGATTCAATCACACGAAAAGTGAAAAATTTTGTTGTGTAAAAAGTGTCTCGATTTTATTTGTGTCCACTCATTCTATTTTTAAACACAGAGACAAATTTGACAGTGAAGTTTACCATTATTGGGGGTTCGGATGACTATTGCAGTATAGTGATTTTGAACCGACTATGATCATGTTCAAAACGACCATTAAAAATAGTTGATCCAACATTTGCCATAATGTCGTAAAAGTCCTTAATAGTAATAGTCATCATAGTCAATAATGCCATGAACGTGGTGAATTCGACCATTTTCATGGTTATTGTTACAATTATATGCGTTAGTCATCCTGACCATGATATAATTGTCGGAATAACGATAGAATTTTTTTCAGAGTAGTGTTGAAGAAACGGCAACTGGGATAAGTGGTATAAATATTTGATGCCATATGATCATCACAGTATACTCTGGTTACTTGAAGAAAAAACAACACTTCATTTTGTGATTTTTCCATTTTATTCTGTGATATTCTCATCAAAAAATACTATTACTACTCACACCTTTGAGTTATTGGATGCATTTCCCCAATCTGATGGAATAAAATGTTCGGAGCACAAGAATATACGGTTGCTATCGTGAACACTCGAACCAATAAACTAAAACCAATTCTGCCTGTTTTCAAATCCCCTAAAAGTACGAATTGTGTAATGAATTATTCTTAATACATTTATAATTCACGTACCTCTTAGCCAGTGCAAAAAAAGGAAACATTGTTGGAAGCACAAGTTTTCCCCACATTATTCTTTGTTTTCCGTGCTACTTCGAGAAATGTCATAACAACAAACATCAAGGGATCTAAATCATACACACAAGATATAACAAAAACGCAGATGACGTCACTATAATAACCAGTTGGGAAAACAATTCGTGTGCAATATAGAGAACGGTGAATTAATGTCAAAAGACATCTATCTCTTGCTGTACAGAAACCGCGATACGCAAAGTAACTAAAGTGTTTTTTTATGTATCTTCATTTCCATCTTATATTTTGCTTTACTTTGTTCTAGCATGAATGTTTGTCTGCGTTTTGAAATTAATTTTTCAACCTTTTTTTTCGTCGGCAGAATTCCCTAAAACGTTATATGAAACAATTGTAGATGATTTAAGATGCGACCATGTCAAAATATCAAATCTTCAATTATGGGATCGTGGCCGTGATAGGCCTTTTAAAAATCATGATTTCAACTTTCACTGTTTATTCCTCCGGGGGGTGAAGAATGGTCGTCCTCGGCCATTTTGTCCGTATGTTGTGGTTTCTGTGCCGGATGTTGAATGTTGTTGTGTTTTGGTAAACGAATTTTTAGTACTAACTTCCTTTTTCTGATACAAATGTAAGTTATTATTGCGATGATGATGATTGCAGTTGTTGACAAGCCGCCAAATATGCTTATTATCCAAATATGGTGCTCGTTTTGTTTTAAACTTATGAATTCCATTTTCTCTCTATTTCAATTGGTTTTGTTATGAATCTTCAAAATGTCCGTATGTTCCATGATTTTCCGATCAATTTTCAGATTAGCGAAAGCTCCTTCGATCTCTTGACTGTTATTGGTGGTTATTTCTTTGCTACTGAATTTTTGACCGCCTATTTCCAGGTGAATGGTGAATGTGATAATGTAATTTCCTGTTAGGGTTCTGTTGTGTGGACCACAGTTCGAATGTAAAGTGTTGATGCTGCCATTATTTATGAGTAATTTGTTGTCCGATATCATTATTAGTTCTGTGTAGTTTCGTGTGATGGCATCACATTTGCTCTCGGTGCCTAACATGATCGTTTAACGGTTTAATCGTTTAACGGTTTTAATTCAATGTTTTTCCTAATTAAAATTTGGAAAACGATTTGTCTCGAAGAAGTTGTTTCCAGATTTTACAAGATAATGCGTTGATTGTAGTATAACCGTTGTATCGACAATAAGTGGAAGTATTTGGATTAATTCTGCTTTTGTTTATTCGATACGTGGGTTTTGAAGAATGTAGAAGAGTGTATCTTTTTTAATAGCAATTTAAGGTGTGACGTAATTCTTGGGTTAAATTTACCGGTATTGGTGTTAATAATTTGAAATTATTAATTTTTATGTCGACTGTTTGTTTCAGTATGGATTGTTCTTTTGATGTGCTGAGTATGTGAATGGTTGAGGCATTCTTTTCAGATTTATAAACGCCTGGTTCTATGATAATATTGTTCGTTAACTTTTGAAATGTTGGGACAAACCAATCCCCGTTTTTCATAGTTTCTATCTCCAATGTATGATTAAATATTTTATTTGAAATTTAATATTTTGAAAAAGGGATATGAGTTTTGTGAATCAATAATACATCTTTTGAAAAATCAATTGCCGCTTTATTGCGGGCGAGAAATTCAGATCCTAAAATTCCATCGAAAAAGTTATGAAATCTTAGCTCATTGAAGGTTTATGGTTGAATAGTCAGGTCTAAGAATAGAAGTTTTCCTTTTCGGTGAACTTGATGATTACCTGATATATTTTTTACTGAAGAATTGTTTGTCTCTACAGGATGAGACAGAACTCCGGGTCTAGTAATATTTTTGTTAGCACCTGTGTCCAATAATAGCCTGATTTGTTCTTTATTTTCATTAGAAAACTCTAGATATGGAAGAAAGTTCATGTTTCTGGAACTTGATTTTGCATTAAGCAAAAATTTATCGTTTCTTCATCTTCTTCATAGTCTGATTGAGGTCGGTCGCTCTCTGAATCTGATTGAATTTCGTTATTATTTATGTTTCTTCTGTTTAGTGTTAATCTGTTACGAATTGATGGATCAACGTCCATTTTTCCGACAGAAAGATTCAATGGAAGTTTATATTTGTTAGTATTTGTTGGGTTGATTTATGTTGTTGAATGTTGAATGTTGAAATTTTTTATTTTCGCATTTGATTCTAGGTTTTTCTGATCTATTGGCAGTTATTTGTTGAGATCTAAATTTTCATAAAAATACATATGCATCTTCAATGTCCTTTGACCTTGGTGCCTGGACATGTCCAAAGTACGGATCACGAAGTCCGGAAATAAATGCTGCCAATGCATCTTCCTCTATGAAGCTGGCTAAAATTTTAATGTTTTGTACAAGCTCCTTAGTTTTTTGGTAGTATTTATGGATACTTGTTTTATCATCCATTTTGTTTTGCCATAGTTGGCACTTGAAGATGGACAGTTCTTGTCTGTCACCGATAGCGTTGGTTCATATGTCCTCGACATCGTCGAAATTTTAGGGATTGCCTGCATGGCCTAATATGTCCTTCGCTTTCCCTTCTATTTTATTGAGTACCGCAGTTGTAACATGTGTAACATAAGTCCTGGGAATACTTTCAGGCGTTTATTTGACAGCATTAACAAACACACAGATGTCAACCAATGTACTTGTCACGTTCATCTGTGTTCCTACTGAACTGTCAAACTCAAATTGCGCAGTAGTTTCCATTAAAAATGTCGTACAAGCTGGATTTACGAGCACAAGTCGCCAACCTTTTTGGACGGCTTAGTACAAGTGAAATTTTGAGCCTGTTCAAAGACGAGCCAATATCAAAATCAACAATATACCGTGTTTTTATAGATTGTCGTGATGGTAAAGAACCGGAAAATAAAAAAAAAGTGGTCGCCCAACAAAATTGAGTGCCAGAACAACGAAAAAACTGCTGTCAAGCGCTGAAAACAAGGTTGGCCAATCAACACGCAAATTAGCACGAAAATTTCAGGTTTCAAACATGACAGTCCATCGTATTTTGAGAAAACATAACGTAATCTATCGGAAACGTCAGCGTGTGGGTGTGTGTGTGTGTGTGTGTGTGTGTGTGTGTGTGTGTGTGTGTGTGTGTGTGTGTGTGTGTGTGTGTGTGTGTGTGTGTGTGTGTGTGTGTGTGTGTGTGTGTGTGTGTGTGTGTGTGTGTGTGTGTGTGTGTGTGTGTGTGTTTACAATCTAATTTCCACTGTCTGGCAGCGGTATTATGGATAGAATCTTCCTGCAACTGTTTCATATTTGCTGTTTACAGTTGCAAAAAGCTTAAATCCGGGGATTAGAAGGTGACAGCTCTACCGCGACTTTAATAGCCCATTTCAAGAACGCAAGCATTCCGAAGCTATCTTCGTACACAATAAGCCCCGCTCCAGTAGTGACATACTGAAACTTTTCAATCAAGCGTATGTGCAATGCTTGATTGACGCGTATTTAGTGATTCACAATATCATAGATGTTATATAAATATAGTGAGGCATGATCGAAAATTACAAATAAAAACAGTTTCTTCCAGCAGCTACCTGGCAACTCACCTTCAGAAGTATGGACCCGGAAGTCCTTACTTACGGAATAAAATCCTAGTACATTCCACGCACCAGAGACAGGGATTGTTTAACACACAGCGGCAGGCACTGTCGTAATCGGATCTGGTCAAGTATAGATAATTATCCAATGGGCGATGGTGTCAACGAAATTTTCCCTGTCCGAGCTTCGGTATTTCTCCAATTAGCGTTGCTCCGCTTCCAAATTACGTTTTTGTTATTTTTTACTTTTGAAGCAGCTAAACAAAATATACACTTCTGAAAAGTCCAATGATACGTCAATTATCCCACTTCTTTAGTGCCGGAGCTATTATGTTCCTGTCTATTCAGGCGCCGTCCTCGTCGAAGAGGTTGGAGGCTAAATTTTGGAGTTCAAATTCAATCACTTTTTATCTAATACTGGTTATCCAGAGTGGATAACGACTCTTGATTTGTCTTTTGAAGTTCTCAAATTGCACAAATTTACTTGTAGAAAACCTCCGATAAAAAAGTAATAAAACAGAGCAAAACTGACAAGAGAAACATTTTCACGTATTCCTTAAAGCACCGCACGCTACGATCCATCTATCGGAAACGTCAGCGTGCACCAAAATATACACAGCAACAACTCGAAAAAATAAAAAAATGCTGCCGTGCACTTCATCGCGAGCATTTTGCAAATGGAAAGTGCATAATTTTGGATGATGAATCTTACTTCACATTTTCGCACCATGAGGTGAGTGGCAACGATGGTTTCTATACTGCTAACATTAAAACAACACCAGACGATGTTAAATATGCCAGCAAATCGAAATATGAGCCAAAGGTGTAAGTGTGGGCAGCCATGTCATCGCCCAAACAAGGAAAAAGCTGTCAATTCTGACATGTATATCAGCCAATGCTTGCCGAAATTGAAGCAATTCATCAACAAATATCACGCTGACGACGAAATCATATTTCAACTTTCCTCAGAACTTGATTGTTGATTTTAGTTGAACAATTTCTGCGCTTTCTTTAAAAAGCATAAATGTTATAATTTTTTGGAATCTTTGGCATTCACGCTTCGTGATTAGCCTGTGAGAGATTTTTTTTCTTTCAAAGTGTCTATCTTGTAGTGCACTCTATCTAAAGAGTCTATCTTGTAGTACTCTTCAGAGACATAAAAAACAATGTTCAAAATTTATTGAGACGATGTTTCCTACCCGTAGAGTCTATCTTGTAGTGCTCTGCGAGGACGTAAGTTTAATCCACAATTCACTATTCACAAAGGCAACTTGAAATTTACGTCTATCTTGTAGTGCGCTACATTTAAGTTGTGAAATACAATATAATAAAAAATGAAAATTTTATTACTCACGCTTTGATTTCCTGGGCGCACTCAGCAAACGACTTAGTCGCTCTGGTGTTTGTAGGTTCGAACGTCTAACACATCGATCAATAAGTCCCGGGCATAAGTAGGAGAATAACATTTTTTTGCCAAAATTCATTTTTATTCATCAATATAATCTCCTTTTGAAGTGATACAATCATTCCAACGTTTCTCTAGCTTTTCGATACCACCGATGAAGAACGATTTATCGAAACCTTCAAAATATGCTTCAGTTTCAGCAATCACTTCCTCATCTGAGCCAAATCTCTTTCCACTGAGCATCTTTTTGAGTTCTGCGAAGGGCCAGTAGTCGCTGGGGCCAGATCTGGAGAATACGGTGGGTGCGGTAGAAGCCCAACTTGTGACACGGTGCATTGTCTTGATGAAAGAGCAAATTTTTCTTCTTCAAATGAGGCTTTTTCTGGGCAATTGCGGCCTTCAAACGATCCAACAAACCGATATAATAGTCGCTGTTGATTTTTTTTTCCATGTTCCAAGTAGTCAATGAATAAAATTCCATGTGCATCCCAAAATACAGAGACCATTACCTTCCCAGCCGATGTTTGAGTCTTTGGGCGCTTTGGACGGCTTTCTCCGATTTGATTCCGGAGTGAAGTGGTGAATCCATGTTTTATCCATTGTGATGTATCGACGCAAAAACTCCTTCTTATTTCGCGTGAACATCTCCAAACAGCTCTTTGAATCATCGACTCGTTGTTGTTTTTGCTCTGATGTGAGCAAACGCGGCACCCATTTGGAAAACAGCTTTTTCATACCCAAATGTTCGTGTATGATGGCGTAAACACTACCTTTTGATATCTTCAGAGTGTCAGCTATCTCTTGCAACTTCACTTTGCGATTGCCCATGATGATTTTTAGGGTTTTTTTCAATATTTTCCGGAATAACTGCCTCATTTGGCCGACCAGAGCATCATCGGTGTCCGTACGACCACGTTTGAAATTGGCAAACCATCGTCTGATGGTCATTTTCGATGGGGCAGAGTCCGGATAACATTTTTCAAGCCAAGCTTGGGCTTTAGCGGTGTTTTTTCCCATAAAAAGCAACGATATTTCAACACACGAAATTGCCTTGAATCCATCGTTTTTAAGAATCACAATAGTAGCGCACTTAATCCACTGTAAGTCGATCAATAATAAACCATACGTCATGAAATTTTGACAGTAATCTTTTGAAGGTTGATATTTTCGAAAAATCATATGGATATTTTATTAGTGGCGCTATCTGGTAGTTAGGCCTGGGACTTATTGACCGATGTGTTAGTAGCAGTGAGGTGCGGCGGTGACCACAAATCGTCTTTCCCTTCCACCAAGGAGGTGCGGCTCAAACAGCGTCTGTCCTGGCATCCAGCGGTTGAGTCATCAAATCTTCCGGTCCGCCTCTAAGCCTATTGCTATGGGGTACCAGGTGGTTATCCACCGATTACCTGTCTGCATTGAGTTATCTCAAATTATAATATTCCGCCCACTATATAACAAAACATTGCGATTGGTTGAGCGGATTGGAGATTATGAAATCATTGGTAATAGGACCAAGTCTCCCCGGTTGGTGCTAAAGCGATGAGTTTGTAAATCAATATAAACATAAAGTTGCGAGTAGGCACGAAATGCTTATGAGAAACTCTAATTTCACCAAATCTTTCAATCGCAACTTTAAATGCATTAGCATAGATTGCTCTCTTTAGAAGGTTCAACTTACTTGATGCAAATATAAGTTCCAGTAATAAAATAGTTTGTAGAATGTAGTTGTACAAATTGAAAGTTCAGAGCGTTTCCAGGCGAAATGA
The DNA here is from genome assembly GCA_024533555.2 of Aedes koreicus. Classification (NCBI taxonomy): domain Eukaryota; kingdom Metazoa; phylum Arthropoda; class Insecta; order Diptera; family Culicidae; genus Aedes; species Aedes koreicus. The sequence continues at coordinate 519,215 of JAHHFK020005381.1, forward strand.
CCTACCGACCAACTTCGAGTGTCTCCGATTTAATTGAAAATTTGTACACACGTTTTACCCACGAAAGTAAGTTTTTTCCACTGATGCAAAAAAATTTTTGGACTCAAGAGTCAGTTTTAAAAAGGGCGTAAGCATTTTGAATAGCACTTCAATTAATAATTTGTAGCTCGAAAACCTTTGGTTGTACAAAAAAAAAAACTGTCTAAGAACAAGTTGTGGCCCTATGTGTGAAGGTTGTAAAAAAAATATACACTGAAAAAAAAAAATTTCGGAAAAAAAAATCAAAAATTAACATTAAAATTTAAATATCTCAAAAATTTTTTTTTTTTTTTTTTTTTTTTGACTGTAAGAATTTGAAGTTATTACGCAAATTTTAACGAAGATTTCAGGATGGAGAAATGTCAGAAAAAAAGTTTCTAGAACATCAACTTTTGGTGTATTTCTCAAAATTTTAATATTTGCGAGAATAAACGTATTCTGATGATATAATCTGATTTTTGAAGTATTTAAAAAAATTTTTTCAGCTCCTGATGATGATCTTCGTAAGAGCATCCGTTCTCGAGATATTTCCGATTTAATTTTATCATATTCGAATAATATTCGAAAATACGACCTTTTCATAAATTATTCGCGTTTCTCCAGTAACCACAAAACGTTTTTCGAAATGTTTGTTAAGTTTCCTACAACTCTCTTTTGACAGCAAGACGATTGGATGAACGGTTCAAAAGATATGGGGTAAAATGGTTCAAACAGTATTTTTAAAATTTTCGTTTAACATATGCCTATTTTGCTTCTTATTGTATACTTTATACATTGTGTGTAAAAACTTGAAGCTCTAACGTCAGTTTTGGAGAAAACTTCAGGGTGGAGAGATCTGAAGTGAAAAAAGTGTCTCTAAGGTCAACTTTTAAAGCATTTTTAAAATCTCAACTATTTGCCAAAATAAACGTGTTTCGATGTTGCAGTATATTTCCAGCAGAAAATACGGCCTTTTCATAAATTATTCGCGGTTCTCCAGCATCACAAAAATACCTTTTTCGAAATATGCGTTTAGTTTCCCACAACTCACTCTTAGCCAGCAAGACGATTCTATAAACAGCATAAGAAAAAAAAAACTTTTCTTATATTTTAGTTTACTTGTATTTCTAATTTATTATGCGCATACTAAAGTACATATATTGTTTCTACATTTAGATTAGTTTAGAGAAGTTTACTTTCATTTTACATGTTTATATATACTATGAAGCCTTGATGCTAAATCATTTGAAAACAATTTTGCCTATATCTGATGATCTGAATCGAACCAGTAATCATTTTAGTTTGCTGAAAGATATTGCTCCATTCTGTAACTCCCTGTTCATAGTCTTCATAAGATACATAACAAAATGACATTTTCGTTAAGCAATCATTATTTTTATGATTGGCCCAATCATACAATTCTTTTGCATTTGTTATTGGGTGTTCATGTCCTTTAGCTATACTTGCGTTTCTTGCCATTCGTTTTAATGTGCCACCAATTGCATCGCATGGCCCATTGCCATGGGAAGTAGCGAAAAAATGCCATTCAGCATCTATGCTATATTATTATTTGAATTTACAAAGGCTTGCAAAATTTTTCCTATTTTTATATTGGGATGCAGCTCCATCAGACATAAATATCGCTTTCGTCAACTGCGTTAGTTTGTTTTTCAAGAAGCTCATTTGTTCTGAAATAAATACCTGAACCGCTATTGTGTCATGTTCAAGTACTTCCGATACAACGATAAAGCTAAGATTCTTAAGCGCTCCTGATTCGACATAGTAAATAACAAAGGGATGAATCGTGGCTTGGTTATTATTCCAATAACTACTTTAAACGGCATCTTGAAGAACAAATGTATAATTTTCGGAAAAATCACACACTATGACAACTTCGCCATTGCTTAAATTATTTTTCATGTGTCTCAAAAACGAGGATTGTTCGGTTTTGGTATAATCATGATTATTTTTCTAACTTTTCGGTAAAATATGATACAAATTCATCAACTGGTTGTAAGAGGGTCTCTAGATTACACCGGTCTGATGAAATCCACTGTTCGAGATGTTTCAAATGCATTACATTCCTCCAGTTCCTTGAAAAAGTTATTTTCAAAAGCTAACCGGCTTGGACAATTTTCACATTCACGGAGTTGTGCATAATAGTTGTTCAAAGTAAAATTTCGTATCATTTTGGAAAGCATATTTTTTTAGACTATGTAGCATCAATTCAATATTCTCGTGAATGGTACAGACACAAATATTATGAGAACCTGAGCTGGCAAGTAATTTACATTGCTTTGGCTTTAAAGCGGCAAACGAACTGAAGCCAATATTGGTCTCACTAATCTCTTTGAAGCCATTATAAGCCTCACGAAGCTATACCTTTGTTAAACAACTCGATATTATGCGCTCTGGAAAATTCCTGTTGCAAGCTTTCTTGAGAAGATGATGTGATGGATGTAGCCGAAGGTATTTCCTCCATAGCGTACCTTGATGTATATGGTTGAAGCTCCGGAACGGGGTTGTGTGGTTGCTCATCGATACTCAGTTTCTGTGGGTTTCACTTTGTTTAAATGTAATCAACACGAATCACAGATTGATAAAGATGTATCCAACGGAATTCGGCAGTTCATTAATATTAGCCCCTGAATAATGTTTTCGTTTAATTTACGAAGCTTTACCGAGCACCGTGTTTTAGGAAAGAGTTTGCAACACTTCACCTTATTGAATTCCATTTTGAAATTATTATTAAACACTCAAAACAAATTTGTTTCTGATGCTTTCCGAGAAGTGCAACGAATTTATATACCAAGTACAGGTAGTTTTAGATTTCTAGGTATACTATCGGCAATACCCAGCAGCGGGCTACCCAACGGACGAGTTTTTCAAGCTACGGAGAGCCTTTGATGCTACCTAAAATTCAGGCAGGCGGTAAGATGGTCCAAAATTTGAGATTATAAACTGTTGAGGACCCATAGCGCTGACGTCGTTGGCAAAATATCTTTTCCTGGTTTTTATGTTGTGTATATGTACCCGGCATGTTCACGTGTGAGAACAAGATGAACAGTAGCGCTATGCATCCTCTATAGTTTATAATCTGTTTTATTTGAACCGTTCATTCAATCATCTTGCGGTCAAAGAGAGAGTAGCGTAAAATTTATTATATAATACATTTCAAAAAACCAACTCTTATTGGTGGCAGGCTATACGTGTTAAATCAAATTACTTATCATTTTCAACCGTGGAATCAGCTGTCAAAGTGGTTGAATAAAACAGGGGTTTGTTAATTTAAAAGAAGTATTATAGACTGAATATAGACTCCTCCAAATGCTTAAGTGTGAGGTGATGGGGTGTGATATATATGGTATGAACAAATCGATTTCTTATTCACACAAGAGACACAGAGAAGTCTATTTTAGATGAAATCATAAAAAATATCTATTTATTTATATGTTCGTTCCACGAGGAACTAACATTCATGTAAGTACCTTGCTACTTTATACTAGCAGGTCTAAAAATGTTATCTATGCTTGGAGCAGATTAAATTATTTTCCGTGTAAAATGTGTGACTTCAACCGCAAGAGGTCGCGACTAAGAACACCCAAAATTCATTATTATTTGTCGTTCAAGATATAATTCCGTTCTGTGACTTAACGCTACCCCAAATGCTGTACAACACCTGAGCCATCCTCCTTAAACTCTTTCATCCACTCTTTCTTCAAATGCTTGTCGTTTTTGAAGACCTTTCATGTTTTCCGGAGGTTACTTTTTATAATCGCCCAGAATTTTTCTATTGGGTGAAGTTCTGGCGAGTTTGGCGGTAGTGCCTGCTACGGCACAAAAACAACATCGTTGGCTTCGTACCACTCAACACTCGAGTCATGGCTCAATGCTAAATCCGGCCAAAACAGAATGTCATCTTCGTGGGACCGGAGGAAGGGCAGCAGGCGCTTCTAGAGGCATTCTTCTATATATATTTGGCCGTTGATGTTGCCTGTCGTCATGTATGGCTTGCTGAATTTGTCGCACCCACAGATTGCCTGCCACACCAAGTACTTCTTGGCAAATTCTTCTTCCGGAACTTCTCCGGAACATCCAGGCGGGACTTGCCGACAAAATACTCCAGGCCGACGATCTGCTTGGCGTTCGCTTTAATGTACGTTTCGTCGTTCATTACAATGCATTTCGGCTGCACCAACCACTCGCGGTACAGCTTCCTGGCGTGGGATTTGACCACCGTATTCTGTTTGTTGTTGTGGTTGGGCTTATGGGGGGCGGGTGGGGAGGGGGACTGGGGGGGAGGGGGGGGGGGTGGGGATCAATCCGGTGGGGGGGGTGGTTTGGGGCCGGGGGGCGGGGTCCTGAAAAAGTTGTTAAAAAGCATAGCATAGCATAGCATAGCATTTTCCGACCATACATAATCCTGGTTTGGCTGTTGAAGAGACGATGGAAGCGCCAGAAGAGCTGTCTTGGTGTGACAGGCTCTTCATCCATCGATCTCTTTGCACAACACCTGGCCAGGTCCTTATGATCAGCAAGGGATGGGAGGGAAGTGTTGATTAGATGTCTACTTAAGAAGATGCTGAGAACTCATGCGACCTTCATAGACATCTGGAGTTGGAAGTTGGATGGGATTGTGTGGGAGGCTTTCCATGGCGAGAAAGCATATGTATATTTAATATGTATTTAGGTCGTTGGGAGTGAAGAAGCTAAGAAAGTTAATGCACTCCTTTGTTGTCAGCTTTTCTGGGCTGGAACACAGGCGTTTCCTACTTTTATCCAGGCTCTTTTTGTGTGAGAGCTTGCCTGTCGGATGGGACAAGAGCACTAACTCTTGTCCTAGCCTTTTACAGCTTATGGTTATAGCGCCATTACTCGCTTTCTGGAAAGAGAAGATGTGTGGGTAAGCAGACACCCACACCCAGGACAAACACACATACACACACACACACACACACACACACACACACACACACACACACACACACACACACACACACACACACACACACACACACACACAAAGGTTGTCTTTTGTGACAATGTGATTCCGTCTGGTAATAGACGTTCTATGTTTCATTTTCATCGTACTTTATATGTTCATACATATATCTGATCATATCTGAGATAACTCACACACCGAAACCCAGATGCAAATACACTCCTGCTTACCTGCAACGCATGTTCACCCGGACCCCTTATGACGCTGCATGGTTATCATTGACCATGTCTGCACGCAATCGTTCCCTGGGAAACAATGAATTGCTAATTCAATGCCTCTGTCATTTCATTTGATTGACCCTCGATACACCCGTTATTGGTTGTATAGTAGATTCCAAACCATGCACTATGCCTGAGCACGAAATGAAGCTTTTTGTGTGCGTGTGTGTGTCAGGGAGACCGAATGTATATCGCCTTTTACTCACACTGACCCTCTTCCACACAACCTACACAATCACTCAATCTATCTACTCATGCCATATCACAATTCTCATAGGATTATACCGTGAATTCTAGAGCGAGATGGGCCGTGAACGGTCTTAATCGACTGTACAGACGCCCTGAATAGAGAAAGAAAAATAAGACAAGCTTACCGATATTCCAGAACTGATTTCTGCATTGTATCGCTACTCTTCGTCTCTTACCCTGTGTTATGCTGTTTTACCTCCGTTGGCTCAGCCTTACTGGAACGGGGACCGCTTCAATTCGCTCGGGGCACGAACAATAGTTGATCCCATACCAAGCCCACTGGCCAACCTTGGGTACTTGATTTGGCCATTAACGAATCCATTATTGACTTCTCATGTGTTCTCTTAGGATTGGTCCATGTAAGAAATTGTCACTTTCCCGGAGCTACTCGGAACATAACCGGATGATATTATCACAACTGCTCTTTCACGCTCACGGTGATAACATTCACTAGGCGACTTTTACCGCACTTCTGTACCGAAAGTCGGATCTAAAGAATTTAGTCGAATGAATAGTCTTCACACATCACGTTGACAACAAATATTGAGAATCAATATAAATCTATTTGAAATTCAAGGGAAAAAAACGCAGCTGAAAAATCAAATCATAAATAAAAAGTATAAAGAAATAAAGGTTGTTTTTTTGAATTCGTTCGGGGGAGGAATTTTATATTGGGGGGTGCATGGACGTACAAATTGGGGGCAAACATTGTTGTTTGGATTGGGGGGGTAATCTTTTATTTATAACTTTTAATGAACAAATTTTTTTTCTTTGGGTTTTGTTATTTTATTTTGGTATAGTTGTGTTTTATTTGTGTGGGTGGTTGTGTTGTTTAGGAGAATATCATTCTTTTTATTGAAAATAGAGATTGTGATTTATGTTTCTTATGGAGACACAATCTGGTGTCTCAAATAACTCAGTCAAAATGAACACGGTTAACCAAGCCAGAGGGTTCTTGGTTCGATTCGGTTCGGTCGAGGGAATGTTCCAGTTGAACATTTTCTCGACTTTCTTCGGCATAGAATATCATTGTTGTTTTGCCATACAGTATACAAGTTCTAGCATAGGTGTTAATATAGAAAGCTCTCAATTAATTACTATGGAAGTGCTTCTAAAATACTTAATTTATAGCAGACGGAAAATAGTTGGAAAGATTGTCAATTCTAGTTAGTAGTGGAGACACAATCTCTTTAGCAAAGTTGTTCAAGGAAATAAGAACATATGGGATGGAGTTGTTTGAGGCCATATTTTTTTAGCATTTTCCAATAAAGTATGTAACTAGAAAATGGGGAGAAAGATTAGTAATTTCCATTTAATTTCAACTACCTTTATTGCTTATCTTGACAGATATGCGTATTTCGTCTACAATGTGCAGACTTCTTCAGTGTCGGGTGCTAATACTTGACTACTTAGTACACGATCTTTCAAGATAAACAATAAAGGTAGTCGGAATTAAATGGAAAATTCTCATCTTTCTTCTCATTTTGTAGTTACAGGTATTCCACTGAAAAGCTCACACTCTCCAGGATTCAATAAAGTATGGTAAATGTTTGTATTAGCTAGCACACGCAACGTTGATGTGATGGTAAGCGTGTATGCTACAGCTTATATTCCACTTATAACATGGTACTCGAGCAAATTTATACACTTGAATCGACCAGTCCACATCGCCTTCTTCCTCCCTTATGGCGGCAGTAGAATATTGAGTGGAAGTGTTTTTAAGCCTTCTTTAGCCCAGATCTCGTCGTCCATCAAAATGCATGCATCAGGTCGCTGCAAACCTGGCGAATACAATTCCCGTTCCCTTGTTGCAGTCCGTTGAATTTGTTCGGCGATTTTTTGCTTATGTCGGTCTCACGTTGTTCCGTTTCTTGATACGTTGGATTATTCCGACGCTCATTCCCGACGCTCGTACAATACATCTATGTATGTGATGTTATGTGATGTGATAAGAACCCACCATCAGTGCAAGGATTCCCTATGTCTGCAGGACTATTCTCAGCAGTTTACCCCGATAGAATAGCCTACGTCATGGCTTGTTGTAGCAGGATCAGCCGATCTCAATGAGGACCACCGGAAGACTACGATCAGAATCGCGTGTCTTCACATGACAAGGGACTGGTGACTTTACGAACCCTTGTCCAGCCAACAAATCCTTCGACTAAGGTAAGATTTCACATCAGCTAGAAGTGACTTTTTATCTTGAAGGGTTTTGAAAATAAATTTAACATTTTCATGGGGGTAAAAAACATACGCAAACAGCGTGAGTGCCACTCGATCCTGCCAGCGTGTAATGCTTGGGCGATTACTAGCAAACATTGAAAAAACTATTTTAAACCTTATCATCAACATGTTTTGGAATAACATTGTTCCGTTTTCCAGAACAGACTCGGCCTATTTTATCACTGATATAGATAAAGTTTCTTCTGCTAAAGACGCCCTGCTTATTTTTCTTCCTGGTATCATCATTTTGCCTTTGTCATATGAATTCATCCTCGTTTGTACTTTTGATCCTTTCTAAGCTGGGTGCTTCTAGCGATGGAAATGACTCTAGAAATTACATTAAAAAAAAAAATTTAACTAACTTGTAAACACTGATGTTATTCGAAATAAAACTCTGCTAAGGCAGTCAAAGTTGCTTACTGAAGTTCCATTGGGGCATGACAATACAATACTCTGATAATGTAACCTCATGCTCGTTTGGCTGATGGCTCTCTACATCAACACATTTTTTTAAATACATTACTCACCTTGAATGTTGGCAACAAGATCTCAGAATAGTCCAGCGATGGACACTTCAGGTGTGAGTTTATACAGTTTGCGGTAGCAATTATGCAAAAGATGATATTGCTTATTTATAATTTCACTTTTTTCTTCCCCGCTTGATCTTGAAAGCATTGGGTGAGAGTCCTGATTAATGCCTTTGAAGACCCTCAAATCATATTATGCACTTTTAAGATACATCGTTTATAAAACACTCGCTGTGCGAAATATGTTTGGACGAATAGAGCTTTTCTTTCCTTACTGATTATGTCTTTTTCAAGTTAACTCTTCTATGGGGCTATATACTTATTACCTATAATGTTTTTTCAAACATTCCATTTGTAAGGTTTTGTACATACAAATCTGAAAAAAAAAGTATGCAGTTGCAATTGGACAATGGAGTGGACGGCCAACCGGAGTCTAGGAGGGGATGTGTCTATCATTTATGATTGGTACATTCCACTCCAACAGTTGTAATGAATTTGACGCGCCTTTCTTAAACAAACCATCTAGTGGAAAGCTTAACTGAATTGCGTATTTTGTTATTCGTTTTATAGGATTATATTGCTGGAAGGAGATTCTTTTGTTCCCGCAGGTTTCGCGTAAGTGTGTCTGCTTACGGGCCTGCCCAACCCTTTTTGGCCCTTCATACAGCGATATGTTGAATTTAGAACGGTAACAAAGCATGATCTTTCTGTTAAGTGGAACCGCATGCAGGGCAAGGCCCACGCTAGGATGGTGGCTTCCAACATACACATACACAAATCTGAAAAAAAAAAAGTATGGCACGTAAGAAAATGCCTAAACTCTCCCTACCCCCGGTAACCCTTACGTAATAAGTACATGGTCCCCAAATACATACCGCCATACATTGTACCAATTAGCGAACGCCTTCCATACCTAGTTATACGTATAATTTTAGCATGTGCTCTGCTTGGTACCCATTGGGTTGTTGAAGAATGCACTTTGAATGAACAAACCTATAACAGCAGAAGCAGATAATAGGTGTAGACTAGATTACCCGAGCAGGAGACAACAATATATGAATACCTAATTTTGATCTTGATAACTGGCCTTGGTATTAAAGAGCTCAGATTAAGAGGTAAAATACCTGAACACAATACCTAAGAATTGCAAGCAAAATATCTCTCAAATAACAAAACTTGTTATTTCGGATACCTGGGAATAACTGAGAGGTACTATTTTGGTATTGCCTTACCTCAATTTGGTATTCGCATAACATTGTGTGAACAATTTTATAGTATTATCCTCAGGTATTTTACCTCTTAATCTGAATTCTTAAATACCAAGGCCAGTTATCCAGTTATTCGCTCCTGCTCGGGTAGCTAGGGTTACGGGATGTAATGTTCATTCTACCTATGTACTAAATATATCATTAATACAGCGATAATCAACAAAAGCATGTTGCTATCAGGATGACTGATTACTTCCGAAGCAACTGAGACATTATTCATCAATTTACAGTTGTTCACTTCCGCGTAGTTAACGTTTTTTTTTTCAACTTTTTAGAGACCATGATTTCAAAGGTTGAGCTGAACAGATTATCTCCACGATCCTTGAATGACTGGAATTTGACTAAATTGACCCTATAAACCGATTAATGCAGCCTAAAAATACAGAAAATAGTCACACGTTATAAACTAACTGTTCGCACAGATAAAATAATAATGATTTACCAAGAAAACCGTAGACCCAATGTTAGGAACGTATTTTTCTATGTTCCCAACGTTGGCTTGTTGTATTGATAGCGTAGTTAAAATGTTGTTATTGGTAAAATTTTCAAACAAAATGCATGAGTTTCAAATGTATGTTTTTCAAATGGCTCATCTAAACACATACCCAAGGAACAAAATCTGTGTAGAGTGAATTTTAATGTTTTCATTATTTAAAGGTCGATAAATTATATTTCAAAATCACCTAAGTGTTTCCACGCAGTTTTATTTTGGTTTATTTTGTGAAATTTTGTGTTGGGTATAGCAAAAACAGCTGGCAACGCCTTAAATCAGAAAATCAAAGAAAAAATCTATAGAATGGGACGAAGTTGCATCTATGAATATACCCAATTTGGTGCTTATGGACCGATATTACATCCTCCATTTTCCTCGAAACTTTCTGACTTTATGAAATGAGTTGCGTAACGTTTCGTGATACATACTACCGAATGTCTTATTAAACTTATCTACCCAAGTGTACAACTAGTTTAACATCGCTTACAGCTCAAATACTTGAAAGGTATAGTAAAAAATGTAATCGCTGAATATTATGCTGAGTCAAGGGATACATACCCTATGTATCAATGGTGACGCATGGTAGTCTTAAAAAAATATAACTTAAAAACGAGAATATCGCTTTTTTTATTGTGTAAGACCGAAAAAAATTTCAACCAAAAATATTTAAATATATAGTGCCCTGTTTAAAACCATAAAACCCATAAAAAAATCATTATGTTTTTCATTACCAAATCCCGTTTTTATAATATTATTATTTTTTCCTAGTATTTTTTTTCATTACCTTTATTACTTATGTTCATCTTAGGTATCGGCTCAGTAATTTGAAAGTTATGAATATTTTAGATACTTTTAAAAACAGATATTCTTTCAAACAGATGTACTTGAAAAAAAAATCATCCTTATGTCAAAATAAAAAAAAATGGGTCTAATATTCGGTAATAAGGAACAAAATAACCAAATTTTACGAAACTTTGAGTGTTATTACATCATTTTGCTATGAAATGGCTGCATATATCTATATAAAAAGGCTTAGATTAAGTAGAGAGTGCTTTCAGAATATTTTTCATAAGTTGATATTTTTTCTTACAGTACCAATTAAATTATTTCTTTAGGTTATTCCACAACATAGTAAAGTCAATAAAGCCTGTCCACGTTAAATTTTGGACACCAATATAATAACAGCAAAAAAAATTACACATAATTAAATAACATAATTATTTCACAATAATAGAGTAAACCACAAAAGTTCAATTCAATGGACGCAGTGGTTCTACGCCACAAAAAAAATACAAGAAAATGTTAGCAAAACAATGGTGTAAAGCTTCTTTGCACGACTTTTTGCAGTGAAATTTTGCTTGTCATTACAGTTGGACACTTTTTTCACTTTCTATGCCTTGCCTCTGCTTCACTTTTTGTACGTATGATTTTGACTTCCCAACTTTGCGAGCCACATTTCGCACAGAAAAATTGGGTTTTTTTTTCTCAATAATTGCTACCACTTTCTTGTCCATTTGTCGGGAGCATACTTTTCGATTTGTTACACTTCAAACCTTCCGATCCACAGTCAAGCGCTGTTCAAATGATTTGCAAATACAAAACATGGTACTTTTCGGTAGTTTCTCTTTCTTGGCAAGATCGCGTACCGATAAATTCGGATTTTGCTGCCGTTCATACAAAATGCGTTTGCGCACTTCCACTTGATTCGACGCCATTCAACTGAATGGAACAAGAATGTAAACATGTTGTACTATGAAATAAAGTGGAGGGTTTCAGCTGTCATATAAGTGAAACGTTTCAGCGATCCGTAAAATAATTCAAAATCTACACTGAAAGAAAAGTGTCCGAAATTTAACATGGACAGGCATTAACTTCGCAGTGTTAACACTTATAATCGGCTATAATTTGATTTTAAGGTCCACATTTAAACATGTTGATTCAAAGTCCCATAGCCCGAATTCCGATTTCTTATTTCCCATAAGATATGTAGAAGTTTAATTTTGTTAAAATTTCAGTTGCATCCATGCTCTGCGCAACAATGTCGTTAAAACATTAAACCATTGCAGATTCACGACACTGTTTCTATGTTTAAATATCGATAAGCATACAGTGGGCTTTATATGTCTGAAGAGGGAGTGTTCTAATTTCCCCAGAGCATGTAATAGACATTGCTTTTGTACTGATTCTATTCCGTCGACATACGTGTTATGAAATGGGGACCAAACAATGCTACAATATTTTGGATTGGCAGGGTAATAAAACATCAATAGAAATGGAAAAAATAGCAATAAAAATATGTGAAATCGCCACTAAATTATTAAACCCTGGGCCAACGAAAAAATAACAATTCGCACTAGAAAAACTTAAAATTTTAAGTTCCCGAATCACGAAAAGACGAATTCACATTCAATAATTCAAAAGTGACCGCTAAAACTTTCAAAAAAGCAATGGCAATTAGTATAAACGCTATAATAAGCTGATAGTTTTCCGTCATGATAATAAGTTCTAGCGCTATACATGTGACAAAAGTCTTCAAATCTTTTAAATCTTCCGACTGAAATGAAACAAATCGCAAAAAAAATTAAAAAATTAAAAATTGAAAAAAAAATTAAATTATTTTTTTGTTGGCATAGTGTTTAATAATTTAGTGGCAATTTTATAAATTTTCATTGCTAAATGTTCATTAATTAGTGCCAGTATATATTTTAGTCATTTTGTAGTAGGCCTTACACAAGGAACATATAAGGAAGATGAGTAATTTAAGAGAGAATGATGTTATTTTGCCAGCTTATCGCCAATACAAAAAAAAGAAAAGGTACAAGAATGAAGTACGATGGTAGGTTTTCCTCGAAACAAGGCATAAATATGTTGTTTAGCTTTCAAGCTTAACGCTATAGTCAGCTTTAGTTTTTACCACAATAGTTTATTAACCAACTTATGGTAAATTTCAAGAACATTGAGGAATTTTTATAAATTATGGAGAGTGTGAGCTGTTTAGTGGAATACCTGTAACTAGAAAATAAGAAGAATGATTAGTAATTTCCATTTAATTCCAACTACCTTTATTGCTTATCTTGACAGATACGCGTATTACAATGTGCAGACTTCGTCTACAATGTGCAGACTTCTTCAGTGTCGTGTACTAATACTCGGTCGAGTATTAGTACACGACACTGAAGAAGTCTGCACATTGTAGACGAAAGACGCGTCTAGAATTTTGATAGTTATTAGCAAAAACATATTTATGTCTTGAGTATAAAGTGGTAGTACCAAAAGCTTAAAAATGAATTTGAAATCTGTTGAAATAATTTTGAAAGCTGTATTATTTAACAGTATTAATTAATGGCTCGTTATTCAATACCTTTGCTTAACTTAATGGTTTTAGTATTATTTAATAATCACCTGCTTCTTCATTTATTGTGTAAGGACGTGAGAGAGGTTGGGGGATTGTTACTATCACTTTAAATTTAAATTTACGAGGATTTTTAATAATGCAACACGAGGTAGGTTGGGTTTTCGGCAAGTGGACGGTTGGAATTGCATTGACTTACTGTAGCTACTTTTTACATGGCCAAGTAATTCCCATGTGGCCAAGTGTAAAATTCCATGTACATTATTCAAGTTTGAAATTTGTATAAATAGCAATTGTGTATTTAATGATATCCTTTTTTTATGAGAAAAGTGAGACCTTGTAAGGAACCAGCACTGTTTAAGTTTTTGATCCATTTCATATTGAATCAGCCTATAAAAGCAAATGAGTTCTTTACAAATAACATGCAGTGGAAGATGCATTTAAAAGTATTATTCTTTGATTTTATGATGCAATATAGAGACTGATATGATTTTATGGTAAGTTATTTCAATTGTAAATTTTGCGGTGAGATCTTTCCTTATTTTTTGCTTACAACTTTTTTTATTAGGAACAGTAGAAATTTGCAATATCTAACCACAATCACGAGTACAAATAAAAACAAAAATAAATGTGTTAATTGAATCTAAGATTCAGTATAGCCGAGACATTTTTTTAATTCTTAACATTTTTTATAAATCATCATTTATGCTAAAAATTTCCACTGTTCCTATAACATCTATACAATGAGGATGGGAGGGGGGCAAGCCTAAGGCAGTCGAAGGATTTGTTGACTGGACAAGTGTTCGTGGTGTCGCCAGTCCCTTGTCATGCGAAGACACGCGGTCTTCTTGCCGTAGTCTTTTGAAGGTTCTCACTGAGATCGACTTACCCTGCTACAACAAGCCATCACGTAGGCTATTCTCTCGGAACAACCTGCTGAGGATAGTTCTGCAGCCATAGGTAATCCTTTCACTGATGGTGGGTTCTTATCACATCACATCACATCACAACACAAGCAACATATTAAATTTTAATTGTGTTTAAGTCATCGCATTGAAGCGTTTCATAGAGCCAAATATATTATTATATTATATTATATAATTGTGTTGTGGTCTTCATTGAAATTTAGTTTAAAATCTAAGATAATACTCAAATTCCTAACTCTTTCACACTTTTAAACATCTTGATTTCTTAATAAGATTGTTATATAATGTGTTGCGTATGTGTCCCTTGACTCAGGGTAATATACAGGGTTTTATCTATAACTCATAAAGCAATTGAACTAGAAGCGATATTCAACTAGTAAAACGTTGGCTTAGATAAGCCTTATACTATGTTCTGAATCATGAAAAGGCGAAAACTTTCGATTGATATCGATGTAATGTCGATCTATAAGCACCATATTGGGTCTAAGCATGGATGCAACTTTGTCTCATTATTTATGTTTATTGTTAATAATTAATTTCAGAAGACAAATTGAGCATGATTTCAGAAGACAAATTGAGCATGAGCATGGTTGACCGCCCACGGATGTATTTACACAAAGAACCAACAGATGATGTTTGGGACTAACATACATCTTCAATGTGTAAAAACTGGTGACCCATTATAGAGCAATACCGGCGCCGGCCGTGCCCGAATGCTGGTCAAGTAGGGAATGGGAAGGAACGTGTTGACATGATACTCGCTTTGAAGGAAGCCAAGAAATCCTCTGCACTTCCACGAGAAATCACTGGGATGTTGCATAGTTGGGGAAAGGTTAACAGCAGGGTTCGTTTTGGTTAACGATACGCTGAAAGTATGTTGCATTATCCGCCAAGAGCAATGGACCGCTCCAATGTGACTGAAAAGAGGCAAGCATAACGAAAAACAAAACAAAACAAAATAGACAAAATAAAACAGTATATTAGATATTGTCTTCAAAATTTGGTAGAAATAAATTATTTGTTGCTTTGCAAACCAGGAGCCGCATTGCGGATCTCGAAACGAAGAACTTTTTCTCACAAGCGTTCGTACAAAAAGTCGTTCGTTTCGAGCTACGTAATGCCACCCCAGCTCTCCTCGACTTGGCCTAGATCCCGGCCAAGTTCTGCTGGACTCGCAGCTGCTGCAGTCGGCACTCGTTCATATCAAGCCTGCCGTCGCCGAAGTGTTGAAAACCTTCCGGTTGTAACATGATTTCTGCGTCTAATACGCTCTTCTTGCACCAATTAATTTACAAACTAAGCCTGCACACCTAATCAAAATTTACTTTGGCACGGTTTTGGTTGCAGCAAACAGAATCAATGAGAAAAACAAACTCGCTTATGACCTCTTGCTTTACACGGTTGCTACTAGACAGGATATGTAAATATTTAGATAAATCCACCCACAACTGTGGCTTCTGTGAAAGTTAGACTCTTATTTTAATTTCCAAGGCAACCTACAATGTAAACACACTGGTCGTCGTTGTCGTACACTTTACCGTGACTCTGCTTCGGTTGCGAAAACATTGGGCATCCACATAATTTCAGAAGACAAATTAAAATTAAACTACTTTAAAACACTTGAATGATTTTCACATATAATCGATCGGCTATTCCATGGATATATCGGTATATTCCAACAATATATTAAAGCGGTTTTTGTTGGGATAAGCCATTGAAAAAACATATAATCACATCCTAATAAATTTTTATTAATGTTTTTTTTTTCAACAATACCCACATTTTACTAGGTAACAAATAAACAAATAAACAAATATCAATTCAATTTAGCCAAATTTAGGTCATTTGAAGACCGTGAAGGCAATCTGTAAGCTTAACCAGTGAAATCATGATAGCTTAAATATGTTGGCAAACGAAAACTTCGTTTATAAATTGATGAATAAAGTCTTAACTGCTTCAACATAAATCGATCAACATTATGCCAACATGTCAATTGTTCCTGAATTTATGACTTATTTAATGCATAGGCAAAATGAAGGAGCTAGGCTAACTTTACATTCCGTTAACCTACAAATTAAAATAAACAAATTTACGTATGAGATGGTCTCTCGAGAACGAAATAATTTCGGAACCAGAACTCTTTTGAAGACTTGTAATGCGTTGGAAATGTTTGCGTTCCTGTTGAGTATGCATTTCTCCCCCTCAAACACCCAAATTTTAGGCTTATAGGCTTTAAGCTACTTAAGCTACAACTTACTTTACTTGAAGAATATCATTGAAATATAAATATAGTCAAATGCTTTGCTAAAATCTATGTAAAGGGCTCCTACGTGTTTGCAATTAATTAAGTTGACAAATTCTAATAAGCTTCTAGCAGTAAAGCAGCCTGTAGAGAATACATTTTGCACTTCTGTTAATGTTGATATTTCTATTTTCAATTTGAGCAAACTGTTTATCGTTAACTAGCTGAACCCGGTGCGAGCGTTGCAACGCTTGAAACTAAAGGAATGAAATTTAATAGAAAATTTGTTTATCGGAATGAAAATTTGTTTGTAAAAATATTTTCGTTTGCTTATGTGTGTAATTTCTGCCAAAAAAAAACGTAGGTGTGTTTTTAATCTAAACCTCGGATCGCTAGTAAATACCATGGTTTTTCTTTCCGTGTAGAAGCATTTCATAGACACATCATTTATCTTCAAACTACGCCGTATCCTGTCAGTTTGAACGTAATTTTCCCTTGCGTAACATTAGCTTAACTTCTTGTTAATAATGAAGCACTGGGGTTCAAACTCTTATCAGAACATGCTTCTTACCCGAGAAATACACATTTTGTATTTTAGGATAAATCTCATGTTTAGTTGAAATTTGTGTTTCATTTGTATGCCCCCCCCCCCCCCCCCCCCCTTCCGAAGAGGGAAAGGGTCCCAAACCACCGTAGAAACATGTCGTGGCTTCAAAATCCTCCACATGCCAAATTTGATTCCATTTGCTTGATTAGTTCTCAAGTTATGCAGACATTTTTGTTTCATTTGTATTAATGATTTTTTTGGCATGCGCTTCCGAAACTAAGTGACAACTAGGTTACTAGAATCATCCCAACTATCTTGCCGTTGGCCATTCACAGCGACGAGGAGTTTATTAAACTACTATCCGGATTGAATACAGCACATTATGATGGCACATTATGATGGCACATTATTTGGCCAGCTAAATAGACTAAAAATATAAATAAATATCTTAGGCGTATCATAACCTTCGTCCTTTTCAGGACGACTTATTGAATGTTACAATAAAAGAGTTTGTGTTTAAGTGAAATGTTACTGATTTATCCTGAACAACCTTTGCATATTATCAAAAATAGTACATTTGAGATTATTTGAGGCATTCAGTCGAGAGTTGTAAATTCGACAGAGATTTTCCATTAAACCCTTACTGATTTTTTTTTCATTAAACTGAACTGAAACTGCCTCGGTTTGTAAAAAAAATCATAAGAATGGACGGGTCAAGCAAATATTAAAAAAACATTTTAATATTAACTAACCATATGTGTTATGATATTTGTAAATAAGATGATACCATTATAACTATACACCCACGTGGTCCTACGTTAACCTCGCGGTAATATCCCTGATAAAACCTACCTTTTTTTTTTTTTAAATAATATGACAACCAAGGATTTTTTTGGAAATTTTTTTTAATTGAAATTGGATCCTTCACAATCCGCCTGGTCACTTTTTGAGAAACGACATCGGCCATGTGGCCACCTTTGGATGCCACACACGACACATCATAAGAAATATATAATAAAATAAAATAGATCCCCTGGCATTCTAGCAAAATAGCAAAGAAAACTTAAGCTAACGATAAGGAGAAATAAATTTCATATGAGTATGAATAATATAATATAACATATAGTGCAGGGGAGTTGAAATACATAATGACAATAACAATTCTATTTGTAATTACATGGCTGCAGATTGTGGTCCTGCTGCAATTGCAGATGGACTTACGCATTCATTATAAACCAGAAACTTTAGACAATATATCATAGCCACGAGAGAAAAAAACCAAAACCATTATACAACACTTGGGAGTTCCATGAAATTATATACTGTATAAAGAATAGTATATCTAAACTTTTGATTTGCTGCTCCGTTCCCTTGCATCACCATAATCACCTGTAGTGAATCTCTATAGTACTATAGTGCTTTTGATTAATGAAATAAACCATTTGAATTTCATATGTTTTTATAGCAATTACACGGCAAAAAATCCGTGCCCAGATCCGTGAACTGCAGTCATGAATTCGAGAACAAGCAAAAATACACCGTGAACTGAATCACGTAATCATGAACTAAATAACGTTTAAAGGGAAAAATCCTGAAAACGCGAACTAGTTCACGGTCCGTTTTCATTTCCGGTAATGCTTTTTTTTTCATGTATACAAAAAAGTGAGTAGATAAATGAGCATGAGCATGATTGACCGCCCACTGATGCTATCCGTTATTACCAGATCAGCTGTATTTACACAAAGAACCAACAAATGATGTTTGGGACTAACATACATCTTCAATGTGTAAAAACTAGTGACCCATTACGAAGCAATACCGGCGGCGGCCGTGCTCGAATGCTGGTCAAGTAGGGAATGGAAAGGAACGTTTTGACATGATACTTGCTTTGAAGGAAGCCGAGAAATCCTCTGCACTTCCACGAGAAATCACTAGGATATTAGACAGTAGGGAAAAGGTTAGCAGCAGCTTTGGTTTTGGTTAACGATACGCTGAAAGTATGTAACTAGCACCGCCAAAAGCATGGGACCGCTCCAACAAGCAACAGAACATCGAACGCCAGTTGCATTGCACACCAAATAGTCCGGCATAACCTAATCACCGTAAACTCGTGAAAGGTGGTGATCGCTTTTTCTGCCTTTTTAAGTAATATGATAATATTTTTTGTGGGGGGACAACGGTGTAATGATTAACATCCATACCTCTCACACCAAAGTCACGAGTTCAAATCTCACCCCCGGACAAGTTATGAAAAACACCCAAAGTGGTGTTTCATTAACTACGACGGGAGATGAACCAGCCCGAGGCTGAAAATCTCGATAATACAGAAAAAAAATATTTTCACTATAGTACGTTTTTTTCTGAGCGGCGGCATGCCGCCTTTTTTGTGGATATCTTGCAAATAGAGATAAGACAAGTTGGACCGCCCCTCCGATTGATGGCCCACACACTTAAAAATTATTCACGGGCTCGGTTAAACATTTAGCTGAATTCATTCGGCATTTTCATATTTAACTGATAACTCGGCAAACAATCGAACGATGCCGAGTCTCAGTATCACTTGAAACTGAAATACCGGGTAACTTCATTACTAAACCGATTCTCGGCAACACTAGGAGCCGAGCACAAACGTTAACCAAACTTCAACCGACCTCAGCTGCCTATCATGCCGAAATATCGGTTTAGCAGTGTTGGCGAGGCTCGGCAATTTATCTGTCAACCGACATGGAGTAAGTCGTATGTTGTTTGTGGAACAGTGAAAAAAAAATACATTTATTAGCACTACATCAATCACATTGATAATTCCTCGACAACAATTCTACACCGATTCTCCCGGTTCAAGGCTGCTTCTCTCCACCCTCGGTTGCGCCCCACGCTTTTCAAGTCTTGGTTTATCTGATCCGCCCATCCAGCTCGCTGTGCTACACGCCTTCTTGTACCAGATTCGACGCAAACACCCTCTTTTCAGGGTATTTCCTACAAGCATGAAATATTCAATATGTCGATGAAATTTTAATTCAAAATTTCGAATATCTACACACAATTTAATCGAAATCTCGGTTAACCTAATTTGTTTTTTTCGAATTTTAACCGATATATCAGTTTGCTCATGCCGAGATTCCCAGTTAACTATATGAGTTTTCAGATTGACCCAATCCGAGATTATCGGTTAACATAAAAAAAGCCGAGATCGAAACCGAGAGGTCGGCAGTGCGGATCTCGGTTTCAGAAAGCCGAGACTCGGCATATAATTCTAAGTGTGCATTATAGCATTAGTAACTAATATTGATTCTTTTGATTCCTACGCTCATTGATTTGATTCCAACCGGGGGAGACTTGGTCCTATACCCAATGTTTTCCTTATCTCAAATCCGTCCAACTACTCGCAATATTTTGTGATATAGTGGGCGGAATATTACAATTTGAAATAATTCTAAGCAGACGGTTGCCAAAATTTGGCGGATCGACAGGTAATCGGTGAATGAATGACCACCAGGTACTTCATAGCAAGATGCTAGGAAGCGGACCGGAAGATTTAATGAGCAAACTCCCCCACAAAAAAGTGAGTAGATAAATACAGTTGAAAAACTAATTAATATGATATTATCACAATGGAACTGACTCTTAGCTACGGGTCTTGACAAAGAATTCCCTACTAAGCCCTTCGGCACGTCAAGCCGGCCAGATCAACACAAGGGAAATAACCTATTTTTAAAGGTATACCCTAACTTAACTACTAAATAGAAGAATGTACATGTTTATTTCCCGACCAGAAGGAAACAACAAAATTATATCAAGTGTTGTTATTTAGTTACGCTGTTTTTATAACAGAGGTTGTTAGAATTTAGATCGCGGATGTAGTTAAAATAACAAAAATTGTAACAAAAAATCCTCAAGAGGTAACAAAATAATAGCAAACTATGATATAGACATAACATAAAGAAAACAAACTTTGTAACAGTTTTGTTACGATGTTGCAAAATTATATCAACTATTGTTTAAATTAATCTATTTCTTCACGCAGATTGTACCTCCCAGGGTATTATATCTCAATTTGTTATAAGTATGCTATACAATTATCCAGATGAAAAAGACTTTAAGAAATTTATATCATAATCAGTTAGTCGTAACAAGGGTTGTTATAATCTTGATATTTTTATGTTATGTCCTTCTGATCGGGTTCTGCTAATAGATTTATTACATTTTTGATTCATATGAAAATATACCAAAAGAAAGATCTAGCCATTCGGAAAAAAAAACATTTACGAAGACAAAATTGCCCTAAACTTAAGAAAATGTATCTTTTTGACTAAAATCGCTATTCTGGATCTGAGTGCATCGTTCTTACTCTAATATCTGAGGTGTGAGAGAATATAGTCGGAGCGATATTCACGGTGAATACTTGCGAATATTCGTCTCGAACATCATGTCGAATTTACACGGAATAAACGCTTCTTTTCATCAAATAATCATACTTTAGAGTGATGTACTGACCCCCTCTAATTCAAAATGAAAATTTATGCATTAATTAACGTGTTAATGAATTATTAATGACTATTTCAAGCCGAATGTTTTTAATGAATATAATCCGAGATTGTTTCTTCATAAGTGCGTAACTGATAAACGTAAACAATGGCATCTTCTATGAATTACTTGTGCTACATACTGTCCATAAGAGCATAACAGTCATGGTACTGGTCATGGTTCACGTTTGTCAGTTACGCCCTTGTGAATAGTGTTTTTTATGTTCGTAGTTTATGAAATTAACAGTGAATTTAGGATTTAAAACATGAATATATAGTTAAATAGTGACTATTTAAATGAATAATCTAAGCTTTAAATTTATTTACTTATTTTGAAACATTGCAAATATAATTTAACAGAAAACTCTTTTTCTTTCATTACAGTTTTGTTGTCAATCCTTTAACGCCTGCTCAAGAAACCCTTTGTCAGCTACAAAATGTTACAGCTGCCAACAATCCTGCCAGCACACCACAAAGATCTTCCAGCATGTACTATATGGTAAAATTACAGCTGCGATCGGAGAACGCTTGCCAACGACCGTGGAATTTCGAACGCATTCCGAATAAGATTATTCGGGGTCTTGATAATGCACTAATCTATACCAGTACAAAGGAAGCATGCCTTTCCGCGTGTTTAAACGAAAAACGGTTCATTTGCCGTTCTGTAGAATATGACTACAACAACATGAAATGTGTGCTGAGCGATTCCGATAGAAGAACAACCGGACAATTGGTTCAGCTAGTCGATGCCCAGGGTGTTGATTATTTCGAAAACCTTTGTTTGAAACCAGGTCAAGCGTGCAAATTTACTAGGGGTTTCCAGCTTCCACGTACGGGTGTCTCGGAAGATAAAGTTTCCCAGTATGTGGGACTACATTACTACACGGACAAGGAGCTGCAAGTCACGTCAGATTCGGCATGCAAATTAGCTTGTGAAATTGAATCGGAGTTCTTGTGCCGTTCGTTCCTCTACATGGGACAGCCACTAGGAACGCAATACAACTGCCGTCTGTATCATCTCGATCACAAATCGTTGCCCGATGGACCATCAACATACTTGAATGGAGAACGTCCACTGATCGATGTTGGAGAACCATTGGGAGTATATTACGAGAATACGTGTGAAAGTGAGTAGCACTTTTGATTGCCTTAATTCATTTCCTTTGACCACGGAATATTAATGTCCTGGTGCATATGAGCTGCTTAAGTGAAATACCTGTCTAAAGAAAAAAAAAAAAAAAAAAGGGTTAGTCGGTTCCATTTAATTACATTACTGAATGGATAATCCTTAAAAGCTTGACAGATACGCGTATTTTGTCTACAGTGTTTTGTACTAATACATGTTCTAGTCTAATATTCGGGGAAACACTGTTGCATTTTGGAAACAATGAACTCTGGAAAATTAAAAAAAATCTGGTTTGCAATACAATGATAATGACGTAAATGTAATGTCAATAATGTGAACTTTTGTATGGTGCTAGTTTTGTTATATGGAACGTTCATGTATTAGTGTTTTAGTATTGAATGGCTACAGCTGGATGGAATCTCCAGTAAATTAAAATAACCTTTGGATGAAAAGAACAAAACACTAACTATCTGATGATAACTTTAGCTATTATAGCATATATTTATATAAGTTAGTCATTTAGCCAAGCCGCAATACGTTGAGATCTCATACGAAAAATGTGTTATTTTTCTGATATTTTGATTTTGAATAAGGATGTAGTCAATCAAAAGCTCAAAATTTTGTTTGTGATGCATCATATTCCGATATTTATTTCATATTCATTTCCATTCTGAGAATGGAGTTTGTTTATTTTGTTGATTTTTTTTCGATTGATGCTTACAAAAACTGTTCGATATTAGAATATCTAAATTTATCATTATTCCTTTTTTTTCTGCCAACAATCCCTGTTATTTTTTTTTAAATTTAGTTATTTATTATTTGTTATTTTTATCTCTTATGTAAATCGGTTATTATTTATTATTTGTTATTTTTATCTCTTATTTTTTAATAGTAAAATTTGCAATTGTTTTGATATTTTCACCTGCTTCAATAATAACGAAATAATTGGCCCTATGAAGTGAAAAAATTCTGAAAAATACTGGTCAAACAAGACACCTTCTATATGACAAAGATCTCAAAAGACTCTGATCAGAGACCACGATGCTCTGCCTAAGCCAAATTACGTGATCTATGTCCTGGTAACCTTGTCTACATTCATAGCGTCTACTGTCGTTCAGCCTAACACGGCTCAAATTAGCGTTTATAGAATAACAACTAAAATTCATAAGATATGTATTCATAAGATATAATAATAAGAATGGAGTCTCTAACATCCACGCATACATACTCAAAACATCAAAAACTCATTCCGGCTTAAGGTAAAGGTCGCTAGAATCCTAAAATTTCCACAAACAAACTACATACACAGATTTCACATGCCTAACTGAAATCTTTGTAGTTTCTTTGATTTTTGCCCTAAGAAATTCGAAATGGCTATGAAAATCGGTTATGGCAGTGGCGATCTTTGTATTCCAGTAACCTTCACCTTAAACCATAGCAGCATAGCATATACGATTGTGCAAATCTCCATAGCATAGCATATTCTCAGGCGATATGTCACCGCTTGAGAATCCGTGATGTTGACTACAGCCAATTTGTGTTGGTTAGACCAACCGCACAAATACGGTGTTTGACAACTCGACACCGCACCGGTGGTTGGTATCCTGGTTGGAAATTGACAATTTGCTTACTCGGTGAGCAGCAGGCTCGTTAATTTGACAACCCGACCTAACCGAGCCGAGCGTTGCTATTTGAAGAAAAATAAGCAAAACAAGTTGAAACGTTAAAACCACATCTTCATCTGGAAGACTTTCATTTCAATTTGAGTGTTTCCGATTGGTTTTTAAAGTGTTATTTGCTAATTTCACGTTTATTGTGATATGTTGTGAAAAAATGAGTGCATCAAAACCCCGTGGAAGGAATTGGACGCAAAAAGACAACGAAGTGCCTTGCAGGGCTTGGCTGGATGTTTCCCAAGATTCAATCTTTGGGACAAACAAGAACGTCGAAAACCTGTACGGTAGAGTATTCAAATTATACACTGCACGAAATATTTAGCGAAACGAAAACCGGTGCGAGAAAAAAATTGAGTCTTATTGTGTTACCTTTTTATGAACGACCGGTGCGAAAGTGGGTGGCTAAATCAAAATAGGAACGCTCTCTGTCATCACAATATCACCCAGATACGAACCCACCAGTGGGGATGGTCTTAAAGATGCCAGTCCGTCGGTTATCAAAAGGCTGTAAACATGTTCTGCAGATCCGCCACATGAATTCCGTTTCATAATCGGCTATTTTTGGTTCTTTTTTTCCAAAAATTAGCTTTTTATTTGTTTGTTCCTCTCTTTTTTTGTGTGTTTTAGGCCATGGCAGCATGCGGGTCCCCCTTAGCTTAGTCGGTAAATGCGCGGCTATAAATCAACACCTGGTGGTGGCAGTGTCGACTCCCTGTGCATAGGGTATAATTGTACTTGCCACACAATCATACTAAAATGGTACCTGACATCGAGAGCTCTTAATTAATAACTGTCGAAGAGTGCATTCAGAACACTAAGTTGAGAGCAAGCAATAAGTTAATTGCAAATGCAATAATCTTGAAACGCTAAGAAAGAAGAAGAAGCATGTGGACTTGCGATCGAAGCAGGCTCTGTTTGGAAAATGATCTGTATTGCTTTTTCGCAGATGTTTCCGCGAAAATAGCCAAACATTATTTGATTATTCAACTCAAATATAGTGAAATTATAAAATCTCCCTGTCTCTTTGTAACCCGTGAGTGTTATCAAATCTTTCACAATCCTGTATTGTAATTGTTTGACTGTTCTTCAGGGGGATTGTGCTATGATGTTGTTTTTGGCGTATCTTGTGTTTTTTACAACTCACCAGCGTGATTAAGTTGCCTTGAAAAAAATCTTGTAAGTTGTAATCTAATTAGGTGTTTCAATAGTAACGAGCACGAATCATACGGATTTTTTTTCTGTTTTTTTCCGCAAATTTGCGCAAATTAACCGAAACCCAAATGTACTGGCCTCACCAGTCAGATTGAAGCCCATGTATCCTCTCTTGCATGCAAATACCATCTCAATTCCATTCCGTTCATGGCTCCTCCTTGCCAGACCCGGAAATGGGTCGCATTGGGTGTCCTTTTAAGGCCTGTACTCTAGTAAAAATGCACCATTTTTATCCGTGTGTAACTTTTTCGTCCGTGGGTAATCTGGGTATAACTAGTTTGGAGTGAATTGTTTACATGTGCAAAATTTCATAACAATCGGTTCAGTGGTTATTGAGATGTCATCGAAACAAGAAGAAAATCGCCGGAGAATTTTGCGCGCCGTCATGGAAAATCCGACTGCGACCATGAGATGGATCGGAAGACAACTGGGAATCACCCATACAACTGTGTCTCTGGTGGTAAAATCGTTTAAGGCTGGAAGTGGAAGAAAATCAAAGACAGCTGAACCTGTGAAGGCCCGGAAGGTGTTGGATTATTTCAAGTGTAATCCGAACCTTTCGATTCGCGACACGGCTCTGAAGGCAAAGTGTTCCGCCTGGTTCGTTCAGCAAACCATGAAACGAGCTGGGCTTCATGTACTCAAGGTCCACAAGGTACCGAACCGGCTTGATCAACAAAACACGGCGGCCAAATCCCGCGCAAGGAAGCTGTTTCGAGAGTGGTTAACGAAACCGATGTGTGTGGTTATGGATGACGAAACCTACATCAAGGCAGACGCAAAGCAGATACCGGGGCTGAAGTTCTACGTTGCCAAATCACGGTTTGATGTTCCGGAAGACATAAGGAAGAAGAACGTGAACAAATTCGCCAAAAAATACATGCTCTGGCAGGCCATATGCCAATGCGGTAAACTGAGTAAACCGTACATCCCAACGGGTACCATCAACAGTGAAATTTACCGCACCGAGTGCCAGAAGCGTCTGTCGCCCTTCCTGCGGTCCCACGGGGGCAAGACATTATTTTGGCCGGACCTGGCATCATGCCATTACGCGCGATCGACGTTGGATTGGTACAGAGACAATAACGTTGTTTTTGTACCAAAAACCGCCAACCCCCCAAATTCACCAGAGATTCGTCCGGTGGAAATAGTTTAGGCCATAATGAAGGCCAAAGTTCGAAAATCGTCCAAGGTATTTAAGAACGAGCTGGAGTTGAAGAAAGAATGGATGAAAGTGACCAAAAAGGTCGGCTCCACCATTGTACAAAATGTAATGAGGGGTCTTAAGGGAAAGGTGCGGGCTTTCAGCGATGGAATAGTTAAAGTAATTATGCCGAAACTTAATCCATATGTATTAGTTCATTCCCTGAAAGTTTCAAGAAAATCCGACATAAAATATTTTTTTGGCGAACACTTTTGTCTGGTGCATTTTTTTTCGAGTACAGGCCTTACTTAGTTTTTTTTTTTGTTAATTTCAACAGGCCAGCATTTTAATGATGGGTGCAACCCACCGCGTTCGATCGTTTTGCGTTGAGGTCGATAAGTAGTTCTCTCAGCAACTTACTTATGTTTTTTATGTTATTAATTAACGTTTTGTAGTCGGGTATGGTGCGATGAACTTTATTTGACAGTAGCAATCTCGGAAACAAAAGTAATACATCGAGTTTTATTGAAATTTTTTGCTATTTCAACCCTTTGAAGAATTAGAGCAAAGGTGCGCCCCCATATCAGTCAAAACCGGATCTATTGCAAAGAAAACAAACAATGACTCCGATACTAACCATGCATGAGAACTCTAGTCCTAACCAAGTCAAACTATAGAACATCAAATCTAGAAAATGAGAATTCACATAAATTAAGACTAACCATGTTTTCCTTATTTCAAGCGCATCCTCGGTGGCTCAATCCAAGTATTGTCACTTTTAACATGAAATAAAATGTAATAAGGACTAAGTTATATTCCTTTGACTACATTAACAAATATGTTCCCTAGTTTGAATTATTTCGGACTAGGGTGGTTCGGTGGTAGATGTGATACCCCTTAACGCACCTCGAAAAGGTGACCTACCAGCGTTACGGGTCATGCGTATGACTTGCTTTATATTAAATAATTCTATATTAAATAATTTATTGCTAAGGCGATATTTCAAAATGGACAGAATAAATCATACACCTGATTTTTTTTTTTTGTTAAACGGTAATACCTTTGACTTTATTCTTCAACTTTCAATACTTTTTGAGGAATTTCGGTACATAGTGAATATGACCCCAAGCTGTTTCGAGAGCATCAAAATAGTTAATTTTGTTGGTTACCAATGTCTTGTCCACTTTATCGTCCAGATAACCAGATTTTCAATTGGATTCAAATCAAGGGATTTTCAGGCCATTCGAGCATTTTGATACAGCTTGACTTGGAGAATGCAGTAGTTTTCTTCGGGGTGTGCATTGGATCGTTGTCCTGTTGAAAGATTTATTTGGTTTCCAGTCCAGTTTTCAAAAGAGACACCTCCAAATTTTCGCAGATCAAGTCGATGTATAAATTCGCAGGCATGATCCCTTTAATATGTGCCAAACTTTCTACTGCAGACCATGCGAATGCTCCCCAGACCATGATATTTCCACCTTCATGCTTCATTGTCTTCTGGATGTATCGATGCTTGTGTGCTTGACCAGAAGCTCTCCAAATTATCGAGCATCGTTTTTGTCCGAATAGCTCAAAACCATACTCTATTCCGTCCTAAAACCCATTTCCAGAGGTCTACCGACATACCAGCGTATTTTTTGGCAAAATTCAGCCACTTCTTCTGGTTCCGCTTGCTAATGCACGGTCGCTTGGACGCCAAACAACTCTTTTATCCACTGCTGTTGAGCCGTCGTTGAGCAGTACGTCAAACTACACTTAGATTTAGTGAGTTAGCAATCTCTCTCGATAAAATGGGAATTTTTCTTTGCCAATCGAACAATCCTAACATCCTCACGGTGTGTTGTCGAACGAAGACGTCCTTGGCCGGATAAGTTTTCCACTATTCCTTGGCTTTCATACTTCCTCCGTATGTGTTGCACAACCCCTAGTAAAACTGAGAAATACTTAGTTTAGCAATATTCCGGAGAGGCATCAAGCATTCTGACATCAAGCAAAATCTGTTTCCAGGATGAAAACACTACATCTACTTTGTGACTAAAACTGTCAAAGAATGCAGTGCTGCCAAAATATTTAAACTGGCTTTAATAATATCATCGAGAAATACGCTTTTTGGAGTGTATGATTGGCTTTGGTGGCTTACCTGAATACACATTGATTGAGATTACGAATTTCACCCACGGTGTGTTACCTAGGATAACGTAAAAAGCCTGGCATTTCTTCGTTCATTTTCTAATGAGAATCTAGCGGATGATCCGGAGCCAAAAAAATTTTTTTTTCAATAATTTTAATATAAAATAAACCAGTTTTTTAAAAGGTAAAATTAAACCAATCATCTCAAACAGAAAACATGTCTTTGATTCTGCTTGCAAAAACAGACTTGTGGGAAATGAAACCTTGTGAGATTGGTTTGCGTTAAAAATGAAATAGGGAAGATGTACCTATATTAATCTCATTGTTCCTATATTCATCTTCCTTGAAATAAAACGATATACACGTGACAGGATTAGTTAGTAATGTTTGTTGTAGTTATTTAACGTGAGCAAACATTATTAGAAAACGAAACCGATCCTTCAACTGCCCAATTGTTTGATTCATCGTAGGATGAATATAGGAACAATAAGATTAATATGGGGGCAGTTTCCCTATATCAACGAGGTTAAAAGTGTCATATAGGGTTTTCAGTGTATAAATCGAGCCTTTTTTCATTAGGTTTTCACCTTATGAAGCTTTTCTGATAAGTACATAAGACATTTAATTAATACCGCCAACTCAACGTCGCAGTCGCAAAACATCAATGGCGCACTTACTACTAAAAATTTCTAATGTACCGAAGATAATCGTTCGCCATTCAGCCGTACTAGTTAAAAGCCTTTGTTACTTTTCTGAATGGAGAAACCGAGACAAACCATTTAGAAAAAGCTTGAAAAGAGATCACACTCAACCGCTTTTATCGAGATACAATACAAAAATTAGCGCATCTGGGGTTGACTGGCGGAAAAAAGAAACAAAAATAGATGATTCTTGAATTATATGACAGAAAATCACAAAACATTAATCAGTTTACATGAAATTGGCCACCTGTAACTATCGATATTATATAGTAAATTCTAAATACCTGCTGAAAAAATTAATAAAACATTAAAGTTTGACGACACCAAACATATTTAACATATTTATATTAATTTAAAACACACACACACAACACACACAACACACACACACACACACACACACACACACACACACACACACACACACACACACACACACACACACACACACACACACACACACACACACACACACACACACACACACACACACACATACACACGAACAGACAGACAAACATGTGTGTAAAGCTACTGTTGAACTCGATCATGTTTCAATAAGTGATAAAAAAACTGTTTGTATACAGATGCAGTTCAATGGCCTTTTTTCTCGCGAACTCTGTGTATTTAATGACAAACGCATTCTACCGCAAATCAAAAAAAAATATAATGAATTGAGAGTTTTCCATTTTGCTTGGCCCGCTCATTGCACCCGAAATTTCACTCATGAGAGGCTAGATCTGACTGACCATTATGAGCAGCAGAAAGACGTTAAAATTGAAAGCGGAATTAAATTTGACCCAAAAACTTTCAACTTGACGAAAGAGAAAAGCATCAATTTTCATGAACAGACGCAATGGAAAGGAAATGTTAAGAAAGACGCGAATAGCGTTTGTGCTTTGCATAACACAGAAGTCCGTCGGAAAGCACGGTAGGTGGTAACGTCAACCAATCTCATGAAATCTACTATCTTAAATCCAATAAAGCTGATTAGAGCCAATTATAAACTTTTCACCTACAAATAATTTGCTCAATTTAATGTTAGACTGCCGAAAAATTGTGGGTGAACGGTGCCAACCACCGTGCCATTGCAGGGATGCGTTTATGAATTTCGGTGGAAAGCTATGATTAATCTGGCTCATCGACAGGAAGGAATGGTTGCCTCGGAGTGCTAAGGTCAGGGAACATATAAATGCTACAATTTTTCCCATTTGGTATTTATCTTATTTGGTTAATAACCAGGAATGTTGAAAACGGAAAACAATATTGGAATATATACTGCTCTGACGTTAGTGAAATGCATAACAATAATGTAAGACTGTGAAAATTAGATGTGTACATACATTGATTCTTGCACTAATACTTACGCTTTCGAAAGAAGTTTATTGTGTTCAAACCGTTATTTTAGGTTTTTGATTCATTATCAGAATCAGTTAATTGATTGTCAGAACTATAGGACTTTCAAAATTCCAGGTCAATAAAAGGCCACATAGCTATTCAACCTAAATTTCACTCATAAGAGTTGTAAACCTATCGTTTTTTTTTTTTTCGAGGGAATCAGCGAAAGAGATTGAAAAAGAGATAAATAAACGGTAATACGTTGAACCACTTAGCAGCTCGGTCGCAAAAATTGCACTTGCTATTGCTTATCTTGGGTATGCCAAAAGACAACACAAACGAGTCAAATTTGTAGCTTTCTGAAGTGCTTACAGCAAAGAAAAAATTTCAATGCTTTAGGGTGAAGCAGCATTATGGCAAAAAACAGGCCACTTGGTCTGAATACGGC
Organism: Aedes koreicus; assembly: GCA_024533555.2. Taxonomy (NCBI): domain Eukaryota; kingdom Metazoa; phylum Arthropoda; class Insecta; order Diptera; family Culicidae; genus Aedes; species Aedes koreicus. Next base: position 550,578 of record JAHHFK020005381.1, read on the forward strand.
TGGGTAATAATGATGAACGACGGAAAGGATTTGCACTATTTAGACAATGAGCTCCAAGATGATGAATAGACACGTATATAAGATTTGTGAAATGTAATGAAATTTGTTTGAATTTTTATACATTTAATTGAGAATCTTTCCTGCTAGTCAATGACCGGGGTGTGGACCCGGAATCAGAAGCACTTACACGAAACCCAAGGAAAGGATAGAGAATCTCCTTCCAACGAAACGCTCTTATTACAGGATATGAATAATATCCCAGATAGCGGAGCCTTGTACGATTGTAGTACGATTGAAGTAGCGAAGTACGACATCCTACTTCAATCGTACTTCCCCCTTCTACAATCGTACTACAATCGCACTCCCAATATTACAACCGATTGAGTTGAAATGTCAAAACAGCTAGCGGTTTATTTCAAATTTTGGCAGTTGGTTGAAGGACGGACGTCAATGCCTATGAAGTATGATTCTTCTAGGACTTTTTACTTCAAATCCACTTCGTGGCGTTCTTTTACCACTTCATTTCGGATCGAGAACCGTGATTCCGCGAGCGACAAGTTAGGCTTCTGCGCCAATTTCGTTAGATGTCATTGGGTACAGTTGCGTCAAATGCTGAATCGTTTGAAAAGAAAAAAAAAACAATACATTAAAATTAAAAAAAAGAAAACAACATCTGACAAATAAGCAAATGACAGCTGTTCATTTTTCAAGTCGTGAAAGTGAACGTATCCAATCTGGGAAGCAATACACATTAGGATTTCCATCTGATGTTTTGTTAAAAATAAGGTTAGCAAACTCACAGTAGACTGTCGGAAGACAATTAGATCTTCGCTGAACTTGATCTGACGAGTTCCTTTAAGAAAGGTACAATTGTCATCCATGACTTGGGCCAGATTACCACGAATCTCTCATCCAACCTAAATTTTGTCTGGCACCCTGTATTTCCCCTTTTCCCTTTGTTATTGAATCTAATGGTAGATATTCTTTTAAATATTGGCACAATGATCTATTTTTTCTGATTTGTTAATGGATACAAATATTATAAAAGTTTATGTTGTGTTAATTTTGAAGGAAATGTTTGTTAAGAAAACTTGACTGCTTCAAGTTTTACTATGCATTGCATACTGTTCTTTTCATAAATCCTTCAATAATATGTATATGCTTCAATGGTTTGCTTACGTCTCCTCCTTTGCCAGATGGAACTTCTAAAATTACGTATACACATATATACATACATGTATATACAGTTATTTTAAAACAAGATAACAGCGCTGTATCATAATCGAAAACAACGTTTGCCATTCATGGCGATGGAACAAGAACAGATGCTCACAAAAATCCAACACTTCACTATGATGTATCGGGAAATAGTTCGGAATTCATCATTCAACCATATCCCGTTTGATAAAGACATTCAAGGAGAATTAGACAAGCAAGTGGAAGAGTAAAATACAGCAGATCCGGGGAAGGTAAATTAGATATTGAACCTCTTCAAGCGTCGACCCAATTTTTCGGTTTAGGATGTGACAAAGATGGCCAATGTTTCAATTCGTTTTGTGCAAAATGCAATGAAACGAGAATGACTACATGCATACACATTTCGGAAGACATCGAACCCGCGCAAGAAAGTTTTACCACCAGTGGCTCGCCAAACCAAAATCCGTTGTAATGAACGATGAGACGCATAACAAGACCGATTTCAAACAGAGGCCAAGAAAGAGGTTCTAAGTCGACAATTTCAGTTTGATTGTTGCTGAAACGGTCCGGAAGAAGAAACTGTCCAAATTCAACAATAAATTTCTGACACGCGTTATATGGATATCTCAAAATGTGTCGGTGTGAACGTGCAAATTTAAAACAATGAAGTAGGATGAGCCTCCGGCTTTTTCAGAAGATCCACGGAGGCCGAACGCTGTTTTGGTTAGATTTGGCATACTGCCATTACACCCGACTAATCATAGACTGGTATGAAACAATTTTTTTTTTTTGCTCAAAGAGATTAACCATTCGAACACGCAGGAACTTCTCCCAATCGAGTATTAATGGGCCATCATTAAGGCAAATCATCGCAAAACAGCAAGGGTGTTGAAAACCAAACTGGATGTGAAGTAAGAGTGTTTGAAACCGACGAGACAAGTTGGCCCCTTCAGTGCTTAAAACTTAATAGCATAGCATAGCATAGAACATTTGCACAAAGCGTGGGGTGAGTCACCGAGATAAGCCTATCCACTTGCACTCAACATTTCGCCAAAAATGTTAAGTGTCGTAGACGCGCTTCTTTCTGCGTACCTGGCCACTATTTGAAAAATTGATAGTTATCTTGACATCTATTGCCGCAAGTGCTGGGAACCCAAACAACCTTCATAGACGGTCGAGATAAAAAAATGGCGAGTTTAAAAAATTATTTGTGGAATGGGTATGTATGATCAATATTGTAGTATGGTTGTAAATAAAATAAACAATAATGATAGGCATATGGTATTAAAATGCATCTTGGTGCCTCTTTACAGCTCATTGGCTGATGTATTTCACTCTGGAATGTGAAGGTTATTTCACAAGTTAACGAACTATAAAAAGCCATAAAACATGTAATTAAATATTAAACAATTTTTTATTGTATTTATCCATGACATATGGCTATACCTAATTAGCATAATTGAAGAGCGTTTATTAATTTTATTAATGATTTCATTACATATTATTATTTGTTTTTTTATGAATAATTTAAATGTGATTATAAAAATGTACAATGGTGATATGATGAAAATAGAACAATGTGGTAATGAAATACTAAATAAACTTTGAACATATATTAAAATGCGTTTCTGCCTGCCTGCCTGCCTGCCTGCCTGTCTGTCTGTCTGTCTGTCTGTCTGTCTGTCTGTCTGTCTGTCTGTCTGTCTGTCTGTCTGTCTGTCTGTCTGTCTGTCTGTCTGTCTGTCTGTCTGTCTGTCTGTCTGTCTGTCTGTCTGTCTGTCTGTCTGTCTGTCTGTCTGTCTGTCTGTCTGTCTGTCTGTCTGTCTGTCTGTCTGTCTGTCTGTCTGTCTGTCTGTCTGTCTGTCTGTCTGTCTGTCTGTCTGTCTGTCTGTCTGTCTGTCTGTCTGTCTGTCTGTCTGTCTGTCTGTCTGTCTGTCTGTCTGTCTGTCTGTCTGTCTGTCTGTCTGTCTGTCTGTCTGTCTGTCTGTCTGTCTGTCTGTCTGTCTGTCTGTCTGTCTGTCTGTCTGTCTGTCTGTCTGTCTGTCTGTCTGTCTGTCTGTCTGTCTGTCTGTCTGTCTGTCTGTCTGTCTGTCTGTCTGTCTGTCTGTCTGTCTGTCTGTCTGTCTGTCTGTCTGTCTGTCTGTCTGTCTGTCTGTCTGTCTGTCTGTCTGTCTGTCTGTCTGTCTGTCTGTCTGTCTGTCTGTCTGTCTGTCTGTCTGTCTGTCTGTCTGTCTGTCTGTCTGTCTGTCTGTCTGTCTGTCTGTCTGTCTGTCTGTCTGTCTGTCTGTCTGTCTGTCTGTCTGTCTGTCTGTCTGTCTGTCTGTCTGTCTGTCTGTCTGTCTGTCTGTCTGTCTGTCTGTCTGTCTGTCTGTCTGTCTGTCTGTCTGTCTGTCTGTCTGTCTGTCTGTTTGGTTTTTTTTACTGACCTAACACAGAGGCCTGCACTTGGTCAACGTGCACTGTGTCAGAGTGTGGTCAGGGCCCCCCTTACCAAAGGCCGACTCCTGATCCCAGTTAAACCCGTTTCCTTGTTACACAATCGGAACCCCTCCACGGGACTGCCCTATGGTAGGGTGGAGGGTCTTCGCCATTTGGCTACTATAGAGCCATTTAGGTCCTACTCCTTGCCACTACCAATGTCTGTCTGTCTGTCTGTCTGTCTGTCTGTCGGTCTGTCTGTCTGTCTGACCATTATAGACTCGGAAACTACTGAACCGATTGGCGTGAAAATTTGTATGCAGGATTTTTTGGGGCCGGGAAAGGTTTTTATGATAGTTCTAGACCCCTCCATCCTCTGAAACAGCGAGCTCCCATACCAATGAAACACACATTTCTGCATAACTCAAGCAAATGGAACAAAATTTGGCATGTGGAGGTTTTTAAAGGCAGAAAATGTTTCTATCGCGGTTTGAGACCCCTCCCTTCTCTGGAAGGGGAGGGGGCTCTCTCACATAAATAAAAAACAAATTTCTTTATAACTCGAGAACTAATCAAGCAAATGCAACCAAATTTGTCTGTGAAGATTTTTGAAAGCAAGAAATGTTTCTATAGTGGCTTGACACCCCTCCTTACTCTGAAAGAAGGGAATTCTGAAACAAACGAAACACAAATTTCTGCATAACTCGAGAACTCATCAAGCAAACGGAACCAAATTTGGCATATTGGGGTTTTTGGAGGTAGTGTTTTTTTGTATGGTGTAGTTTTAGACTCCTCCCTCCATTTGGTAAGGGGGAGGGCTCCCATGCAAATGAAACACAAATTTCAACCAAACATGAGAATTATCCAGGCAACAAAAACACAATATGTTTTTTTTTTCGGGTAAGAAGCATGTTCTGATACAAGCTTGAACTCCTTCTTAGTCAAGAAAATATTTTAACAAAACTCATTCCGAAAAACAACCATAAACTCGCCGGTTCTATTAATTTTTCATTCATTTAGTTGCAAGCGTAGCAGCGCTCACTCCGGGTTCAGCTAGTATATATATAAAGATAAAATGCAGCTATATGCCTCTTCCACTGCGATGTTAGATGATTGAAACACTGAAATGGTGAAAAATTCCAAAGTGTTATAATAAAAGAAAGTTGATCACCTAGCAGCCTAGCAAAATAGTAAAGAAAATTTAAGCAAACAATAAGCCGACATAAATTTCATATGAGTATGATTACTGCCCAAAAACGGAAACTTAATAAATCCACAAAAAGGAACAGAAAAAGAAAAAATAAGGAAATTTGAATTCTCCGATAATTCTTGTTTACTACTGTGCTGTTTTAGTAGAATTTGTCGTATGATCCTTTCTAAAAAAAACGTAAAAAACCAGCATATCTTTTCAAAGACATAACGTGCGTTAGGTGGGCTAAAACTTACAACGATGCATAAATGCGAAGCTGAAAAAGCATAAAAAATATTATGAAGAGACGTTAAAATATTAAATGATGATAACAAATATATTTGTAATGTCTGCATGTCTGCAGATATTGGTCCTGCTGCAATTGTAGACGGACTTGCATTATCACTGCCACGACGGAAAAAAATAATTTAAAATTATTATACAATATTTGGGAAATCAATGGATGATCCGAAATAATATTCCGTATAAAGAATACTTCCATTTTTCGTGGTAAGGTAAGATTTCAGCATACTACCTTACCGGGGTCGCGCTGCCTACATCGCGTTGGTGGCCACCTTAGATATAGCTGACGCGATACAACGTTTCTTACTCAGTCACTGGATGCCAGGAAAGACGCTGTTTGAGGCGCACCTCCTTGGTGGACAGACGCTCGGCATGCACCTCCTCAATCTAGCTGAAGTCAGAAAGACAACAGTGCCCAGACTGCACTACCAGCTAAGTACGCAAACCCTAGCGGGGGGACTTTGTAATCCCTTGACCCGGGGGAACATAAGGGGGGAACTTGGGGAGAACCGGGGCCGGGGTGGGGGGGCTCCCCCTCCTTTCCGGTTGCCCCCCCGCTTTCCGCCCCCCGTTTTAGTTTTAAAAAGTTAGCATTGTTGGGGGGTGGTGTGTTGTTGGGTAATAAAACGAAGAACAATAAAAAAATAGGGTCGGGTGGGGCAAGAGTGCCACCCTAAGCTTATCGTTCAATAAATAAGCTTAACTTAACATTTCAAAAACATGAATGATGTACAATGAAGCTTAAACTTTTTTACCTTAAGCCTGTTGTAACTACAATTGAATCAGTGAATGTTGAATATTTAAAAAAAAAAAAATTTCATAAGCTGCATAAACATGGACTATAAAACATGGTGGGGCAAAAGTGCCACTCTCATGGGGCAAAACAGCCATATAGTATGAAACCAGGCAAGTCATCATAATTTTACAATGAAATGGTACATATTCTTCATGCATCACTATTAACTAGGGGAGCGTTAATAAATTACGTTACTAGGGCGAGAGGGCGTAACAATAAAAAAAAAATGTTAGGTCCATGAAAATAAAAATCATCAAGGAGTGAGGAGGGTTGTAAATGGTCCTTTTCTGTGTGACGTAATAAGTGGCTGTTCCCTTAGCTGCCGAGATAAGAGATTTTAACAATGATGATACTTTTTAATCATATATTTTCTAAAGGATCAGTTAAAAAGAATAATAACAAATTTATTTTTTGCTTTAGAGTAACTGATAAAACATAACATATTAGTTCAATAACTGTAAAACTGAAATTAAATGCAAACCGGGCAAGCAAGGTGTATGCAGCTATGGTACCATGCAGCACAACGCCCACATTTTGTCCACCCTTCTCCGTTCCTGGACAGTTTGAACGACGATCCGCATGCTTCGCACAACGAATCTTGCGGTACATCGCTCTTAGCAGCTTTGGCCACGCGTTGCTTTTTCGGAGTTGGTTTAGCCATCCGCTTGTCAGCTTTTTTGAGCTCTCCTATGTCCCGAACGGCTTGTGTCTCGCGTAATGCCGACCTATAGGGGCTCGACGTCAAAACTGCAGCCTTTTCACGTTTCCTAGTTTTTCCGCTAGCGATTTTCCTCGTGCTTGTTTTCGGTATCGGATGTATGATAGCTGGTCCTATTGCAAACTGCGATCCCTTCTCCTGATATTTTACGATGTTCTCCTTGTCCATCTCCTTGAAACGACTTGGAATGTCTGGTTTTTTCAAACTTTCGGTGCTGAATCCATGAAATGGACCCTCTTCATCGCTCTGGGAAATATTGGTGATATCATTGATATCCTTGTCTTTTCCCCGGTGTTTCCGGTGTAGGGATGGACATGTCAATATCCGTGACGTCCGCCGGGGCAAAGCTATCCTCTTCGAAAACGTGTCGGTTGAACGGAACAATGCCAGTCTTCCGAAATCCATTGACTGCAATGGATGCAGAGCATGTTTGCAAAAAAGCGGTACCCAAGAGCTGGCTTATCACATTTACGGTAACGACCTTACCAGGATTGTTACGCAAATACTTCTCAATGGCCTTCGAAAAGTGGCTCTTCAGAGGAGCCATAAAGCTGACATCGAGCGGTTGAAGCCGGTGGCTGCAATGCGGAGGAAAGCTGATAACCGTTACATGATTCATTTGAGCTTTTTCCAAGAACGCTAAGTTCTTCGTATGAGACACGTGTCCATCAAGTAGCAAAAGAACGGGATCAGATGCTGTTGGCCGGCTGTGCTTTAAAAAATGGTCGAACCACACATTAAAGTCGGACGTCGTCATCCATCCGCTAGCGTTGCAGCTAAAAATTGTCTCCGGAGGAGCTCCTTGTTTTAGCTGATCAGTGAGGCGCTGCCTTGGGAAGATCAGCATCGGTGGAATGAACTGTCCAGTGGCTGACATGCACAAACATGCTGTCGACAGTACGCCCCTTTCGCCAGAAGTTATTCCTCCTACTTGGCGACGTCCCCGAAGAGCTAGTACTCTGGAATTTTTGGTTTGAACCTGTGAAACAATAATCTATGTTAACAAATTAATATAAAAAACATCATTGCTCTACAAACATACGGTCAAAACAGAAGTTTCGTCTACGTTGTAGGTTCTGCTGGGTGCAAATTTTCCGGAACCAGTGACGTCGTCGAGAAGATCGTAGAATTTATCAACCGCAACCCGGTTAAAACCTTGGGCACGAGCTGCGGATGTAGCTTCGGGTACTCTAAGCGTCAATTCAGGATGACGACGTCGGAAGCATCGTAGCCAATCGATTCCAGCTAACCCAGTTTCCCTGTTAAATGGGTGACTTGTTCCATTTTTTCGGCAAGCTGAAAAGCAAGACTGCGCATATCGTGGCAGTTTATTCCATACAGTCGGCTTTCCAGCTTGAGAACATGGTCAACAAGTTCCTGTTCCTGCTGCGACGAGAAAACTGGCTCGAAACGTCCCAAATGTTGTGCTGAAGGTTCCAGCGATTGCAGCACATATTTCGCTAGAGTTTTTCGAGGGACACCGTGTTCCTCAGCTGCTCTTCGCACTGAAGTCCCTAATATTTGCACAGATCGTATGGCCGCGACCATATTCGGTTCCATCCACGCTTTACGCGAAGACTTTCGTTTGTAATTGCGCACCATCACTTCACAACTTTACTCCGCGACGAAAACTTTTTGAGGTTAGATTACGACTTGTTTACTATGGCTCTTTTACCCCGTGCAAGTATGGCTCTCTTGCCCCAGCAGAGTAGATAATTTAAAATATTGATATTTTTTGGATTTATAACTAACAAAAAGTATTTTGATAATAGGGAGGCTTAACGAATGACTGAACCATAAGGTCTAAGTTGAATTTGTTTGGGCTCTTGCGAAGAAAATTGCAAAAACGCTTATTTTGTGCTCGTGTTTTATTATAATATTTGAAGCATTTTCTTCACCTTTTACATTTTCAGATTTTTTTCGATAAAATGCGTATCTTTACACATAACAAATTTGATACAGTATATTGCAAGGACTTCTTACAGCATCCCATTAAAAACACAGATCGATCTTATACATCAGAATCCGTTAAAAGCAGGTGGCACTCTTGCCCCGTATGGCACTTTTGCCCCACCCGACCCTAACAGAAAACATAAATTAAAGTAAAATAAAAGCATTTCAATAATTGATGTGTCCTCCTTTGGCCTTCAGGACCTCCTGCAGGCGCTTCGACATGCTCTCGACCAGGTTCTTTAGGTGCTGTGGATCTAGCTCTTCCCAGGCGCGCTCCAGGGCTTCAAAATAGTTATTTTTATTGGTAACACCAGTTTTGTCAACCCTGGCATCGAGAATCGCCCACAAATTCTCGATGGGATTGAGGTCCGGGCTTTGTGGAGGCCATTCCAGCGGTTTGATCCGACAAGACCGGAAGAAAGACTTGGTCTTCTTGGCAGTATGCTTCGGGTCGTTGTCCTGCTGGAATACGAACTTCTCTTCAAGGCCCGTCTGGATCAGCGAAACCTCCAGATTTTCTCGCAGGATGTTGATGTAAGAATCTGCCGTCATTATCCCGTCGATTTTCACAATGCTTCCCACTCCACCCCACGAAAAACACCCCCAGACCATCACATTTCCTCCTCCATGCTTCATCGTGCCTTGGATGTGGCGCTCCTGAAGCTCCTCTCCCGATCTGCACCAAACACGAACCCGCCGCTTTCGGTTAAACAGCTCGAATTTTGATTCGTCCGTCCAGAGAACCGTTTTCCAGAACTCTAGGGGCTTATCAGCATGCTCCTTAGCAAACTTAAGCCGTTTGGCTTTGTTTGCCTTGCTGATAAATGGGCGCTTCCGGGCAAGTTTGCTATTCAACCCCTGTGCTACGAGACGGCGACGAACAGTTCGACCGGAAACTGATAACCGAAGGGTTTCCTGGATCTCGCGGACAGTTACCTTTGGGTTCTTCTTGACTTCGCGCATGATCTTGGTGTCCGTTCTCGCATCCGTTTTCCGCTTCCTGCCTCTGCCAGGGCGATCCACCACTGATCCAAACGTTTTAAGCTTCAGAAGAATTTTGCCAACCGCTGCCTTACTGATACTGTACTTCTTAGCGACAGCCCGGTGCGATTCACCGTTTTACACATCACGAACGACCAATTTTCGGATACACAAGGGAATTGCTTTCGAAAGCACGTTCCCAACAAACATCGGTGTTGTTCTTGTTCAAGCAAATTTGGAGAAGCTATTCAGCTTTTTTCTAGAATAGCTGAATAGCTTCTCCAAATGCGATCACGATGTTTGTTGGGTTCTCCATTTTTTTCAATTGAATCAAATGCGATCACGTATACAAATGCGACAGGTTGAGCAGTTTGCTTCAAAACATGTCAAAATATCAAAACATAAACAATCGAGGGGGTCTTCCAATGAAGAAACCTATCGAAAACATATCGATTTTTTAAGTAGGGCACTTTATTTTGTCACTGTTTTTTCTCTCAACACAAATTGATTTATTTTTTCTTTAAGTAAAACTCCTTTTTTTTCAGTATTCCATGAGTGAAACTTAAAAAGAATATAAAAAATAAGATTAAAAAAATAAAGTGTGTTTACTTTAATTTGAACCAAGTAAATGAGAGAAATTGAAAAAACGATTAGGTGGGCACTTTATTTTGCCTATCAGTGTAGTTAAAATATAGAGATCAGGATCATTTGACGACCATTACCATAGCTTTTACAGCAATTGAAGCGCTTCCACAGGTTGAAATAATTCATATCGGTACTCTTAGTAGCTTCCACCAATTGTGGTGCATTGAATAAGAGAATTCTTTTACTTTCATTTCAAAAACCTAGTTTTAGTACATACGATTCGAGAAGTTAGATTGTATACGAACAAAATTTATATTAAATAAATTGTTCAAAGCTTTACTTTCATTCTTATATCATTCAACTCGCGCAAAAACTATTCAACTATCACATGAAATTTATTATCGATAGAAAATAATTCTTATTGGAATGTCAAATGAATTTCAGTATGAAATATTAATCACTCTCATAGGCCTTTCACATAGAAGGCATGTGAATGTTCCAATGAATATAATATGAACTATCGCTCGACTCTTTATGTGTTTTTCACATAGCAATTATGTGAAAACCTACATGGAAAATAACTATATGTGTTTTCAGATAAATTTTACATGATTTCTCGTTTCAGTGTACTATACGTTATTCCTTGAAAGTTTGAAGAGTATCGGACTCAAACAGAATTTTTGGCAGCCATTGTTGTGTGACTCATAAAACCGCTAACCCGACGAACAATGGTTCAAAAGGCCTAAAACGCGTTTTTTTTATATATAGCGCTTAATCGGTGTCTGGTAGCTTTATGGTGTTTTTCCAGTTAAGTTTGAATAAATTCAGTGGCCTTTTTTTCAATTTATCCCTCCATCATGATTAATCCATCGAGTAGAGAGATTGAAATATGATATTTTTTGTTTGTCGAGATAATGAAGTGATGTCTTCGGGAATGTTTTCTGTAATGTTAAAACAGGCATTTTTCTCGACGGTGTGATGTGATGTGATGTGAAGGATGTGCAAAGCTTGACCTTGTCGTACACAGTTTGATAGAAACATGTAATTTTCGGTGTTATCTAATGCACATAAATGGATTGCTAGATTTAGCATAAGTTCGTGGGATATTTCATTTTAATTTAAACCAAATAACGACTGGATCTAGTATGTTGTATAAAAGATCACAAGCAATTTCGTTGTTTACGCTTGCATTGGCTTACAAGTAAACGAGGAGAAATTTCACGCGTCTGATAAAAATCTTTTTTTTTCTGTGTACGGTTCCTTCTAGTAAAAAAGATCAAACCATGTAACTCTATAATCGTCACTATTCCATTGAATGAATGGCCAAAAAACTAAGTGGGGATCCATAAGAAACGCTTATACGAATCCCAGGATAGGGAAGGAGAATTCCAACCGAAAGTTATTACTAAAGGGTTAACAAAAAAGCAATAACTAATGTGATATTTGTCTGGTGTTTGTTCTAAGCATGGCAAATCATACAAACTGTAGACTGTCGGAAAATAATTAAACCCTTTCTATATCTATATCTCTATCCCTCTTTCTCTACCTCTATCTCTATCTCTCTATCTACATCTCCACACACTAAGATTTTTTTACAGAAATCTGTAAAAGTTTACCGAATTCTCTACCGCTGAACGTTCGGTAATCCGATTTAACGGATTTCAGTGAAATTTTACAGATTTCTGTAAAAAACTCTTAGTGTGTATATCTCTATCTATCCAGGGATTTCCATTATTAAAACCTATTTATTCTCATTGGATTGAGCCTAACTACCATTTTTACTTAGATTTTTTTACAGAAATCTGCAAAAGTTTACCGAATTCTCAATAGCTGAACGTTCGGTAATCAGACTTAACGGATTTCGGTAAAATTTTACCGAAAATCTCGGTAATTTTTTACAGATAACTGTAAAATTTCACCGGAAATCCGGATTATCGAACGTTAAGCTGTTGAGAATTCGGTAAACTTTAACAGATTTCTGTAAAAAAAATCTATTTGTGTAACTTATCAGACCTTCAATATGTTCGCTATGCTGATTCCAAATAATGTTTGACCGTCTGGTCGGTCGTACCGAGCACAAGCGTAGAAGTTCTCGACCACCTTGTCTTCCGTCTTCAGTCTCTGCGCTCGCTTCACCTTCCGGTTATGCAAAACCGTCGTTGGGCCGGAACCCGACTTGCGCTCGATGCTCTCACCTTTTTGTAGGATCTTGTATATGGCCACTCAGCTGTATCCGGCCGACATGATGACGGACTTCTTCACTCCGGGGTGGTGCCGGTGGAAATAAGATTCCATCAAACATAGTTGTTTCATTGCTTTCGCCAAGCCTGCCGTAACCGAATTGATTGAGCTGTCAATTTTTTTTTGTATACAGCCTAACTAGCCTACTTTTCTGTGTACAGCCTACTACCTTAAAAATTATTGACGATTCATCGATGGACTAACCACCAGGTGGCAGTATAATCGCATGAAAAATCGGTAAACTTAATCTCTTTTTTTAATGTAAAGCGTTATGCAAAAAAATGGTGATTTATAAATTTCTTACTAATGCATGTTGAAATGAAAGTTAAAACGCCAACCTACACCCAATGGGAGGGTCACGCAGTAGTCACGCATACTACTGCACCACCGGTGCTGACGGAAGCATACTTTCGACTTCTTTGTATGCATTCCTGAAATTCTCTACATATCATACAATCATGTTTTTCCTCAGCGGTCCTCAAAGCAGTAGAAAACTTGAGAGCATCTTAAGGGTCTAGTCCGGTTGATTTTACGCCTTTGGTTCTGAAACATCTTAATAGGAACTGGCATTCCTCAAGTTTTAGATTATTTTTCCATTTTTATGAAAATATTAGTAAAAGAGATCGAAAAATTGAACAAACTATTTAGTTGAAAAATTATATAAGTCGTCTTAAAGTGTTTGGTCACCGGGTGGGAATTTGCATTAACGTCATTGAAGGCTCTAACCAGACAACAATGTACAACTGAAAACTGATGTGTACCTCCGTCTAACTAGCACGTCTAAGCACGATAAGTTCTTAATGAAAAAGTCTGTGTTAGTGTTACTCACGAAAAATCCACAGGAATCATCGGTTTTCACAATTATAAGACATGATATTACCTTTTGCTGAGTTTTCATTCTTTATTTCTGAATTTTTAAGTCTTTGGATAATGGAACTCACTGCTATAAATAATTCCACCTGATTGATATAAAAATTTTGAAAATTTTACGGGAAGTCAACGAGTTATTAACGTTTAAAAGCTGATTTTTTTTCGTGACGCTCCCAATAATAGATTTTACAATTTGCACCCCCATATATTGACGAAGGATGCTATCGAACATCAAAATGGATCACGACCATTCGCCCTCATGCCCAATTTGCAGAGTAAAATATCATACGCGCGATGTTTGAGCGCGATCAGATGCAGACATTTTTGCCAGTCAAGTGTGGTGGATCCGTCCCTGCCTTGACCTACCCCGCAGTGGGATTGTTACGGTAAAACCTGCAGCACTGGCAAATCCATCTCCGCTGCAAGGTGATGCGTACCGTCGGTTCACTCTGTGTTTTTATGACAACTCGGTGGAGCATGAATCGAGAGAAAAGCACGATAATCAAAACAAAGATAGAAACTCGAAATAATAATGTGGAAGATTTGTAGTGCGATAGCGAGTGGAATAAATTTATCAAATATTGTTAAAAACTAAGGTTAGACCAGGTCTACACTAAAATAAAAGTAAAAAGGATTACTGAACTAGTGAGTTCCTAACCTGATCCTTACGCAGGCGATGGAAAAGATTAAGTAGAAGAAGATATCTGGAAACTAACGTATAGCGCGAGTAGCAGTTGAGCATCTTTGAGTCCGCAAGAGGAAAACATATTGGATAAGAAACTAAATTCTTTGATCAGCTGAAAATACGGAACACTGATTGCAAGGACAAGTTTCGAGAGAATCCGAACATAAATCAAAGAATTTATGCCTCAAAGGATGGATGCCGGAAAAGAGCGATTGCATGTTCTGCGATGCTCCCAACAAGATCTGCGACATGGTGGAGTGCGAATCGTGCAGATTGTGGGCCCATTACTCGTGTGCTGGCGTTACGGAGGCGGTGAAGGACCAAGACTGGAGTTGCGGCAAATGTGTTAATTCTTGCTGAAGGTTCCGAACACCAGGAAAATCTCCGCTAAGAACGACGCCAAAAAGACGACCGGGCAGAAATCGAAGAGCGACGGTGGATCTTCAGCCGGATCTGTGACGTCCGTCGTGTCGAGTGCAGGAACGCTCGAAGACTCGCTACAGAAGCTGAGAAAGGAGCAGCGCGACAAGGAAAAGACCTTAGACGACGAAATGGTTCTGCGTGAGAAGCGGTTGGAGATGGAGAGAGCTTTGCAGGAAAAACGGCGACAGAAGGAAATAGCTTTCCGTGAGAAACAACTGCAGCAAGATCGGGAGCCAAAAACAGCGCCAGTTGCAGGAAGAGCGCGAAATGCTGGAGAAAGAACTAGCCGAAGAAGCCGCCTTTCAAGAACAACGGAAGCAAATGTATCAGAAGTTTTTGGATGCGAAAATGGCCCTCGACAAGCCAATTGCTGAACGGAAAAGCTTAGCCGAAATTCCGAAGGAAGAAACGTCGTTTGAAAAGAAGGTGAAATTTTGGCTGCAACAACAGACGGATGGGACGAAGCAAGCTGATCAGGTTGGAAGTTGGTCGAATCAGAAGCCGGTGACCCCAGCTCCGACAGAAGAAAATGAGGAAGAAGAAGAATCGGAAAGCGAAGATGAATATGAAGAGGAATTTGAGGATGGAAGATGGCGTTGAAGGTGAAGACGATTCGGAGGAAGAAGAAGGTTGCGATGCTGGTGATGAAAACGGCCCGGAAGAAGAAAATGGCGATGAAGGAGGTGAAAACGATCTGGGAGATGGAAAACGGCGGTGAAGATGGGGAGGAAGAAGAGCTGACTCGAGGAGAGCGAGAGTTACTTTTCCAACTGCTAACAGGCAAGAAGCTGAAGCTACCGTCGAAGGAAAAGCAGAAACCGTTGGAACCAAAGAAGAAGAATACAGAGGGGGGGGGGGGGGGGGGGGGGGGGGGGGGGGGGGGGGGGGGGGGGGGGGGGGGGGGGGGGGGGGGGGGGGGGGGGGGGGGGGGGGGGGGGGGGGGGGGGGGGGGGGGGGGGGGGGGGGGGGGGGGGGGGGGGGGGGGGGGGGGGCCGTTGAAGAAGAAACATGAGCCGCTGAAGAAGAAGCAGGAGGTGTTAAAGAAGACGAAGAAGCAGGAGCCACCATTGAGAAAACCCGAGCCACCCAAAACGATGCAAGTACCGACGGGAAAAAGGCAGCAGCAATCCCAGCAAGTCCACTCACCGGTGCAGAAACTGTCCAAGGAACAAATAGCTGCTCGACAAGCCCTCTCCAAAAACCTACCAACTTTTAAAGGTGAACCGGAGATGTGGCCCATCTTCATAAGCAGCTATGAGTATTCCACCCAGGCATGTGGATTCTCAAATTTGGACAATCTTAAGCGATTACAGGATAGCCTACAAGGGAGCGCACTAGAGGCTGTGAGAAGTCGGCTTGTTCTTCCGGAATTTCCACGAGTTTCGTCTGCGAAAATTAAAAAACATTATGTGGACGTTTACTATGACAGCGTGGATACCGTCGACGAAGCATTAGAGCTGGCGAATCAGGTGAAGTACATCCACTCCGAGGAGGGAGGTTTGCGAATCAGGAATTGGGTTTCCAACTCCAAGCGGTTCCTTGGTAGTGATGGGCGAGCAGAAGTCGAATCCTGCAGTTCATTTTAGCCTGGACAAGAATACTCAAACTGAGAGAGTCCTAGGAATCGTCTGGGATCCAGAAAGAAGACGTCTTCCTGTTTTCGACAGCTGGAAGAGAAGACTACCAACCAGTTCTGCAAGGGGTCGAACGACCTACCAAAAAGGATCGTGTTGAGTTGTGCTATGGCGATGTTCGATCCGCAAGGTTTGCCCTCCCCATTCACCGTTTTCGGCCGCATGTTAGTTCAGGATCTGTGGAGGACCGGATGCGACTGGGACGATGAAATCGACGGTGATTCATTCCAAAAAGTGGATCCGCTGGACGAAAGTGCTGCCGATGATCAAAGCCATCCGAATTCCTCGGAGTTACTTCGGAGACGCAAGGAAGGACCAAATCGACGATCTCCAACTGCGTAAAGTGGTGTCTGACGCTAGCAAAGGTGCTTACGGATGTGCTGCATATTTTCGAGCTCGTAGAGGGCGCAATGATCAGGTGTGTGCTAGTCACTAGCCGGGTGAAGGTGGTGCCGCTGAAACCAGTGTTGATACCGAGACTCGAGCTGCAAGCGGCAGTACTGGGGTCCAGAGTGGCTTCTGCGGTACGGAAAGGTCATTCGTTGAACATTACGCAGCAGTTCTTCTGGACCGACTCTACGACAGTGCTCTCGTGGATCAGGTCTGACCAGCGGAATTACAAGGAGTTCGTAGGATTTCGTGTTGGTGAAATACTTACTAGTACGAATCTGTCGGAGTGGCGCTGGGTCCCAACGAAGCTGAACGTTGCAGATCAGCTGACGAAGTGGACGAAGGATCCTGATGTAAGCTCGAGTAGCAGTTGGTTCACCGGACCGGAGTTTCTTTACCTACCGGAAGCAGACTGGCCGAAACAGAAATTGCCGCGTCCAGATACGGAAGAAGAGCTGAAAGCGCACCTGCCTATTCACGACGTTCATCTCCCTGCTCCAGTGATCGACGTCAACCGTATTTCGAAATGGACGGTCCTGGTAAGAACGATGGCTTGCGTGTCTCGATTTGTATCGAACTGCCGTAGAAAGCTGAAGGGGTCGCCGCTAGAAACCCTTAAACCGACGGAGAAACTAGCGGAGAGTATCCTCCCGATCAATCATCCAGTGTCACGAACTCCGCTGAAGCAGGAAGAGCATGAGCAGGCAGAAATCTGGTTAATGCGGATGGTACAGGCGGATGCGTTCAGCGACGAGTTGAAGATCCTGTTGAAGAACTCGGAACTTCCGGCCAGAGCGTGGGTCGAAAAATCTAGCTTCCTTTACAAGTTGACGCCTCTGATCGACGAAAACGGCCTCCTGCGCATGGAGGGCCGAGCGGGTCCAGCTGAATTCCTGCCATTCGACTTGCGATTCCCCATCATTTTGCCGAAAGACCATGCCGTTACCTGGAAAATCGTTCAACATTACCACGAACGATTCGGCCATGGTTACAGAGAGAACGTAAAGAATGAGCTACGACAACGTTTCGTGATCCCACAAGTAGGCAGTGTTGTAACTAAGGTGGCGAAGACCTGTGTTCAGTGCAGGGTCGCCAAGAACCGACCTCGATGTCCTCGGATGGCTGCGCTACCAGTGCAGAGAGTAACACCATATCTGCGACCGTTCTGCTTCGTAGGCGTCGACTACTTCCGGGCCGATAACAGTGTCGTCTGGCCGTCGTAATGAGAAGCGATGGATAGTGCTGTTCACGTGTTTGGTAGTTAGAGCAGTTCACCTCGAAGTAGCACATTCTTTGACCACACAATCATGCCTGATGCGATTACCCGTTTTGTTTCCAATCGTGGTCCTCCGCTAGAAATATTTTCTGATAACGGTTCAAATCTGAAGGGGCTAGCAAGGAGGTGGTTCGAAGCATCAACGAAGAGTGTGCAGGACAGCTGACATCCAGCACGAACAAAATGGAACTTCAATCCGCCGGCTTCACCCCACATGGGTGGAGTATGGGAGAGACTTGTTCGTTCCACGAAGGAAGTGCTGGAAACAATAGACGATGGGAGGCGGCTGACGGGTGAAATCCTGGTGACTGCCATAGCTGAAGCGGAAGACATCATCAACAGCCGTCCGCTTACGTACGTAACGCATGAGTCAGATCACTCCGAAGCCCTTAGCCCCAACCACTTCCTCCGTGGAGTTGCTCCGAACGAACCGAGGTTCAATGCACCTCCCTGTCAATCCAGCAACAGCTCTACGAGACACCTATCAGCGTTCGCAAGAAATAGCTGACCATATGTGGATCAATCACCGTACCAAATTGTTTGGAGAAGCGGCGAACTTGGAAAAAGGCGACCTGGTCTACATCGTTGATGGCGACAAGCAGAGCGTGCTGGGTACGCGGGATCGTTGAGGAATAGCCGATAGTTGCTGGGGATGGCAGAGTACGCCAGTGGTGTGTTGAAAAGGGCGGCAGCAAAGCTTGCAGTGCTGGAGATTCCTGAGGGTGACGCTCGACCGGTTGAGACCTCCGGACCAGGTTCACGGGTCGGGGCATGTTACGGTAAAACCTGCAGCACTGGCAAATCCATCTCCGCTGCAAGGTGATGCGTGCCGTCGGTTCCACTCTGTGTTTTTATGACAACTCGGTGGAGCATGAATCGAGAGAAAAGAACTGATAATCAAAACAAAGATAGAAACTCGAAATAATAAAGTGGAAGATTTGCAGTGTGATAGCGAGTGGAATAAATTTATAAAATATCGTAAAAAACTAAGGTTAGACCAGGTCTACACTAAAATAAAAGTAAAAAGGATTACTGAACTAGTGAGTTCCTAACATGATCTTTACGGAGGCGATAAAAAAGATTAAGTAGAAGAAGATATCTGCAAACTAACGTACAGCGCGAGTAGCAGTTGAGCATCTTTGAGTCCGCAAGAGGAAAACATATTGGATAAGAAACTAAATTCTTTGATCAGCAGGGATGTTTGGCA
The DNA here is from genome assembly GCA_024533555.2 of Aedes koreicus. Taxonomy (NCBI): domain Eukaryota; kingdom Metazoa; phylum Arthropoda; class Insecta; order Diptera; family Culicidae; genus Aedes; species Aedes koreicus. The sequence continues at coordinate 569,444 of JAHHFK020005381.1, forward strand.
AAAGTGTCTGTGTTTGCTTCGAAATACTGCCAAAACACAGCCCTACGCTCAATTTCAAACTACTTCTATTCAATTTCATAACCTGCCGAGCTCTATCGGACCTATCGATACTTTCTCTTCACATCTTTGGTTCTAGCAGAAACTGCTGTTCACTACTGGGATCCCATGATGTTGAGAAGATATTTCCAATTTCAAAACATTATAATTTAAATTTGGCGCACTGTACGTAATAAAAACATAAAAAAATAGTAACGATTTTTCCCCGTACAGTACAGTTTTGGAAAATATCGGTTTCGGTATACATAAGTTCATTTTGAAACAAGTGCAATAATGTGCACAACATTAATGAAACTATCGATTTCCATGTTAAATAACATAAACTGGATTATTTTATTTCCGGAACGATTTGAGTTTTGATACTTTTCACAGTAGTATTGTTGCGCCTTAAAAAAAAATCAGTCATCGTAGATCAAAACTTGTATTATGGTTTCAGTTGAAAACCGAATTTATCGGCTAGCGACAATTGATTTTACTCTCGTTCTGTACGTTATACGCTGTATAGCGCACTACTTCCGACAATACCTTATGTACAGAACGAGAGTAAAATCGATTATCGCTAGTCGATAAATTCGGTTTTCAACTGACATGATATTATATTCAGGCCAAATCCAGGGTGGCTCGTATGGTCATTTCCTTTATACAGTTTATAACTAAATGATGATGCTTTGATGTGATGATTAAAGAATGATCAGCGTTCGCCAAAACAGGTTGCTTTTCGATTTTAACCAATTTTTAGAAACGTTTCTTACCGATGTGATAATGTTAATGCGATTAAAATTAAAATTCAACCGATCAAGATCAATGAGATATAAAAAAAATGATCCTTTCTCTAAATTGCTCCATTGCTCAGTATGATTCTAATACCATATAACTTGATTTTTATTTACAGAGGCTGGACCAGGAGAAAACTCTCTGCCCGTTGTTTTTGATGCCGCAGAGGACCACGCTATTAATAACCTAACGAGGAATGATGCTAACTGTGATAAAACAGGAACGTGCTACGATGGTAAGATCGAGAATGATGCTACACAGAGAGGAATTTGATGGTCAATTTTACCATTATTGGGGGTTAGGATGACTATTGCAGTATAGTGATTTTGAACCGACTATGATCATGGTCAAAACTACCATTAAAAATAGTTGATGCAACATTTTCCATAATGTTGGAATAGTCCTTGTTACCATGATCATAGTCAAAAATGCCATGAACGTGGTGAATTCTACCATTTTCATGGTTATTGAAACCATTATATGGGATAGTCATCCTGACCATGATTTAATTGTCGGTACAACGATGAAATTTTTCTCAGAGTACGCACAAAGATGAAACTGCAATAATACCACTTTTGGTTTACTATTAAAGATTTTTAGCTAACTTTCAACTATAGTAGAATATGACTGAAGTAACCTATAACTTGCTAATATAGTGACTAAAGTAAACCATAGCGATGGATGGTGATGCTTTTGTGACATTAGTACACATGCATCTTCTTGAATAAGTGAATGCAATTTTCGTTCTGTTTTTGCATTTAGATCTATTTGAAAGATGTTCTATACGAAATTGTTTCATTTAGGGACCTCTAATGCTTCTATTTGGAGATAATATTTTTTTTTATCGTTATAGTATCTGTGCACTGCAAAGACACGCGAATTGCGGTGCAGGTGCGGACCAACAAGCCATTCAATGGTCGTATCTATGCTCTGGGACGATCCGAAACGTGCAATATCGATGTGATCAACTCGGATGCCTTCCGGTTAGATCTCACAATGGGAGGACAAGATTGCAACACGCAGAGCGCCGTATGGATATACTTATTTTTAAGCTTACCATTGCTTAGTGATAACTAAGAATTGATTTATATTTACAGACGGGTATTTACATTACCACAGTTGTTTTACAACACCATTCAGTCATAATGACCAAAGCAGATAAAATGAAGAAAGTTAAATGCACTGCCCGATATGAGTTCCGAGAACATTTCACTTCAGAATGCTGCCCATCCGCGATCCTGAAATGATTTCCATCAATTCATCACCAGAAGCACCACCTCCAAGTTTTATTATTCACGGATGCTCAGAAACCGCGAAGTGGAAAACTTCATTCGTATTGGAGATAAATCTTTACATTCCGTATTGAAATTGGCGAAGATGGCTAAGTTCACGACTAAAATGAAAAAGCAATTTATCAACCAGCTTCATACAGAATTCGCCAAACAGCTCCGCGTGCAATCTTTGAACGATCAAATGTTGCCATGGCCAAGGATTCAAAGAGTACTTTCCAAGTCATTGATGATGATGAATATCCAGTTGATCCAGGTGTATTCCCTGCATTTACCCAGGATGGAAACGCCCTGCAGTCGATATATGAAGCCTTCCCGATTCACTGAAAGCTATGGTATCTTGCTTCAATACCAGCAGCGTCAAGTATTGTTTGGGACCATGCGAACCAGCTGTATGTGAATGGGGTAGAAATTCGGTAGAGTCCTGGGGCAGAAAACGTCGTTCACAGTGGTAGGGTTTGATTGTTTTTTGTCTTACTAAATTTTTCATAAATTATATTTTGATTTATTTTTTCCAGAAATGAAAGCAATACTGAGAAGAAGAAGAGGAAGAAATGTAGGTATTTCACAAGAAATTCTGGTTCTAGACTTTGGAGATGAGAAAGATGCGAGACTTTTTGCGAAAGTGAGAGAAGCACGGAATACGGTAGAGGCGAAGTTAATTGCTTTAGAAGTTTTTTTAAATATTTTACGACTTTTTCACGTATCAGGAACAAGCAAAAACTATGACTCAACTTTACTGGAAACAAATTGTTTTCTGTTCTCGCCGTTTGTAGCTCTGGTATTTTTGTAAACTTCTAGTAAATTTTCTTGCTTCGAAATGAAAAGTTACTCCCACGTTTCGATTGCGTAATCTCTCTCATTATTTTGTTGGTCCTTGTGAATAATTGTACGAAATAGGTGAGAACATACAAAATGTTCAGAATAAGGGTCTGTTTTCCCTACATTATGCATTTTTATTTTTTGGGAAATTATCACCGTTAGAAATCAAACATATGAAATCATGAATATATGAAATTTTATATTTACAAGATAAAACCGTGACCATTATTAGAGCCATGACTGACCAAGACATGAAATGTTATTAGCACTGGCCGTAACGTGAGCTCTAATGGTTTTAGTCTACATGTCGACATTGTTCTGTTACTATATGAAAAAAAATGGATTCAACCGCACAAAGTCATGGCAAAAGAGAAGCAACGGATATTAAACTATGGTAATCACTCAGCATTAGCCTAATTTATTTAAAGTGCTGTAATTGGTTGACATAGGTGATTCCTCCTTTTTTCCAGTTAAAAAACAGATATTAAACAGTTAGCATAGTGGATCATTCGAGTGAAGCTAACAAAAATATTGAAATGTTTATTTATATAAATTACTTTGAAGCAGTGAATTCTTCCCCTTTGATTGTTTTATCGTAAGTATTTATTTGGACTCAGACGAACGGTTGTAGTGAGACTAAATTTACGCATATCAAGCATTTTAAAACTAAAGTGCTTTTATGCTCGTTATCACATCTAACTTTGTAATACTTGAAATAAATTGTCAAAGTTAAAATCAAGCAAGAATGAAAGGACTTACATATTGTAAAAGCTCCTGAAAGTTACTCAAAAACGATATAACCAAATAATTAAAAAGTCTAAAAAGCAGCTTAACTCATTAGTGCCACAATAGGAATGATTCGCTTTTTAATCTTGGGAACCAACTCAGGTGGACACTCAATTTAATTGATACTATTAAATCACTAGTTCTATATTCTCAATAGAACGGTTTTAATTTATTTATTTCTTTTTGCATATGTTTCGAACGACAATAAGTTTTTCAAATTTTAAAGAATTTGCATGATAAATTTGTGATAAATTTGTCTCTTCAACCCTACAATAAATACTAATACAATTGCAGTACTCTTGTTGTTGGTTTTCTACAGGCATTTAAATGTGTACTGTGTTTAACAAAGTAACATAAATGGCATCGTTTTCACTGAAAAACTTGTTATTCCTAAATATCTCGAAACGCTTGAAAGGATATCATCGCTAAGGCAACTCATACAATAATAGTCAATTTCAATTTACTAACTCAATAGAAACATGATACAAATTGAAAATTAACTTGCCTAAATTCGAAATTTTCATACTATAAGCGTATAATCTATTCATATTCTGCATTTAATAAATATCCGAGAAGGCTTCCAGGTTCCTTGTTTACATTTTTTTTTTGCTTTCCTTCTTAAGGTTCAAGATATTTTTGAATTTTTGTAAAAGAACTTAGAGGAGCAATCGTCGAGAGAATGGCTCTTTCTATTGGGTTCAACATTGTTTATTTGTTTGTTACGTATACTAAATTAAAGCTTTTTCGAGATGAAAAAAGAATATGCAAATAGATGCATTAGCAATAATGAAACTAACAATGTGTAACCCATATAGAGATTGCGTGTTATTTAGGTTAGTAATTTATTTTAAACCTATAGATAATACAACCCACAACTGTATCTGACGAACTTTATGTAAGAAAAAAACGTATAGTTCTGATTCTAAAACAATCATCATATTTATTTAAATCATTGACATCATCACCATCAGTAGACTAAGTACATTTTAAATAAAACAACGACGATAAAAGTAACTGCGAGTCCTGCCTTGTAGAATTTAAAACAAAAGTATACTTACTCAATGACTTTTTGATGATAATACATTTTTATGCAACGTAATACCTTCGCTTGTTTTATTCCTCATATCTCATTCCTATAATAATCACAAACAAGATGTTAAACAATAGCGAGGATTCCGCTGAAAATGACAGTTGGTAGAATCCGAAAATGATGGCCACTTAGAAACGAAAACTCTCTTCATGAATTATTGCGGAACATTGTGAGCATTGTGAGCAGATAATAGTGAATCCAGCATTGATTTATTGAATATAACATAATATATTATGTCCTTTGATTCGTTGGTATGTAACTGAATGAAAATTTGCTCTTATTTTCTATGAAATGTTGCCTCAATGTCACAGTGTTTAATTTGGAATGCGAGGTTTGCTCATTACTTTAAGAAAGACTCCATCTTACTTACCTTACTAATCAGACCAAGGCCGGGGTGGCCTCTGCTGTATAAAGAAATTGTTTCCACTCTATCCAGTCCATGGCTGCACTTCGGTAACCTCGCAGTTTGCGAAGGGTCCGCCGGTCGGCCCCTGTTTGATCGATCCAACTTGCTCGTTGCCTGTAGATGGTCAATTTTGTAGTTCGGCGAACTTTGTTCGATGTTATAAGCCATAATGCGCCATTTAATCTCTCTGCTTGTGTCATTTTTGGCGGTCACCAATGAACCCAGATACACAAATTTGTTTACCGGCTGGATTTCATCTGAACTTATGGTGGGAGGCTAAGATTATCTTCTCGTGAGCCTTTTCGCCACATGTATTTTGTTTTTAACCCATTAATGACAAGCCCAACCCTACTTGCTTAAGTCTGATGTACTTTTCCGCCATCGTCACAAAGTTGCGTGCTACGATATCGACGACGACGCCGAATCCAAAATGTTGGACAGACTTCCTGAAGATCATACCACTCGTGTCTATCCCTTTTCGAATCACGCCTTCCAATGCAATGTTAAATAGCAAACAGGACAATCCATCACCTTGCCGTAACCCTCTTTGAGATTTAAAAGGACTGGAAAGTGTCTCTGAGACTCGGACGACACACATCACTCGATCAATCGTTGCTTTGACCGTCAGTTTATCTGGAAATCCACATTCGTGCATGATCTACCATAACTGATCTCGATCGATTGTCTTGTACGCTGGTTTGAAATTGATGAAAAAATGATGTGTGGCACGCTATATTCACAACATTTCTGCAGTGGTTGCCGAATCGCGAAAATCTGGTTCGTAGTATCGTGAGCACCCATAAATCTCGCTTGAAACTGCCCCACGAGCTCCTTGCAGCTGGTGACAGACGACGGCATAAAATTTGAGAGAGCAACTTGTAGGTGGCGCACAGTTTGCAGTTTGTCACCCTCTTTAGATGGGATAAACGATACCTTCCACCCAATCCTCCATTAAATTCTCTTCCTCCCAAGCTCTTGGGAGCTAGTCAACACCAGCAGATTTGTTGTTTTTAACCGACTAATATCCTCCTAAACGTCTTGAAGTGTTGGGGTCAGAATTCTGTCATCATCTGCGCGTGAGCATTTATTACCGTACCATCTTCGTTTGCTGTTACATTGCCCTTCAGGTGTTCGTTAAAGTACTGCTTCTACCTTTCGATCACCTCATACTCATCTGGAAGAAGGTTACCTTTCAAGTCTTTGCACATATCGGCATGCGGTAAGTAGCCTTTGCGCGAGCTGTTCAACTTCTCTTAGAATTAGCGTGTGTCGTTAGCACGGTACAGTGCCTCCAGTGCTTAGCGGTCTCGTTCGTTAGTTTGGCGCTTTTTCCGTCGAAGAAAAGAATAGAGTTTTGCCTGTTCCGTGCATGTCTGTACCGTTCCACATTCGCTCTCGAACGATGTTACAGCAATCTCGCCCGTGCTGTATTCTTTCCTCTACTTGCTGCTTGCATTCGCCATCAAACCAGTTTTTTTTTTTTTGGTTAGGTGCAGAAATACCTACACGGGTAAAAATCCACACATATTTATTGGCAAAAATCCGTATTAAATTCCTCATAATATTCATTTGTTCATACATAAACAGAACCCTCCGAGAAACACATATGAGGTTTATGTGGTAAATGAAAAGTATGTGTGGCCACACATAGTTTTTATTTGTATACATAGGAAGTATGTGTGGTTACAAATAGATTTTATTTGTTGATCAAATTGCAAAAATTCATGTGTGGGACACATAGATATTATCATTGCTTTTTTGTCAGTGTAGATATTCAAAATCCTAAGCAAGATACTCAAGCAAGACTAAGTCGAGACGCCCACTGATGTGGCGGAGGTGTGGCATCATATATCATGTCAAAACATCGATCCAAAGTCTTGTGACGTGAGGCGAACGTCGACAAGATATTTTAACATGATAGCAGATAAAACACCCCCACCACATCTGTGGGCGCCTCGACTTATGGCTGGCCACAATTGATACGTTGCGGATGCGTTTGCCTGAATTTTACAGTTTTTCTATAGGTTTTCAGTCAAATTTACGTGAACGGAACGCAAACGTATCTATTGTGGGCCAGCCATTAGTCGAGGCACCCACTGATGTGGTGGAGATGTGGCATCACATAACATATCAAAAATTGGAGTCAATGTCTTGTGGCGTGAGGCGAACTTCACTAAGATGTTTTGTTATGCTACCAGATGTCACACCCCCGCCACATCAATGGGCGCCTGGCCTTAGTCGAGGCGCCCACTGAAGTGGTGGAAGTGTGGCATCACATAACATGTCAAAATATCGAGTCAAAGTCTAGTGGCGTGAGGCGAACGTCGACAAGATATTTTGGCATGCTAGCAGATGTCACACCTCCGCCACATCAGTGGGCGCCTTATGGTTCAGAATGGTTCACGGCCGGATTAGCTCATGATTGAGGCGTTTTGACTCAATGTCGTCAAAAATGGGATAGTTTTAGCATATCTTGTTGATATTGACGACTAGTTACTGAAATTTGAGTGACTCCAGTAGTCAGAAACGACTCAATGTTCAGTTAAGTAAAGCGGCCATTTACACTCCGAATCATGAGCATAATGTAAGTTCGAAACTCTCATGAATTTCAGAATCTCATGAATGATCCACCCAGAACGGTGAAATTTGTGAGATTTGTGACTCTACCAGAGAATAATAATTTGTAGTTATTTTGCTCGAAATGCTGAGAAAAATGTGCATGTTATTGTAAACAAGATTCTTCGATGGTCGTAAACAAGCGTCCTAAGGGCATCTTCAACGGCGATCCAAATCGTGGATTGGATTTATTTTTTTAGACCAAACGCAAAAATATCACTGCACCGGTGTTGTAAATTTTGTTTTATACTGGATCTATTTTGCATCATTTTAAAACTGGTATATGTTTTGATCTATTCTTGCAGCAATTTGGAACGATGAAAATACCGTTCCAAAACACTACACGCTACATGATAATAATAACTCGATTTTATTGAGTATATTTATGAGCCGAAAAGTAACCGTGTTTTGCTGCGTGTGATGCTGGCGGCGGACAGAAAGTTGTGTTGCTCGCCTCGGATGCTACGATAATTACCTCAAGTTGCTCCCGGTGCTAGTGAATTGCCTTTTAGTTTCATTCTTAAATAACGAATGCTTGTCTTAGATTTTTTTATAGCCTCTGCATTCTCCGGAAAACCCTGACTAGATCAAAATGCGGAGATTCCGAGATTCCGAATAGTATTTCGATTGCTCGGAAATGGAAAGTGATCCAGTCTTCAACGTAAACAATCGGTTTATTGATGGAATTGAGGTCGTGAGAAGCACATACAAATGGCTCATACAGGTAACTTTTGGGCCCGCTTCTCTAGTTGACTCTAGTTGTTGCATAATGTCCAGGAAAACCTCTCTTGGCAGGCGAAAACGCAGAAACTGCTTCTCGTTGTAAAGTTCGCGTGTCGCTAAAGTAGTCCTGGAACAGCTTCTGATGACCGGAACGGAAATTACGGTGGACGTTAGGGCGTCATCCAGGACGCGACCCTCTCCATTTCGACACTTGTTTATCCGCTGCCAAACTACAAATCAGCATTTTCCGAATATCGTTTTAATGAAATGCATGCATTTCCACACTCACCTTCAGCCAAACGAAAGAACGTAGGCTAACGACGCATTACGGGGCATTAAAAATTATTAATTTGGTCAAGCCAATCAATGGCAAAATATTTGTGAAAAAGAAATCTGCGATCTCTAGAAAAAAAAACTTCTGATCTCTGATGTTGAGTGATCGACGGGATGACAGGTGTTGGCGGGTTTTAACAACAAGAAATACAACACCGGTGCGGGGAATGCAAAGTTGGTCTATATTAGCTATTTCTATTCAAGTTTCGCTGATGCAAATCAAGTATAAAGTTGATCTAAAAATAGACCGCCGCTGAAGATGCCCTAGGGGTATCTTCAATGCGCCGATCCAAATCGTGAATTGGATTTATTTTTTTAGACCAAACGCAAAAACATCGCTGCACCGATGTTTGTGAAATTTTGTTTTATACTGGATCTATTTTGCATAATCTTAAAACTGGTATATGTTTTGATCTATTCTTTGCATCAATTTGGAACAATCCAAAACTTTAACATGCTTCTTGATAATACCAATTATTGAGTAAAATTTCAGCTTTTACCAAACAATAACTCAATTTTATTGAGTATATTCTGATGTATATTTGTGAGCCGAACAGAAACCGTGTTTGCTGCTGTACTGATGCTTGGAGCGTACAGAAGCTTGTGTTGCTCGTCTCGGATGCTGATAAATACCTCAAGTTGCTCCCGGTGCTGCCCGGATAAAAATAACGATGCAATTACAATTCAATGATATACAATAACAAAAAATGTTTTGCCGACCATGAATCTTCCTGTTAACGAATCAGACAAATTTAAAATGCACATTGTAATTACAATAGATCTACTATACACACCATATGCTAGAATTTTCAACAATAGTGAAACAATGGGAGTAATAGTTAGTAACTCAAATCTGTTCAGAAAAAAGTGATATTTTTCATTGTTAAGATACATATCAACCCCCTCATTCTATTGTTGATATGTCAATTTACAATATATTCTATTGAAGAACCAGTAAGTCCAAATGTTATCTTATCGTCGCGGACAATACGATGAATTGAACATACTATTGATTCTATTGTATGGTTACAATTCATTTTATTGTTAATCTATTATACTTTTTTATTCGGGTGGTGAATTGCCTTTTCGTTTCATTCCTTAATAATGAATGCTTGTCTTCGATTTTTTTTTTACAGCCACTGCATTTTCCGGAAAACGCTGACCAGATTCGATTCACGGAGGTTGCGAGATTCCGAATATTTAATGCTTTCAGATTGCTTGAAAATGAAAAGTAATGAAGTCTTTAAAGTAAACAATCGGTTTATTGATAGATTGGTCATGAGAAGCACTTGCAAATAGCTCCCACAGATAAATTTTGGAGAAGCCTCTAGTTGACTCTAGTTGTCGCATAATGTCCAGGAACACCTCTCTTGGCATGCGGAAACACAGAAAGTGCCTTTCGTTGTAGGTTTGCGTGTCACTAAAGTAGTCCTGGAACAGCTTCTGATGACCGGAACGGAAATCACGGTCGACGTTGGGGCGTCATCCAGGACGTGACCCTCTCCGTTTCGACTCTTGTTTATCCGCTGCCAAATCAGGATTATCTAATATCGTTTTAATGAAATGTATGCATTCACACACTCACCTTCAGCCAAATGAAAGAACAAGCATTCCTTGTCGTCAGCTAACGATGCACTACGGGCATTAAAAATTAATGCCCGGAAAACCTGATTATTCCGCTGCTACGGAATAATCAGGTTAGGTATAAGGAAAAGCCGAGGTAGATATCAAGCATAATGTTTATTTTGAAAAAACTGTACAGAGAACACGCAAAACTGATGAAGAACGGACTGTTTTGTTCCGATGTAGGTCAGTCGTTTGTGTAGCTCCCAGCCCATGTTGAACCACTTGTACTCGAAGGCGTAGTCTGCTCTGCTCACGAGCAGATGTACAGGATGTTGCACGCAAACGGAACCGAGATAGACAGATACTTGACTATAGTGCTTTGCAACAGGAACAGTACCTGGATTAACAAACTGATTAAAGTTACGTATCTGGATTAACAAACTGATTAACGTATTGGCTTCGTGTATCACTGATACCGGGTCTCGTTCAACAATGCCGATGGTGGGAACCACTGCCTCCAGCAACTTGATCCCGTCGGTGAATAAACTTATTCAATAGCAGCTAAAGTGTTATCGAATAACTTTTACATCGACGATCTTTTCGGTGGGGTGGCTTCCAAAGAAGAAGGGATCGAGCTCCTGCAATCAGCATGATTCAAGCTGTACAATTGGGCATTGAACAAATCGACGATCCTCCGAGACATTCCAGCAGAACTTCGAAAAATTCGGAATTTGTTGGAACACGATTCGTCATTAACGCCTGTTGAAAACTTTAGAGCTGCCCAGTTGATGACATCTTTCACTTTAAAATACCCCGCTTGATCCTCTTGGTCTATTGGGTCCAATCCAACAACAGATGTGACCTCGTGATATACTTTGTTAACTTTGTTTTGACAAGAACAAGAACAGTGTTGCCGAAGTTGGAAAAAAGCAGTGTTGATGTATTTTTCTAGTACGGCTATGATACACAGAAAAAAATCTTGTAGTAAAAACTACCATTTTACCCGACTATGCCTATCTTTAAAACTACCATGAAATTTCAGTCAAATTTACTACGTTTATGGTAAAATCTTCAACATTTGTGGTATATTTGACAAACCTCATATTGATATCAACTGCACCGTGGTCGATCTAATCGCAGGCATGGTAAAATCAAACGCATTTATAGTCAGGTGAAAATTGTTGGTGTTTGCGCTTAATTTAACCCTCGAAACAGTAGTTTCTACTGCGGTTTTTTTTTTTGCGTGTAATGATATTCTACACTCAAAAAAATCGAAAACCAGTAATAAACACGGGGAATTCACGTAAGATCTACGTGATTTCCACGTAAATCCACATTCTACGTGAAAAGCACATGAATGTTACGTGATTTTTTACGTACAATTCACTGACACATAATGTTCACCTGATTTTACTAAAGAAGATTTCAAGCCGAACAATGCATTAGGTCCTAAGTAACATTGAGAAATTCTCTTCGTCGACTTTCTCTTTGGTTAATAGTTTGTCTATTAAACGATTTGCTGATGTTTTTGACGTATTGAATCCTTAATTACACTTTATGTTACCGCACTGTGTGTGGAAAATAATGTGTTTTTACATAGCCGTAAAAACGCAAAGAGAAAGTCGACAAAGAGAGTCTCCCAATGATACTTAGGACCTAATGCATTGTTCAGCTTGATTTGGTTACGTGTTCAGGTGAAAGTTATGTGAAATTCCACGTGGAAACATCGTGTCAACTTTTTTGAGTGTAGTATATATGGAACTTGATACACTGAAAATAATTTTGACCAGGTGCGTCATGAATAATTCTTCTGTCCGATGTCCGTAATTAGTCCGTGGTAAAAGTGTGTCCACGAGATACCAATGAGAAATAATAATGGCTTTTTTAACCGAAAGGAATCAAAAAGGTAAGTAAGACATCTAACCAGCAATCAATGTGCAACTAGCGATTTGTAATTGGTTCACTGTTGTAGAACCCCTAGTTCCGAAGTACACCTTGCAGTCTGCACCTTGCCATGCATTCTTGTGCTTTTCAGTACCTTATCTTTGTTTTTGTTTTGATTCGCGGGGATGCCATATTTACAGACATGTCTGTAAATTAGCAGACTTTTCATTTTTTGTTGCAGACGTTTTTAACGATACAGACATTTAGCAGACATTTTATTTATGTTGCAGACTTTTACAGACATTTGGAATATATTTTAAAATTTCGAATAAAGGTATTTGGGTGCACTGAAACTGTTTTCAAATGACACTATAGGTTGTTGCACCTGACAACTAAGAAGCAATCAACTCTATCCATCAACTAAACCATAAATACAAGCTTTAAAAAGTATATACCTCCGTATCAAAATACGAATAAACTCACTAATATGGTACAGTTAGATAAGTCCAAAGTGGGTAGTTTTAAAAACGAATCTTACTTCTTATACTAGACTGAAATGCTAGTTAAAATACACAATACGCAAAATAACACACAATACTCCATTAAATACACGTACACGATAAAACATAAATATTTAAACAAAAATATAAAATGCACCTTTTCAATACCCGTGGATAAATCGATGACACGCAAGTTGACAGCCCCTCGATTTTAACTACAAAAACAATTGAGGTGGGTTATATCAGGGATATAACCGCGAGGTTCACGTAAAACCGCGTTGGTGTGTTAAAATAATAGTATCATCTAATTTATAAATATCAGAACACATTCGGTTGATAAATATTGAATGGTTTTTGCTTTGATCCGCCCCTTCTCATGAATTTTGCTTCATACTGTCCTTTTGTTACCCTTTTCTTTGTGGGCTATGCTATTCAACGCTAGTATATAGAACGCGAGACGAACCAGTGTTCGACAGCTAATGGTTCACTCGGGACTTTGGCGATAAATGAGGTAGACATTATTTGAATCAACATGAAAACATAGGCTGAATTTACAGTTGTTGGGGCCCGGGGGCAATTAAATTGTGGGTTTGAGTTTGATCCTAAGTCCATGTCGCACGAAAAAAGGGCTTCAAATGGTGAGTTGACAACTTCTAAGGAGGGTGCGACCGACCTCTGGTCCTCACAAGTGCGACTGAAGATCGTGTACCTTGAAATCATATTGTTTATTTTTCATTCTCATTTTATTAATAATTTCAGCACGCTTTGGAATCATCTTTGCATTTCAAAACCATGTAAGACCCTGGAGCAACATGACAAGCATCAAAGGCTCAATTTGTTTCTCAGCGTTTCAACATAACATTTAATTGAAAATTGCACTTCTGAACTTGAACTACTATATTCTTAAAAGACTGGCATGTGCTTATAAGCAATATAGAATTATATTTTAATATTGTGTTCAGTGGTATTATGGTAAGATAAGCCATTTATTTCAGAAATCATCAAACCGGACTCTTCGATCACTCCAATTGCTATCTTTGAAATGGTACTAGAACAGTGTAGAGAAAAAATATTACAACATGTCTTATAAAAAAATACCTTTTATTGAAATTTTATCTTTGATATTGGGAATGATCTATACTGTTTTCAGCTTTTCCAGGATATTAAAACATATCTAATTTTTACTTATTTATCAGTATCTGTAATTTGTAATTCCATGTACATCATTCAAATTTGAGTAAATTAGCATTTTTTTTCTGTAATGATATATCAAGACGGTGGGATCATTCCATTAGCAAAATGCCATTTTTTACTAAATACGACCAGGGCATCGTCCGCTGGCTATTGCCGCGGGTATTGAGGGTTTCCCAGGTACCCAGTTCAAGCTTAATTGGTGACGGTGGCCCTTCCATTCTTGAGTTGTAAGTATGAATAAGGGCGTCTATGTAATGTTTTGCTGTACCTGTTGTGGACTCCCAGTACTTCCCATTTCCCCAAAAGCTTTGAGGATAACTTGTCTTACCTCAAAGGTTCTCCTTTTTATTGTATTGGCCTCCATAACAAAAAGGGCACCATTACAGAGCATATGATTGATAAAATTTTCGCAGTTCTACTCGCTCAACGCCCCCAGTAGGGTGAGGCATAGAGGATGACACACACACACACACACACACACACACACACACACACACACACACACACACACACACACACACACACACACACACACACACACAAGTCCATGTCGCACGAAAGAAAAGAATAAGTGAAACTTATTTTACGGCAGCCCCAAAAATGTGAAGGCCAGAAACCGTGACCATCCCCCCCTCCAGCTCCAGCCGGTAGTCGTCTGTCTGTCATCTCTTCAGTCATCTTAAATGCAGCTCTAAACTGATTTTATCGAATGCATTCAATGAAAACATACGATTTGACAACCTCCGCTTGGACTTTGGCGGGTGGGCAAAGCCACCAGCTAGTGTCGAATACTGAACTCGTTTCGGTTCGACTCGCTTGATATGTACTAGCGTTCATAGCATAGTCCAGAAAGAAGAGGTATGAAAACGAAGTACGAATCAAGATTCATCATAAAACAAAAGAAGACAATTTGAACCATTTGTTACCCGATTCTGAGGACCCGGAAAGGGAAAACCTTATTTTTAACCTGTTCATATGCAGATTGTTATGGGAGCAAAAGTAGGTCATTTTGAAGTAAAACATTTAACTACTGATACTAATAGCACTTTATTGAAGTTTTAATACAACAAATTTGTAGGTTTTTCTGATCAAATGGTGTATGATGAGGTCATTCCGTTCAGTCGAACGAAAGTTATTTACGTTCAAAAACCTTTCAGAGCGTTACGCTTAACTCATTTTTCAAAATTTTGAAATGACTCCCGGTATAGAAAAGAGAAACGTAGTCCTACGTTGAAAATTCCTTTTTACCCAAACATTTTATTTCATAACAATGAGTATGAAACTGTAGTGTAGTTTTTATTAATGAAATAAAAATAAAAATTTCGAATTCAGCTCTTTAATTTATGTAACGGAAAATTGACTCTATAATTCATTGTAATTCAATCGTTATTTTTGGACAATGAAAAAAAAGTTTGTAGAATTTATCAATTGAAAACTAAATTTTGATTTTAGAATACAAAACTGGAAAGAACGGTGTAGGGGATAAAACTATAGAAAATTGTGTCATCTATGCGAATGTTTCAATTTTAAGTGTCACTTCATAACTATGAAACAATATGGTAAGATTGCATACAATCCAAGAAATAGATGCAGAAATGTTTACATAATCACACATATAGCGAAAATGACATAACTCACTCGCTTATTACGTATTTTCGTCGAAAGAAATCTAATTGTGCAAAAAATAAAAATTTACAGACTTTTTTAGACATTCCCAAACATTTCAAATTTTTGTCGCAGACATTTAAAAAAATATCTGGCATCCCTGTCGCTATGTTATTTTGACGGTTTGAGTTACGGTATTAGGGGCGAATCATTAAGCTTGGGACCGAGCTTGGGACCGGTGTGCTAGTACTTCCTGAGCAACAAAAAAACTATTCGTTTTCTTCATGACTATCCACCCGCTAATCTAACTACCTGTAAAAAGCACAAGTAGAACTTGCTGACGAGACGCCACTGAATCCTTTAAAGTTGAACTTTTAACTTCAAAAAAGACGTTTATGTTTTTGGAGGGTTCGAAGAATGAAGTCGCTTTCTGAGTGGATTCAGAAGTATGAAAAGTTGTTTCTATAATAGGTCAAAGGGATGTCATAAATGATAATGAAAATGTTATAACTGTGTAATGTATTTCCAGAAATTTTTGATTTATGACCAATGTTGAGAAACATTTAAAATCATAAAAATACCCGTACTCCATGAAAACGAAAAGCATTGAAAAAACCCCATAGCAAACAGATATACAGAGTGTCAATCGTCTTGTAAAAAAATGAGGAGAAATATCTACCTATACTTTTCATGGATTTGTCAAGCTACAGAGTTAAAAAAATACCTATAGGTAGATAACCCCATATCGGAGCAGAGCAATATAAGAAGACAGTGAAAGCACAAAATCATCATTCACCCTCCAAATTCGTAAGATTGATATTCACCTGACCAACTAGAAGTTCTTTCTACAATGCAGCACACGCAACAAGATGTTTTACTATTCCGCACCGATTACATTTGTGGTCAAACAGTAACGCCTTAGTCGTTACATTTCTGGCAACACATTTACTAGAAATTACAGTGGTTGGTATCTTTGCGGCGACGTCAAAAGAGTATCGAAATGAGATTTTAAGAATAGCAACGGGTTGTATCAAAGCGCTAAAATAAACTTCTGAAATAAAGGTTATCTATGGTTGTTCTTGATTGAAACAATAACGAAATCACGAAAAACAAAATGAACTCTGAATTTGCACAAAAATATTGAAATGGTTGAATTGAATGCACGCATGTCCTTTGCTCAACATTTTGATTTATTTGTGTAGGATGCGGAACAAATACACTCACAAGCTAAGTAAGATTTGCTTATAATACGCAACTTGTAAACTTGTATATAATTACGGTGAATTTTAAGCAGGTTACGAACTGGATTCTAACCCGAACACTTTGCTTAGGACGCTCAGCAACTCACTTTGACACCCGATCAAGATTACATTAAATCCTGTGTAAAAAGTGATAAAACTTGGATATGATCAACACTTTAAGAAGGATTAACTTAAAGCCACGAGCCATACTCGTTCACAATCAAAGGAAACAGGAAAGATTCGTCTACAAACCTGAGTCGTGTAACATAATCTTTGTTCAAAATTCAGATAAAGATGGTCTCAACATGTTGAATGAGACCCTTTTAATACACCGAACAAGATCTACTGAAAATTCAGAGAAAGATATTTTTAATGATAATATTTTTTGATGTGATATTGCCAGAATCCGAGGTATAGTTTGCCTAACACTCAAAGTTAAAAATGCTCAATAACCATAACATAAATTCAGATACGCTCAAAATTATCATCAAGATATTACTTAAAATCGAAGAAGAGTGTGTGCTTTTATTGACGTTCAACATAAAATTCGATTCAAAGAACCGCTCAGAACTTCGAGTGGCGTTTGATCATTATTCTAAGAAAGATTCCATCATGATCCCATTAATACTTTTCTTAGAGTCCCAAGTAAAGTTTATTAAAAACACTGAGATGAAGTCGCTTAAAAAAATCGAAATCTAGAGAAGCATTTGCGCAGCATCGTGGGATCGATTCGCTCAATAAAACATGTAATGTTATGTTATAATACTCGTTCAGAATCGTTAGTGAAATTTGTAAAACATGAATATGAATCAATTGAAATCAAACGTAGGATGTGTACAAAATCCTCATATAAATGCGTAGTGAATCCCAAAACAAAACAATAGAAACACTCACAATAACAATACACACACGTTTAGAGTTTGATACTCATGATATAGGACTATGACAGGATTTATTTATTTACAATCAAACTTCTTTCATCAATCATGACAAAAAAGGGATCCCAAGTGAGATTTGAACAGACTACTAGATATATTCCCAATACTAAAGTAGATCCTCTTATGGTTTAGAACAAAATAAGGGGTGGTGGTGTAGTGGAAGGTGATGCATGGAGAGGGTGGGTATAGTGAGGGTGGTTTGTTGGGAGGGGGGGGGGGGGGGGGGGGGGGAAGGGAAAAAAATAAAAAAAAATACACGGCAGACTTAGCTGTTTTTGACTCAAGTTTGAGTATAACTTTTTTTTTACTTCAACGGAATGTCGAGCTAGATTTGCTCAGAATTCCGGAATAAATTGTATTTAGAGCGAAACCAACAGTATGCAAACATTTAAAGAGTGCACAATGGGCAGAATACACCGCAATATATTTTAACAGTTCTACTATCTGTTCTACTATTCCTTTCTATTGGCAACACCGATTCGTGTAATGAGTGAAACAGGATTTATTATAATGTTTTGAAGGAAATATTTTCTCATCACCAAGAGGCTCTAGGCGTGGACAGTAATTTTGCTAGAACAAAAGACATGAAGAGAAATTAGTGATAGTTCCGTTAGAGTAGGACAAGCTTTGATGGAATAGAAGCAGTTGAAATTGAGCGGAGGGCTATTTGAAAGGCAGTATCCGATCAAGTAAACAATCTTTTACCAAGCTTCCCCAAAAGGGGGGGGGGGGTGGGGGGTGGGTAGATACCCCTCTTGACTGGCAAAAGAGTGCGCGTTTAATTGCGCTCATATACCGCAACAGTGAACAGTTCTATCAATGTGAAAATTTCTGTTTACACTTCCTAAAGTCTACATATGACAGAAATCATTTTCCAATTAGAGGTTACAACTTCTAATTTACCTGCAATATTTTATTAATAAAATATAAAATATAACCAGTAATAATGTATTACTAAAGGCTAGTACGTAGCTCGATAGTAGTGTGCATAAGTAAAGCACAAGTAATGGTCAAGAAATGCTTTTACCCTTTTACTTAACTTCGACAAAGATTTTGCATTAGGGCCTAACTGACAAACGTAAATAATGGCTTCTTCCGTAAATTAAATTCTATCGGATAAGTGAAATTTTCCTCTTCCAAATGACCGTGGTGGATTGATTAGGCAAGTGCTCAATGACGAGAAATTCGCGGTAAAAGTCATTTGTTACGTTTGTCAGTTAAGCCCTAATGAAAAATCTTTGTCGACTTGTATGCAGCTGAACTACTGACGGTTTAGTAACGTTAGTAACGCTTGCCCATGTAATCTGAAGAATCTGAAGATGCTGCCTCTTTTCCTTGCGGAATAATATTCCGTACGATTATTCCTCAAGGAAAACTGAAATTTCACCCATACTGGAGCAGTTGTCAAAATTACTTCGGTAGAAATGGCAAAAATTACTTCATGTCCTTACTTGCCAGCTGCATACTAGGCTTAAGCAAACATAATGATGCCGTATTTCTGCTATTTAACTTTCAAGATATGAACAATAAAAATGACATAAAATTTCGTGCATAAATGCGATAAGTTGGAAATGCTGGAACCTTCAATTAGATTTCAATTAGAATGAGTAAATTTAACATGTATTACTTGTCTGTCTGCTCAACTATACAAAGAAGGCATGCTGACGAGACGCCTCTGAAACCTTCAAAGTTGAGTTTTAAACCACAGAAAAGACGTTTATGTTTTTGGAGAGCTTGAAGAATATAATCGCCTTCTGGGTGGATTCAAAAGTAAGAACAGTTGTTTCAATAATAGTTCAAAAGGTTTTTAAATTTATTACCTATCTATTGAGACAATTCCCTGATTTTCAAAGACCAGGTAGTCGACATACTGAAACTTGTCCAACCCTTGAAAAAACTGATACTCTATAAACACGAAAAGTCCATATTAAACCGAGGTAGAGAGTATCAAGCATCAAGTTGTAAAAAAATGAGGAGAAATATCTACCTATACTTTCCATAGATTTGTCAAGTAACAGTGTGAAATAAAAAAAATCCGATAGGTAGAAACCTCATATCGGAGCAGAGCTATATAAGAACACAGTGAAAGCTCAAAATCATCATTCCCTTTCCAAATTCGTCGGATAGATATTCACCGGAACAACTGTGAACTAGAATTTCTTTCTACAATGCAGCTCACGCAACAAGATATCTTACTATTCTGCACCGATCACATTTGTTGTCAAAGCGTAGCGCCCCAGTCGTTACTTTTCTGGCAACACATTTAATAGAAATTACAGTGGTTGGTATTTTTGCGGCGACGCAGAAGAGTATCGGAATTAGATTTTACGAATAACAATGGATTGTATCAATATGCTAAAATAAACTATTGAAATAAATGGTATCTATATTTTTTCTTGATTGAAACCGAGAGCATCTCAAATACAATCAAACGACGAAAGCATCCATTACCGAACATGACAAAACACTGTGACCTAAGTGGGGTTCAAATGGGACGTCGGACCAGTATAAGTATGTATGTAAGTACGAAAGTAAGTAAGTAAGTGAGTCAGTGCAGGGAAACTTACTACAGGACTGGCAAAAGTAAAGTCTACACTCCAATTATACTTACCTTTTTTATCATCTAGTTATTATCTATTCATTCGTACAAATGTACACTCTTGGGTATAGTCTTCTATAGACGTATAGAAATAAACAAAAACCCAAGTAAGAATAATTTTGGCAAAAATAGAGTATACATGACAGTGAAATGCTGGAAAGAAGTTTCAAAACAAACATTAGTATTGAGTATGCCCTCCCTTCGCATTGATAACTGCTTGGAGACGCTTTTGCATACTTTCCATTAGGTTCTGAAGGTGTTGTTGAGAAATGTTCTCGCAGGCCTCTTTCAATACGTTAATTTTATCAACCTGTTGATCTAGAATAGCCCATAGATTTTCGGTTCGGTTGCAAAGCCTGAAGAGGCCATTCCAACAGTTTTATACTAGATCCACGGCGAAAAGTAATAGTTTTGCGTGCGGTGTGCTGTGGATTTCTAGACCAACTTTCCAAACCTCCAAATTTTCACGCAGAACGTCAATGTACTCTTTAACATCCATGATTTCTTAGATTCGAGCAAGTTCCCCAACACCATACCAGGCGAAGCATCCCAAACACCATAAAATTGCCTCTTCCGTGCTTCACTGTTTTCTGGACTTTCATCTCCAAAAGCTCCTCTCCCGCTTTCAACCAAATCCTGGATCGCTGCTTGTGTCCAAATAATTCGAACTAACTCTCATCTGTCCACAACACTTTTTTCAAAAAGAATTTTGTTGCGTTTACTTACAGGGGCCGAGGAGATGCATACTAATTCTTTATGCCTTGCTGCTGCAGCCTGAGTTGTACTGTTCTTTCCGAAATATTCAGAGACAAGCTTTCCTTCACTGCTCGACTTATCAATCTTTGGTTTTGGCGAACTTCTCTCAAGATTCTTGCATCCTGGCGTTGTCAATCGCTTTCGTTCTCGACCGGCTCTATCAGCAATGAAACCGGTCGATTTTTTCCCAGATTTTTTGCACTGCCGGGAAGTTTACACTAAAATTTTCTGCTACTTTGCGGTAGCGCCGCCCTGGTGTGGGGTAATACAGTTATTGTGCTGTATACTTTTTTGCCACTTCTGAAAGTGCAAATGAACAGATTTATTTGGTAATAAAAAAAAAACACTTTCAATTAGTTCTGTTGCCTAATAGCATAATAAAAGAGTACAATTTCACCCATACACATAGAGGACCTATCTATTCAAACAACAAATTAATGTGCAAATTTATGAAACGAAATTGAGTGTATACTTTATTATTGCCAGTATTGTATACAAATATCTAAATATCGTAAATCTGGAAAACAAAAATCATCATAAAGTATGAAGGAAGTCTAGAAGAAGGGCTGGAGTAAGCTCAAGGCTATTGAAGCCAAAATGCCCATGTTTACAAATTCTTGGATTGAGGTTCCTGTTCTTCTTAACATTGTGTGTTTCCTATACCTATGATTTTTACAGCTGGCTTGTAGAGCCTGTACTCAACGTCTTGCAGGAGGACCATCGTGCACAGCACTGACAGAGTCACACGCTAGCACGAGGAAGATGATCATCCAAATATCAAGGAGAACAGTCACTGTTTTGAGCCGCCCCTAACATGGAGAACAGACGCTCGCATAGACTGCAACCTTCGAAGAGAGGAGCCAGTGGAGAGGAGCGGTGTTAGAGACTCAATATTTGCTACACGTAAAAAAACCGCAGTAGAAACTACCATTTCGAGGGTTAAATTAAGCGCAAACACCTGACTATAAATGCGTTTGATTTTACCATGCCTGCAATTAGATCGACCATGGTGCGGTTGATATCAATATGAGGTCTATCAAATATACCACAAATGTTGAAGATTTTACCATAAACGTAGTAAATTTGACTGAAATTTCATGGTAGTTTTAAAGATAGGCATAGTCGGGTAAAATGGTAGTTTTTACTACAAGAATTTTTTCTGTGTATGGTTACTCGTATCCCAGTCAACACCACGCACCAAATTTGGACGCCGCGACCTAACATTGAGCTACTATGGAAACCGGAGTAGCCCAGGAATACGCGCAACAGCTTGAAGCAGCCCTACCAACGAAAGAGCAGTTTGGCCAAGCAACTCGGTAGAAAGGGATGGGAGTTACTGGAAAAGAGGGTAAGGACCACTAAGTGGGGTCTGTTTTGTGTCCGCAGGAACACGAAGTACCAATGGTATTCAATGTCCATATTATCCATATTAAACCGACCCATATTATCGATCTAGATAAGCACATACACGGTGTCCAATAAGTTCGGATACAGTTTCAAAATATGTTAAAAAATGAGAATATTTTTTTCCAGGGTTCATTCATAAAACTAAGAGTGTTATTAAATCAGATACGGAAAGAAATACTTAAACCTTGACTAAGTTATTAATGCACAAAATCATATCATTCTTCGTTACATTCTCATTATAAAAACTTTAATTCTACACCTCTATTACCTTCCCGTACGATGTAGACTACGTCAAAACTGACACTGCGCTAATCATTTGAAGTTTACATGAAAATTACAATGGGACAAGCAAACTTTCGTTCATTGTTTATCAGCCTTTTGCCAAAAATTGCTGAAAAAAGTGTCAGCGTTTCCTATCCTCGTGAATTTTAGAGGCCAGATATTCCATCACTAAAGTCAACTAGACAGAGACACAAGAACCAACACGCTCGTTGCGGTTTCCCTTCTGGGAGGGCCCGCCGACGGGAACCTGCAGTGTTTCGGACGGGACATTCCCTTTCCTTTTTCTCAACAGTCCGCCCAGTTATCACCGGTGGTTGATTGGGGTAGGCCTGAAGTGATCCGAATGGCTGTATTGTATACTAGAGCCAGTTTCTCCGACAGCATTGGTCTGGCGAGACTGGTTATCTCAAGGCCATATGTGATTCTACTGTTGACAATGGCTGCACCAACTCGAGGCCTGGTTGGCCTGTTGCCGTTTGAGTGTCGTCCAACGATGGTCCGGAGGATGTTCAGTCGTGTACGGCGTGCCGCGGCAGGACCCTGCTAATCTTCTCTGTATCGTTCCAATTTTAGTACACGTCCAGCCGAAGCTAGGACAAATTTTACTAATGGTCTGCTGCGGGAGTAATAAGATTGTTATCAAATCAAATGGGAAAAACAATTTTTCCGATCAATTAATGCAAAATGCTTGAAAATCAGCCTTATAATGACTGAGTTAATTCTCAAAATCATCGTTTCTCGTAACATCATCTAAATTTTGATTTTCATTTTACACCACTTACACACCACCCGTAAGACGTAGTGTACGTCATCATTTTTCGGATGCGTTTCCCATGCTGCATCCCTGTGTGCTGTGTTGTTGGAAAATTTCGGAATGTTTTTCTTTAACTCCAAACAAATTTGCATTTGTGAATGTAGTGATTATATATTTTTAAAATAAACAAAGGAATATTTACAAATATATATTTACGGAATATAAAAAGGATTCAGTGCACACATAGATTAACTTTAACTTATATTACCTATCTATTACTTTGAACAAACCACCAGTATATCATTTAACCAATAAAAGTATTGTTTTAGATCTCCTTCACATAAATATGGCGCCTTGGTCCATGATAATACTTTAAATCCTATGTTCTCAAGTTGTTCAAAGAATTTTTCAATTTCTTTTTCCATCGGTAAACAGGATTGGCTAGGCCAATGTTCCATAAGAGGTCGAAGTGGCATGTGACTAGAATCTGTGAACACATAAATATTATACATATATAGTACATATATATAACATTTAGAAAGCTTTGGCCGTTTCAGCAATCTTTAGTAAGAGTTTGGAAGCAAAAACACTTAGCAACATGAACAAGAGATTTCATAAAAATTGAACAATATACTTCATCAAACTATGATGGGATCAAAAATAAAAGGATGCAAGTGATCATTCTGCTTTCAGTTGTGAAACAAGTAACCTACACTCATGCAACAAACCTATCGAAATTAATAAGTTTCACCTTATGAAGCTGAATAAATCTTCAAATCTTGAATTCCGTAAGCTTATAATGCAGTTGCTACTTATGAGTTGCTTTACAAAAACTAATGGTTTTCTTGCGTCACATATTGGATTTCCATTGTTGTGAGTCATGAAATTCAATACAACTTGTGCGAAAAAAAAAACAACATATGTATTTATAGTGGAACCTGAAATAAAGTTTAACGCATATTTACTAACGGGGCACACTCAAGAGGATGAAAGTATATAAGCTAAAACAATTGATTTGAATTTAAATATTCAATAAGGAATATTTCTACGCGGCTATAAATTGAGATGACATTTTGTCACATAAGATTTGATACAATTGTCTCTTCGGGTGGGGTGAGTTTCCGTGCAAATCAAATGGACCTCACCCGAGGTACGAACTGGATATATTACACAGAAACAAAACCGTTTCCAAATAAAAAAAGGAACATGAAATCATCAAAATCTCTGGTAGAAAGTTGTCCTATAAATGCTCGATAATAAGATGATTATTGGATTGTCTTGAAGATTATAGTAATTCCAAACATCGTTGATATTTATTATTTTAATAAATGACAATCAAACATTATATCTAACCACCCTATTCGGAACCTTACTCTGAAACAACTTTAACAAAATTCATGTCATTGGAAAGCATATTTGGCGAGAACATGCAAAAAATATAAAAAAAAATTATACTTACTTTTTTCCACATAGTGACTGTAAGGCAACACTAACGCCAATAGAAGCCGTCCGTTTGGTGCAAGGGCATTGTACATATCATACAATAGCTGGTGTGGATCAATACAACGATCAAGAACATTGAGGCAGGATATGAACTCGACGTCATTCAGCTGGTTTATCTCTTCCAGTACCCTTTATTTGAAAAGAACATACTTTTAAATAGTATTTAATTATAAAGCAAAGCACCACACACCAGGACCGCTTTATATATAATCTCTAAAATTTAATATGAATTTTTTATGCTATGTAAAACAATATGGATGGAACAAACATTTTAAAAGCATATTTTTGAAAATAAAACTTAGCAACTTTGTCCTTTCGTTTTCCTTTCGATTTTGATTCCACTTATTGAACCGTTCAACTCTTTTGAATGTTTTCTTCTGATTTGATATTGCAACGTAGGTACTGTCCTAATGATACGTTAATTTAGCATAAGTAAGTAACTAAGTATGTTATAATATTCTATGATTTGCTTCTTAGAAATTATTTGGCAGCCGTGGAAAGGGACATTTGGTTTGAATGTTGGTAATGTTACTTCAAAATATCATGTTCGAGGATCAAAACGTTGTCTGTGATAGGAAATATCTTGATACTTTCCGGAACGCAATATTCTGTAAAAAAAATTCCAACACCGATTGAGGCAATTATGCACACTTTAATTTATAATTTTTAAATACTTGAGTAAATTAAATGGCAATCGTAAAAACATCTAGATTAGCGCAAAAATCTCAGCTCAAATTTAAATCAATCAAGAAACGATCAAATTATTTACGACCGGTGTTTATATTTTTCGTGACGGCAGCCATTTGAAGAGCAAATTAAAATTGTTTTAACCACCGCTGTCTGCCAATTGGTAAGATGTTAGATATATTCAAATGAAACAAACTCTCTCAAAATTAGATTGGTCGCCCTGAAAAGGACGGATTTGAAATAGTCCGCATTAGAATTGAATCTTTCTCGATGTTTTCACGAAGCAGGTTATTTTTGCCGTTAAAAGTTAAAGATGGCTACCAAGAATATCACACACACTCAGGCACCTTACTTAACTCCTCGTGGTGGCGCCCACCGGCTGGCAACAAATCATCACCGGCTTGGGCTACCGACTGCCTAGCACACCACTGCAATTTAGTGGCTGCCTAGCAACGATTGCCTAGCCAAGGGCTTGCTAGCAACAGCCTGCAGAGCAATCAGCTACCTGTCCACTGGTTGGTCGCCACTGCACCTTCTATGGTACGTGCCACCACCACCTGCCAAATCCACATTAGCGCTTTGCCGCTCCGCACTAGAGGCTTCGTGCCATCGAGGTTGCCTCGCCAGCTGCTGATCTTCGATGGTTCGTTGGTCTGCCCAGCTCCAGCACTGCGACACTAATGAGTAAAATTGCTTCTTCTTCTTTATTGTTTTTGGCGGGACTTTAACCCTAGGGATCATTCGTCCCGAGAATAAATTTGCGAAAGTGTGCCCGTTTTATATCGTTCACTGCTGCAAATGAGACCTCCCTTGCTAACATTTGAAATCTGTGATAGGAACGTACTGTGCATTTAGTAAAATTAGGCTCCATAACAAAATTATAGGACATCATCTTTAATTTGCCCTATTTTCAATATTTTAAAATTTTTAACGGATCATTTTTGATACTTGATTTAATACGCGGGAAAATTTCCACCCGATTGATGTAAACATATTGAAAATCTATCGAGCAATTATTAAGTTATGAGCGTTTAATTTGTAACGATATTTCGTGACGGTCGCTTATTTTTAGACTTTCAATTGACACCCTACCCTAGTAGTCTACGTCAAAAGTACTCGAGAAATATACTGCCGTGAAACGCATATCAGTCCCATATGAATAGGAAATTAAGCAAAGATGGGACTGATATGCGCTTCACGGCAGTATATTTCAGTATATGAAGGCTAGTCCAAAATGAACACGTTTGCGTCCTGTTAACGTATTATACGTCAACAGGAAGCAAACGTGTTCATTTTGGACTAGCCTTTATACTTGTTCGTTACGCGAGGGAGACGAATTGGACCCTACACAGAAAAAAAATCTTGTAGTAAAAACTACCATTTTACCCGACTATGCCTATCTTTAAAACTACCATGAAATTTCAGTCAAATTTACTACGTTTATGGTAAAACCTTCAACATTTGTGGTATATTTCACAAAGCTCATATTGATATCAACCGCACCATGGTTGATTTAATCGCTGGCATGGTAAAATCAAACGCATTTATAGTCAGGTGAAAACTGTTGGTGTTTGCGCTTAATTTAACCCTAGAAATGGTAGTTTCTACTGCGGTTTTTTTTTGCGTGTACATATCGATCCCATCAACACTCCAACTGCTTTACATCCATTCCGAAGGAAGACGTGATTAGACGGGATTAGAAAATCCCAAAGACGCTGATTGAAATTGATACCAGACCCATTGGGGTGAGAGGCTTACCAGTACAACACTGGCGGCGTCTTTTAAGTACGATAAATAAGCAGCTGCATCAAAATAACAATCTCAATTATGTAAACAGATTGTTTAACGTTAAGAATTCCGTATTTTGGAATTACAAATCTTATGAAATATGCATGATATTGGACGAAACTGGCATTATTGGAAATATTTCGTAGCTAACACCCACCCACGTACTGACTGTGGTATTTATTTGATACGGCCTTGGAATGAATTTTTGATTATCAAGGACCAAAACTTACTAATCAGTTGAAATCAATTTTAATTTTTTAAGGCCTTATGAACGTGACTTTCAGTCTCCTAGGCTAGTTCGGCACCGAGTTAGAATCAAGGCAGGTTCGTATTTTCATATGATCATATTTTTCCCATTTTCCCTTACATGACTGATTCTGAATCTATGGCGTTAATGCTTTTTAAAATATTTGCCTTTTTAATTCAAATTTAAAAATATAGCAACCAGGACTAATAAAAATCAATTAAATTTTACAATAAAGTGAAATAAAGTGAAATAATTTATAAATATTGATTTAAATAAACGAGATAAAGACAAACTTACGTTATCTGCTTTTCGGCCAGCCTTGAGCGCATTATCCAACTTGACTCAGTTGCGTATAAATTCATCGTGGTTAAGGGGAAAATTGAAGCAATTCCATTTACAAGGCGTAACGTAACTTCACCATCTCCTGCGCCGATATCCAATAATGTTATCTGTTGATGACGGAAACATAAAAAAAAAACATAAGCATCGATAGAAAATGAATATTTATAACAGGGGCCTCAGATAGTCTAGTAGCTAAACCAAGTCAGAGGCGCCAGATACTATTCCCGCTCCTGCCGAAGGAATCTGTTCGCAACTACCAGTGCGAAAATAGAATAACGATTCAAATAATGCGCCAACCCTATCCCTAACAACGTTTTTTCTTCGCCGTCTCTAGTTATAAAATAGCCCATCAAACACCATACCTTTTATTTGAAAACGGACTCTCTTTCAGCGTTGCCAGGTATACCGATTTATCGGTGTTTATACAGATTTTTATTCTCAATACCGATATACCGACAAGGGCTCTGAAAATACCGATTTCCAACTTTTTATACCGATAAATACCGATTTTCAATGAAAGTTATTTCAACATTATATTTTGTTTATGATTTATCAGCGTGTTTTTTTTAGTTTTCTTACCCCTCGCCCTCGCCATTCTTCAAATGGAAAACCCTGCGGCTGCAACTGCGGTCACTGTGCGTACAGTGACCATTCGCTTATTGCAATTTCGTTAATTGAAACGTCTTTTCATTGCAAGTCCACTAATTGCAACGTTTTGCAATTAAAAAGCAATTAACTGTCATATGCAAATGTCAAGCAGTAATCTGTCATTTACGATCTATTGTTCACGAGTTTTTGACAGTCGATTTGACGTTGTCAGATGTTGCAATGAGCGAATGCCATTCGCTCATTGCAATGTAAACATGTTGCAATGAACGAATGGTCACTGTATGTTGTTTTTAGCTTAAGCTTTAGCTTCTGTTTTTGTTTCCTCCGTTGCTCACGTGCTATGTGAGGCGAGCGAGAAACGGAAAAAGTTTCAAGTTAGAGTAAATGGATGCCTGCCATTTTAAGCATTTAATTTGAAAGTAGATGTGTTAGGGTTGTATGTCTGTGATAAAATTATCGAGTTTAATTATGATATTAAATGCGTTAACAAATGAAGACAGGTTGTAATTTTAAGCATAATACCCAACAAACAATCACTCATTCAATAAATATCATCATGGCGATTTAATTCAGCAGCGTGTTGAATAATCTCTGAACTATTTTCCATCACAGCTTTTGTTCAGGCATTATTCACACAAATTTGGAGAAGTTATTAAGCTTTTGAACACTGCCAATTGCATATGCTTAAGAAGCAAGTTTGCAGCAATGGAGTTCAGCTGATAATTGAATAACTGCTGTTTTAATGCTTTACAGAACTTGAGGGTAATTCCGAGAGTCGAAGAGACCTTTGTTGAGCTAAGCGAGTGTTTGTTAAGAATAATATATTTTTCTTCAACATCATTGAGCATATTAAAAAAGCTGTGGTGTCTTTTATAGAACTTTTGTTCAACTTTTTTAAATTTTCATAAAACTTTGTTGGGGTTTTTGTATGATTTTCCATATGATACAAACATTTTTATTTGGATTTCATATTGTGCATATTTAATTTGATATTATTATGCATAGACATCAACAGAAACATTTTGTAACATTTATTTATTACCATTAAATAGCGAGATTCGAACTATCAACTTTCGTATCCTCAACTACGTGACTTACCAACTGCGCTATTCTAGAATTGAATGAAGTACAAACGAATCGGCTATATAAGCTATATAAGTGATGCTCTTATTGAGCTACATTGCTATTCTATTTATAGCGTTGTCTGTATATAAGCAATATCAGTGCTCAAATAAACCTTCTAAATGCTGTTATTAAACATCTGAATTACCAAGCTTTAATGGTTGATGTTCGGTTTTACTACGTGCATTACTGGCAAGGGCATATTGAACAAGAGACGATTAAAAGATATGACAATGTTTTCTGATGTTATTTGTAAACACTGCGCTGTTTTCTATTCTGATGGGCAATGTAAAGGGTAGCCTTTGAGCTATTTGCTTCAAGCAATTGACTATAATTTCAACTCTTGAAAACAGGTCAATACTTTTTCACCAGTACCAAAAATTAAACTCATAAACAAAAACATAGGAATTAACTGAATTCAATGAATATAGCATCATTTATACAGCATAACTATAAATAGGCTATATAAACGATGTTTCAACGGATTTATAAACTGTTATTCGACTCTTTGTTGAACTGTGTAAATTTAGTTACATATAAATACTAAAATAGCTTTTAATAAGCATGTTATTCAAACAAAATGAAACACTTGAAATAATGTTATTGCTTCAATTGAAGACATAGTTATTCAGCTTATATTTCAGCCAGATTTTTTATTCAGCCACAAAAGTCTTAATTCAGTTGTAATAATGCACATATGCTTATTTACTGCTTTCGTTTGTTTGTTGGGTAAACTCATCAGTCCTATAGTAACAAGCAACAATACTTTATACATTTATGCTTTTTCATATGGGATTTTCAAAAGAAATTATCTGTTTATTGATAGGGTAGAGCGCTA
Organism: Aedes koreicus; assembly: GCA_024533555.2. Taxonomy (NCBI): domain Eukaryota; kingdom Metazoa; phylum Arthropoda; class Insecta; order Diptera; family Culicidae; genus Aedes; species Aedes koreicus. The sequence continues at coordinate 600,202 of JAHHFK020005381.1, forward strand.
CTTCGTCGTAGTCGCCTATTTTCGTTCTATCAAGCAAAAAAAATCAAAAATATCAAATTCACTATGCGCTCAAGAAGCAGTGTTGAATAATCGATCATATCTTAGCTTTTCGTGTCTAACAAATCCAGTGGTATGTATGGAAAAGTGTACAAAATTGGAAGCGTTATACACTAGAATTAATCCGTTTTTGTGTTAAAATCTATTTAAAAAAAATAAGGGATGTGCTTAGCACAACGGGAGTTGGCTCAAAAACCTTATCGCTATACATGATTTTTGTTATCTTAATAACATCTTAAGAAGTATGTATTCTAAAAAATATATATTGAAATGTTTATTTATTCAAAGTATACATATTCAACCTCGAGATGGTATATATAAAAAAATGGCTAATGTATTTTTTATTTTATTTTTTATGTTTACGTCAAACTTTGTCCATATAAAATTTGAAAATAGAAGAAAAATGATCGCCAAAATATATTGTAATCTTATATCAAAATTAAACTATAGTTCACATGAAAAAAATCTGAATTTTACTTTATACCGATAAATACCGATATTTTTGAATAAGCAATACCGATATTGTATAAATCCACCTGGCAACGCTGCTCTCTTTCCCACTCGTTTCACCTTCGTCGGCCGATGACATATGGCCCAAACACAATGATAACGGAACCTGAACGGCAACGGCAAACGGCAAAGCCCGATCTGAGTAAGCCTGCTTGTCGGAAAGAAAACAGGCTAGCCGCGATTCCAAGCCGATTCTAATTGGACATATCAAAGTCATTTGCAGCAACTGTCAAACTTGCCTTGTTATCATTGTGTTTGGGCGGATAGTGGTGGCGATGGCAAGCGTTGGCGAGAGCGGTAGCGTTAGCGTCAAACCTGGGGGTGCGAAACATCTAAATCCAGATTCAAGATGATCGAAAAATCTTACTTTTTATTTAGTTGTCTTTATATTTTACTGTCCCATCGAGATATTCAGAACAATAGTGTTCAGCACACATTGAAAAATATTTCCTTTGTACATTTTCTATTCCACAGTATCGAAGCAATGAAGAAAGTTCTGTTTCGTATCGGTAACATCTTTATCCGTTGACGTAGAAAAACGTGGTTAATTTAATTCGTTCAGAATATTTCCGAGTATCTGATACAAACATTTTTTTATATATAAGGCGGCCATCAATTAACAGGTCCACACGTATCATGCATGGTGAATAATATATCTTCTGAAAACATGTTTTCTCGATAGATTTTACAGATTTCGTTTAATATATTGTTTACTATGAACAAGCTTCACTATATCATTGAAAATATAGTATATTTATTATTATGGAAATATCTGTCAAGCTCAAACCATTTTATGGCTCTTTGCAAAATGACTTACAACCTGCAAGGTTTTGAGCACTTCGTTCTTCGTTTGTACACCTATACATACAATTTTGTGGAACAGTAAAGCTCCAATGAACTGCTCTTGTATAAAAGAAGGATAAAACTCATATTAGAATAATGCGAGGCAAACGCTTAAATCAGAGGTTTGCTTTCGGCAACAGAAACGCATCGTTGAAAAGCAGGGAAAATATATGGATAGGATGAATGCATCAACCTGTTCTTTTTATCATTCAACACTTTCATATGTGCGCATCGTCACGTCATTATAGGATACGAAGCAAGTATGAAAGAGTTAGTTTATTTGTTCTGTCATGCCTGTCGTGCCTTGGCATTGATTTTGTTTTGATGGGCCATATTTCGATAAAGATTTTTCATTATGGCCTAACTGACAAACGTATACAATGGCTTCTTCCGTAAATTTCTCGTAATACAAAATCTTCCCATGTAAGCTTCCAATTCTATCGAAGTCCTACACTCAGCGAAAAAAAACTTTCATAAGATTGCATTATGATTATTTGCTACAAGAAATCGTTATGAATTTCAACAATTTACCTTATGAAATATAATGATGTTGAAAAAATATAATAAGAATATGGAGCAACCTGGATTCAAACCTTGAACGTTGAGGTTATGGGTCCAGTGACTTGACCACAAGTATATATCAACACTTGTAAATAGGAAAGCTTAATGGCGAACAACAACAATGTCGTGTAAAACAAAATCCATTCATAAGTCAACCTTATGAAATTTAAAGCATCGTTCATAAGTTGAATCTTATGAAATTCATAAGATTATTTGGCTGAGTGTACTCTTGTTATTCGAAATGGCTGTGGTAGATTAGTGAGGTAAGTTTCCAAGGTCGACAAATTCAAAGAAGAGGCAATTGTTTACGTTTGTCAGTTTGACCCTAATGAAAAGTCTTTGTCGATTTCAGTTGTCAGATGTCCAAAATTGTCAAAATCATGTGAACTATGGTGCATCTATATGTGGTTGACAACGACGCAGTGCCCCTGGAAAATCTCTTATAATAGTTATACCGGGCAAGCGCTTTCGGTCGGGATTTGCTTTTGGACACAGGAAAACGCATCGTCATAAAAAAATGCCAATAATGACGAGCGCATCTTTCTACAGTACATACATTTACTGTTTTTTTTTTCAAGGTCATAAATCCGGCCTAATGTCGCTGATGTAGCAGGTACGGAACGTTAAATGCCCGTACAATCTGTTTGCCACACAATATACAACTTCATGCTTTGGAGCTGGCATCAAAAACTCTTAATTAATAATTGTGGAAGTGAAATGAGAACACTAAATTAAGAGCAAGTAATAAGCTAATTGTGAACACAATTTCCAAGTAACCACAAGCATTATATTATTGCACTTATTCAACCCAAAATCAACATCATTAATGCGGGATCGCATTTATTCGGCATCCTTAATGCGGGATCGCATTAATTCAACAGTTGTCAAGTAATGAAGCGTTAGATTAGCTTTAAGAATGTAGTGATGCATTACCAATGCAATAATGCTACTTAAGCAATGTCTTATGGCATAACCAAAGATATAGCATTAGTTAGATCTTAGTGGGGCCCTTTTCAGCATTAATCCAACTTCAATGATGCACTAGACGTAATGCATATGCCCTATATATGCATGCTATTATAGCCTCGTGGTTACTTGGGTTAGCTTGAAATCCTAACAAAGAAGAAGCAAACTAATATCATTTCTATCTTAATGAAACAGAGCCTTGAATATTCATGAATATTCCATCACCAATTTGGTCACTATTGACAATCACGAATGTCAAATGCGCTTGTTTTTGCTTTTTATCACAAATAAATATCACTTGCCATGATTCTCCCTACCACGAGTTACAATCGTTTCTGACGGGTCTCATGAGAGTATCATGATACTTTGCAGCTTTGATCATAGGATCACAATAGTGGATAATGCTTAGGAGAAGTACAAACAGAGTCGGATATTTAAATTTTATCAACATGATATTCAATATAGAGATGGTCTTGTTTTCATATTAAAATGCCATAATTTAAGATATTTAATTTTTTTTAACTGAGAACAAGATCTATAGCCAAAATCACAAAAGAAGTATCAAATTTGATGTATTCTAAGTGAAACAAACTATTGCTGACAGATGTTTCTATAGTGACTAAACCATACAAATGTTATATAAAAGAAATATAGTAGTGTATGGAAACCGTTAAACCGTTTGTTAACCATGCGTTATTTATTATATTTTCAATATAGTAACTCAATCAACTTATGCAACATCGACTCATATTCTATGCCAAAACTAAAAATGTTCCGTCATGTCAGGTCACATCTTCAAGTGATCTGCGTAAGCCCCCCATTTTATACAGGCCCCATTGAACTAGATGAGGTGAAATAAGGAGCCCAGTATTTTAGAACAGGATCCAAATCAAAATGACATGACGAATGTCTTCACTTACTCCTACTTCCGCCTCGACCAACCTGGCGGAACGTCGCCGAATTCCTTACTGTATCAAAGGGCAGTTCAGATAACAATCATACGTTATTGGGAACAAAAACAAGAGAGAGAAGAGAGAAAAAAGAAATTAGAAAAAAACAATAACAAAGTAATTGTTAATGCGAGTTAATGAAAATAATTATAATAGACACTTCCGCCTACCACCAAGAGTAACAAAAGAAAAGTTAGTAATAATACATAACTACAATATAACTAATCTACGCTGATGAACGTTGGTTTCGGGGTCTTGTTAGTGCTAGAATTGTTAGTATAGACCCGTACTGAAGCCCTGGCGGTCCCTCTAACATTAGTGATAGGCAGCTGTAGTTAGATCATGCGCAACTGTTTCTATAGCTGTGTTAAAGGGATAAATCAAGTTTCGAAAAAATGAATAACTTAAATTAATAAAAATATCTCATCTATAATTATAAATATTAATCAAAAGATTGATTATATCGACACTTGACAAATCATAGTAATACCCTTCAACCTTGGCCAGGGGACATTATCATGAACATTCTATTGAATTCAAATAAAAAACTCTTGATGATTGTGATGATAACGATGATCGGTATTTGTCTAGGAATTGTTAGCATGTGCGTCTATCAGTTGGCATAAAGGGCGTGGATAGCAGTCATGTTTTTAGATCGATTGTTATGGCGTATTCTGATCCGTTTCACTTAAACGCTGGGAAGAAGCAATGTTGAAGCTGGGCTCCAGGCTTAAATTCCTTCGAAATGGAAGGCGTTTACTCACTGGCGAAGAAACAACTGCTTTTTGAATAAATTTAATCAGTGCATGGCTTATGTTGGAATTAATTTTTGTCACATTTTCATCGTCATGCGTGTAGTTTACTTTGAACTTTACGTTTTTAAAATGACGTCATGGCGAGATAAGCTGGAAAAATAATCGAACTACTTGTCCATAATAAGATTTCTCAGCTGATCTTGCCTAGACGCCATTTGAAAAAAACTTAAGGGTCGAAGTAAACAACATGCATGTCGATGAAGTTACATAAAATAATATCAGACACGCTCCAATACCCATATATATGCGTCAATGCATTATCCGACTATACTACAGGGTGCGGCAGAAAATAATGCGAAAATGTTCAAACTTGAGTATTGGGTTAATTCGTGTAGCTAGTGACTAATTTGGCAACAGTTTACCGCATAAAAAAAGTCCCTGCAGGATGGTCCTAAGCAGCGGAAGCCGGGAAGCGGACGTCGCTTTGCACGCACGCCGAACGTGATCAAATCAGTCCGTGCAAAAGAAAAGGAAACCAATATTTCGGAGAAATCCATGCGGAGAATCATCAAAGAAGACCTGCATGCATCTTCCAGAGCCAGAGTGAAACGCCACATGATTACAGACCGGGTCAAGGAACTACTAGTGACTCGTTCCAAGAGATTGCTTTCCTTGTTGAAGAAGGAAAAAATGATAATCCTGTTCTCCGACGAAAGGCTTTTCAGCATCGATGCTGTGGCCAACAGCCGCACGAACCGGTTCATGTCACCGCAGAAAATAGAGAACGTTCCGGAAAAAGTGAAATTCAAATTACAAACCAAACATCCGGCTGGTGTCATAATGATTGGCTTGGTGGCGTGCAACGGTTTGAAAATGCCGCCTGTTTTCATTGATGCTGGAGTTAAAATCAATACCGAAGTGTATATCGATATTTTAAAGGACCAAGTGCTTCCCTGGGTGAAGGCCAACTTCTCCGAGGACCAAAACGTTGTCCTACAGCAGGATGGAGCGCCGTGTCACACGTCCAATCGAACCCAACAATGGTTGAACGATAACATGAAGTTTTGGCCGAAGGATTTGTGGCCCCCTAGCAGTCCAGATCTAAATCCGTTGGATTATTCGATTTGGGCATATGTTGAAGCACGAGCCTGCAAAACATCACACCCTAGAGTGAAAAACCCTGAAGTCAACCATAACACGCACATGGCAGTCAATGTCGGAGGACTACGTCCGAAAGGCATGCTCTGGCTTCCGGTGTCGGCTCGAGGATGTTATTAATAAAAATGGAGGACACATTGAATAAATTTGTTTAAAAGGACTTTATAAAGATAACTGCACTCGAAAATGTTGATACTCGCGTAAAATTCGAGTTCGAGCGTAAACTGTAGCGTGCCTCTGCTCGATCACCGACGGGTGAAGGCAAAGGCTGATTTTGTTTTTCTTCGACGGTTACATCTGCAAGCAGTCAAACAAGTGTCCTGTTGCATTAGTGCGACCTTGAGAAGAACAATTTGTAGAAAAATCTTTACTTTGACAACGCAACATAGTTAGCCAATTATCGCAATTGGAAAAGCGATTATTTTATGTTAAGGGTACACTGTTTACAGGTCCGTCTTCATGAATTATTCCGATATAACAATTAAAGTAATAGATTTTCCAAAGAACTACCAAAATAACCACAAGCATTATATTATTGCACTCATTTAACCCATAATCAACATCTCTCATGCGGGATCACAACAATGCAACAGTTGTCAAGTAATGAAGCGTTAGATTATCTTTAAGAATATAGTGATGCATTACCAATGCAATCATGCTACTTTAGCAATGCCTTATGGCATGATAAAATATATGGCATTAATTCGATCTTAGGGGGGCCCTTTTCAGCTTTAATCGATGTAATAATTATGATTATTATAATCTAAGTTTAAACTGATTTTCACGCAATACTTAAAAGAACTTTATGAAGCGTTAGATTATCTTTAAGAATATAGTGATGCATTACCAATGCAATCATGCTACTTTAGCAATGCCTTATGGCATGATAAAATATATGGCATTAATTCGATCTTAGGGGGCCCTTTTCAGCTTTAATCGATGTAATAATTATGATTATTATAATCTTAGTTTAAACTGATTTTCACGCAATACTTAAAAGAACTTTATCTTCGTTGATTACTTAACGTTTGGATCGGTTTACCGTTTGGACATTTCTTCTAGAGTCTCAACGTTTGAAATTCTATGTAATTCAATAGTAATGAACCAGGGTGACAGCTTCAAAATCATTTCCAGAACTTTGATCTGAATCCTTTGAAGTGCTTTTTTTCCTAGTAGCACAACAACTAGACCATATTGGCACAGCATAAAGCATGGCCGGTCTAAAAATTTGTTTGAATATTAGAAGTTCGTTCTTCAAACAAAGTTTGGATTTTCTGTTTATAAGAGGATATAAACATTTTATATATTTATTACATTTGGCTTGAATGCCCTCAATGTGATCTTTAAAAGTTAATTTTTGATCAAGTATCAGTCCAAGATATTTTACTTGATTTGACCAAGAAATTGGAACTCCGTTCATAGTGACCATGAGACTATTACTTGGTTTCAAAAATGCAGCTCTAGGCTTGTGTGGGAATATTGTAAGTTGAGTTTTGGAAGCATTAGGAGAAATCTTCCATTTTTGAAAATAATCTTTAAAAAAGTCCAAGCTTTTTCGTAGCCTCCTGGATATAACACGAAGACTTTTTCCTTTAGCGGAAATGCCTGTGTCAAAGCAAGATATTTAACAGCCCTGAGGTAAATCAGGGAGATCTGAAGTGAAAATGTTATAAAGTATTGGCCCAAGAATGCTACCTTGAGGGACACCAGCTCTAACAGGCAATTGATCAGATTTAGAATTCTGATAATTTACTTGCAAAGTTCTATCAGTTAAGTAGTTTTGAACTAATTTTATGATATAAAGCGGAAAAATGAACTTTTTCAGTTTCGCAATCAAACCTTAATGCCAAACACTGTCGAATGCTTCATGTCTAGAAGAGCAACTCCAGTGGAGCAGCCTTCAGCTTTGTTTGAACGAATTAAATTTGTAACTCTCAAAAGTTGATGCGTAGTTGACTGCCCATGGCGGAATCCAAACTGTTCATTAGCAAATAATGAGTTTGTATTGATGCGAAGCATCATTCTATTCAAAATTATTTTTTCAAAAAGGTTTGGAACTCGGCTCTAATTTTGACACATTATTTTCAAATTGTTTGTTCCTCAGGGCAGAGAAGCGTTATTTAATTTGTTTTTGCAAATCTCGCCAGATAACTTTCATGGCGGGATCGCTTGTTCTTTGATATTGTCTTCTACGGATATTTTTCAGACGGATCAAAAGTTGAAGATCGTCGTCTATTATAATTGTATTGAACTTTACCTCGCATTTTGGAACTGAGACAGCTCTTGCTTCAACTATAGAAGTCGTCAGAGATTCGAGAGCATTATCGATATCATTTTTAGTTTCCAAAGCAATATTAGGATCAAAGTTATATTCCATGAATGTTTGATATTGGTTCCAATCAGCTCTATGATAATTGAAAGTAGAACTGTTGGGATTCGAAATTATTTCTTGAGATATTTCAAAAGTTACTGGAAGGTGATCCGAACCGAAGTCAGCATGGGTAACCAATTGGCTACAAAGTTGACATGAATCAGTTAAGACCAAATAAATAGTTGAGGGATTTCTGGCAGAAGAAAAGCAAGTTGGGCTGTTTGGATATTGGATAGTGTAATAACCCGCAGAACAATTATCAAATAGTATATTACCATTGGAATTACTTTGAGCATTATTCCACGAACGGTGTTTTGCATTAAAATCACCAATAATGAAGAATTTTGACCAATTACGGGTAAACTTCTGTAGGTCACCCTTGAGAAAATTCTTTTGCTGACCTACGCATTGGAATGGTAAATAGGCAGCTGATAGTGTAAGTTGACCAAATTTTGTTTCAACAGAAACCCCCAAAGTTTCAAAAACGTTGGTATCAAATGAAGAAAGAATTTGATGTTTGATACGCAACGCCACCACCTGGACTTTCAAGACGATCATTGCGGTGTACGAAATAATTAGGATCCCTTTTTATTTTATCACCTGGTTTAAGAAAAGTTTCAGTTACAACGGCAATATGCACGTTATGAACTCGTAAAAAGTTAAACAGCTCGTCTTCATTATTTTTAAGAGATCGAGCATTCCAATTAAAAATATTCAGTGTCTTAATACCCATTGCTGAATTTCAGGGTCATGACAATATTGTTTGCAAATTTTATACCAGTTTGAATTGCATCAAACATGGAGTTTGTATTTAACATTCCATTAATCATATCGATTAATGATTTCTGTAAAAAATCAATTTTTGGAGCGGTTATGCTACCTAAGTCAAAATCTTCAACATTTCTGGTAGAATTTTGGTTTCTCCATTACCTAGCTGTACATTGCTACCAGCAGGTAAGAATTGAGCATTGAAAGCTTGTGCTCTGTTTGTACTTACGGGTACATTTGTACTTCGCTGACCATTGTTAACAGCAGATAGCAGTGGAAAATTTGACGGTTGGGCATTATCGTACCTTGCGGTACGAATGTTGGATTTCCTCCTCGATGACCGTTGTTAACAGCCGAGGAATAATTACCTGATCGGGAACGTGAAGCGGTCCCTACATGATGCTTAGCACGAGAAATCAAGATCGCTTTGCGAGTCTTGCATTCCCACAAATTGGATTTGTGGTTTCCACCACAATTCGCACATTTAAAATTTTTGGGATCCTTCACAGGACAGTTGTCCTTGGCGTGAGAGGAATCGCCACAATGCATGCATTTGGCATCCATGTGACAACGTTTTGTCCCGTGACCCCATCCCTGGCATTTACGGCACTGGGTGAGATGTTGAGAATTTCCTCCAGTCTTCCTAAAGTGTTCCCACTTCACTCTGACATGGAGCATAAGGCTGGCTTTTTCCAATGCCTTAAGGTTATTCAGTTCATTTGATTCAAAATGAACTAAATAAAAATCGTTAGAAATCCCATTGCGAGAATCGCCAGGTTGGGATTTCTTTTTCATTTTTATCATTTGAACTGGTGTAACTCCAAACAATTTAATAATTTCTTGTTTGATCTCATCCAGGGATTCACCACTGGCTAGACCTTTTAGGAGAACTTTGAACAGACGTTTTGTTTTGGTGTCATGTGTGAAGAATTTGATGCCCCTTTGAGCAAAATACTCCACGAGAAGTTTAAATCCGATCAAGGTTTCAGCCAATACACGGCATTCACCCCGACGACTAATTTGAAAGGAAAATTTAGAATCTTTAATGAAATTCGTGAGTTCCTTACGGAGCCCATGAAAATCGGATGTTGTTACCACAATAGGTGGAACCATTTTCAACAGAGTGTTCATTTGAGAGTGTATAATTCATCAAACATCTGCGCTAGGCTGCACCTAGAAGACTGCTGAAGAGCTTCGGTACAGTTTTTTTTTCACACTCCGCATTGCATTATTTTTTCTATTCAACCCGTTTTAATCACGCGGTCAGTGTGTGTCGAAATCCAGCCGAGCGTTCTTTAAGGGAAGCAGGCATTCCCGGCCGAGTCCCACGGATGCTCTTTCCAGCCAGCTCCCACTTCAAACACCCGAGGGAGAAAGCGTATCCTTATGGGGTCATCGAAGAAGGGAAGGTCATCGCTCTACCACAGCCAGTGCTTTGTTTGCGAGCAACAGCAGCAAAAGCCACACCGGCATAGACATCAGCAGCGTAAGGGCAAGTAGCACTATTTGTTTTTGTTCCTACTCATCTGCTAGTGTTTTGTATATCTCTTTCCCATATAGTTAAATCGTTCTGTGTAGGGGGGCTCAAAAAATATCTGGTTTAATTTTTTTTATTCAATTTTTTTTATAATTCAATTTAATTTTTTGTGTAATGTATGATTCTAAGGGGGGCGACTCGCCTCCCCAAGATGTTTTTAGGGCGCGCTGTTATCAACCAGTCTTCTGCCTCTCCTTGGGTTGTCTACTTTCGGCAGAAAGTGAAAGCCCTAGACTTTTAGAAATTTGACGCGTCGTTATCCGTGGACCGAATTTCATCAGGTCAACCGAAACAAACTGCGTGTTACTGCACCCAGGTATAAAATTGCAAATGAAATTGCTAGTGACGAAGGTTATAATGCCGAGTACTACGCATACATCCCATCTCGAGATGTGGAGATAGATGGTGTGGTTTCTGCAGTGAGTCTGACGTGTGAAGAATATCCCGTCCAAGCGAAGTAAGATTAATGTGGAGAACATTTTGGATGCTCTTTGTCTTTCGGATGCTTCACCGCTCCGAGAACTTATTGTCCTGCTTATTCCTATAGTTGGAAACTACTTCAAGCAATAGACTGTATCATGGCCCCTCATTGATGAATTAATATCTTTCGATGAATGATTCGACGAGTGAGGATCAAGATATGATCACCGTATTGGAATAATGGAACTGTCGTAGTCTAATACCTAAATTAGACTCGTTCAAGTATTTGACTCACAATTCTGATTGTGATATATTTGCTCTCTGTGAAACATCGCTTTCTTCTGATGATGAATTAAACTTCCACGATTTTAACATTATTCGCCTGGACCGAGATGATTCATATGGTGGCGTACTTTTGGGGATCAAAAAGTGCTATCCCTTCTATAAAATCTCACTTCCAATAATATTTTTTTTTTTTTTGTGTGGATTATCGAGATTTTTAGCCCAATTGAAAAACTATAAGGGACAGCCCAATGGGGTTGTACGCAAAGTTGACGTAGGACTACATAGCCATGTGTAATAAATTTTATTATTATTATTTTTATTTGCCTGTATTAAAATAGAGGCTGCATTGATCGATTGGATCAAGAAGCCTTGCCGAAAATCAGTGTATAACACACGACCGGTTTATGTAGACAAAGTTAAACCGTTTGATGCATTGTCTGGTTCAACATGGTAGATTAGTTTCGTTCGTTTCGTAGAGCAACATTGAAACGTAGGTGCTGTTCTAATGGGACGTTGGATCTGCATAGATAATTAAGTATGTTAGAAAATTCTATGATTTGCTCTTTACAAATCTTTTGGCGGTACTAGACTGCATTTAAATGTTGGTATAATGAAGTGGTGATTGTGTTGATATGATCGACTAGCTGGAGAACATTATCCTTATCGCGTCATAGATTGTTGAAAGTCTGTTTGGGAATTCAAAGTCAATGATATTTGTGAACATTGACTTGACAGTTCCAACTGATTGAAACAACAATCTCAAAAATCTATCGAGAAGTGATTAAGTTATTAGCGTTCAAAATGTTTCAAATATTCGTGAACATCGTTATTTTTCAAATTTTCATTTGACCTCTACCCTAGCCGATGGACGTTGTCTAGGTCAAAATAGCGTGGGTATTCGTAGACCAGCATTAGAAAGTAAGTATGTGAGAAAATTCTATTGTACACAGAAAGCATTTGGTGGCTCTGAAAAGGGCCGTGTGGTTTGAATGATGATACTGACACGGTCGTATTTGCTACGATGGTTGAGAGGGTCCTGATATTTTTGGCATGAACGATAATTGAGGACCTGTTCGAAATATGAATTTTATATACAAGTACACACAAGGTTTCTTTAAAGAATATGTAACTGTATCGAAATCATTATTTTAATTGGTCATCAATTTAAAAGATATTTTTTTGCAGGAATTCAATAAACCCTTAATAACTTCTCCAAATGTTAAAAAATCGAATTAAAACTCATGCTATTGCAAGGCAGGGACTCTATCCAACGCACTAAAACGAACAGAAACACTTTCAAGCACTGATTGGATTTTGAAGAGAACATTACCAACATTGAACAACTTGTTGGAAATCATAACATGCCAGAAACCAGCGGGCTGCGATTGCAACAGGCAAATAAACTTTAAACGACCCTGAGTTATTTTCTATACTGAAACATGATTTTAAGAATTAAGTATTTATCGAACAGAAATTGTACGAAATTTAGGATCTGCCAGGATTTACGAATTAGGTAGGTGTCTTGCGAATACAATGAGCAAACTCTTATAATAATTCAGTATAACACTCTTTCAAAATCAGAATAGTAGCCCCGGAGAGATCTTTTTGTGTGAAATCATATAATAGTTATTGACATTCTGTCGAAATTTGGGAACCAGGGCGCTAAACACAGATGGTTCTACCCCGAAAAATGTCTTTCTGCCTGAATAGACATAGTTATTGCAGATTTTTAACACTCACCGTTGCGTCTTATCTACATCATCTACATATATATCGATATCATCTTCAAACATATTAATATCACCATCAAATACATTTATATCTTCTACATATATATCGATATAATCTACAAATATATCAATATCATGACCATATACATCTATATATTTATCTATATCATCTACATATATCTCGAAATCATCTACATAAATATCTATATATACTCATGAATACTCATCTGCCTTCCGGAAACTTCAGGAACCCTGTTCCGTACATGTTGCTGAGCTGGCAGGAATCACCCCTGCATTGGGAATGATTTCCGACATGCCCATAGACCATTATTTCATCTTCTCGGATAGTCTCAATTCTATTGAGGCCCTCCGGTTGATGAAAAAAGTGAGGCACTCATCTTACTTTCTTTCAAAAATAAGGGAACAGATGTGTGCGTTGGTCGAAAGATCATTTAAGACTACCTTTGTATGGGTCCCCTAACATTGCTCAATTCCAGGCAATGAGAAGGCGGACTCTCGAGCAATGGTGGGCGCAAAAAAAGGCGAGGTTTTTGAAAGAAGAATTTCACATGATGAAGTTTTCCCATTAGTATGTCAGAGTTCTCTTCAAAGTTGGAAAAACGATTGGATAAGTAGTTCTCCTGGGCGATGATTACATTCCATTATTCCACATGTTTCTCTCCCCTATATGCAAGTGATCTACG